>CM031700.1:3120000-3720000 GCA_018466805.1 Hippocampus abdominalis
GGGCACTTGACTACCTGCTCAGATTGAAATTAAGCAGCTAAATCTTGAGGTGTCTTTCTTGGAAAGGTGTCGCCGTGTCTCCATGCGTCACAACCACACAGTGGAGTGTATGAAACGATTTGATTGTCTTCATGGGTGCTCGTTCCACCCGAACCCGGATCCTCCTACGCCCCCAAAATTAGGGCTCCGCTCTCGCCAGTCCAACCCTCGATGGTCAGAAAGTCATGGCGTCGTCATGGGAACGAAGCCAGACTGGCCAGTGGCGCAGCATGAACCCCGCTCACTCGGTGCCTCTCAACTGGTCAAATTTCAACGAGTCAAGAAATAAAACAACTTGGAACTTCTTTTTTTTTTTTTTTTAAATCGTGGAATATTGCATATGTCTCCTTTAAAAAACATTTCCTGGACAGTCATTGCTTTTACAATCAAGTTTTACGATTGGCGGACACTTTTTTTCCCACCCCTCCGGAACAATTTCTATTGTCATCAGATCCGACGGGAGAAGTTGGGTTTTCAAATCACAAACAAGTTGAATGGATTCATGGTAGTCATTGGAGATCCCATTGTATAAAGTTGAGGTGCGATTCGACAAAGAAGGACTTCTACTGTTTAGAAGTATACCAAAAAAAAGCGGAGGGTAAGGGGCGAGGAAAAATACCGTTGCCCTTGAAGACATAAACACACAATTACCGAAACAAAGCCCGCATGTTCGCCAACCCTAATTTGGTCGGGAGTGGAATGTGGACCGACTTGAGAATGAAAGCGTTTTGAGAAATGGACATAGTGAAATAGTTGAGGTGAATTAGCAGCATTAAAGCCTTTGTACATTCTCCTTTCATTGAACACAATCAGTGCGTCGTGATTGTTAGCAAACTACACTCGTAAAGATTAAGGATGAAGTGGACTAAAAAATAAAAAATAATAAGTCAAAAATGTGCTAAGTAGGGTGTATCTGTTATCAGTGTCGTGTGCTTCCAGTGCTCAAAAAGGTTAAAGACCAAGACATTGTCAAAACTGCATAGACGTTGCTCAGGCACTTGTTTGAAGTCTCGGTAGTCCCGAGAGGACACAAAATGTCCTTCGGCTCTTTGCATCCATGCGTCGAAGCTTCATTTGAGCTTCACTTGTGCTCTATTGCTTTGACTTTGACAGGGGGCGAGCGGATCCTTCGCGGCGTCCTCATCAGAAGCTGGACTCCGGGACGTTCTTTTTGCGTCCCAGAGACGCGGTGCTGTAGCGCGGCCTCGGCAGGCTCCCGTAAGACGTCTTTTCCGCGGTCGGCCTGCGGATCTCCGCCGCCGAGGGCGTGGACGCGCCGTTGCGATGCAGCGACGCCGTCCTGCGCGCGGCGCTCTGATCCGGCCTGGCGGGGAGGCTGGACGAGCTCTGTGAGCGCTTGATGTCCGACGAGCTCCGCCCCGCTCTCCCGTTTGAGAGTTCTTTGCCGTGAGAATTCCTCTGCTCACCTCCGGCCGCTCCGTTCGACAACGACGACGGCCTGGGCAGAGTCCTTCTTCCGCCGTCCTCGTCGTCGTCCGTCAATCTCCGGGAGTCCTTTTCCCTCCTCAGGAAGTTGCCTTTAAGGATAGACATCAGTCCCTCGTGGCTCTTGGGCTTGAGACCTCCCTCATTTGCGACACGGCGTTCGCCGTCCGCCCGCTCGTCTTTCGGTCTTCGGAGAGTGCCGGCGAGAATGCTCGAGCTGCTTTGACCACTCGAACTGGATGCTTGTTTCATCTCCTGCTGGCTTTTGGAGGAGCTCCGCCTCTTCGAGTCTCTTCTCCTGCTTAGAGTGTTACTCTTGCCTTCCTCGCCCGGCGGGCTCCCTTTCCGGCGTCTTAAGCTGGACGTTTGATCCGATGGCCTCCTCTGGCCCTCCGGCACTTGTTTGGATTCGTCTGCCGCTTTAGCCAGGCAACCGATCCTCCCCGCGCTGGAGGATCGTACCGGCCGGCCGCCGTTGGTTTCCTTAGCGCTTCGAGGTTCGTTCATTAACGACTCTATCGGATCCTTGGTGCAGCGAGGCCGTCGGCCCGACTCCAGATATTGGACCAGCTCGACTGGATCTTGAACGTCCGCAGGTGCCGGGTCGGGTTTTCGTCGGTCTTTAGAACCAAGCGACCAACGCAGGGGTAGCACCTTGTTTAGGGTGTCCTTGGTCTTGTTGGGTGCCCTCATGCTGACACTGCGCCCTTGCAGTCCCCTCACAAAAGGTCGACTTTCAAAGGCTCCTTAAAAATGACAAGAGAGAGGAGAAAATTGGAGTAGGAGCACAATTCAAGGCTTCATTCGTGGTTAGCAGTGCGGTGGACGCCACTGATTCGCGCGGGGATGCGAGCGATAGGGACCAAGCGAGCGCGTGAATACTGAAAGTGCGCATAGATTTGAGGGTCATTGAAATGCACTGGGGGTTATTTTTTTTCCATCCCAAAAAGTCTTCGAAAAAATCTGATAAACACTCAAGATTTTTCATCAGAATCAGAATCGCCTTTATTGTCATTGTATATATAAGCTTACAACGAAAATCGGTTGGGTGTCAAAACCATTTTTTTTCTCGATATATAACGCAGGGTCCACTGCAGCTGCGGTCCAAAGCCAAAATGCTGTTTGCAGCACTCGTTGCGCTCGTTTTTCTTTCCATCAAACCAGATTTGAACTGAAATCAACAATCCGTTTTTTCCACACAATTTATTGGGATTTATTCTTCAAATGCTGAGACTGCAATGTCTCCGAGTCGAGTAGTTTTGGATTGGAAAGTTTTGGTTTTGCAACATCACCGAATGATTGTTTCTTCAAAGTTAATTTCCTACAATCCAGTTCATTTGGGCAAAATGTTAGCATCCCTGTAATATTGCTTATTTGCTCTTGCAAAATTAAAATTCTTTTTAACTTTACTGAAATGTGCCTTTGCGTTCTTTTGACAATTGTCAGCCACATATTTTTGCCGATATAGCGGCTTGGCAATCACTTTGTCTTTGTCCTAATGGGTTATTTTGTCTCTTAAAAAAAAAACAAAAGTTTTGAGTATCTTATCAAAAATGGTCATTTTTTCTTTCTTTCTTGGTCTTAACAAGAGCAACCGATCATTTTCATAGACACCAGCCTTAAAGTGACACGGTTAGCTCTGTGCCCATTTTCCACCAGGCAGGTGGAGTTTTAATTACTCCAGCAGGCAGTCATTTGTTTGGAGGATGCGGGTGTGCCAATCCCCCCCCCCCCCCCCCCCCCCCATTTATCAACATGGACAATAATTGGTTGCTGTAATGACATCGGCCAATGCTCATTATATTTCCTCCGAGAGGCCAAGCTCGACTTGCTGGCCGTGACTCATCACTTAAATATACGATCTATGCGTCAGCTCCAACAGACGCCTCCTTCAGGAAAAAAAAAATATCACAGGCGGTGTGTCTCTGGGAGTTTATAATGACATTATGACTGCCAGCACCACGAGTAGCGGTTGCCATATTCACCACGGCGCACAACGCATCCGGAGCCAACATGGCATCCAGCTGCAACCCCGAGCATTCCACAGCCCTAATTGCGAAATAGTTCATTGTCGATCTAAAAAAAAAAAAAAAAAAGCCTCACTGGAGACACTCACTGACCGCAGGCACGCTCACCTCCTTTCTCTTTATTTTCCAGGAATACGGGAGAGTCAGGGGAGTCGGGAACGGAAGACGGGCAGGTGGTGGAGGTGCGCGACACCACGCTGCCTCTTTTGCTCTCTCCTGTCAGGCGGATCAACCAGTGGTCTGATACTGAAGAACTTGTCGAGCCTGGGGGGGGGGGAGAACAAACGGCAGCGGGGGGAGGAAAGTGTGACCCATCCATTATGCAAAACGCTTGCGGGAACATTCTGCACGAGGAAGGAGACTTTTGGAAAAAGTGAGCAGGTTCAAGTGAGACTCTCAGATCAAATGCTCTGAGAGTCAGATTTTGATTTTTTTTTGGTAACCTTTGTGAATGCTGAGATGCTCGCACAGCGTTATAAAAATTCATTCAAGCGGTTATTTGAAAGACCAAATGCTTCAGTATACAGAGCGTTGCGCCTTTCCGCCGCTGGCTATCTTCTCATTTTTCCCGGGGAGAAAGTCCAACCGTGATCAGGATGGCTGAACACGTAAGAGTTGAGTTGACTCATTTTAATGTTTGCTTTTAATATAAGCCAAGGTCTTGTGTTTCTTTCTCATGCACTCGGAAACAGTAATTCATGCCTTGGTCACATCGCGGCTGGATGACTCGAATGCACTTGACTTTGGAGTCAGACAATCCTCCATTCAGCGTCTCCAGTTGGTCCAGAATGCTGCTGCTCGCCTCTTGACTGGTACTCGTAAGAGGGAGCACATAACTCCTACTCTGGCATCCCTTCACTGGCTTCCGATACATTTTAGAGTTCTTTTTAAGATCCTAGTATTTGTTTTTCAAATCTTTAAATGGCCTCGCTCCCACCTTACCTCTCTGAGCTACACACCCGCCTGGCGCCTGAGGTCTGCAGAGCAGACATTATTAGAGGTACCACGAACTAAGCGGAGGCTCAGAGGGGAATCGAGCCTTTTCCGTTTGCCGGTGCCTCTCTCTGGAATGACCACACACTGAACATTTGGCACGCTCCATATGCAGCACTTTGTATGCGGCGGTGGTTGTTTTAAAGTGCTCTATAAATGCAGTTGAGCGTTGAGAGAGTCGTGTCGTTCACAAACGCAAATTGAACCTTACAAGACCGCATTCATTATTTGGGAATATTTAAAGAGGGAGCTTTAAATAAAAAAAATTTTTAAAAAAAAGAAACGCTTACATCCAGGGGAACCTTTAATTGACGACAGTATTCGTTTTTCGGCATTTTGTGAGTATCAAACTAAGCTGCGCGGCTCTGAGCGAGGAGTAAATGTGTCTTTTAGGTTGTGTCGGCTTTGATTTGCTTTGACGCACAGCGAGAAACCAGTATCTTAGCAACTCTGAGAGAAACCAGAAAACTGGTGAATACTTCATGACGAGAAATAGTGACTGATTTTATGTAGACTGCTCACACATGATGAAGTTAAAATTTAATTGCAACAATGGCTTTCTTGTTATTAAACCACACAAAGAATGTTGAGCTAACAGTGAAGGTCAATATTGCAATAGTAACTTTTGAGTTGTCAAAAAGTGCCTTAAAAGCAGAAATTAAGAATATTGTCGGATCAAATGATATTCCTGTGGGTTTTGCACACATTCTTACCTAATGCAACCCCCCCCCCCCCCCCCCCCCCAAAAAATACATTCATTCATTCAGTCATCTTCCGAACCGCTTTGTCCTGACTAGGGTCGCGGGGGGTGCTGGAGCCTATCCCATCTTTCTTCGTACATTTTACGTTAATTTCAGATGTTAATTTAATCTAAGTGTGGATTTGCTGACATAAACAGGTTATATTTGGCCAAATATTGTTATTCTATTGAAATGTGTCATTAATTCATGACAAAACCTCACTCAAATTACTCACATGCAATTTTAAGAGTCATCCACACCACGAATTCATCACGCACAATCTAATAACTCCGTATTCATTATGACACGATTGGCACTCCATTCAGTCTGCAAAACGGACGACGACTATTGCAGGACATCATCAATGGGGTAAAAACTAACCTGGGCTCTAGAGACCTTCAAAATTGTCACAGCTGTTATTTTTCTCATTTATGCTCAACATGTTTTATTCCCCTGCCCTAATTTCAATATTTCTTCACATAACCTTAACCCTTCCATGCGCCCTGTAACGTGATAAGATGGTCACTGTAATAAACGCTGTCCCTGAAAGGATTAATATGCTCTTCACTTTGCGTGTTTATAGACTGTTAAATATGATTAAAATTTTTTTTTTTGACTGTCCACTGTAATTGGAAGCGTACCTCTGAAGGAGCTGCTGGCCGACCACGGAGGAATGATGTTGCGTCTTTGGTAGAAGAGAATATAGGCCCCTCTGGTGCAGATTTCCTCCTCAGGGACCAGGTCCACACTGCTGTCATCGTAGCTGTACCACACACCGTCCACTGAGTTCCGGCAATAGGCTGGTGACAAATATTCCCACCAGTGTGTCAATGCGATAATTGTCAAGAATCGTTTGGGAGGCAATAAATGAGGAGAATTTCCTTGAACTCCTGACATGAAATATTTGCATGCAAGAAGTTGGCCTCAGCCACAGGCGGCTGAATGGAAAAACAGGCCAAATAAAATTGGTGATTTGGCCTCAATTTATCAAGGCAATCTAGTCAGGGCCAGTCCCAGCCGATGTGGTGCCCGAGGCAAATTCTTCTATGGCGACCCCCTCTGTCGGTGAATAAATATGCACTTAGCGTACTATCCCCGCCCCCCACCCTCATTAGACAAGCATACATTCATACCAGTGTAGTGTCCCCCATGCATTCCTCCATGGTGATTGCACACGGCATAGAGATCATACAGGGACTCATGTGGCAGGGTCATGTCTGCAGACGGGTGGTGTTGGCCTGCGGACTTTGGCCAGGCTGCGGGCCGCGGCCCGCTATTCAGGTTACGCATACTCTGGCTCCTCTTAACAACATGGGGGGCCATGTCCAAGGCAGTTAGCGGGAAATGCACCAGTGATGAAAGCTTGTTCCTGCGCTCGCCTACCTGTTGGCAAAAATAAAAAAATTATGACGGGACCTGCGAATGACACAATACAGTTGTATAGCAACGCAAAGGCCAATTGCGATACAGTCAAACCTCGGTTTTCGTACTTGATCCGTTCCAGAAGACTGTTCGGAAACCGAAACCATGTTTCCCATTGGAATCAATGTAAAATGTTTTAATCCGTTCCAAGTCAAGAAAACAACTTTTTTTAAACCTCGAACTCGAAGAGGAAAATAGTGCGCAAAACTATAGAATTTAAGAAAGATTTGATCGCGAAATATGAGTCAGGTGTGCGTGTGTCTGTGTTGGCGAAGGAGTTCGGGATGCCGAAATGCCCCGCCTACTGCCTGATGACAGCTGGGATAGGCGCACGCCCCACGACAGAGAGAGAGAGAGAGAGAGAGAGATGTTCCTTCAATTTTTATGTTACTATGTTTGTACAGTATTTTACATATTACCTGCTCTCCTATTACATGTGTACAGTTTATGGTGTGAAATTGTAAAAAAAAAAAAGTTGTTTTCTTGATTTGGAACGGATTAAAAATGTTTACATTGATTCCAATGAGAAACATGGTTTCGGTTTCCGAACAATTCGGCTTTCGAACAGTCTTCTGGAACGGATTAAGTACGAAAACAGAGGTTTGACTGTATATGCCGCTTGCATCTTGCGTACCTGTCGGAAGCGCTTGAGGTGAAGGATGAGGATGTCAGGCAGCGTCCACAAGCTCATCTTGACCATGCCCTGCTGCAGTTGCTTGCAGTGGGGGCACTTCCAGGCGTCATCCGGGGCCAGCTGCAATCAGTTCAATGAGCCTTCAATGTGACATGTTTTCCAAAGACAGTTGGGGCCCAGAAGGAATTGGACAGCAATTTTAGCATTTTATACACCACCAGGAAAAACAGGCCAAATAAAATTGGTGATTTGGCCTCAATTTATCAAGGCAATCTAGTCAGGGCCATTTGGTGACACTCTGCTGTGTTCAAACACGTTTGCTGTCAGCACTCCGCATGTTGTCGTTCTCATCGGATCTTCAAGGGATACGTAGGGCCCGTCAATTGCGTTGCGCATCACGCATACACTTTAAGCTGTGTGGGAGGAAAAATACAGTTTTTGCCTTACTTTGTTCCGTGTGATGATTTTTTTTTTCCCTCTCTCAGAAACAAGCTGACATGATTACCGGTACATCGAATTCTCTCCATTGTGCTCCAGAGTGGAATAAAAATGAGGGGTATTACAAAAGACCTCTATTCAACCCAGGTGACGAGTAAAATGACTTATTTTATCCAAGCTATGGCATCACCACAATAGATCATGTCTATCTAGATCATAGGTGTCAAACTCAGGTCCTCGTGGGCCGCTGCCCTGCATGTTTTCCAAGTCTCCCTGTTGCAACACACCTGATTCAAATGATCAGATCATCAGCAAGCTCTGCGGAAGCCTGACATTGAACCTGCTCACTTGAATCAGGTGTGTTGCAACAGGGAGACTTGGAAAACATGCAGGACAGCGGCCCAGGAGGACCTGAGTTTGACACCTATGATCTAGATCTTACACACAGCTAAAAAGCTAACACAGTAAGGACAAAAGAATCATTCTAGAGCTGTTGTAGGCCTCTACAACAGCTCTAAAAAAAGTTGTTTTCTTGATTTGGAACGGATTAAAAATGTTTACATTGATTCCAATGAGAAACATGGTTTCGGTTTCCGAACAATTCGGTTTTCGAACAGTCTTCTGGAACGGATTAAGTATTACTTCAGCCATAACTGTTGCTTTTGCTGAATGCCCTTGGGTCTACATGGCTATTAATTTGAACTTTTTAGTCAAGAAAAAAAAAAAATGGCCACGCTCTGATGAACCACGAAATGTTATTTCAGGACCATATGGTCGCGCAGTCGATGCTTCCAGCACTGACCAGTTTGCATAATTTAATGGCAGTGCATTATTGCCCTTAAAACGTTCATCATCTGGAAGAGCATCTGTCGCAAGCCGTAACATCAGAAATATAAAATGTTCAAGTTCAAGAAAATTAGGAGACAGCTGTGGTGAATGAGGAAAAAAATAAATAATGAGAAAACAAATTAATCGTTCTTATTTGGGTCCAAGGTCAAATCCACAAATACTTATCTTATAATAAATACAATGGAATATAATTAATTCACACCGGTAGTTTTTTTCTAACTACTCTTACTTCCAAAGGAAGGAGAGACCTCGGTAAGGTCAAGAGCATGAGAAAAGAAAAATATTCAGCAGATGAAGTGAAACGAGCAGGGCGCAAGCACTTACATGCATTTATGCACAGTACTGTATATTGTGTTTTAAAAGTTTAATATGTACCTGTGAGCAGAAAGCGAAACGTGGAGAGTCTCTGTCACCAAATTTTGCAGGTTCACTCAGTAAATGGGGCGGGCGATCATCGCCGACAGCCTCTCTTAAATAGCCACCCATTATCCAAAAGCTCTCTTCGTGGCAATCCACTTCATCCTTTTCGAGGTGCAACGATTAGTCCATCGACTAATCAATTATCGAATTAATCAATCATTATTTTGATAACCGATTAATGTGTGTCACTTCACCAACGCGTACAGTTAACATTGGAGGAGGTATTCGTTTTTTTGGTAACATGAACGAGAACATCAAAAGAGCGGCGTTAAGAAAAAAATAAGCGTTGCGCCATTTCGCACCCCATCTTCCTTAATAGACTCTCCACCATAGGCATCACCCACACCCCCCTAAGTTGGTTCCACTCATATCTCACTGGCCGCTCTCAGTTCATCCAACTCAATTCCTTCCCTTCACAATCCCTCCCCGTCACTTCTGGTGTACCCCAGGGTTCTGTCCTGGGTCCCCTCCTTTTAATTATCTACCTTCTTCCGCTTGGCAATATTTTTTCGCAAATTTGGTATTCACTGTCACTGCTTCGCGGATGACACCCAGCTCTACCTCTCTAGCAAACCCAACGCCTCCCTCCCACCCTCCTCCCTCTCTCACTGTCTCTCAGAAATCAAATTTTGGTTCACCCATAACTTCCTCAAGTTAAACAGCAATAAAACAGAACTCCTCCTTGTCGGTACCAAATCCACCCTACGCAAAGCAGACAGTTTTCCCCTCACAATTGATCATGCCACTGTATCTCCTTCCCCTCAGGTCAAGAGCCTGGGTGTCATCCTCGACAGCTCACTATATTTCCACTCCCACATCAACAACATTACCCAGTCCGCATATTTCCACCTCCGTAATATCAATCGTCTCTCTCTCACTCCTCACACCACTGCTATCCTTGTCCACAGTCTCGTCACCTCCCGCATCTATTACTGCAATTCACTTCTTTTCGGCGTCCAAAATTCCTCCATAAACTTCAACTTGTTCAGAATTCAGCAGCCCGGATCATCACGAGAACCCCCTCCTTCCATCACATCACCCCCATCCTGCGACAGCTCCACTGGCTCCCTGTCAAACTTAGAATCAATTTCAAAATACTTCTCTATATATTCAAAGCCATCCATAACCTTGCCCCCCCCCCCCTATCTATCAGATCTTCTTCAGATTTCCATTCCCTCTCCCTCATTCCACCTCTCTAGACCCTCTGCCCGTCTGAGCACAATGGGGTGCAGAGCCTTCAGCCGCTCTGCCCCCAAACTCATGGAACTCATTTCCACCCAATATTCGTAACATTGACTCTCTTCCCACATTCAAATCCCAGCTCAAAACCCACCTATTCAGAATTGCATATTCTACTTCAATCTCTCTCTTCTTTTATTTATAATTTTACCTGTGGTTTTATTGTTTGCTCTTGGTTGTAAAGTGTCCTTGAGTGCTGTGAAAGGCGCTTACAAATATTCTTATTATTATTACTTCCTTGAGAATCGCGCGATGCGTTTGTGGTTAAAAAAAAAAAAAAAAATGCAGTACAGTATACTGTATGCGGGGACTCAAAACCTGATACCGGGTTACAGTTTTTCTTCAGGGTATTGGTCGGTGGTGCAGTGCTTAGTTGATTTGTGCCGGGGGTGTGAGTCACCAAATGCAATTCTTGTGCTACAACAAAACCCACACCTGCAAGACTCTCTTATTATCTCCCTTTAACTACTTATCTGATGGTTAAGAGAGGCCGACAAAAGCAAAAAGTGGGCAAAAGCCGTCAAAACAATGACGTGCTCGTTATCATCAGGGAAGCAAACCGTACTGAAAATGAAGCAAATCGTTTGGTTGAACGTGTTTGAGCTCACCTGCTCTTCTTTGGTATACAGCTGGAAACACTGGTCCAGAGTGCAGCTATGTTGCTGAAGGTGCTGCTGCTGCTGGTTCCGCACGCTTTCGGCGTCTTGAACCACTTCCTCCTGGATGCTGCCAAACAGACTGGAGGAGACGAGTTGTGTTGTCAACCTTGTAATTTTGGCTCTCAGGCAGCCAAAGACATAAATCGGTGACAAAAACGTAGGCGGACGGGGGTTGATGCAACCCGCTCTACTTTACGCTCATGCCGCTTACCAGTCTTTAAGCTTGTAATCCCACTCGATGACAACCTTCACATGTGGAGGTCCCCCGGGGCCACAACATTTCAGTGCTCTAAAATGGCAACAGAGTGCAAATAGCATCAAGTTAAAGCAGAGGCACCGCCAAATTTGAAGGCACCAAACGTCTTGCTATTTGGAATTCAGTGTGTGTGTGATTTTTTATTTTTACTTGGTCCTCACTGTGCCACAAGTACAGGAATGTGTGTGTGTGTGTGCGCGCGCGTGTCAGTGCCATTTTTGAGGGGTCCTGGGGGGTTGAGGAGTGGGAAAATTGGGGTTTCTTTCTCTGTGACATCTATTATGAATTCCTCACTAACCAGAGTCATGATTGGCCGGAGTCCTGATTCGTGACTCATATTTTTTTGCCCATGCTTGCGCGAGTTTCCTCCGATTTCTCCCGCTCCTTCCCACATTGTAAAATCGCGCATGTCAAGCTCCATTGAAGACTTAACTATCCAACGGTGTGAATGTGAGTATGAACATTAGCAGTAGAATATTGACGGATGGATGAATATAACAAAGGTTATCTTAACTCTTAAAAGACTATTAAGTCCTAATAGATGATTAGTGTCATTCAACCCCCCCCCCCCCCCCCCGCCCCCCCAAACGATTAAACAAAGGATTATAAATTTTGATTCGGTAATTCTACTTCAGTAAAAATGGTCAGACTCGCATCGCGGGCTACAGTGTGTTCAACCATTGCACATGAATAACACATCATCTTATGCTTGCCGTGCCTGTTACTAAGGAGCACGGCCTTGCACTGCGGCTCCAAATGAAAGTTTCATTCACAAGACTAAAATAGGCTTCCGTTTTAACTTTGTGAATCAATTTCCATCAGTCTAATGATGAGTCGTGATAATGGGTGTCACATTTACAGAGTACCGCGAGTGAGATTTGATGTCAAGTAGAGAGTACACCGTGCCAGAATTCAGCAGCATTTCAACTTGGAGCAGACTATCAGTCATCCAAAATATTTGCTCATCTCGTTCAATTGTGCTTGACGTCCCATGAGATCCCTGGTGGAATGTTTACAGCAACAGCGAGTCTTCGGGTGACAGGAATGCTGAACTTTCGTTTCATCTGAAGTTCCAAACCCTGAACTTTTTGGGATATTAAAAACTCTAGCTTAGAATTAGATCCATGGAGCGTATAGTCATCATCGTTAATCATCATCATCATTATATCGCTAAAATGTTTATGATTGCCATTTTCTCAAAATGACGTCGGCATTTCGCTGGGGGAAGAAAAACCTCGCTCCTCAGGTTGTATGCAAAACGCCTCAGGGCCTCATGGGATTTTGTATCGATGGCAGGTTGATTTCGAATTTAAAACACATTTGTAAAAAGGATAATTCAGCTGACAAAGTGATGCCACACTTTAATATGTTAAATTAGGAGGCCTGCCTGGGCACAAAAGTCTTGAGAGCCTGATGAGCCCATCATGGAGGCACTGACTCCCCCGCGAGCTGATATTAAGAGTGTTTCTCGGTCTGCCTGTAAATTGGCTCCGTCCAAAGAGTTTTTTTGTTTTTTTTTTGACTGCGACACATTGGATTCTCTTTGAAACAAACTCTCCTACTTGTTTGTTCACTTAAGAATGTCCTTTCATGCCTCAGTGCCAAAAGGAGAAGAAAAAAAAACAAGCTCAACATGCTTGCAGAATCTTGCAAACACTAACATTTAGTCTTATATCTCCGCATCATCCAAAAGCATGACCTTGGTATGACCTTGGTATGACCTTTCCTGCAGCTCAGTGGCAAATCGTCCGAGTAAACCCTTCGGAGCTGCTCCCGATGAGTTACTGATTATCGGACGGGAGTAAGTTGGCATTGTGATTTAGATGCCATTATACAGTACTTAATATATCCTATGATATTAATATGATATTAATATTCCGCACCTGCTTTCAAGTTTTCGCAAAAGCCAGCATGCAGCAAAGCTCCTTTGGAAAGCAGCCTTTCATTTACTTCAAAAAGACTTTAATGCGGGGCAGCAATTGATATGGATAAAATAAACGTGTCCCCCTCCTGCTGTCAGCTCGTGGCTATGCTTTCCTAACGGCCTCTCTATTCCTGATCCGGATGTCTTTTGATCGACCTTTTCATAAGGGTTGGGAGAACTGGTGCCACGTTACTATCCGCCTGACGGAATGCGAATGACTAATGCTGACCTGAATTGAAAACGATGAAAAGAAAATTTGTTGTGGTGGCACCGGAGAGAAAATTAAAAGTACTTTGGAACAGTCTGCCAACAACCAGGAGCGACAGAACTTGTTTGTTTATATGCGAGCCATCACTTACTACCAAAAGGTACAGCTTTTCATAAGTAGGGTAGTAACAAAAAATGATTGGAATTGAAAAAACGATTTTGATTAAAAAAAAATGCAAGAGATGCGTATCGAATCGTCCGTTACAGGAGACGGAAATACGCGACGTTTAGAGGACTCAAACAAGTTCAATCTGATGTAAAGTTTGTAAAATGACAACAAGGAGCTCATTGCATCGTATCGAATCGTTCCTGTACTTTGTCATTTCGCTCGGGAGGAAAAATGTTCATCTCAAGGCTTGCAACACTCTTCAGAGCGCCGTGGGAGTTTGTACAGTTGCTAAGTTGATGAAGCTTTTGAAAGACGGAAACACAAAACGCACAAACAAAATGCATTCAAATAGATGCCTCTCTTTGTCCCCACTTCACAAAAGAAGGTAGGAAGAGTAATCATTTTTGAGCATGCAGGCACACACATACGCACACACATGAAATGAAGGTCACAATAATACCCAAGTTACGACTTGGAAGAACTAAAAACCTGACCTTGTTCGTATTTCAATGAAATAATATTATCCACGGGAGATTATTAAGAACATTATTTTTGTATCTTTCTCAATCAAATAAAATCTCTACCAAATTTGACATAACAGCTCAGTTAATGAACATTTTTTCCAGACAAGTGAACGTTTTAATTGAAATCTTTTCTTGGAGCTGCTGCTATTTTTTAACCTTGTTAAAAAAAAAAAAAAAAAAAAAAAAAAAGAGCTTTTCAAACAAAAATGCAGACCACAATTTGTCTTTTTTTTTTTTTCCTCTGATATATTCTTTATACAGTTTTTTTGGCCACTTTAAGGTTCTTGCAACTCCTTCAATGGTGCCGTCGACCTCTGGGCAGCACCTCGACCAGATTTCGTTTGTTTTCACGGGCGGCACAAGTACACTGGGTGGTTAGCGCATGCACCTTATAGTTCTTAGGTTAGGCAGTTTTTTTTTTTTTTCAAATAAAAACATGCACGTTAGGTTCATTGACAACTCTCAGTGATCCATTTTGGGGAAAAAAGGGATTTTGTCGTCGTCGCATCATACGGATGGCTCCATCCACAAGTGGTGCGATTCCTACCTCTCAACAGCAGGGTGGTGCAGCGGTCTGCTGTCTTGAGGTGAAAGATAGCTATAAGATGCCGAGCCTCCCACCACTCGGATCTTAAACAGCACCCTGGTGTTCTGCAATTGGAGCACATAGTCATTAGTGCGGCTGAAATATCTTCAGACATTTCATATCTGAGGGCGCCTCATTTTGTGCTGGTTTGGCCTCGAATCAACATTAATTTTGAGTGGATCAGTGTGCTTATTAGTTGTTACTTGAATTCGTTGTTGCATGTAGATCGCAATTTTATGCATGTCTAGTTTAGATTGAGGTGTACGCTCCCTGTTGACATTACATTATGAGTCACATCACATACATTACAGTAATTTACGGTACTTCAATATAACGAGTATTAGGTTCAATTGAATTTCAAGTTTGGTTGCAACTACAGTACAGATAAGCAAAATCATCCAAGAAAAGGATAGCCTAGCCATTGAAAATGTTCTTGTGAGGCAGGGGCCTGTTAGGACGGCTATTGGCAGGCCCCCTTCTGAAAAGAAATCATTGAAACATCACAGAGCTGACAAATCACAGACAGGCGCCCAACCTGCCTTTTGAGAGAAGACTGCTTTCAACCAGTTATATGATTGTCCGAGTTGGGGGACCAATGATTTGCACAAAACATTTCCATCGGGGCTTTCAGACATACAACAGTATCAAGACAGCACTTCTCAAAGTTTTTGAAAATATTATAATCAATGTGGGCATTTGTCCTTTGTTACAGTGAATCACAATATTCTTTTCAACAGGCAGCACAATTCTTTCTCTTTCTCAGGAAAACACAGACGTGCTTCATTGCACACTTATCTCCGGGCATATTGATTACTGCCACACTCTCCTTTTTGGGCTGACTAAAATAAATGAATAAATAAATAAATGCAATAAGCAATTACACAGCCCATCGACTGATAAGGATCAGAAAGAGAGAACACACACATAATTTTTAAGCTAATGGTACCATTAATCATTTGTACAATGGTCCGGTGGGCTAGACGATTATGGGGAAAATATGAAAAATTAATTAATATACTGTATTTCAAAATAATAGCAATTTTAAAAAATATCGCAAAAGAGAACCTGTTGTGACATAATACGCAGAGTGATTGGGTTTAGCAAGAAAGCCTTAGCAGGAGTCCAGGACTGCCCTTATTGTCTCTTAAATATTGGTTTGTTTTTAATTGGTGGTTGCCGACTCCTTTTCTGTCTCACGATTTGGCTTGTTCCTCTTTTGGAAGTAACTCTCCAAAAGCATGATTTTTTTTTCAACCCAATTTTGCCTGCTTATGGGCTTGATTTTTGCTCAGATGGCATGAACAAGATGAGCATTTTAAGTCACAGGCAGATGCGTCTGATTTTCAAAATTAAACATCTCTCAAGTTCTGATGATAATTACAGTCAATCCTTTTTTTCTCTCTCTCTCTCTCGCTCTCGCCAGTGGCTCTGCGGGTCCTGCTACACAATAGCCTGCTGCCCAGTTCTGGGCGGTTGGACGGCGGTTGGGGATCACTGTTTTAAAGAACACACATGGGCATTTATTAAAAGGGATTTAGTGAATGTTTGAAACAGAATAGAATAGAAAAAAATATGTGAAGGAGAAATATGTTTTTTTTTTGTAGTAGTAGTAGCACCCATCATTCCAATTACTGTAGTCTGTTATGTTTCAAAGGCAAAGGGAGAATTCTCAAAGGAAAAACCAAAACCCGAAGGTGTAACACCACAAGAAACCTCTGGGTGGTGCCACAACACCTTATAAACAAGAAGAAGCGCTGCCAGAGTCACTTCAACAATTCCGGACTGTACCAGAGGGAAAAAGCAAGTAAAATGCTTGATAGCCATGTGACAACCGCACATTCATTTGACTTTGGTGTGATTATGTGCTTAGAGGGGTAGTTAAAACGCAAGATTCATATTTGGTTGATTTTACAAGAAGAGAAGGCATAATGAATAATAAAGGAGCTTAATGACATAAACTATAAGTCACCCTAACCACAGGCTAAGAATTAGAGGGACTCACAAGTCAACAGAGCAATAATTCACACAGTGTGTGGTAAATTATGGCTCCGGAGTTTCGTATGTTGACTCATTTATAAAATTAAGAAAAATGAATTAAAAAACTTCAACAGACTCTAAATGTGAAAATGTAATTATGACTACTGTGGTGTTTAAATGAAGTTTAAAGTAACTTTCTAATGCACTCATAGGACAAATATGCTACAATGCTACGCCAGTCATTTTTGTAAAGTACTTTTGAAGAGACAAAAATTGACTGCAGATGATATTTGATTTAAAAACAGTTCCTATTAAGAAATAGTGTCAAAATAATGAATCCTTACAGGGTCAAACTGTCGCCATCCGAAAACCTCGTAACAGTACAAGCATTGCTTTAAATCACATTTTAATATTCTGAATAAGATTCTGTCACACCGTTGTAAAAAAAAAAATAGTTCTTCACCGTGATCACATTTAACTTCCATGAGGTGTGATGGCTGTTTGGGAGGTGTGTCTCTTCACATGAACGCTGCTTAATTTTCGGTCCTCATCCCATACTTGGTCTTGGACTGAATACATGTAGTCCATTCTTAATCTGATCCCTGACCTGAACTCTTACAAGATTAAGTGTGGATATTTGTGTTGCTCAGTCGCATTCCTCTCTCGTGATTCTATTTTCCTTGATGTGAACAAACCAAAGACCAGCATTCAAGTTCGGGGATAGTCCACTGTCATCGAAACTCCATCGCACTTGTTTTCTGGCTTCAGTGAGCCTCGTGGATCAGTATCTACTGATGCTGATGGCATTTACCTGAGCCTGAGATCTGTTCAGCATCAGATAATAGAGCTTGGTGAGGATCCTCTGCTGCAGCTGCTCCCAAGAGATGCCCCTGTCTTCCAGCATGAGAAATGGCGGACCGAACCTTACAAGAGCAGGAAAAAAAAAAAAAGAGCACTTAAAAATCACCCTGAGGAATATAGAACTCACGTCAAAGCAGAAAACAGTGGACCTCGAACCCACACAACACCTGGCGATTGATGTCATGACCTGACAAGTCAGCAGCCAGGAGAGTCGATGCTGCATTGAGTCAACATTATCAAGGAAAAATGGAATGCCGAGCACTAAATGAGCACATAATCGCAAACCATTACGGTGAGCGCAGTGAGTGAAGGTGACGCCTAGTTAAATCCATCATCCACAATCGAAAAGGAAAATAGAATAATGGGCCTGAAGGGGCAATTGCATCGCAAAGTGTACACAATCCATCCTCATATATGTCTTGGCTTAGAACTGAAATAAAGGTATACAGTACTTTGGCTTTTTTTTTTTTTTTTTTTGCCATTTGAATTCAAAGACATAGAGCCCCATTTAAATGACTGAGTGTTTTCCAAAGGAGGACCATTTCATTTCGATGAGTTCTGCGATGAGCAAAGGGCTCTATCATTAACTTCTAAATTATTGCTGGGCATTTCAAGAGTGACATCTTCGCCATTCCCTTTAAAAGCCCAATATACTACCGCTTTGTGGTCATGGCACAACTGAGAACGTTGCTCTCCAAAGCTCACCTGACGGCCTGCTGAGCAGATCCGGACGTGTTGCAGATGAGGAGCAGAACCTTGGAGGAGCCGCCCTGGTTCAGGTATTCGGTGGATAACGTGCCGGATGATGGCAACTTCGCAGCCGAAGAGCTGTGAGGGGAATTGGGGAGGCTGTGGTGATACCCTTGAGGATAGAAGAGCAGAGGAGGACACATTTGAGGATGCAACTGTCTACCGTATTTTCCGCACTAAAAGGCGCACTGGATTATGAGGCGCACCTTCGATGAATGGCCTATTTTGTAATTTTTTTTTTCATATATTGGACGCACCGCACTATGAGACGCAATCTACAATGCATCCACTAGATGGAGCTACGATCAAGGAAATGCCAACAGAACTGTAGCAACGCCACTCGAGTGAAGCGCCCCTCAGCAGTCCATAGTCCGCTGCTCTCTGCTGTGTGTGCGCGAGCACGGTACACACGTGGTTTAACCAATCAGCGCAGATGCAACCACGTCATAGATCAAAGAAGCTTTGAACAAACGACAACAGCTAAGATAGCTTAGCTGTTGAGTGGCGTTGCTACAGAACGATCAAATGTCAGTATAACGTATTTAATAAAGCAGCGACACAGTTCCCTTAACCAACAGCAAGTTATAACATTGACTCGTTAACGTTGAACTCTCTTGCCGCTGCTCTATTTCCGTGTTCAACGGCGTAACCCGATCGATCGCCTTAAGTTTGAACTCTTGAGTTGTAAGCATGTCTCTAGCAATGTGCCATTTTTGGGGGTCGCATATTACCTTAATAACCATACACAAGGCGCATCGGATTTTAAGGCGCGCTGTGAGCTTTTAAGAAAATGGAAGGCTTTTATTTTAGGTGCGCCTTTGCAGAAAATACGGTAATAGGATAAGTCATTCGGTTCACTTGCATAATAAATACATAAATGATTGGGGTGATAGCCCGAGCTCTAAAATACATAAAATACGGGTCTGGCAGTATCTTTGTGAGGGCACTTGGAATGCGTAAGGTGCACAGAATGAAGAATCCAGACTGTCAGGTGTAAATTGCGTAAAGTTTCTCAGTTACGCACCAATAGGCACTGCAAAATTGCTACTTGTATTTCCACTCTCTGGAACAGGAACATTTGTTACGACAGACACTTACATGCACCTCGTACGCGCAGTGATGAAAATTGGTTAATCGCTTGAGGAGATGCAAAAGGCCAAACGTCTTATTTTCTGAGAAACACAACTTTGGACTTTAGCGGATGATTTCATTATACAGTGCTTGTTTAAGCCCTCAAGTTCACAGCAAATCTTAACAGACACACATTTTGACACGCAGGAAACCAGGTCATTACTTGCAACCACATTGAATGCACCTACTTAAAATTAAGTCCTTCATTAAGTTTAAGTCTGAAAAATTGTTGCGCAAAACTCCAGCAAAAATACACACCACCATTTAAAAAAAAAAACTAAAGTCGGACAAATGGATAATGAATAAATGACCTTTATGCACATACAGGCATCCCTGGATGGGTTTGGCGTGGAAGAACTTGCAAAGAACCATGATGTGTTATTTATATTGCAAAATACATTTCTAACACCCATGTCCAGTCCTGAAATGGGATGTTCAAAAGGAATATATTGCGCATGACAGAGAAGTACCAAGTCACTCATGCCAGACTCCTGCCAATTCTCACCTCCTCTTTCTGCTTGTAGGAGGTGAGGATGAGGTCACTCTCAAGCGTGTTGCGCCTTCTCTCCAAAGGAAGGAAGGACACACCTATTTTCCGACCATTTATTTACCGTCTTGATGAGGAGCAAGCAGCTCGGTGGGGCAACTTGAGTGACATGACTTCTCAGAATAGAGTACGCAATTTTAAGACTTGGGACTCGCATGTCTTAAAGTGATGGAAGACTCGACTTGACTGACTTTGGGATTTAAAACTTTTGAAAGGGTGGAAACAATATTTTATCACTCCAGAAAAAAATTGCGACTGACTAAAGCCTGTTCAACCAAGTAATGACTTGACTTGCTTGACATTTTTGGGGGGCACTCGACGAGATTGATGGTTTTTCACAATAACTTGGGATTTGCTTCAAACTTAACGGTCACAATCTGAGAATGATTTGCAACACGTGACCGACTCCCCACCTTTCATCGAAACATACGTCCATGTTTCGAACTTTTCAGCAGAAAATGTGTGTTAAAGTGTGACAACCACAAATAAATGGAAGAGAAAATCCCAAGTAAGACTTCTGGTGTGATGCGCTTCAATAACAAGCGAGTGACCCCGGTCACTAACAATGTGCACGCTGACTAAAAATACCCAGAGGGCTGTGAGCTTAAACCCGCATGAATCAGAGGTCAGGACTGTAAACAAGCATCAGTGGCCACACACCACCTGAGCTCTCTGCTGACTGTGAAGAAAGAGTTTCGGTCAAAGAAAGAAGCCAGATGCGGCAGTCTTGCTGTCCCCTTTTTGTGTCATTTGCCGTTGCGGTTACATCTTCTCCTCCATACAAACGCATCGGCGTGGAGTATCACTTTTAGCCACCTAAAATGAGGGCATCAATGCACAATTGTATAAAGAAGGGTGATTTTGTCATCACCCGGGGGCATCTTTCATCTTCAGCGTTTATCGTAAGAATGTTGAGGTTAATAAATGACAGGTATATTTAATTCTCTCAATCCGTCAATTTGTAGAGATTTATTTTGATTTGTTTTTCTTTTTGAACGCGGCATAAAATGAACCCCCCCCCCCCCCCCCGGCCAATGTTGTAAGCCTTTAAGTGCTTCCAAGAAAATTAATTCCACCATATTCCCTTCTGACAGATGCCACTTTTCTTGCTATCATTAGATGAGTTTTCGATGACTGTATTTTCGCATCTACTCGACCACAGAAGGTGGGGCGAATACTCCCGAAGACCTCCTGAGTTCCACTGACACACCCTTCCAAGGTCGAAGCAGAGTCTGGGGACTTTGAAGTGGGCTATCGTTTCTCTGAGGTTGAAGTCGCCGGTGTGGTTAATTAAAAAAAGCTCCTTGGTCGTATGTCCCCGAGGGTGGATGAGATTTGCTCTTAAAGGCTCTTGATGTTGCGGGGCTGTCCTGGTTGACACGCCTCCGCAACACTGGTGGATATTGGTGCCTCTCTCTAGATTGGCAGACTCGAGTGTCGGTCCGCTTTTTTTTTTTATTTTATTTTTTTTAACCCCCATGCAGTAATTATCCCAAAATTGGACATTTCGGACACTTTGGACGATTTTGGACTGTTGGACAAATGGACACCACAGACAAAACCGTGACAAATAACTCCACGAAGCTGAAATTTTGCATAGGATGTATATCTATGTCTTGGCCAATTCCCACTGAACATTTTGAGGGGTTGAAAGTGAAAAAAAAATTAAAAGTGACAAAAGTTGTTGCACATTGGAAGAGGGACATTTTTGGGACGTAATACCCTTCATGCAGCCGCTTCAAAATACTGCATGAGGGTTAAGAAGGGCATTTTCACTACAGGGTCGTCACGCTCCTCAAGTCTCTCCGCTAACGTCTTATTCAGCATTCAGAGACGGAAGACGAGGCGGGCTTTTCATGAATCCCCGAATGTGTTTGTGGGAAGGCCAGTCAATCAAAATGAGAAAGAGAGAGAGACACACAACAGGAGAACCATTTGGATGATGAAGGGAAGTCTGGGCCGGAGTGATGACGACATGCATATCCTGTTATCATTTGTACCTGAGTGCGGCGCAGAGCCTCCGCGACCATGCAAAGGCGGCGCTTGAAAGGCGTAGATGACATCACTATCGGCGATGGCTGTCAGGTCGTCGTCATCTGAGAAGGAACGCTGGAATCCTGTCGAGTACAACTCGGCCAGGATGACCTGCAACCGGAAGACCACAAGGAATAACACTTAACAAAATCCTGCGTTAATTCTTCAACTCTTAATTTAAGCATTTCAAACCAAAGTCGGACAGCTTACAATTCTATCTTACTTTAATGTAGCACCGCGGTATGTTTTGTTGATTCAACTTGGCCATGTTCGCACTGTTAAGTCGGATTTTCCTTATTTCTGTTCTGATTTATTCTCAAAAATGTACTTTCATTATTTTTAAATAGAAAAATGTTGTGACGCAAGAACTCATGGAATCAAATTGCTGATTGCGGTAATCAAGTCGGCCCGTGAGAGCCACGCTTTTCGTCTTTGGCTGGTCCACCGATATCATAGACTGCTAGAGTCGGTGCGCCTTTGGCAGAGGTCGAGTTCATTCAAGTTGGTTGCTACGAGATTGTATGCTATCGACATGACCACAAAGCTGAATTACCGTGGAGCCTAAAAGGAAAAGTCAGTGACACAATTGGGAGTTCAACCACAATGTTCTGTATACAAAAAAAAAAAAAATGTGGACCTGGTCTGCAGAGATGCCCCCTTCCTCCGCTACCATGGCTCTCAAGCTGGACAATGAACCGAAGAGAGGCACAGCAAGACCCACTCGGAGATACCGCTGAGTCTTGGTACTGAATACCAACGTCACACACATTGGCCTGCAAACAGAGAGGAGAATTGGTCATTTTGACTGCGTTTCCTTTAAAGTATGAGACATGTTGCAAGCACAGTAAAATGCACAGTAAAATTGAAAGGATGGCCGTTATTTTTATTTTTATTTTTTTTGAGGAAATGCGATATATCAGCATTGTTGCGTATTAATTTGATTTTGAGGCCCAGGTGACATCAATCATGTTGGCATTTTATTTTTGCACAACAGAGACATTGAACTTGATTCAATCATTGTGAATACAACAAAAGAAAAAATTCCGAAGAATTAGGAAGATGTGCCCTGTTGTATATTTTAATATGTTTTTGATATGTCGTACATTTTTGCGAGAGGGGAAATTGTTGATTTGTGGTGCGGTTGTAGAAAATCCAATTTCACCGGCATGGATAATATAATTTGTCTGAGTGTGACTTCATATCTAATTGGATTTGTCTCACGTCGCTGTGGTGTTAATAATGTCGGATGCTGCCGAATGAGAAACACAAGGGGATGCGAGTGCAGGATGACTGTAGAGAGCAACACGAATTGGGAGACGCCATCTTTGAACAACTGATGTCACGTTATAGCTTTGTGCCGGAGGACTCATTTTGAATTCATCACATCATGATGTATTCCTGAACATGCCTAAAAATGTTTACATTCATAGTACATGCAGCCACTTTTACAGCAAAGTTTCTGCCTGTCTAAAAGCTCCTCAGTATAGATGAATTCAAGTGTGTTATTTGTCGATATTTAGAGAGGATTTTCTTTACCACGATAATCCACAGCCCCTATTTCCACTAAGCTATACAGTTGTGTTTGGGTATTTTTTTTAAAATTGTATTATTAGTATTATCTGCAGCACACAGGCATCGGCGTCCTGCTGCTAGCCTGCTCATGCTTTCGGGACCTCAGACTCAGCATGTCTTCGACTTAAATACCGCTGCAGCAGGAGCATGGACTCCCACCAGCGAGTGTGCGAGCTAGCTGTGTTTGTGTAATAAAAGGGACCACATGTCAGAGAGAACGCAAGAGCATGAGGTGTGAAACAAGAACAGATTTATTTCGGCGTGAATGTAAAAAATAAAACAAAATGTAACAGCGTATTGGTTAGCTGTACGCGTTTTCTGTTGACGCTGTCGGTCATCGTCATTGAAAATGAATCTCTTGAATCATCTACGCCACTTGGTGTCAAAGTCAAGGCCCGGGGGCCAGCTCTGGCCCGACATATCATTTTATGTGGCCCGCCAAAGCATGTCAAGTTCCATGAAGATTGCTAAAGTCTGAACCAAAATTTCAAATTGTCATATGTAATCCACAATAACAGTCCTTATTCTTGACTTCTGATTCCAAAACAAGTTATCCATCAAATTGTTGTGTGCACCGTGCATATAATATGTTGGAGGTGATTAAACGTTGATATGGTTTCCCAAAATTCATTACGGCCCACCAAGGGAAACCCGAACTACGATGTGGCCCGCGACAAAAATGAGTTTGACACTCCCTGATCTCCACAGACCTATTAAAGCAAGGAATTGGACAAAATGATAGACTGCAGATGAGGAAGAACGATGGTCTTCGAGTGGATTAACACTGCAGGTCCAAGCTCACAAATCCAAATGAAATGTGTTTATTTGTAGGCGCATTTCAAGTGACAACACCAAATTATGCAAGAATACGTCAACGCATATTTAAAATTTAAATATAAGTGGGTGGTTCAGTTGGCCTGTTATGACTATTTCCTCACTGGCCGCCATCATCAATTATTTTGCCCGATTAAAGAATAGACATGCTTTTAATGTATCATATGAAGATAATTTTTGTTTATGTGTTGGCTGCGGTTTGGACCGACAGCGGCTGCTGGAGTTGGAATTGTGTTTTTCCGTACTTTACCTGGTTTGTCGCAGAGGGATGGGCAGGGAGATGCATAAAAAGGGGTCGAAGGTGTTGCTCTGCTTAAGGCAATGAGGGCAAGTCAGAGATGACCTGGGGAGAAAAGAAGGACAAGAAAAGGTTAACACATTTGGTCCTCATTGTACACCGTCTTCCCTCGCTGGGTTATTGCGGCTTCACTCGATCGCGAGTTTTCATTTTTGGCCATAACTTCATTCATTGGAGTTTTACCTTGCTGTTTTGCTTGCTTTTTTTTCTTCCTTTTACGTCGTGTCGGTCAAAAAATGTCAATTATTTGAGTGGAACTTGGTTTTACAAAAAACAATGACCATAAACATTAGACAGATCATCACCTGCCGGTATTTAGTTTTCATTTTTCATTTGAAATGCTAGATTTATGAAATGTAACAAGTGTTTAGAAGGATAGGAACCATATAGGTGAGGTTCGGGTGTAATGGCTGAAAAGAGGGCCCCATTTTGGAAACGTAACAACCACGATAAACGAGGGTATATTTTCTATTTTTCCGATCTAGTGATCTGCACAAGGGTCACAAGGGTGTGCTGGAGCCTATCCCAGCTGTCCTCGGGCAGTAGGCGGGGTGTCGACACCCTGAACATTCGTGCTCACAATCACACCTAAGGACAATTTAGAGTGTTCCATTAACCCGCCGCGCATGTTTTTGGAATGTGGGAGGAAACTGTAGTACCCGGAGAAAACCCACGCAAGCACGGGGAGAACCATGCAAACTCCACACAGGAAGGCCAGAGCTGGAATTGAACCCTGCAACTCTGCACTGTGAGGCCGACGCGCTAACCAGTCGACCACCTACGAGGGTGTATATAAAAAAAAAATAATAATAATAATAAATCGGGGCGGCCCGGTACTAGCACTGCACAGAGGTGTGATCCCAGCTCCGGCCTCCCTGTGTGGAGTTTGATGTTCTCCCCGGGCTTGCGTGGTTTTCTCCGGGTGCTCCGTTTCCTCCCACTCCAAAAAACCAGTCGTTGGGACCACCTACGAGGATATATATCCAGCAACCCTAGTGAAAAAGCGGTTCGGAAAATTAATAATAATAAATCGTATTTTGTCAAATGGTGGTTGTGGCATTAATTTTCTCAATTTGGATGTCTATTGATGTTGTTTTCATTTTTTTTTTTTTTTTTTTTTTTTAAATCATCAATCGGACAATTTATAGGGACATCTCATTTAAAACATGGCGTAAGTCTCCATACTTCATCTCCGGCTTTCTGCAATGCTGTTTTGGTTGGACTCTGCCGTTAACTCTGCAACAATAGTGATCGTGATCTGAGGTAATTAGTTGCTACGGTTTGTCTCCTGATGGGGGAAAAAGGAATCGAAATGAAAATGATCCAAAATGGGATGCTACGTGTTTTTGGCTTTTGTCTTCAAATGTGGTGACGCAGCATGTGGCTCATTAGCCAAGGCTTTTTTTTTTTTTCAACACGCTCTGCTCCAAGAAACAGTCAACAATTGTATGTTTGAGATTGCAAGGCAGATCAGCGTTTAGTATAAGTGGGGCAGCAGCTGTTGTGTTCGAAACACACCTTGTGCCCACGAACACCGCTTCTCTTTCTTGCAAGGGAAAAAAAAGACAACTCTCAGTGTTTATTACAGTGATAATACACTAAAAATATTGCCACAACAGAGGCATTTATTTATCGTAGGTGGATGACTCACCCAGGGAATAATTGGGACACGCCATCTATTGTCACTATGACCGCTTTTTGAGGAAATCCTACATTACAGAATTTGTATTTTCCATGACATCATTTTGCCATTACTGGACTGTATTGCACTTTTTTTCCCCCCAGTGCATACGAGTCCACTGTCGCAAGGCTCGTAGGTTTTAAATCTTGCATAGAAGTGTCCATTAGAGAGTCGAAATTGCCTGCTTACACAGTGTTGGCCCGATGGACCGAGCGATATAAAGTATCAGCACAGACACAAAATCCTCTTCAGTAAGGCGTCAGCGCAAAAGATACAAGTTCGTCATTTGCATGCACACCACAAGCGTGGATGAGAAGCCTCGAATTAGGCCATCTGGATATGCAGTTAAGGGACAAAAAAAAAAGGGGGAGGTGGGTGGGGGGGGGGCGCTGCTGTTCTGATCTTGAGCACGAAACAAAAACAAGGCCAGACGATCATCTCTGGATGATGAGGGCGGCAGAAGCATCTGAGATCGATAGGAAAACAAAAGCGAGTGAGCCAAGAGACAACGGGAGCGACAACAAAAGGGGGCTTTAGCAAGGGGGTAGTGGGGGGCCCCGATGCATTAAATATGAACACAGGGTTGGGCACGGGACAGCCGAGTTGACAAAAGAGAGAGCAAAGAGGAAAGCACAAAAACGGACAGCATCGGTCAAGCTCTTTACACCCGTGTGGAGCAAGCGCCCGCGCGGCATCATTAACATCGTCTAAGTTTCATTAGAAAGAGGAATCAGTGATGGTAAACTTACTGAATAAATCACTGCGAGTTCGTTACAAATGGAAATGATTGATTAGAACTAAAATGTCATCTCAACTTGGAGACTCTCGAGGAGTCACCACCTATAAGACAACAATCAGCCAATGAATGAAGCAGCCACAATATATTTTGATCCATGTGGAGACGGTAGCGCATCCCCCCCCCCCCCCCCAAATACAAATGCGTTGGAGAAGATTTTGTCATATTCTACGTATGAGCTCCTTCTCATCCAACATGCATGATATAAGCCCATCCGTCACGTTATATAAACTTGTTTCGACCTAGACGACGATGTCTTGGAGACAACAGGCCATTAAAAATAGACGCCGCAAAGTCAGAGTGACAGACAGCGAGGAGGAGCGAGTCCTCGACAAAGATGCATTCAAACACAAGCGCTGGCGACACGGGCGAGCGCCGACTCCCACGTCGGCAGCCCAATGCACAAGACAGCGCGGGCTCTCATCGCAAACATTTATTCAGATCAGAGAACTCCGCTGTCTCCCTCTCAGGAGCGTCTATAGAAGATTTGAAAGGAAGATGAAAAGAAGGGAGACCAATTGAACAAGAAGGAAGAGACTTGAGAGATAGTCGCGGGTCGACGGATACGACACAAACAAAACCCAGTATATGAAATTGCTTTGTTGTCACAAACGGCCAACTGTGACTGACGATCACAGAAGCGAGCGATGTTGACAACAAATGATTCGAGACAAAATGAAAATCAAGGGACCCTGGTGAGGATAAGCAGTAGGGAAAATTTGATGGATGCTAAGTAGTGATGTGCTCCACGGGTCGAATCCCTGAAGCGTGTGCCGAGTAATCTAGACGAGTGGTTCATGAATGGGGAGTCGAAGCGCGTGTTGATGACGTCAGTGGTGACGTTTGAAGCCCCGCGAAGGGGTGTGTACCACGTGACTGATTCAGGAAATGATACGATAGGTTCGAGTGTTGTTCGAAATCAAAGCGGCAAAGAAACGCTATGGATTCCCCTTCACATTTTGTGGTTTCGGGTCCCTGATTGTGCTACTTTTTGGCATTTGATTCAACACCAACGCAATTTTTCAAAAGCAGGTGAAATTCTCTGAAAAAAAAAAAAGAAACCGCCTGAGTCCAAAAACTTTGGATAAAATATTGTTTTTATCCAAAGTTTTTGGACTCAGGCGAATAAGCATTTTATTTTACCTCCTTATTTCACATTTTCACTTGTTGCATAAGCACAAACATAGACAAAGTAACACAGAACAATTCATGTAAAAACGCTCCTCAAATACATTATTATGTGTTCAGAGCATGATTTACACCCCACCATTTTAATGCATGCACCAAGCATGTTATACATTTTCCTGTCCACATGATGGCGTAGTGGAGGAAATGATTCATCTTGAAGCCCCGAAGCGTGTGTGTGTGTGTGTGTGTGTGTGTGAAGTATTTCCCTGAAGGGCTTCACGGTTTTGTGGGGCTTCATTTTGCCATCACTAATGCTAAGTTTTCAGCTGCTCGGCAACATGAAGATTTCGTGAGGTCGTCTTGTCCACTGATCTCGTTTTAATTCATGGCTTTTTGTCACCATAGACAAGCGTCGATCCTTACGTTTTATTTTGACGCAATGAGACGATTAAACATTTTTGGGGATTAAGCCCAAAGAGGCCTACGACACTGCTATAGTTTGAGTAAATTGAAAGTGAACACACGTCAAGTAGGGGCGGGGGGGGAAATATAAAAATATTTTTCCTCAGTGTTCCCCAATTTTGTTCGTCTTGCAGTTACACGATAAGCTTGTGAGCTTTGACGCAAAGGCAGCTAATCAGTGAGACAACGTCCAACTGTTTGAGCACCGGCTCACCACCGCTGTGGACTTAACACGAGCTGTCAATCAAACAAGTAATTACAAACCCACTGTGTGTGTGTGTGTGTGTGTATGTGGGTGCGTGCGCGCGCGTGTGTGTTGCTCCTTTATCTGATGATTTCACGCTTACAAGGTATTGGACATAATCAGGAGGATTTCGTTCCCTGGCTCAGATGTGACTTTTTTTTCTCCATTCTTTTGGCGTGCTACTCAGGGCAATGTGGCTTTGCCTCCAATAGAGGGCAGCAGAATCATCGCTTAACACCAAGTAGCCACAGAAAAGGAAGACAAGAACCGTTGTACTTTTTTGGTGAATATCATAATTGATCATGTTGTCCTTGAAAGTAATTAACCATTGGCATTTAAAATATTTAATCACATACCGTAAGTGAGTGTTAACACCACTTGTTGAAGTGGATGAAACCTTGGAAATGCAGTGAACCCTGTATACTATCGAAACAAATTATTCTGTTTGCTGACTGTTTTTGAAAGATGTACCCCTTATTTGTTGAAAAAACTTGCCTATGTGTTGCTTTTGTGTCAGGATGAGCGAGTCTAGCAGGCATGGAGTGGCCCGATGCACGGCCTTCTTTCACAGTATCGGCACTCACAATAGCCTTCGCAACCGGCGTCGAAAGCTCTCTTTTGTGGTCGTTTTCCAATCAGTTACTAAAGAGATGTATGTCCAACAGACAGCCATTAATATGAAATGTCTTTAAGTATCTGTATATTGATGAGATTTATATTAATGCTGTGTTGGAAATGACATGGATGTCATGACAGTCGAGCTTGTAACCGTTTCCAACAAAAATGCCCGCCAACGACAACGTATAATCCAGTATGAACATTTATAGATGTAAAAACATGAACATGTAATACGGTACAGACATGTCAACTACAAATACGTGTAATATGAAGAAAAAATTATTTCATCAGACATGACACAAACAACTGTAGCGTTCCTATTCCTTCATACTGGCAAACTTTTTGACAACAATGTTGCTAATCAGCAACAGTTTAAGAACCCAAAAGCATATCAAGCAAAATCTCTAGATGTTCACCTGTACTGGGCCTGGAAGTGTTCCTGGACAAAACTGTGGCGGCCTCTGGGCTGCTGCGTGCTGGTCAGGTCCTCCAGTGAGCTGGGCCCCTGGAGACATCAGGGAAAGCAGATGTTTAACAGTTTGAAGCTCTAGATTTCGTACGAATGGGAATTGGACTGCCATTTGCGGGGCAGAAGATTTTTGAAGTCGCTGTTTGGAATCACGTTCACAGATGATCGGGCAAGCTCTCAACTTTATTCACGAGACTTCGCTCTGACCGCATCAATGAATTGAATTGACCACGATCATTGGGGTTATTCGTATATCACACACAAAAAAACAAGAAGGGTACAATAAAACACAAAATACACCTGTATACTCATGATAGCCAAAGCAAAATACAGTATTACCTTTACGAATATTTGACAAAAAAGAAAAAAAAAATAAATAATATATATATATATATATATATACATACATTAGCTAGAACACAATAAAAAAACATATAAACCGTATACAAACAGATGAAAAATAAGAGAAGTACAGAGACACTTCGAAAAATACACAATCATGTTAAAAATCAAAACAGGCAAAAATACTCAGTGAAAAAAAAATATTAGATGAAAAGTACAGATATGGGTAAAAAATAACGCAATATTAATATGCGTCTGACATCTTCATCGTCACAGTTCACTTAACGTCTTCGCCTTTGTGTTGTCTTCCTCTTCATCAACGGTTTGCATCTTCTTTCTCCGTTTGTTTGCTGTCGAAATGAAGTAGATGAACGACAACTCCTACACACTGAAACACCGAAGCCGGTATTTTTTAGTTTGTGTTTTGGCGAAGGTGGCCTGATCCAGAGTTGATTTTCCATGACTGTTCCAGGACATCTCCAGTGACGACCGAGCTGATATGACAGACGCGAATCACGCCCCAAACACGTTGTAGGCCAAAATTCCCAACCTGCTAGTGCACACACTGTCTCGTGTCACGCCATGTGTCACTTTTGATTTAGGTCACTACTTTTCTGAGTTATTTCAATCTTTTAGGTGTGGAAAGCCAATTCGGAAAGTGTCTTCTCAACTGAGACAGTTTCGGGAGAGGAGTCATACTTGCGAGTTGATAACCATCTTGAAAAACGAAAAGAATCTTCCCTGTTAAGCAGGTAGCCTAGCATTGTAGATGGCCTTCGTTAGCTTTGCATTTGCTACCAGCTGAAGTTTGTATGTAAACAAACAACTGTGCTATTCTTATTCAGGGTTCCCGCTCTTCCACTCGCTTTTTATTTATGGACCTTTTAAGGACTTTTGAGGGCTAATTTAGCCATTTTTAAGGACTTTTTCTCAATTTAGCAGGGGATTCACGGTGGATTTAATGCCCGCTCAGCAATATGCGGGCTGAACAGAGCTGGTGTTCAAATCATTGCTGCCAAAAGAAGGGCACATCTTTATTTTTGGGGCCAATCAGCTAACCCTTTATTTGACATACTGTATGTCAAATTTTCATTTTCCTACCTGTATTACAGTTAGGAAAATGAGAAATACTTGAATTCATTTTCAAATAAAGTACACTCTGTGCAGTGTCCTTGGGTGACATGAAAGGCGCTTTTAAATAAAATGAATTATTATTATTATTACACGAAGAAAAATGTACATTTAGAAAATATAAAACGAATAAAAATACACTTTTAAGGATTTTTATTGATTTTAAAAGCTTTCCGTGAAAATTAAGGACAATTAAGAACATAATTTTACAACTTCTATTTTTATTGATTTTTATGAACTTTAAGGACCCGTGGGAACCCTTGTTATTGCCATTAATTAGTCGGTAACACACATAATGACAACAATCAAATTTCTTGTCTCATTTAGTCCTCTCTCGCTTCATTTTATGTCCGGCTCTCGTCCCTCGGTTTATCTCCTCCAGGACGCAATCAATTGGTCCTATGTTGGGGGGGAAGCTCCATCCACACAGCTGTAGAAACCCAAATGATAAAAGTCGTACTGCGCAGATATTTTTTCACAAAATGAATAATATCACGGCAGGTGTGTCAATGGTGTAGTCTGACGCAAAAAGAATATCTGGCAGAAAGTACAATGAGACGATGACGTAAATGGAGCGGTTGTAAACAGGCTGCTGATTCACAGGCGCACAAACAAGAACAAGTCCACATTTTCTCGGCACAAAAATGCCATGGCTAAAACACTTGCAAGCAGTGCAAAAGTGTTTAGCACGATGTAAATCGGCACTGTTATACCAGGCCACGGACTCACAGGCCACTGACTATTTGAAGTCTACAAAGTAATGATTGAAGTGCTCTTCAATTCTCGACAGTACATTTAAAATATCGCCTGAAACGCTGCTCATCCAGCTATTTTCACTTTGCTGTGATCCGTACATAAATCCACTGACATCAACAAAGCATCGAATGCATGGACTTGTCTGTCTCGACAAGAGTTTTGGGAAGCGCTGGCGGAGAGATCGCTTCCCTCGGGAGATGTCGGCACTCTTCTCCCGAGCACAAGAACATATGTTGTTATCAAATCCCAGCTGATTCCCTGTGGCGGGCGCTCATGTGGGGGACACTCGTCGGTGTGCCTATGCAGCTCGCTGGTGAGTGCGTGGGAGTTTGGCGAGCAGTCAGGATGCGTATTTGGAGATGTCTCTATGTGGCACAACATAAATGAGAGGCGCACTGGCCTGGAAATAGACCAAAACGAAGCCCTCCGGCAACAACTGTTGTCGTCAAACAGACTTTTGAAGCAGTCTATCTGTATTTTGGTTGCCAACAGGAATTCTGTACGACTAGTTGGAAAGAAGAATGCATAGATAGTTTTTTTTTTTTTTTTAGCTAAACATTTTTCTAGTTCCTACATTCTCTGGCGTCTCCTATGGGAATTCCCACCGGCACATTGGTACTACCTCAAAGCCTTTCTGCTTGTCCCGTAAGCGGTTCTCACTACATCTATCCACCTTCGCTGAGGCTTTGCTCGAGCGCTCTTGCCTGGCAGTTGAGTCTTGATCATCTTTTTTACAAATATACTCACCATCTCTCATGTCAATGTCATCTCTCTACTTTTGTCTCCAAAGCAGCTAAAATCGGCGGTCCCTCTGTGGAACTCATCTCTAATCCCATCTAACTTGATCACTCCCGAAATGAATGTCGACATCTTCATTTCCGACACCCCCACCTCTGCCTCCTGTCATCTCTTCAGTGCCACTGCCTCCAAATTGCACAATCTGGCTGGCCTCACCGCTGTCTTCTCAACATTCGCCTTCATGCAAGCAGAGACTCTTCAATCACGTAGTTCTATTCTTCCAGCTGTTGCGACCTGCTTGGTTTCTTCAATTTACTACACTGTTATGGACCGTTGACCCGAAGTATTGATGTAAAGTCCTCTCCCCTCGCTATTTCTTCTCCTCATAGCCTCACTCTTCCACCTCAGCTCATCAACGAGCTTTGCAGAAGCCTGATAACGATCCTGGTCATTTGAATCAGGCGTGTTGGAGGAGGGAGAAATTCAAACAGGGTGGATAGGGGCTCTCAAGGGCCGGACTTGGGCACCCCTGCTCTACCTATTCCCTGCTCTCGCTGCAGATCACAATGTGATCTGCAAACATCACGGTCCATGGGGATTCCAGTCTAAACTCATTTGTCAAACTATCCTTCACTTTTGCAAACAGGAAGGGGCTCAGAGCAGATCCCTGATGCAGTCCCACCGCCACTCTAAACTCTATCACACCCACAGGACACTTCAGCACTGCCCTGCAGCTCTCATACATGTCCTGCACTACCACAAATGATATTGTATTGATATTTCTATTATGACATGACTTAATGCACTGGAATGAAACTATTTGGCTTATGCAATAATAAAAGTCAAATCTATAGAATTATTTTAAGTAATATGAATTGCGATTGTTGGAATTGGGTATAAATTTTAAACAAACCAAAATGTAATCATTGTTTTCTGTCGATTGTGACTCAGTGATCAAACATGTCTTGAATCAACGAAACAAAACCGGAATGTGCCACTTGTGCTTTCGAGTTGCAGCTAGTTTACGAATAAAAAAAGTCAACATGAAGTCACCGATGGGATGTTGAGGTTCATCTACAAAAGACCTTTGCAACTCCAAACCGCTGAACAGTTCTGTGCCATGTTGCCACTACCTTAAAGAAGAATACAGAGATTAACATATTAAAAAGCTAAGTGCATGATCAAGTTCGCAACGGCACATCTGGAGACATCCGATACCGATACTGGAGCAGGAATACTTTGTCCCACTTTTCGTTTGTGCCTTGAGTCTACTTAAGTCACAGTGTTAAACCCAAATTGACCAAGGTCAACTTGACATTTTCACAAAGGCAAAGATAAATGTGACATGATAGCAAACTTCTTTATCATGCCGTTATATTGTGTGTGCGGCAATATTTGTACCAGCACCGCAACACAATAGGAGACTCGTTCTGGCTGGACCAATATTATAGAACCCTAAAGTAGTTTAGCCAAGGTCGTCATGGCTATTCTCTTTCTTACAAGCCAGTGAACTGTCTGAGTGCTGTCAAAGCTGTTACGCTAAGATTTATTTCTTACATTGTGTGGTTTTGAACTGATACTATCAGATCACCGATTTGGGTGTCCTGCGGTGGATCAAGGGGGTTATGTCAATGCGGCCGCAGAAATGAGAAAGTACCTGTTGTTCCGGCAGAGTTTGTCAAGAATTGGCCTTAGAAGATACTTTATTTTGATTATTTGCCTTTTCCAACTGTTTTCAAGCAAACCATGCATGTTTTTAAGCTCTTTTCACATTAACAGTGAAGGTCAATGAGAGGCGTTGGAGGCAGAAAGGGAAAGACAGAAGGAAATATGGGCGCGCACTGGCCGACAAGAAGAATGACAAGGAGTACACGGGGACACACGTTGTACTGGACAAAGAGATAAGAAGATCCTTTGGAGGCAAGCGGTGGGAAAAGGACAATGCTCCGGAAAATATATGGACCCAGCAGTACTTCTTTACTTTGCAGGTTGTTTAGTATGTTTAGTAATACTTAATAATTTGTAAACAAGGAGAGGCAGAGAGAAACCGCTGCGAGATGAGACTGTTGCACAGACAGTGTGTCAAAAAGAAAAGGGGAGGTAGGCCGGGTGTGGTTGGCTTTTGGGGCGTCATAGGTCGGTCTCCAGCCATTTAAACAAAACGCTGTCGGGGCAGTAAAGTGGCTGACTCACAACAATCCTTTCAATTGTGGAAGGCCGCTGTTAATTCGGTCTATTCATGAGGGTCTTACAGGAACAAGATGGCCTGGGAGATAATGATGAAAAGCACAGGCATTTGAAACCCCGCTCAACCCTCCGACCTGCTTTTTTTTTTCCTCGGCTGGTCCGTCGCACAATATCTCACGATATTTATAGACCGCACATGTTGAGACCAAAGGAAAACAGCCCTGCGGTGCATATCTCCTCTTCGGTGCCGTTCCTTGGTTAAAATCTGCTGCCAGTTTCATTTCAGAGCGGAGTGCAGTGAGACTTGCCACTCTGGCTGTTGCCATGGAGATGTCTCTCTGGCCAAAAACAAAAGGCAAGAAGAGAAATGAAGCAGCCTCAGACAAGAGTCGCCGGCAGGGCTCAGGCGTACCAGCGTAGGCCCAGTGTGGAAGCCATTGGCAGCCAGCGACAGTGATTCAGGACCAAACAAACTGATGACATTAGTTGTGACGAGTCAATGGATTGATTAGCCTCTCGAGAATATCCATCTAACTCAAGTGTGCGATTTGGGCTGACCTTTAATGTGCGAAAATAATAGAGAGCACCTTTTAAAACCGCTGTAAACTATCAAATCGGTAATCGGCCCGTGCCTATTCGAGACTGTTGCGCATGAGGTAGGTGAAGCTTGGGGTGCTAGTTAGCAGTTAGCACTGGGCTAGTTAGCTACAGCTCTTAAAGGGTTCCCAGAGAGGCTGGAGAGGCACTTGGCATACAAATCAATGACTCGATGTTTTACAGTCTTTTGAACTCTATAGTAAGATATCTATTCGACTGCATGTCACTATCCTGTTCTACCTGTCCACAAGCATTAGAAAATCACAATCATTGGAAGAAGACAAACCTGGAAATGCGGGTGTGGCAAGAGAGAATAAACAGTAAACAAAACGCGAAAACCAGCCTGCATTTTGGAAGCAGTTAGTCGGCACACCAGCAGGACTAGTTCGGCTATGACTGACAGCAATGAGTGGGGGAAGACTTGAGAAAAATGCCACTTAGGATTTGTGGATTTTTCATCCCTTATTTGCTCTTTGCCTGTCACACTTGTGAAGTGGAGTAAAAGGAGATAACAACATGGCGAACAAAGCAAGCAGCAGCGATTTGCAGCCAGCAACTTTGTTTGTTTATTTCATGTCGATTCCCCTATAATTCCAGTACATAGGAATTTTTTTGTAAATTGTGCCAACCTGCCAGCCAGGCAGATTTTTTTTAAATCACAATTTCAAGAGAAATATTTCAGATTACATAGAGGTTATCATGAGGTTATCATTGTGCAAATTTTTATTTTCTGATCTTTAGGTGACTATATAACGTCGCTGTTCTGTGAAAAACATTTTTACGTCAATGGGAGCGGACACGCCATTAATGTTTTTTGTTTTTTTTAATGACAAAAACAGACAAAAGTGTTTTTCACATGACGATGTGCACACGGGCGTGAAAATAAATCTCTGACTGAATTAATTATCAACGCTTTTAAATAAATATCAACTTGAATCACCACCGAAAGAATCAGAATGGAACTGAATCACATCGGTGAGAACCAAAATCAAATTGGATTGTGGGGCTCTTGACAATAGCCAGCCCTCATTTATTGTCTTCAATGAAACTAACATGAATTATTTTGGAACGTGGGAGGAAAACCCATACAAACACGCCGGGAACATACAAACTCCACAGGAAGGTCAAAGCCTTCATATTGACACCCGTGACCTTTAACCTGTGAGGTGGCTACGATAACCAGTCATTCACCCTACCGTCCACAGAAAAATATGTCGTGTAAAAATAACTCTCATTCCACAATGATGATTCATCGACTACCACGAAGATGATACGGAAAAATGGAAATGTCTTCAGTGAGAGTATTACATCAGATCCTTCACCCGGAATGTGTGTTTGCCTTCCTTCCGGGATGAAGGTAGACCCAAAACGTAACGTAGCAGCGAGCAGAAAAATGGTGGAATGTATTTTTGGATATACTCACTGGAATACCACCTCTGCAGCGGAGTAGTACCTAAAAATACTTAATTTCTAACTATTTTGTCTTGTCTATTATCTGTTATGCTTTTATAATTCATTGTGAGCACTAAAATGTCTTAAAAAAAAGGGAAAGTGGAGTGTGTGTGTGTGTGTGTGTGTGTGTGTGAAGAACCACAGTACCAATTCATTTCCTTTCAATCACGTCTGTCTCGTCTCTCTCTGTTGAGGGCACACAAGCTCATCTTTCCAATTTCTATTTCAAGAAATACCAATTTCCTGAATTAAACATTTCCTTCCAGAATTTTGGATCATCCATTAAAAGCCTTTTTGGGTAAAAGCTATTTGGCAGTGGCGTGTCAATGATGCCCACTCTTAACAGTGGCCACTCTAACGGGGTCACATGCATACATGCATGTGTAGAGTATAACCCAGGAAAAGAGCAGGACAGTGCAAACACACACGCACACACACGTACGAACGATAAGGTTGATACAAGGAAGCTGGTTCAGAAAAAAAAATAAAAAATAGGACACCATTTTCCTGAAAGGGCACCAAAAAAAAAAAAACATGCCTTTGTACTCTTTAGACTTGACTTGGAAGATAAAAGTAGGTCCATTATACTCTAGTATGAGGACTAGAACTCTTGAGACATGCCTTCTCGACCCTTTCCTGGCCCCTGAATCTGAAAGTCATGTTGAAGAATTTTGTACTTTCGACTTTGGAGGAACATTTGGCGAAAAGACGTTTGGATACATTTTGTGTAGAATAAATTGTGGGATGGACTCACACATTTTTCAAAAAGACACACACCTAACATCTTGTGGAAAGTCATCCCAAGAGTGGATGCTGCAAGGCAGTTAAGAGCCCTCGGAAAGTCAACGTTTGCAGCAAAACAAAATTTATGTCACAGCTGACTGACTTTGTTGATGAGAGCTCAAACTGCTCTCATTTTGCGAGTGGTAACTTTCCAGTTTTGTGGTATGTAGCAAAATCTCCTATTTTCATTGAGCTAGGTGTCTTCAATGTGTTTTGGGGGTTTCCTATGACAGAGGGTGCCATCACTAGGGTTGTGGATGTAGTCCAAATACCGGAGAGTTTAAAAAAAAAAAAAAAGTGGATGGTTAGCTGTGGCGGCGCCAGTTGAAAGGAGGTTTAGGGGGAGTAGAACCCTGTATAAATTTAGCCCCTGACACGACTGAGGCACTTGAATGAGTGGGAGAAAGGCCCTGCCTTCAGAGGGGAGAGGTACAGTGACCTAGCGGTTAGCAAGTGGAAATCTACTAAGCTAAGGGTTGCGCGGACTGGCTCTTTGAGGTCATGTGAGTTGACAGGTTTTTCAACCCAACAGAGATTTAGGTTCAAATGCAGATTAAGGTCACTCCTCCTCATGACAGCTCTCAATAATCTGCGTTGATTGATAAAGCTAAATCCAATGATTGTGCTTAAATTCAATGACACCGGGTTCAAAACAACCAAAATGTCCAAAGCTTTCCGATGTTCGCGCAGGAACTTTCCAGAGGCGTTTAAAGGCCTCGTTCACCGATTTAACAAGAGGCTTTTCAACAATTCAGTTTTAACAAACGAATTATGACTCACTTTTGATTGACGCAAAGATGTAATATCTTTATACGTTATTGTACCGGCAGCATGTTACCAATTAAATGCTCTCATTAATGAAGCATTTAATCGTTTCCCGGGGAGAGAAATTTGTCGAACTTAATTAACTTTGAAAAACGACATCAGCGGTTCAACAACAAATCCTGCCAGAGAGATTATCTTGTTAATTGAACAGTGAACTGAGGAGAGAGCAATTAAATAATGCAGCCCGTTGGCCATTACACCAGTCAGTGATGCTAAATGAAGCTTATTTTGTGCTTTAAAGGGGAAGTCCACCAACACATTTTCTTCACAATATGTTCTATGCACCTCCACACGGCCTTCTGATTAATATTGCGTTTGTGGCATATGAGTTAAGCAGCAATACCCACCCGTTTTTAGCCACCTCAGGGGACCGCCATTTTGCTACTTTGTGTCTAATGAAAATGACATCACAGTGGCTTAGGGCTTGGGTAACAACCAATCAAGGCTCACCTGTTTTCTGTAGCTGAGCCAAAGGTGAGCTGTGATTGATTGTTACCCGAGCACTGAGCCACTGTGATGTCATTTTCAGTCGACAGCAAGTGGCAAAATGGCCGCCGTGAGGTGTTTGTGTGTGGGGGGGACTGGTGATATAGCGGAACTGAGGCTGAAGTGGTCAACAGCAAATTTTAATCAAAAATGGCTGGCTGGCTCCCGTAACATATTTTTGACGGTGATTTTAAAAAACAAAAAATGGTTTTAATTTTTGCTCCATATCACATATGTCAGTCAGCACTTCCTTCTTTCAACTTCTACACAATGAATTTCAGCTTTACGGTTCTTGTGGTAAAATAATGAGTTTACCGTGACACACTCTCGGAACACTCCCGGTAAGGTAATTAGAAGCCCCACATGGCACCACTGCCGTTCATTTAGTCAAATAGACACCACACGCAGTGAGGCCAACACATTTGAGGAAATGTTATCATTTGTGGTTGCTGATAAATGTATCAAACGGCATCAGATGAGGTTCGGATTTCTTCCAACCTACTGTCCAACAAATGCATCTCTCGTGTTCATTCCTCGAATCAAACCACATATAACACTCATGCAAACCCCACATTTGCTTCCATCTCCAACAGCCGCGAGCATCAAAGTTGCAGGCAGCGATGGTCAGAGGAGAAGCACTCAGTCATTCATCCCTCGCTGGCTGATAAGTCGAGACATTCCGCCAGGAAAGAGGTTTCAAAAAAAAAAATAAAAATAAAAAAAGATACTTGAATAGGCTAAGTGAATCTTGGATGAAGCCAGAAGGCAAAAATGTATGCTGGGAATGATTTCACAAAGCTCACATTTGAAAGTCGCTTTCAGACTTGTCCTGGTTTTAATCCCTTAAGAAGAGGCGAAGAGGGCACTGGGGAGGGGAATTACGTGACCTGTCCATTTCCAGCCAGACACTGTTTCGCCATGATAAAACGTGTCCATGATAACCTTCGAAACGTTGGCCTTATCACTCTTCCGTGTCACTCGTGTTATAAATATGAACACCACTTTTAAATGTTCTTTCGTTATAACGGCAAGGGACTCTTTCAGAGGTGGGCAGGGGGGGGCGGCTTGTCTCTTTCAAGTCTTCGCAATCTCCATCTCTATCTGCAGGAATTTGTGGCATCTCAGAAATGCCACACGCTGTTAAAATCAAGTCACTGGCCAAGTGAGACAGGCTTATGCTCCTTTGACTTAACCTGTCGAAGAAATTCGTGGGTGGGCATTACCTCGCTTGATCAGTGGAGCAAATTTTTAAAGCAACAGAATCATCCATCCATCCATTTTCTGATCCACTTTATCCTCACAAGGGTCACGAGGCGTGCTGGAGCCTATCCCAGCTGTCTTCGGGCAGTAGGCGGGGGACACCCTGAACCGGATGCCAACCAATCACAGGGCACACAGAGACCGAATGACCATTCACGCGCACTCACCTAGAGACAATTTGAAGTGTTCAATCAACCTGCCATGCATGTTTTTGGAATGTGGGAGAAAAAACCGGAGTACCCGGAGAAAACCCGCACAGGCACGAGGAGAACATGCAAACTCCACACAAGGAGGTCGGAGCTGGAATGCAACAGAATCATCAGCAGGCAAAATCGCGTTCATGGTACACTGGCTTGTTATAAAGACACCTAAGGACTGTGGCACAACCCCACTAAGCCTAAATCACATCTTTAGAGGTCAACAATATTGAAAGTTTTGCACAGATTCTGCCACACGCTACAATTAATTCATTTTAGATACACAATTTTGTTCACATTAAAGCAAACATATTTGCTCTGTGTCCTTAGCCTGAAGTTGGTGACACATTGCATAGTCAACCAACGCTTCCTCCTGCCACTAATCAACGACTGAAACACAATCGGCCAAAAACCCTCCTTTCTTGAAACTGTATAACCGTAGCCAGTCTTCAGTCAGCAATCCGATGCGTTTACAGCTTGTAAACATCCAGCAGCTACCAGCAAGCAACACTGCTGCTTGTCAGCAGACTTGTTTCATTCATCGCCATTTGCCCTCCCCAGGAGAAAACCCGGGCCAAACTCTCATGGAGAACTATCAAACTCACTATTTCTGTCCATGTCGATAAGAGGCCTCGCTGGCTGCTTCTACCGCGTTTTTCACTGACCCCGATTTCAAAGTATCCGCAGTTGGCTGCGGGGGGGCCAGCGTCCCCCCCCCACACACACACACACTCAATCCCGTCACAGTTAACCCCCCCTGCGGCATAAAAGGGCCATAGCACTGTCGACATTTAAAAGGGAATAATGCATACATAATGCCTGGACACTGGTGTGGTGTTGCGCTGGCAATCCGCTGAGCTGTCGGCGGGATGAAATGGAGCAGTGCTTAAATGCACTGACTTGAAATAGAACTCACGGTGGACCCGAGGCTGAATGCAACTCTTCTCTGTGCTCACTTTGTGGGCGCGCTGTGGAGATCTATGGCGCTGTCAAACAAAAGCCAAACGTTTCCTGCTCTGCTCTCCCCCAAAAAAAAAAAACATTGTGAGAATATTTCTGCCATGATTTCTTCCACCTGTTTAAAAGATATGGTTCAAGGCTTTCAAGGTAGAAGAAGGCTGCACTTGTGCCAAATGTAATTCTTAAACTGGAATGACACGCAGTCCATAGCAGACCTCAAGGCCAAACAATCCTGGACATGACGCACTCGTTTGATTAAAACATCCTGACAAAACTGCTATCCTACTCCAGTCCAATAGGTGGTGGTGTTGCACATCACAAAATGTGTGATAATCTATCACTTTTTTTCATGGCTCTGTTAAATGCAGCAAATAATTTTAACAAAAAGGATCTTCTTGGGCCTGTGCACCACCCTGTAAAAAATGAAAATGGTTGATATATTTTTTGCCTTACCCTGCCAACCAGCCACTTAATGCAGGGGTGCTCAAAGTCTGACCTGGGGGGGGGGGGGCACTTGCAGAACATTTTCATTGGCACATGGAATATTCTGAAAATAAAATTAAGCACTTATAGGAGGATGTCCTCCCCCTGCTTGTGGATTTATTTATTTTTTCCTGGGGATGCCGCCTGTTGATTGTGCAAAGTCTGACTGCTTGCTACTTCAAGTCAAGTCAGCTTTATTGTCAAAAATGCTCTTTGTACAACATACAGCACAGATGAAATTGCTTTCCTCTCAACCACAAACTGTTCATAATTCCCTCCACTTGTCAAAACCCCCAGTTCCAACTGGGGGGGGGGGGGGGACTGAAAACACCCCTGCCTTAACAGCAATCAAACGTACCTCCTCACCTCAAGCAATCAGGGATTTAAAAAGAAAAAAAATGATTACAGTACAATCAGAGAACAATCTGACGTCTGCTTTTTTTCTCAGCGGGTGCATGAGCTGTACAAGCTGTACATTATGCAAATGTCAAACAATAAATGGCACCGCTGTTGAATGATGCAATGGTGACTGACGTGTGGGGGGGGGTATGAGGAGCACAACTAATTTTTCCATTTTGCATGTTCATTATTATCCGTTTGACAACCTTGTACTGATGTAGCGTCTCCACCACAAAAGGCACAACAACATCGCAAGTACAACCATGTTACAAATAGACAATTATTTTAGCGTGCCCTTCGGCCCCTTTATCCATTCATTGTTTTTCAAACGCCGATTATGTTCAGCATCATGAGGAAGCACCAATCTATCCCGGCAAGAGGAGGGCTACATTCAGCATTGGTCGGCAGTCAATCACAGCGCACAAAGAGACGGTCATTTAACACGGACGGTCACCAAGTGGGAGTTGATCAGAAGCTGGCTGCACAAAAGTCAATTTTATGGACAGACGCAGGGGGGGATTTTGTTGAGCTGACTGAAAACAGACCCTTTTTTTTTTTTTTTTTTGGTCTTGATTGTCACAAATGACGGGTTAACTTTGTTTAACCCTCATGCAGTATTTTTAAGCGGCTGCATGAAGGGTATTACGTCCCAAAAATGTCCCTCTTCCAATGTGCAACAACTTTTTTCACTTCATTTTTTTTCACTTTCAACCCCTCAAAATGTTCAGTGGGAATTGGCCAAGACATAGATATACATCCTATGCAAAATTTCGGCTTCGTGGAGTTATTTTTCCACTGTTTTGTCTGTGGTGTCCATTTGTCCAACAGTCCAAAATCGTCCAAAGTGTCCGAAATGTCCAATTTTGGGATTATTACTGCATGGGGGTTAAAAAGAACTCATCCAGTTCACAAACTATCTCCCAGACAAGGCTTTTTATACAAGCTGCCCTATAGAATCAAACTGCACTTGGAAAAAAAAACACCGCTGTAAATGGTATTGTCAAGAAACTCCAATACTTGATTTTTTTTTCTTTTTCTTTCCAGAAATCACTTGATATTCATTGAGCCAAGCGTTTCCAATTTCGAGACTGACACAAACTACAAAGTGCGCACCAAGCTGTGACTGTGTTGCCGTCTGACATGAGCTTGCTGAAGAATGCCACAAATGCGGTGCCAGGCAAACAAGCGCAGGGAAACCGAGCAGGTTTAGCAAGATCTCGTTTGGAAGGCACATCCACCTTACTGAGCTTTCTTTTGTGTTTGTGACATAATATTGCTGGGGCCGAGCCGTGAAACTGGTGGCACTTGCTCCTGTTACCAGGTGGCACTACGTGAAAATGTGTGTCTAGCCCAGTGCGATCCAGCACTGAACGAACAAAGCCACACATCAGTCACGGGGCTTAACGTGTAAAATAGCGGCTCAGTGATTATATATCCTCCTCTCTGTCGTCACGTTTGATAGTATATCTTTGATGGGTGATGATAGCGCGAGTGAATTAAAATGTCGACAGTGAGCCGTGACAATATTAGAAAATTAGAGATAGAGATCAACACCACAGTCGCAGCCCTTCTGAGTCACTTCAAATAAATCATTCGATCCATCCCCATCCATCTTTCGCTAAACGGCTCATCGCGTTCAGGCTCGTGAGGGTGGCCGGGAGTTGGAACCGATCCCAGCACGCTTTAGCACAAAGGTCGCGTACCGCCGGCCCAGACTGGTCACCCATTCGATGCGATGTAGATAAACACGTCGGTACCCACACTTGCACGCCAGCATAATTTAATGGCTTTTGATCAACTAGGGAAATTAAAAAACAATCATTCCTTCGCGTCCCCAGAAGAATACAGAAAGAATGGAATGGATTCAGTTTTTTTCCAATCTAAGTGAAACTGTTTGCATTTTACAGAGTTTTCACTGATTCAATGACTTATCTACTTTTTTTTTTTTCTTAAAAAAAAAAAAAAAAAGACAACTTTATACTCTTTCCTGCATCAGGCAACTCAACCAAATTCTAAATTTTAACCTCCAGAACTACAATCAATCTTAGTAGTGTTCTCGAACCGATTTTAAATCAGACCGGCAAGTTGGTGCTGCCCAGCCTTTTTTCATCTTAGGCAGCGAGCTGCTCCTTTCTTCTCATTTTGAAATCGTAAGTCATGCCTTTGTCACATCTCGGCTGTAATCCCCTTCATTTTGAGGCCAATCCTCCATGTAGCATCTCCAGTTAGGCCAAAATGCTGCTGCTCGCCTCTTCACTGGTACTCGTCAAGAGGGAGCGCATAACTCCTGCTCGGGCATCCCTTCAACGGCTCCCTGTACATTTTAGAATTCTTTTTAACATTACTATAGATTTGAAAACAAAATATTTGTCTTCAAATCTCGAAATGATTTCAACCCATTTTACCTCTCAGAGCTCCTTCACCCATGTGGCATTTCGTAAACGTTTCTAGAAAATGTGGATGAATGGATGGTGCCTTAAAAAGACACAGATAGGTGTCATTATCATCGTCATCATGATGCAATGTGTTCAATAGATGATTGAGAATGAGGTGCAGGACTGGAGGAGAGAATGAGGATTGTCGTCAATCTGATGACGTCAGTCATCGGGGATCTGTTTGCTTGCCTCCTGTGTGTTCCATTGCAGTGATGAAACTTCAATCATTGTCTCACGTGTAAGAGAAATTCAATTTCAACGTTCTTTTTTTTTTTCTTGAGTCAGGGGGTGAGGCAAAAAGACCAAAATGATAATGAAATGAAATCGCTTGTATAGTAAGTATCCCGCACATATTGCAGAGCCAATGTATGTATCTGCTCAAGCTCATTGGACAGCGCTTGTAATTGTGTAATTTTATGCAACGGTGTAATTTTATGCAACGGTTAAGTCAGTCACTTCACCTAAATCTGACTGAACATGGATTTAAATGATTGAAGACGAAAATGACACTTGAAAAAAAACAAACGGATAATTTATTCAAGTGGCCCGTCCAAATGTAACTGTTCATCATATAAAAGGTTACGGGCACACAGCTAATGTTTACACACAGCACTGAGCGCGCATGAGGGTCCAAAGCTGAAGTCCCGACATTGTCAGATTATCAGCCGAATACGGACAATGACCCTATTGTATGAGACAAGGAAATCCGTTTATAAAGCGGATCAACATTGAGAAAAAAAAAAAAATCTGAGATGATCCTGACTATGAAAAGCCAGTCTCTGCCTGGTAGATTCAGAAGCAGAAAGCCGGCTTTATTATAGCACTGGCAGCCTAATGAGAGCCGCGGCCTTAAGATGTTTATTTGGCATAAAGAATGCTATCAGGGAGGAGGGATGCCATGAATATGAAAAAGACGACCCTGTATTGAAGAAATGCCATGCTTGTCAACTGTTTCATGGTGCCCCAAGTCTTATTTTATAAACCCCCCCCCCCCACACACACACACACCCTCACAAATTGGCATTGACCTGTCCCCCAATCGCCAGTGCTGTGCCACAAAGATAAATATTATTGTCAATCGGCTCATGTCGTGACAAAGATGTCAAACAAAGTCACGATGAGTCTGCCTTGCTCATTCGCGGCATTTAGTTGAGCGACTCTAAAAAGATCAAGGTGAAGAGATGGAAATCCCGCAGCCACTGCCAGCCTAAAGGGGAAAACAACATAACAAGTTTCGTCTTTGATTCTCTCACAAAAGCCTTTCATGCCTTGTTTATTTACCGGATGTACTTGTGTACTGTTTACTAGGGATCAACAGAAGCATTCTTCGGCTTTTTTGCCAATACTTATCGATCTTTGTGATGCTCCATATTGTAGCTGCTTTCAAAACATTCAAGAACAAGAAATTACAACGAAACACTGTCGTTCGAAACTTTTCAGAATTATATTGATGAAGACATTAACTTGCGGATTTAGGAGTCCTCTGCATGGCAGAATGAAGCCAAGTAAGACGATGTTGTACGCGAGTCTTACATGAGACTTTGGCATACATAACATTGAAGGCAGTGATGGCAACATGAAGCGAGGTTGGCACATTGTGACAGTTGCGCATACATCGGTTTGCTTCACAAAGATCATTTCTCCAACTTTAAAACTGTATCGTGTACAATTGAGTTCACAGAGCTGTGCTCACGAAAATATGAGTCAGGAGGGAAAAAAATGCTCACGGTCACTTTGCATTGTACTCTTTTTGTACCGTACTCCGATGATCCTGACGACAGTCTATCGGCTCTGCGCAACATGGAGTAGTGTTTCCGAGCAAAAAATAGACACAAAGACAGCAAAAAGAGCACCAAGCACACTGTGATGAGACGGGCCATTATGGCTGCTGAAGAAACACGGGGATCGATACTGTCAATGCCTACGACAAGATGAATATTGATTCTCAAATTTAAGCGATGATACTTTTCATACTTCAGTTTCATTTGGGTTACTGGTAGTATAGTACCAGAAAGGGTAGCGACTGACAGAGTGTCGACTGGTAGACACACACAAGTGCAAAAGAAAGTTCATAGGATGATATATTGACAGATAGCGCCAAAATGTGTACGATAAGTGGCAGCCAAAATTCATTTGTGGCGGCGTGGCATGGATAAATGTATACGTGGGAAAATACAGTCAAACCTTGGTTTTCGTCCATAATCCGTTCCAGAAGGCTGTTCGAAAACTGAAATTGTTCGAAAACCGAAACCCCGCTCTTTTTAAAATAAAAATGTTTATTGAACACGTCTGCTCACAATGGAAAGCAACCCGAGGAAGCGTCACTTCCTCGTCTACCCGAGGAAGCATCACTTCCTCTTGTAAGGAAGGTGGGAGGAGTCAAATGGTGCATTCAAGTGCGCTCGGTTTGTTGGAGAACCGAAATTTGTTCGTCATCCGAGGCAGAAAAAACTCGAAATTTTTGGTCGAAAACCGAACTGGTCGAGAACCGAGACGTTCGAAAACCGAGGTTTGACTGTACTACAGATGTAATATGACACAAAAACGATTGATGATTGATCGAATCAGGCAAAATAAGATGGTACAGCTGTTCACAAAATGTGCAAAAAATTCAAATGATCGGATGATGCGCCAAATTGCAGTTTCAAATTACACTCAGTCGATGGAAGAAGCAAGTGAAGCCGGTCGATTTTTACTCACCTTGACGGTGGCTTTGGTGTTTTTGCTACTGCTGCTGCTGCTGCTACTGTTGTTGTTGTTTGGGTTTTTGGCATCTTCATGAACTCTGTCCAAAAGCCAGAGGAGAAACTCCAGGGCGTCGTGTTGCGAGTTGCCCCGAAACTGAGAGCCATATTTGGCTACAATGCTCTGGGGGGGGGGGAAAAAAGGACGTCATGATTAGTTCAATAAATGTTGGTGTATTTGTTGTTTTATAAGAGTAGAGACCAACACATGGCTGTGAAAAAGTCTTTTGGAATCAGTGTGGTCATCTACACCATAAATTCTTGTTCAGAATTTGGGAAGATTGAGCAAACTTCACCGAGTAAGCATCATGGAACTTGACATGCGTGATTTGCTTTCGCGGGCCACCTAAAATGATGTGCCGGGCCAGATCTGGCCCCCGGGCCTTGACTTTGACATCTGTGATCTACGGGGTCATGTCGCGTTCGATAGAAAGTAATACCACCCCGGCCTATGATTGTCGACAACATGCTGGTTCCATAATTAGGGGCATGACATGTCAAACAAAAGTGGAGGAACATTCCGTCCTTTGACTTCATCACCGGGCAATTTACACTGAAAGCGACGTGTAACTGCTTTAACATTTGCAACGAATGACAACACTGCTGTCTACCAGGTACAAAGCCACGCTTGCATTCTCTTTGAAGACAGTTTTTTTTTTTTTACGATCAAGACAGCAGCGCTATGACTCTTGTGCTTTTAACTTCACAGTTTGTGTGGTCACCGGTCGGACAAACTAAAGCACCAAACTAAACGAGTTTTCGTGTGTTGCAGTGTGCGGCGCTTGTGTTTAGTCGCAGCTGCTGCCAGGCTAAGTGAGACCATCTGCTGTGCCTGTGATAGAACACCATGTGAGTTTTATTTGCCGTATTGAAAACCGGCGAAACAGATGGAAGATGGAATGGTCTTTCGTCAAATTAATACAAACCCAAGGGGAACACACTTCGATGAGGGGCACGATTACCGGTGTGCGGGGAGAGGCGGGGACTTCTGTTTAGTGCCCTCATTATTTTTCCTCACTTGTAATTTGGTCCGTGGTTCATTTGGAGTTCACAACTGCCATCTTTAACATGCATAATGAACACCAACGAAGACATATTTAATGGCGGGATGTGTCGGGTCTGATGTTTCTTTTTTTTTTTTTTTTTTCTACTCGTTACAATGGAAACACAATAAAACGGGTGTGCTTTTACGCAGCGACATGGCAATGCAGAGATGATTGAATCTCAACGTTGCTTTCAAGACAAAACGGGAGAAGTGAGGGTTGAGTGTCAAACTTCACACACCAGTCAACTTGTCATCCGACTCTGATACTACCTTTGTAGGCGTCACGCCATACCATGTCAGTGCGGTTTATATTCAATAGAACATCACTCCGACACAGAATGGGGGATTGAAGCCGACCAACGATTTTGCTGGCTTCCGGGGTGGTATTAGAGGCAAAGAAATGGGATGGCGGGAAGCCTAGATCTCACCATAATGTGCCCTTGAGACCTATTTCACCCCCCAAAATATGTTATGATATTCCTCTAAACTCAATACTGTATTCATTCAACTTTATGAAGAAGGTGTAAGAAATGTTGGTCAATTGCGTTTTAGGAAATTATGGCCATTTAATAAGCACATTGTGGCCCATCACCTGGCAACAAGATTCAGCGAGCAGGCGGACTCATTGCTGTTCAACAAACATTTTTCAAATTTCTAAAATACTTTTTTTTTTTTTTTTTTAATATCAATTGATATTTCACTCTGACAAACTGAAGATGTTAATCTTGACCATATCCAACGGCACACATAGTATGTTGTAAATTATTAAATGGAAAGACAACTTTCCAAACACCCCTGATGTTTGATTTGCACAACCTTTGCTTCCTCTGCCCTCTCAAATTGCCAGCGCCATCACTCTCGTCTTTAAACAATACACATCAGAGCTCAAACAGGACTGGAATTAGGCGGTCACATCCATCACATACCAAGTGAGCTCTCTCCTCATCACTGTGCATCCCGCCTAACAGGATTGGATTGATTCCAGTGTGACAGGCAGTGAAACATGAGGACCATTTTCAGACACATTATTTTTTTTTTAACCAAGCTTCACTCGTACAGGTGTGTCCGGAGGCAGCAATCACTCACTCACATAACTTGACCTTGCAAAAGCTTTTTTTTTTTTCCCCTTCCCATTTCATTATAAATGAACAATTGCCCGCGTGAACTGAGCTTAGTACGGTCGTTGTAGTGGAATTTGAACTTGGCAGAAAAGTATCCTTTTTAAAAAATATATTTTTTGGGGTTGAATAGAAGAATTTTTCCACAGATGTGCTAAACTTCTGTTTCAATGCAGATGAACAGAATAATGCTTCCCCAAGAAGGTGCCGGAGAGCTCAAAATCCCTTCGGTAACGCCTAATTGTTATCTTTTGCCAGTAAGGTAGTTGAGCGCTCAGTTGCTATCAACAATCTGGCAACATATTTAACGATCTATTTAATCATGAATCATCAAATCCATGATGGCCCCCCCACTGGTAATTATACGTAGACAACAATTAGGTGATTGTTGAAAGCATAACATACCGTACCCATCCATCCAGTCCTTGCGTCCATTCGTACATCCGTTTACAATAGCGCTTATTAGCATTGAAGGTGAGCTGGAGCGGGTTAGCTAGTTACCAGTCAATCGCAGGGCAATACAGTGGACCACTGATATTTGCGCAACATTGGGACCGGGCCAGCTACAAACAATGAAAATCTGCGTATAATTGATGTCCATTGAAATGTATTGTGGGGTGCGGGGGATATATTCTTCAAAAGATCTGTTTTTCCACGAAAAATGTCTGTGACTGGAGGAGCTCAGGGGGGCAAAAAAAAAACAATACATTTCAAAAACTGAAATAATAAATTACAAAATTGGTCCCGAAAGGGAGTATACAGAGGTCAATTGTATCGACACATTCACAGCTATGGGTAATTTAGACTTTAATTAACCTAAAGTTAAACGTAAAGGAAGCTAGCATGCCCTGAGAAGAGCCACACAGCAATGAACAGAGATTCGAACCCAACACCTCCCGACTTTGAGGCAGACCTGATCACCGCGAGAGCTCCGTGCCACTTAATACACTGTAACGTTGCGATACTTCCGATTATTTTCGACACATCTCTTGTATTAGAGCTCATCACATTCAATGTGCCTCCAGCATTAGTCTGATGCAACATGGAGTATACTAATTGTTGTTTACTCATAAAAAGATAAGTAATTACCGGTATACTGCAAAAAATTCTCACAGCACCATCTGTTCCATTAAGAAAAAAAAGTAAACAAAAAGACGCATCACAGTCCAGGTGGCGCATATCCACCACGAAGATTAGTGTGTGCAAACATTGTAAACATCCTCAGTCATGTCATGAGAGGTCTTTGAAGGAAAGGGGAGGCAGGATGAGACAAACAATCCATCAGTGCTGGCCTGCGTCACTCTCACACACCTCCTATACACCCCCCACCCTCACCCCCTAAACAAAGGAGACCACGTCAAACACCTCTCTCCATCTCCTCGCCTGAGCTCCTTGAGCCTCACGGAGCCGCGGCTCTTCAAGCGTGAAAAAGATGAATCTGCGCCCCTCTCGCCGAAGCAGCCCGCACATGAAGTGCCCGTGTTGTTAAAAACCCCTCTGGGCCCGCCGGTGTTAAGCCGTGAGCTGTGTTTTAATGTGCGCCAACACTTAAGCAATAAAACGACACGTCATCCCTCCGGATTCAATCAGCATCAAACCTGCAGTGAATCGACGTCAAAACTGAACATTTGGGATCTTGAGGTAAATCCTCATGTCTGTTTTAATTCTCAGGCTTGAATCGAGTGCAACTGGACTGCTCTTGTCTTTGAAGACGTTTCGCCTCTCACCCCAGTTGGCTTCTTCAGTTCACGCGAGAAATTCCAAAAGAATGTCACCGTTGATAGTTGGCACGTGCCTCCAATGTAGGGCACAAATATGAGGCTGGTGCAGTCCTTAGCAAGTCTAACTAGTTAAGGCATACCTCTACGACAAACATAACAGTCCAGTTGCAATCAATTGAATGCCCTGAGAATGAAATGACCAGGATGAATGACAATATCCACAAATACGCTGTGATTTTGACACGTAGTAAGTCAGTGTTGTTTTAATGAATTTTACTAAACGACACGCCTAGCCAGCCGGAGGCCTGATTTATGTAACTGGCTAAAAACCTGAATGATACTCTATAAATAAATAAAAAATGCAGCATTCCAGGAAGATTCTGGATGAATTCTACATTGTCATTCAACAGCGCAACGACCTCAGGAAAAGCCAACCGGTCAAAAATGAACAATAGTTAAAGAGCTTGTTGGAGTGCTCAATTTTGACAATGGCGCGGTTGTGACAAATCAGGATCCATCCATCCATTTTCTACCGCTTATCCGGGATTGGGTCGCAGGGGCAGCTGCTTTGTGCAGGGAAGACTTCCTTCTCCCCAGCCATTTCTTGCAACTCACCTCGGGAGATCCTAAGGGGTTCCCAAGTCAGCCGGGCGAAAAAGTCTCTGCAGCGAGTCCAGGGTCATCCCCTGGAGATTCTGCCAGATAAATTCAGCATTCGTCAGCAGAGAGGCGTTCAGGAGGCAATCTAACCAGATAGCCACTTGATCTGGCTCCTCTCAATGTGGAGGAGTAACGGCTTGACTCTGAGCGTCGCCTGGATGCCCGAGCTACTCACCCTCTCTCTAAGGGAGCGCCTGGACACCCTGCGGAGGAAACCCTCACTGGAAACGATTCCGACTTACAGCCCAAAGCCTCCTGCAAGTCCACTAAACACATGTAAACTATTTGGGCCAATTAGCATTAACCCTCGAGGAAGTACGCGCTACCTGTCAGTATTTTTTCGTCACCAAAATGTAATAGTCCTTTGACCCACGAGGCACTCTACAGTTTGCATAGCGCTGCTAACTGTATACTTCCTGCCATTAACTGTTTCATTATGCCAAAATGCCGGCTGTGAAAATGAGTCATACAAACAATAAACGTAGAGTTAGCTTAATACCAAAATGAACATGCTAATACCACTTTCGGCTAAGTTCTGTACTAGACCACAAGACTGTTGGCGTCTCACAACTTGAGAATACGGACACATTTCTCAACAAGAACTCAATCAAAGGCTGCAATCGTTTCGTTTCAATTTGCTTTCGAAATTTGAACCGTGAACTTTAGCTCAGAGCCTCAGTTTAGGCAGCCTATATAGGAGACATTTTCATTTTTGTTAAAAAAAAGTTTGTCTCTTTGTAATGAACGGGTCTCAGAATGAAAAAACAAATTTGTTTACTTCGTAGCATTGGAATTATAAGACAACCTGCTCATTAGTCTCCAGACTATGGCAGATAAAGACGGAGCAGCTTGTAGTACTGGCCTCACTAAACACCTTTTTTTCCCCCTTCTCTGGTGTGTAAACAATGAGTAAGACATGGGTGATTTTAAAGTTGCAGTCTTTGGGTATTTGCACACTGTAACATATGTTGTTGACACCACAAACCTACCGCCTCCTCGACAAAAACCTGGTCAAACCAAGTCGCTTTACTTTTATTTCATACGCTGTTCAAGTGCAACGCAATAAGGACATTGTCCCACCAAACAGTGTCACTTTGTGAACTCTGACATATGAAAAAAAAAAAAAAAAACGCGGCTGGATAGCAAAAAGGAACTCATCAAGCAAGAGGCTCAGGAATTCTCGAGCCGTGTGGCCTCCGAATCAAGAGGAGTTGAGGAACATAAATTTCACACTTGAGGAATTAGGGAGGAATGTTGTGGCAACAAGCAGCTTTCACGGATGCCTGTCCTTTCTTTACTATGGAGACAGGATAGGGAGGACCATGGTCTTATTTACAAGCGAAGCCCCCCCCCCCCCCCCTCCTCGTCCTTCTCCACTCTTAGTACACACCACTGGAGACATCTCAGCATGGGGCCTCCTCCTCCTTCCTTTCTCATCCTTGTCCTCATCTTCCAGGCTGAATGCACTTGCTACAGTAACGCTCCCTCCAGCAGACACACACACACACACACACACACACACACAAATCACTGTGTCCGTGAAAGGGGAAATGAAGGACATGTTTTCCTTTGCGATGCAGAGGAGAGGCCCAGCGGGTGCACCGGTGATCCAGCCAAAATATCCATCTTGGTGCGGGACAAGACATGGCTCGTGCGCCGCAAACCGTTCAGCTCAAACGAAATCATCTCCTTTCTCCTTCGAAGAAGGCGACAATTCCATCTGGGAAATTTCCCACATCCTTGATCATTCTTTATTGTAGCCCGCGGTAATGAGAAGATCAAGTGGGTGCCACCCCGCTATTCAGGCATTAAGAGCAGGAGGTAATAGAACCGACTCACAGTAACCACCATTTTGTCACAGTGCCTTAAATGAGGCGCACCGAGGCGATAAGGTAAAGAACAAAGACATGAACACGCTCACGACACCGATTATCACCCTTCCTCATTAGACAGCGGAACCGCCGAAGTCCAACGCAATCGCTTCTGGTCGAGCTCCAATTTGTTCGGACATGGAAACAAGTCATGGGTTCAGTCTCACTATAAACTAAAACGGAGTTCTTATCATAAGTAGCCAAACATTTTGACACATAGTGTATCAGTATCACAAGTTGCTAAAAACCTGTTGCCTTGATTTCATGCTTTATCCTTTTATGTTTAAAAAAAACAAACATTTATTTGTATGGCGGTGAAAATGTGACCTTTTTTTATGAGGATTATTCAATTCAAAATCCAGAGAACGTTTAGATCTCGTATTATGTACAATGGGGGAGTGTCCAGCATGGATCCGACATATTCTTTTTCCCCACACCTGAGCTTATGCAAGTCTGTTATGGCTCACAGCAGCTTCTCGGAGAACTGCTTTGCTGTCATCCAATAAGCCCAGGAGGGGGCAGTTTCACAGCAAGACAAGCTCTTGTTGACCACTTCTTAAATGGCCTCGAGTATCAAAAGATCCCGTTTTTGTGTTTTGTGCTCGAGCAGGCTGGCGAAGTCGGAGTTGATCAGTGCGAGTCTCCTCTCCCTCCAAACGACTGCCGCGGAATGCGGCCTAACCACCTCGACGTGCCGGTCGGTCGCGCAGGTGAGTCAGGCCGGTGTGTAAATCAGTCACAGCAATGCAAACTAGTTCAGTCATAAAACCTCATGTGAACGACATCGCGTGACCAAGCCCCGCCGTCGTAACATGACCTGTGTACTGTACTTCTGAACAAGGAAACGGGACAGAGGAAATTGACAGTGAGAATCAAAACAAACCTTGCCTACGAGTGGTCAATAGTGGTTCGCATTGGCTGTCTCTCGGTTGGGGGTTTGAATCCCGGAACAAGCCCTCCTGTGTGGGATTTGGGTGTTATCGCCATTGACTATGAGAGACGCCATGTACAATCTACTTAAATTAATTATCTTACTCAACACTTTGACATGCAGAAGGGCTGGGCAAGGATTCAATATAAATTGCACTCAATATGATATTGATTTAAAAATAATAATAAGGAAGCAAACGCCATGATTATGCATGAATATGACGTTAGATTTTTGCCACAATTACAAGCACCAAAGAGGAAATTTGGAGCACACCAGATATTATGAATGGATAGTTGTGCTTTATTACATTTTTATCTTTAATCAATTGAATTGTTTTTTTTGTTAAACAGTTAAAAAAAAATCAATACGTAGCGCTACTAAGCACATTATGTCAAGTCAAGCCAACTTTATTGTCAAATGTGCTACGTGTGCAACATGTTGACAATGGACGTTTATTCAATATTTAACTCATTCAGTACCAGCCCATTCTGGACCAAGTCTGAAAAGACGTTAAAAAACGTCTTTGGGAGTGAATGAGTTAAATTGCCACATTAATTTGACTCTACGTTGTCCGTAGGTGAGAATGGTAGTGTGGATAGTTGTCTAGATGCCCTGTGACTGACTGGCGACCAGTCGAGGGAGTATCCTGCAAATCACCTATAAGGTCAGCTGGGATAGGCTCCAACTCCCCTGCAACACTAACGAGGACACGGGCTACGGAAAACAGATTGATGGATGGATGTTTTGTCAGCAGAATGTATCCCTGCAGTGCCTTTAAACACACAGTTTTGTCACGTCACAGCCAATTAGGGCTTTTTTGCTTAGGTAAAGATTTTTCTTTTTGGTGTGGCTAACTGGGGAGCTGCCATCGACAATAACTTAAAAAATTACAACTGCCTCACTCTCTGTACATAGGGGAAGTAACCTACAGGGCGGCCAATGTTTTTTGGTCCCTAATGGTCCTCCTGCCTCTTTCCTCATGTAGTGAATAGACATCGGGCCCCAATTAGCTGCAACCTTTTCTCCCCCGGTCCCAAAAAAAAAAAGTGCTATAACAGTAATGGTCTCAGTACATCGACACTGTAGTAATCTCTTTTGAACTCTGTTGCTAACAAAAACGGCAGCACCTAACAAAGCAAGTGAGCAGTCGGATGAATTGTGGACTGGTGTCCCACATGAATAGCCTTTTCGGGTGACGATGTTGTGGTGCCCCTGCCCGAACTGGCACTCTATATTCATGACATAATACGAGAAGTTTCAATGATAGTTTCACACGTAACGTCTTTATAATGTACTATTTAAGCCTTTAAGAAGATTTTACTGTGATGTAGTTCCTGGTTTTGTATAATATGGTTCAGGTGTTCTGTATATTTAACATTTGATACTTTCTGGGCTTTATGCCTTGTTCAAGACATTCCTTGTGGAAGGATTTAACAAGAAAATATGTGCCACACGGTAAAAGGTTCATTGATCGCTGATCAAGTGGGTAAAAGTCAAAATATTGAATATTACAATGTGCTGATTTAATCATATTTATGGACGGGTCAATGTCAGTGAGGCGATATAATATTGCTTGCATCCACGATCATGTTTTGAGAAGCAACCAATCGACCTCCATTGTAGCCACTTCTTTCGCTTTTCTCAGTAAGATTCCTTTTTATTTTGTTTTAGACTCAAATTTCACCGGACAAATCGTACCGTTGCTTGAGACGATTCCAAAAGTATGTCTGAGTGAATAAGCACCCTCCCACCTCCCCACCCACATAATAAAATACCGTTTAATGAAATATCCCGAAGAGGAGCAACAATCATTTAATACACTATTGGACTGACTTGACGTTACATCGTGACGCACTTGCTTAGCTGCCTTGAGGCCCACTGTTTTCATTGACTGGCTTTGGCTTGCACGTGCACATGAATGGCCAATTTATCACTTAATGGCAAGTTAATGACACATAATGTAGGCAAGTTTTTTTTTTACAGCCTCTGGCCCTGCTTTGCGCGAATCAGTGAGTGTGCCCTGATAACTGATTCCGATTAATATTAAAGTATGAGCACTACAGTATCAACATTTACACATACTGCAATCTAATGGGGAATCAATTCCTAATAGCAGATGTATTTCTTGTGGTATAGTGCACTTTTGTACTTTTAGGTGTACAATAGCGTGTAGCACTTTTGCAACTCTCTTGGACTATTAGAGCTTTGGATCAGGGACAGGGAAAGAATTGTTTGAGGTCAAGGGAGAAGAAACTGTTAAGCATTCGAAAGAGATGTATTTACATAATGCAGGGCATCAGACAATTTTCCTCCCCACTAGAAGCACAGTCAACCCTAAATTAAAATTTTAGGGGCAAAAGCAGAATGTTTAGGGCTGCACTCGGTAAATTGGCTTGCAAAATAAATAATCACATTTCCTCATATTGAGTTTATTACTAATAATTCGCAGTAACTCTTCCCTAAAAATAATTTCAGGCCTTTTATCACAAAAAGATTTGGAGTCATTATCAGGATTTATCTCTTGTGGAATATAAGGTTTATTTGGGGGAAAGCAAGCACTGCTTGTACTCTGCCATTGTCCATCGTCTATAATAACCCCAACAACTTCCTCTCAACATAACATGAATAAATCCGACTTCCCCGCTTTCCTGGAATGCAACACAAGTTTAGGTCGACGTCGTGCTTTGACCACGCCCATTTCACGCTCGCCTGCCATCGCGACGCACCTGTGGCGTCTTGTGACTACTACACTCAAGACGGTGGACAATATGAAAGACAGTAAAACTAACACAAGGCAAACTACCGTTGTGTGAAATGTTCAAATATGTTTAAAGAATTAATGACACACTAGTCTCACCTTGAAGTCCACAGAGAGCTGCGGCGTGTACTCCAGCGTCCACAGGGCTCGAACAAGCGACGCCAGCTGCTCGGTCACCTCCCCCCTGGCGGCGGCCTCGCCGTTCACCCGCCGGGCCAACGCGTCCGTTTTGTACTTCTCCAGCCCGAGGTACTCGGCCAGCAGATCGGTGTTGCTGAGGCACTGCACCACGGCGTTCATGAAGCAGGTGTTCCCGTGGTTTTTGAGCCCCAGAGCGCCGGGGGTCTTGTCGCCGTAGCACCACGACAGTCGCTCCTTGACCGAGCCGTGGGACGACAGCGTGGAGCTCTTCTTCACGGCACCCTCCTTCGAAACGCCCGCAGCGTCTTCGTCTTTAAAGCCGCCGGTGTCGCTTCGACCGAAGCCGCCGTCATCGTCTTCCTCCCCGGGCTCCGGCGGCCGTCCCTCGCCGAAGTGCGCCAAAGTGCTCAAAGTTTTCAGAATCCTGCCCATGAATTGACTGAGAGAACGAAGAGACCTTCGCCGGGTGAACATGCCGCTCCGGTGCTTCTTCTCTTTCCGGTTGGTCGTTTTGGCTTTGGTGGGCTTGCGCGCCTTCTCCTTGCGGGAATCCATGGCTGCTGTTGCTGCTGCTGCTGCCTGCACCTGACAGGAGGAACACTCGCTCTACTGTGGTGGTGGAGGAGGAGGAGGCGGAGGCGCACCTGTCTGCCAGACAGTCTAGTCTTCCTCCTCCTCTTCCTCCTCGAGCTCCTCCCGCCTTTCCGCAAACATCGCCGCCGCCAAAGTGGCACTGAACCGGCACCGGGAAAGCATGTGATGAGCTCGTCGCTTCTATAGATGTCGTGGCCTCCTCATCCTCGGTACCACTCGTGCTCCTACTTGACTACTCCCCAAGCTAACGTTTGCTTCCTCCCGCCCCGATGAGAACAATGCCCGCCCCTCACAACGCACCCAGGAAGAAAAATAAACACGCACCGATCACTTCATTAGGTCCACCTGCCATTGACGTGCAATGGGAGTCGTGCCGCCCCGAGTTAAAGTCGTTGCTACCGCGCGCGGGTCTCAGAACACATTTCGTATTGAAAGCATTGGAAATGTCATTACAGATATGGATAAAAACAACAACAACAACAACACATTTTTTCCCAAGTCTATCCTCCGTTATTTGTTGGAAAACTCATCTATTCACTATTTTTTGTCTGAAGAAAAAGGTCTGCTTGATATTCTAATCCGGGTGCCCATCGGCACTAGGTGTCCCCCTAGGACCACTTCAGTAGTCTTGGGGACATTAGATTGGTGTAAATTGGTAAACAATGATTTAAAAAGTATATATTTTGTACTGTATAGCCCAAAGGTCAGTACTGTGGTGCATAAACAAACCATAGCGTTAGTAAGAGAAATTATCTGGCGCAATGACGACGAGAATATTTCCCCAAAATAATTTGAGTGAATTTGTTTTTTCAGGATTGTGTATGAAATCGGTGGCCATAGCCTTTTGCATGATCAGAACTCAAAAAAGTAGCTCTCAGTTTCAAAAACGTTGGTGAACCCTGTTCTCATGCAATGAGACGTAATCTAATCGAATTTAATAGAGCATCGGTGCCATTTTGGCAGAGACGGCTCCAGGATTTTTTTTTTCTCTCCCGGGACGAATGGCCAATAATGTTAATCAAAAACATTAAATCTGTTGTTTTTGGAGTGTTTTCAATTGAAGATGGGTTGGAAAGGATTTGGTCATCATTGTATTGTTTTTATTTACATTTCACACAAAGTACCAACTTCATTGGAATTGGTATGTTGGTCCCCCCCAACAATTTTATCACATAAAACTGGCATTAAAACAGGGGTGTGTATACTTTTTATATCCACTGCATATTTTTTAAAAAGCATGTTTTGATGTTTAATAGACTAGCAGATGTGCGTTACAGATGCTGCTGTCTAAACACAGATGGTCAGTTAGATGCACCATCTCCTTCCGCGCTATTGTCAGTGTGAAACACCTTGTCTAAAACGCAGTAGACAAGGGAGCCTATAAATAGCTTCACTCACATTAAGGCTGCCGCCGCTGAAAAACTCCAGCAAATACATAAATGGGAGCTTTTGTGCACTTTGGGTTTGTCGCCGGGAAAACCAGCATCTGCCTCTTTCTACTCCGATTCTAATCATTCGAGCCTTAATTTCACAGCTCACCGCCGCCCAAGATTGAATTTAGTGGGCCAGATATGCTGATTTATTGGAACAGATAGAGCCGACATTTCCGTAATCTCCATAATGCTCTTACTCTGCTATTGTTGGAAAATGCGCAAAAGGCAGTACATAATAAAGGACGAATGTACCAAATCTGCTTTGAAAACTTTTACAGAAGTTTATTCGGTTGCATTTTAGGGAAAATGAGCAGGGCAGCCTCTGAAGTCGAATGCCCCTTATGTTTTCTAAGACCAAATTATTGTATTTAAGTGTCCTTCACATTATTGATCAAATTGTCAAAAAAAAAACAAGTCACATACAGAGATGCCTCAATGCAGTGGAGCAAATGTTATTTGTCCAACCCAACATATTCCATCATTCCACGACGGGGTGAGGAAACTTCCATCGCATGACGGCTCCGTCCGCGCTGGTGGTGATGAGGGTGCTGTTGTTGCAGCAGATCTCCACGCTGGTGATGGCTCCGCCGTGAGCTCTTCCGACGTGGGTGACCATACCGTCCATGTAGTCCCAAACCCTCACCAGCTTATCATCGCCACCTGTCGGGAGAAACGTCCTCGAATATTAATTTGTCCTCAAATATTAATTTGCTTTCATTCAACTTCAAGTCAGTTGCATTGCATAGCAACATAAAAATTTGTCTCGAAATGGTGCCTTGAGATAAGAGTTTAATTTGTTCCATTTACGCTGGCAACGCAAAACATCAGTTATTCAGTATAACATGAAAGCGTTCCAAAGTTCATCCTTCAAAAAAACAAAGAAGCAAAAACTGAAATGATTGTTTTGAATTATTGATGACATGATTCCATTGTACTGAATTGAAAAATAAATGGCTATATATTTTTGGAAATGACTTCTGTGGGGAGTCATCTCCAGCGGTTGTTACAACATGCCAAAATGTCACCCTCGAAACCACAGACATGAGTATGCCCCAAAACAGTCAAATCCACACTAGTGAATTGACACAGCCTCCTTGGTGAAAGCACGCGGGGAAAAAAAAAACAGGTAGACGTTCTTACTGCCAGCATTTTCAATCACTGTGCGTCATGTGGTTGAAAGTGTAGCGCAGGGACGAGGCGCTGAGGAGCAGCTGCTTAATGGACCATTACCTGTCACAAAGTATCTGCCGTCATGGGAGATGTGCATGCAGTTGATGGCCAACGTCTGCGCGTCCTGAAGCTCTCTGATTGCTGTCCCGTCATGCACGTCCCAGTAGACGATCTGAACAGGTAGTCGACAGTTACTTATTTGACAGCTGCAATAAAGACCAAGACCAAGATTGATTTGTCCTTTAAGGCTGTCTGTGTGTTGTTGTTTTTAAGAGAGTACTCTCTTACTTTGTGCTTGTTTTAAAAATCTGATTATTTTCCCAATGACAAACACACACACACACACACATATATATATATATATATATATATATATATATGCTTTATGTTACACATACAGCACATTTGACAATAAAGTCATACTTGATACACGGTAATGAAATTATGCCCGCTAAATGGAAGCCAACATTAATCGTCCCTGATTATCTGCAGCTGTTAAAGTATAAAAGTATGAGAAAAAAAACAAAACGATTGCTGTCTGTGGTTATTTATAGCACAGGTGACAAAAACAGTGCACACTGACACATCCCTTTTTTTTAATTATTATTTAGAGCAAAGCTGATTATACAAATGAAAGAGACCTGTAAGGATCAGTCTGTTATTGTTCAAGCATCAAGTATTCAAAAAGCGAGAATTGAGTTTTTAATTGTTGGTATGCAAATTGATGTATCTTTGCAGGGCTTGCTCATGCATTTATTGTAAAATGACTCAAAATAACCAAGTATAATGGTACCTTGAGATACAAGTTTAATTTGAGCGTGACCACACTCGTAACTCACATCATATTTTCTCGCTGAAATGAATGGAAATGCCATTAAGTTCGCCCGCCAAAAAATAATAATATTGTGCAAGTGTATTTTGTGACCGGAATGACGACCTGCACAGAGTTGGGTGCAGTATTATGTTCAATGATGCGTCTCAGCTCCTCTCTCAGCTTGTCAGTATGCCACTAATATTAGTCATTATACTCAAAGGATAAATTATATATAATCTAGTAGTGCTTTATTGTCTGCCTACATGTGCCGCGTTATCACATTTGTGTCATTGGTTAAATTAGCCAGCGGTGGCTTTGCGCACGCAAAACTCATTGGCAGTCTGGACACGAAACGGTGAACACCTGCTGTGGAGGGATTCGCAAGGGTCTCCAGAAGTCTCTAATAACGCCACAAAAAGTCATTTGATGTGTTGCTTGTTACTCCAGTGGTTGTAAAAGTCACTCAATATAGCAAGCAGCTCTACTTTTACAGAGTTACCTGTTAAACTCCAGCTTGTTGTGAAATGTGTTCACCGCCAGCCATTTTAGAGCATTTTGACAAGTTCAAGACCCGCAGGATATTTTGTTGAATGGTTATACATACACCGAATCTATCAAATGAAATAACTTTCCTTTCCAACAAGGAAAAAAAAAAAAGGTTGATTCTGCCTGTTTGTTCTTTCGTCATCAGTTGTAGAAAAAAAGTTAGGTTGTACGAAATGCGGCCGTTCCTCCCAGTGGACTCACAAAATGGGGCATCGATGTCATCTTCTGTGATTGTGCAGTAAAGTCATTTCCAGGTTTGAAATATAATGTGGAGCGGCGTCAGATGCTCTCCCACCCCAGTTGAAGAAAAAATGTGACCGACAAGTATGACTCGTCAATGGGAGTGAACGAGTTTAACATTAAGAATAATGTCGAGCAATAGCTCATATCTTGAAAAACAAAGTCAGAATTTTTATCTCGCCAAACAAAATGACATCATGCAAAAAGGATTTCATTCATCTACTGTACCGTGAAAAGTGTGTGGCGCCCCCTATCGTTCTAATCAGTCAGACGGAATGTTCGTCCCCATTGTATGAAATAGAATCCAATAGTATGTGGAGTTGCAGGATTTAAAATCGTCAACCAGAAAAATAAATCGATGCAAAATCATTGACCCAAAAATTTCTGGTTCATTCAATGCGATAAACAAAAGGATAATTGATTCTACAAAGATCTGATTGTGACAGCCCGAGCTCTGTATACGATTGCTCTGGATTACGCGCACAAAACACGGCAAAGGAAACATACTGACATTATTATTTTTTTTTTTAAAACAACAGCAAATAAACCAATGTAAAGTTCCTCAAGTCACCCTCAAACCTTGTGTCTCGTGTTTTCCTCATTCTCATGGCTCTTTCCAGTCACGACCTCTTCCTGCCTCATCTCATTTTGAGCAGCTTATTAGCGACGCCGCCTGTGCGACTTTTCTTGGCCCATCTGTGTTCTCCAGCAGGGAGGGAAAATGGGCCACAGTCCAAAGCCGAGCCGAGGATGAACTGCGCCGTTGCGCATATATAAAGACGGAAAAGTTCGGAGTCACTTTTTCTATTTTTTGCCCACTTACTAGATTCAAACCTGACAAATGTAAAACCAGTGTCATCTCATTTCGTTCATAAATACGGCGTAGATCAAACCCTCCGAAACCATGTAGAAATATTTTTAAAAACACCCCGCCAGATCGCACGCACACACACACAAACACAAAAGATCCGGGTGAAATACGGTTCATTGAAGACTCAAAAATGTTCATAGTTGTGAATCGGAGTGTGAATTCTTTATCTACGAGTGCGCTGTGATCGACTACCGACCATTCCAGTGTGGATCGTGCCTCTTGCCCAAAAGTCAGCTGGCATCACTTCCAACTCGCTCGCGACCCTAACGAGGGCAAGCATTATAGCAAAATGGACGGATGGATGGATGCTCAGGACAACCGTCTAGCTTCAAGGCAGTGAATCTGATGTGCCACGATCTCTAATGAGTTCAATTTTGGGCATAAATCAATCATACCGCGATAATCGATTGGACCGATCTTACATCTCTTGAGTATATTTCTAAAGTGCTGCCCTGAGCGGGCCGTTATGGGCGTATTTATCTGCCTGCAGACAGAGTGCCTGTGTCCTGGGATGAGCAGATGGTATATTTGGCTGGCGCTCGGCTGGCGTTGGCACATCCGCACGCAGGAAGGCACGAGCGATGCCCTGCATCCATCCTTTTTCACAGTCGTGCTCATCAGAGCAACTTATCTTCACCTTTCAGCAGGGGTGAGAAGTAATGAAATACAAATACGTCGTCGCCGTGCTTCAATAGATTATTCAAATATCCGTACATGATTATGACCTTTTCTGATGACTTTTTCTTTTGACAGTGTTATTACTGTATGTGCAAGGCATAGGGACTGAGTCCTGCCATGAATAGCAAAAAAAAAAATGTGTGAGTAGATGAATCCCCACTCCGAAAGTTTTACACATGCCCATTGATGTCACAAGATGGTTGCAGATAAAACGTCAGGAAAAGTCCACTAGAATAACTTGATTTTATATGAGGCACTTTAAATAGTGGCAGGTATGTGATGGCTGACATTTAAAACACATTCAGTACCAGCCAATTCGAGACCAAGTCTGAAAAGACGTTTAAAAACGTCTTTGGGAGTGAATGAGTTAACATGAGATTGAATATGATAGATTAATTCTTGAATGTGATGAGTAAAAAGGGGAAGTTAAGTCAAAAATTATCTTCACAATATGTTCTACGCGCCCACAATTGTCTAAACACGGTATGCAGATTACTATTGCGAACTAAGCAGCAAGATCCAACATTTTTTTTTTTTCCATTTCAGGTGGCCAACCACTGGGGTTCCAAAATTCTGTGTAATCAAGCAAAACATACAAGTAAGGAATTCAGATTTTTTTTTTTAGTGCTTGCTAATTTGCATTTTTTTCTTACTCACTTAACTTCAAATCTAAGGGAGCTCATTGTTTTGATAGCATAAAACCGGAGCCAAATTCTAGCTATCTCTAAAACAACAATGTGACCTTATAATTGAAAATGAATTGTTACTTTTGTAAATTTTAGAGTCTGTAGTTTTTGTGTCTTCTACGTCTCTCTGCATGTCTGATGAGACGAGCGATGCCGAGGGTGAAGGGGGGTGTGGATGAACTGCACACACATTCGGGGAACACGGACAGAGCCAGCCTAATTATGACGAGTCGAGAATGACACGACAGGCTTTGCAAATACAAATCTGCGAATGTGTGCGTGCGTGTGTGTTGTGCAAGTGGTCGCCGTGGGAGGCCGGGCTAATCGTAGCACAGCAGCAGGCTTCTCGCTTCTGCTCGGCTCAGCGAGGGGAAAACATTATGATGCAATAATGAGACATTTAGATTAGCCGTCGTGTTTACCGCCGATTTAGTTCTGTGTCTTAACGTGACATATTTTGACTGAAAATTGAAAAATGTCAAGATGGAAACAGTCCACTGCCCTACACTGAGGGCCGATGGAAATAACGTCGGCGAAACCAACCTTCCTGTCGGTGCCGCTGGTGAGAATCTGGTGCTCTTCAGGGTGGTAGCACACAGTCTTGAAGGAGGAGTTTTTGCTTATTATCTTCCGAATTCGCACAAATTTCCTATCGAAAGAAAGATGGAACTTAAAGATATATATGATATAATTAAATAGAATGTAAAAAAAAATGTTTTGGTTCTTTTTGGGCAACATTTGTTGCTTCATTTCAATGGACACTGTGCTGCTCTTTCTGGTGAGCGTGCATTGGCCACCTAGGGGGAGTATAATACACACATACGGATGTACACGGTGTCATTCACAACAAAGCTCAGTCAGCTGCAGTAATATATATATATTTTTTCACAGTGGATAATCGAAAATGTGCCTGTGAGCATTGACACCTCACACACTGGTTCATTCATATATCATGACACCATGGTAGCGCATTTAAGATTCATCTCGAACCTTCGACCCGAAGCCGAATATCCCACAGGATTTGTGAGTAGGTTATGTGTGTTCCCAAGTATGGTTTGGTTGCGAGGCAACTCACACAATGTCCCAGAGGATGCAGGTTCCGTCCATGCTGGCAGTGACAGCTTCCTTGTCATCGCTCTTGATCTGGACACACCTGACGGTGGATTTGTGCTCCGTCAAGAAGGCAAGCCGTCGGTGGCCGTGCTTCAGCAGCTCCCAAACACACACCTGCGTTGGATTTTATGCTTACTTAGGTAATAAATCACTAGGGGTGAATCTCGGCTTGTCACGTCTATTATGAGGGGAGGGAAATGCCAAAATGTTGCAAGTCAGGCAAGTTTAGGCACACTTGAAAAAGGGTATGCATATGTATAGTATAGGTATCTGTCACTGAATGCAATGTATTTTTGAAAACATGTTTTCATGATGTAGGTCGTAGAAAGTGTGTCGTAATCATGAGAAGAAATGTCACAGTTCATGGAGTGAGTGACGAACATCATGTAAGAAATCCAGTGAGAACTCGAGCTATGTGATGAGACAGCATCACTCGTGAAGTGTCACGGCTATCTATCTAGAATTAAATCATTTGTCAAAATAATACTAATAAAAATAATTTCTCCCCCTTTTGGTCAGAAACCAGTGTTTTGGTGAAACCAAGCCTTTTTAGAATTTAGGCTACACAAGCATCATTAAAAAACTGACCGTTCCCTCCTGCCCCCCGCTCACGATCTTCTTGCAGTCCGTGGAGCCCTTGATGGCCGACACGCCATTTCGGTGTGCATTGTGAATGATGAGCATGAGGCGGCCGCTCTGCGGCGCGAACACGCGGATCTTCCCGTCGTTCCATCCTGTAAAGAAAAAAAATAATAACAACATGATGAAATCCAGCCTGGATGACTCGCCAGCCAGTCCAAGGGAACTCACTATTTTTGTCATCTTTATTTAAGACTTCCCTCATTAATTTTTCCATAAATTAACTGTTAATCCCATCACATCTGTCATATAGAATCCTATAAATTACTTGGGCTCTAAATGAAAGTGAAACGGGTCCTTGCGATCATATTAAGGATAGCTACATTTACCCAAGCTTTCTCAAGTGCAATGAAACATTGAGAAAGGAGAGCTGCGGCGAAAAGGGCGTGATCAGATTGATTTCTTATTTCTGCTCGAGGTTGTTCGATAGAGGAATTAACTGAGAACCTGGGCGTGTCTTCTTCCGTTATCGGTTTTATTTGCAAATAATCGCTCAGAGCGCTTTCCACAAAGTTAGCTTAGGTGACGGCGTGCTAGTGCGCTCTTTGCCCTCACCAGAGAGACAACTCAGCGCACTAGTAGAACGAACCACACCTTTTTTCATTTGATTAACATCTCTACCGAGGGTCGCCTGCATTGATTCCTACCAGTGACAATGCTGTGTCCGTCAATCATCAGGTGCACAGCGTTACAGGTAAGGCAAGGTTGTGGGATCCTCAGCAGCTCTTTGGCGTTGTCTATATGCCACGCTCTGATGTCCTCCTCCGAGCCGGTGACAAACAACTCTGAGGAGCCGCTGACGACACAAGACAAAAAGCAACAAAATGTAGAGATCAACGTCTGTAATTGGCAACAAGGAAATGTGAGATGTGCGAAAAGTATTCGGTCTGGGTGAGGTTCATGGTTGCAAAGTTCCAATCATGCGTCGACGCGATTGATGACAATGTGCATTTGTTTGGTTTACACGCGCGTTCTAAAACAATAAAGCAACAGTCAGGAAATGTGGTATACTAGTGGTCTTATCCTAGTTAATAAGAGTGTTGCATTATATCATTATTAAAGTCCATTCTCGTAAACCAAGTCAAACAAGATGCACTGAGTCTAAAGTATAATAAACAATTACTCTATGAATCGATATCATTGTGTGTAGTATGACATAAACTTTATATATTGCTAATCATTGATCATTTTTTACATGTATGTATTCACTTGTTGTTTAAAAAAAAAAAAAAAGATCCTTTTAATGAAATGTAATGGAATTAAATATTAACATCCATCCTCAATTGAAATCAAACCAAGTACATAACTTCTAAAAATAATAATTGCACATTTGTTAATACTGCTACCACAAATACAATAATAATAAATAATAATGATAATAATAATAAACTACGGTAATTACATTAATACATTTGCATTGATATCTTACTGTATACTATAAATTGAATCATTAGATAAGAAAAGCGTGCTTATACTGCTCTCTAGTGTGGTTAGTGGGTACTAAATTCAATACTTGAGATTTTTGAGAACAGGTTTTCATTCACACAAGACAGGAACTACAGACTGGTTTTCTACTTTGTGCAAGTTGAATTTTTAATCAGCAGCCAGGATGCAGAGAACAGGGAAAGATGGAAATTAATGACTTGCTGTGGCAACCCCTGAAAAGGGACAAGCCGAAAGGAGAAGAAGAAAAAGAAGAAGCCTGAGGTTGCATTTGAAGAGATGCCAGAGGGGTGTGTGTGTGCGTGTGTGTGTGTGTGTGTGTGTGTGTGTGTGTGTGCGCGCGTGCATCATTGCTTTGCATTTGTGACCCCACTACTCACAAAGCGATGGAGACGTCCTTGACGGCGCCGTGGTGACTGGTGGAGACGAGCTCGGCTTTGAAGTCCTGCAGATCAAGGCAATAGATTTCGGACGCGTCTGTGCCAACAAAAAAGTGGCGGCCGTCATCTTTGAGAGCAATAGAGGTCACCCCGTTGTTCATCTGCACATGTCTAATATGGAAGGAAAACAAGGGGGAAGAAGTCAGTCCAACACATTCAGTCCCAAACAGGCAATGTATCACTTCATTGGTTTTCAAAATTAGCATTTTGATCAAATTATGAATCGTCGTTCATTTATCTCCCTGTATAGCAGTAACATTAAGTATAGTGCCAGACAGAATAATAAAAGCCTTTTTCCACTAGAATCTAGAAGGTTCAATTCACCTGTGGAATCGCCTTTTGCCATCCATACAATTTAAATTATTCAGCATTCTGCAGATTTACAGATTTTTGTGGGGGGGCATACCTTCCTTTATTCACTGAAAAACTCACCTATTCGCTATTTTTGTGTTCCAGCCAAACCCATGTCTAATACAAAAATTGTGCTTTGGTGCCATCTTGTGGCATTATAGAGGTGAGGAGACTAGATTCATTTACTACTAAGTATAAGGAAAATAACGTGGGATACAGCGTTTCTATCACATGAAGCCTCGCCACAAAATGACATCAGCCTTGTTCCAACAGCGATGCAGGGAGACTGGAAGAGTCACAGAAAGGTGTAGAAGTGGATGATGTCCTTGGGAATTTTCATCACTCAGACACCTGTTGTAAATGTTGCTTTTACACAGCAACATTTACACAGTCTTTTTGGCTCATCCTGAAATTTCACCCAGAATTCCAATACTACTATTTTTCTTCTGATGAATGTTAAATAATTTAGCTCCTGGTTTAAAGGGTTAATCTGGAAGAGTTTTCTGTCAAATATGTGCCTTTTTCTCAATAAAGTCTGGGGACACACTGGTGTGGCATACCACTTGTAGAAATAAAATTCTATTTTGATGAATTATGCTGTGGACTCACTTGAGAGCTTTGAAGGTGGTCGAGGAGCACAGTGTCAAGGTCCCAAATCCAGAACCAACAAGTAGTTCGCCAGTACTTAACGCCTTGAGGACATTGGCCCCCTGTGCATGAAAAACAAGGAAAACCCCTTAAAATAAAAAAATGACGCCCAAAGAGGAATACTACCAGGCCTACTGCCTACTCACCAAGCTGTGTTTAGTTTTAATGGGACCGTAGTCGCTCAGATACTTTGTCTTGGTGTGAATTTTCAAGATGTCTCCACTGGTAGTACCACAGAAAATATACTCATCGTCCGGTGCAAACTGTGGGAACCGCTTGATCCTCAAAATGTCTTCCAGGCGGGGGCGTGCCAGTGGTCCAAAATCATGCATGTTTTTGGAATAAAAGAAAGACAGACAGCTGGGACAGACCTTCTTGAAGCCAGTTTCAATTCTTATTAATAAATCACAGCATCCCATCACTAGTGAGCTATTTTTGGACAGGCCTTTGGCTGCTATGTTTTTAGACAGGCACCTTTGGCTGCTCACCTGTTGTATAAACTACCCAAAAATCCTTGAGGCTAATTTTCAATGATATTTATTGTAGTACAATGTCTGGTTAATGTCTAATCATCATTCTACTTAGTGGCATTACTGTGTTCAGATTTTATTTTTTATTTTTGCGATACGGCCATTAGTAAGATTCACCACAAAACGTATGAAATGCACGTATGAAAGGTATGGGCATCTGTTATGCTCTTGTCAATATCACTCCTCTTCTCCTTCCGCCTGTGTGCAACTGCTCACCCCTCCCCTCTCTGAGAAGAAGAGATCAATTATGAGCAGGTGAGTGTAGTAGTACTGCAGTTTCTTGAACCAACCCTTACCCTGAATTTAGATGAACCCTTAATCGTATTCCTTGGATTTAACAAGATGGGACTTTTGATTGGCGTCACTGAGAATGACACTATCTGCAGTTAAGTGCACGTCACACTTGTCACTTTCTAAAATGAAAGCTTTTTTTCAAATAATGTCACGTAGGAGTAGTTTGGTTTGGCAAGGTGCGGGAATGCAACATAAACGCAGTCTGCTGCTCAGCGTGGCTTTATTTTTTTGCGCTCAACCGCTTTTGTCCTTGGACTCGTCACTTACTTGCCTCCAAAAATGTGGTTTTATACCCACCTCTATGCATCTCACTGTCCTCTTCAGCTTGCTCAGTTTACAGTCTGTAGGTTTAATCTTGTTGAATTCATCCAGTTCCCAGATCTGCAAGGTTGCCCTGCAAAGATCACAAAATGTATTTATTTTTTTGTTTGTTTACCTGGATCCCGGCTAGCTGCCACACAGCCACAATAACCGGGGTAAAATGGCAATTTCCTGCACAGATAAACCAATTATAGTACTGTATATTCATGACTTGTTCTTCACAAGGGTTAAAGACAGGCCCTTTAAATTTGAGTATTAGTCGAAAATTATGACTGCTCGAGCGCCACCTAGAAATCTCCATTGATGGGAAAACTGAAGGCATATCCGAACACTGTCTTCATTGATGCATTGATGAATTCAGAATGTTTTTGGATTTTATTATCCGGATACATTTCCAGCATTTGTAACAAATATATTAAGAAGATTGACATTATTCACCAACCTGCCAGCAGAGACGAAAATATTGTCATTGGTGTTGGAGTACTTGACGGTTAGGCGGTGACATAAACTCAAGGGGAGCGCCGGAGCTGAACAAATGGCCTGCTTGGTTGTAATGCTCCACAAGAGTATTCTGAGAAAATAACATAGAAGGGGTCAAATATTTTGTGGCAGACATATTCTCTCGACTCAGAAATACTAAATTGAGACAACATTTTTGTTACATACTGCGGAACATCTAAAGCTGAACAAACCTAGGGTCATACAATTAGGAATTGAAAACTTTTTTTTCAGGAAAAAAAAAGCTTCTTGAGTTGCTCCAAATGTTTCCTTTTTTGCAGCACTTAATTCAAATTCAAATTATTATTTTTTTATTTTTTATTTAGTTGGATATAAGGAGGTTCTCTTGGAATGATTGCATGCACACTTCAATATGAGACAGCCCCCACATTTCCTGTTATACCAAACAAGCATGAGATTTGCCTTCCATCGTCTTGACCCCCGAGGGACACCAGATACTTGTCGTTGGGAGAAAAGGCCAACGCCTCCACTTTGGATTCGTGGATCACGAACCGTGTGTATATGCATCGCTTCGCGTACTCCCAGACGATGATCTCGGCCTAGGGGAAACAGCATACGTATGTCGAAAATGGGAATTAAAAATTATTATTTTTTAAATAAATAAAAAAACGTAATACAGTGGATATAAAGTCTACACAACCCTGCTCGAGTGTCAGGTTTTTTTGTGATACTGTATTACCACTATAAACCCCTCGTGAAAGTATTTCCATTTTAAGTTTGAAAATGATTAGCATTGGAACATGGGTGTGGAGACTTTTCAAATCCACTGTCTATGATGACATTGAAATGACATAGTGGTGTTGGGCGATGGCAACTTTTGTCACTGTAGGCTACCTCAAAGTCATTGTAATTGATTTGTCCAGAGGCAATATACACTCCACTTTTAGACGTGGAGAGGCAAGATATGTCGCTGGTGTGACCGTGCAGGAAGTGCCTCTTGTTGTCTTTGATCCGTGTCAGGACAACGGTGCATCCCAGAGGATAGATGAGGTGCTCTTTGTCCGGATGAAGCCTCATGCCAAAATGCACTTGACCTAAAAACACAAAGTTAAGTGCCGACTGACTTCCAATTTGATCTAATTTCAAGAATCATTGCCCCCCCCCCCATTTGAAATAATATAAAGTGAATTAATTTATTAATTGTACAAGGTAATGACATATTTACTCTACAATGGGATTAACTACTGTATGAGGAAACTCAAAGAACAACTATGGTTCCAACAACACACACCAAAGTCTCACATTTTATAGTTACAGTATCTCTGAGAATTTACCGTTGAAGCCGGAAACCGCCGCCAGTTCAAGTTGAGGAACTTCCTTTGGTGTCTGATCCATGATGCTGAAAGGCCACTGTACAATGGCTGTACAAAATTGGATTTAAAATATATATAACATATAATAAACATTTATGCCATTAAAATGACTTTAAAAAAGCAGTTTACTTTACTCAATTGCCGTTTTATTATACTCGCTCAGTGTAACGTCACTCACACTAAGACTAATAAATAGCGAGGTCATGAAACACCAGGCGTCATTGACGCCTAAATAAAAAGAGCTACTGCTAATCGGTGATGTAACGTGTCTTTTGAAGACCACTTTTACACTAACGACATTAAAATGAAACACTTTGGCCGTCTCCTGTCGCTAAATGACGTAACCAAAATACTGAAAAACAAACGAATACAAATTCTCCAATTCAAACATCGTTAAATTATTAATCTACCCTTATAGAGTCTTGTATGCCCTTGGTCACGTGACTGTTTGAAACCGTCGTTTACCATCATATATGCCAACTTTTAGTTTTTAATATTGCGGTTAGACTACTTACGGTTAGAAGTGCGACGTTGTTGTAAAATTCACCGTTATCAAAAGCCTGTATTGCAAGTGAAGAACGACAACACGGAAAGTGCTTAATTTGACATTCTCTCAGAAGATAACTTTTTTTTAAGCAGAAAGAGCGCTAACCACTAACAAACGTCGCCTAGCAACAGGTGACGCTTTTCGTCCCGCCCTCTCCCCTTCAATCCTTCCCATTCGTCCTGACGTTATTTTGATTCACCTTGAGATATTTTCACAGTTAGATGATTTTAAAAATCGATCGAGCCTCCTATGTAGACTGCAGAGGGTCCTTGGTTTACTTCCCGTTCCTACATACTCGACGTCACGAATTTACAAGATGTAACACCCCCTAGTGTCAGTTTTAAAACAGCGCCACCCTGGCAAACAAATCACAAATTACCATTTAGTTTGAAGGGATAATGAGTGAACTGGAGTGTGACCATAGGAAGACAAAAAGGATTTATTTTAACACAACTCACGAGGAACAACAGCAGGTCAGTCATTTTCACGGCAAAGCATGCAGGAAGTAGAAAATGTCTTCAACGATCTGTTACTAATAGATTACAGTTTGGCTTAACATTACATCATATGCAATAAACTACTGGGGCGCTTCTACAATATCATGGAAAGTTGTTGATTCATCGCATCTTTCAGAAACCCACTCAAAATAGAGTTTGCGACTAAAGAGCATTTGCCTTTGATTCCATCTGTATCAGTTTGCGATCTGACGTAGCACGACACATCTGCAGAGTTCCATTATGGCAGAATTCCTTTCCGGATTTATGAGACAAAAGTGGAACGGAAACAGGAGTTCAAAACATTCAGTCTTACGTACTGTAAATTTGTTTCCCCATCCGATTTGCCATCAGATTTGGTCAAAACTCATCTTCCTTAATTAGCTGAAAAACATTCTGAAACATCACAAGAGGGTGTCAAACTCCCATATAAAAAGTAGAGCTTTGGCGCCATTATTGGTATCAACTGACAATGAAGTCAGGGGAGAAGTTACGATGAGACTGGGAATGATAAAACCTTCTTTAATGCAATGTCAATTACCCACGTTTTTTTTTCCGTAATTGGTGGTAGGGCTTCGTTTATATTTCCTGTAGTGAACCAACTGAAGTTGGGAAATAGCTAGCAGCGTTAGTGTTACTCATCTCTGCATTCCCTGTGTATGCATTTAATGGATGTGGCTCAATCAACAGTTCTCAGCTGGTGGACAATACAAAAACAACAACCAAAAACACAAATGAAGACATATGTACATCAAAGCTTGGACTACTGTTCAACATCATCTTATTTTGAAAGGCTAGCACTGGAGACGTGATGCCCTGACGTGTACCCCAAGTTTGATGAAGGGTACCGAACATTAGGAAGTTTAATTTTTTTTTTTACGTACACTCAGAACTAAAAATAGGGACGAAAAAAACTATCCTCCGATATATATTTTTTTGCATGTTTAATTTGCAGTTTCCGTCTATTTCATACATGCCATTGTCATGCTACTGCAGACATCCGTCTTTTGTATATCGCTTGTAATTTGAGTGGAGGGTGAGTTTTCCTTAACATTTTTCTCTTTGAAAAGTTTCAAGTGACAAAATTCTGACAGCTGATTTTTTTCCCCCCATTTCTGATTTATTCATTACAATGTATCTGCATGATGCTATTCTAATATCCAATGATGTAGTGACCGTTTTTTTTTAAAATGACATGACCAGAAATACCATATTTATTGATATTTTAGGCGAGTTACTCAAGTATCTTGATGTCTTGATTGATCGAAGTGGTAAAACAATACATTTGGAGCAAGGAATGTAAGCCGAGGCGATGTGGCAGAAAACTCGTCCCAATACAAATTGATTACCTTCACAGTAATTGCAGTGTTAAAATCACGTACTTCTGGTCTTTCAAGCAAAGCTAAATTGATAAAAAAGTTAAATAAGATAGAATGTCATTTTGAGAACGTTGTGTGGCTCTCAAAAGTCAAACTCTGCCCTCTACTGTTCAAACAAAGAAATAACATTGCTAATATCTAAAATATTCAACATACTACATATGAATATACTTTTACCCTTGGACTCCAGTTGTCTTGACATGTGACAAATTATTGATTCGATTCCAATGTTCAGACTGCGCTGTGTTTCTGGTATCATCTCTCTCATCTAGACACAATTTGCTGTTCATTGTTGATTATTCGCCGCTCTAACGCCAGCCAGACTTCAGGGAAAAGAGAACGGTAGCGCCCAAGCACACAGTGTTCTGGGACGACATTTAACGACAGCTTAGTGGTTCAACATTGCTTCTCAGTCTTCCGAGTCACGACTTTAGAAGTCCTTGTAAAGTGAAAAGAAAAAAAAGTTTTGTTCTAAATTTGACACACCGGAGAGAGCAACCATGCCAAATTCAAAGGGAAAAAAATCATATAAATGCATCGTTGAAAAATTGATGGAGTGGAGGCTTAGTTAGCGAACTAACTTTTTTTCTTCCCCCCCAATTTTTCTGCTGTAGACTGCAAATTTCCCCATTGTGGGACAAATAAAAGTTATCTTATCTTATAACTGAATGCTGGAGGGGTAGAAATTGGCTTGGGTAATAACTTTTAATGATGCCGGATAACCACTGGTGCTAACCAGGGCACCAAGTTCTTGTCCAGTGGAGGTCGAACAGTTTAACACTATCTCCACAATTCAGGGCCCAACAGCGTAGTGATAAGTGGTCGAGAGAATCAATGGACGGATGGACAGTTTGTCATCTTTGCATGTTTCCGGCAATTATCTTTAAATGTGTATAATGTATTGAGAAAACAATACTCCGATTTCACTTTTGCAGGATCTTTAACGACCCATTAAGCCCGACATTTCTTTGCATAAACACTTGACTAACTTCTCCCGCCCCTCCGCGTTGAAAACAACTGTCCAAGTTCAAAAAGTATTATCATACGTCAGGCCGGACTCTGATGTTGCCACATCGCAATGCCTGACTTGCTGTGTGAAAGCGACACAGGTGCAGCGATAGCCCGATTTGCTAGGCTCTGCGTTTCAACTGAAGGCGATCATGTGGTGCCCGCTCAGATCTACCGTAATGTGGGGGAAACACTTCCTGAATCGTTTTATGCAATCAAAACGAATTTCAAAAGTATATGGAGGGTCATGCTCACATTAGGCAATGCGTTTCAGGTAACGCGTACGACAGATTTCAAATTTCAATCCCGACTTGCACTGTGCCCCAGTGGCGCCGTCATGCTGGAAACCGTCCCACGTAAAGCTGCCCGAATGGCCTTGATTGGTATGATTGGAGGGAATCACAGGGGTCACCATCCAACTGCTGATTGTTTTTACTGTGCGATTTCACGAAGGAACTCAGCGCTCAGTTCCAAACACAAGTGCGTACATCACCGGAAGAAGGTCCCCAAGTTTCCGTGTGTGTGTGTTTGCAAAACAAGATGCGACTAAATTCCGCTGGCATCTTGACATAATATGGCAGTTGAACAGTCACCTTCCCCCGAACCTCGTATCGTGAGCGAAGCCAGCAAAAAAAATTAGTGCGTGTATGGCAGCGGTATAGCGAGGCTAGTAGCAGCCAAGTGTTCAACTGCACTGATCCTGAGCAAGGTCTGGGAAATCTTGGAGGCCTTTGGCCGCATCTCTCAACATCTGCTTGTGAGCGTGAGTCCTGCGGTGTCTGCTCAGGCAGTGGCTCCAGGAAAAGCTACGCCCGCACGGCAGGCACAGGTACGGCCTCTCTCCAGTGTGCACCCGCTGGTGCAGGTTCAGTGACTTGTAGCGGGTGAAAGTGGCCCCGCATTCGTTGCAGTCGTACTTCTCCGACCTGACGTGGACGTTCTTCTCGTGCTCTTTCATGTTGCCCAGCTGCGAAAAGCCTTTGCCGCAAATGGGACAAACGTGGGGCTTCTCCCCCGAGTGAATCAGCAAGTGAATGTTTAAGTCCTGACGGGAGTAAAATCCCTTGCCGCAAGTCAAGCAGACGTACGGCCGCTCCCCCGTGTGGCTCCTCATGTGTCTCTTCAGGCTCTCGGATCGGGCGAAGGTGCTGTCGCATTCGCTGCATTGAAACGGTTTCTCCCCGGTGTGCGAGCGCTGGTGCCGGCCGAGTTCCGAGGCCTTGAAGAAGGACATGTCGCAGTCGGGGCAGTGGTGAGGCTTCTCCGGATTCTCCTGGTGTATCTTCTCGTGAGCTTTGCAGTGACCCATCTCGGCGAATCCCTTGCCGCAGAAGGAGCAGGTGAAAGGTCTCTCGCCGGTGTGCATTCGCTCGTGGCGAATGAGCCTGTAAAGTTTATCGAACGTCTTGGCGCAGAAGGAGCACTGGTGGGGAACCTTCGGTTTCCTGGCGTGGATGCGTCGATGCCGCTCTAACCTGGAAGGCTTACTGAACACTTTCCCGCAGTCGGGGCACGGGTGCTCCTTTGTCCGGTTGTGATTATCTTGGTGTCGTAACATCTTCTCCTCTTCTGTGAAAGTCTTCTCGCAATGCATGCACTGATAGCGAGTCTTTAAGGTCCTTGGCCTTGTGTGTACAGTCGCGTGCCTGGTGAGCTTGGAAAGCCTGTCAAATATTTTGTTGCAAACGGTGCAGGGGTGGCCCGTGCGTGGCTTTTTCTTGGGATTTTTGTCATCCTCTGGCTCAGAGTCATCGTCGGGATCAGATTCGACGATGTACTCAATGTCGAAGGCTTTGGCACCTGTTGACCAAGCACATCAAAGAATTTGAATTGGAATCACACGTCTACGTCATTGACAGTCCTCCGCAAAAGGAAGGGAATGTCAAGGTCAATTCCATGGTTTTGTGTCGTATACTGAAGACATTTGGGTGTCAACCAAAAAAAAAAAAAAATGAACATGTGAGAAAAGTTCAGAATTCCAGCTTTTATTTCATGGTATTCATATCGAGAGGTGGACAAAGCACTTTTTCGAGCCCATGGGCACTGTTGCGGCAATTTCAAAAATAAAAAGGAGGTGCCAAGACTTACTTTCGTCCGAGGAGTGATCTGTCACCGATGAATTGTCTTCCTCCATGGCTAGAGCCTTACAAAAACAACAGCACACACTGGATTGATATTTTGTTTTCTCAATTAAGAAAAATGTATCGTTTTTCACTGAATCCATTGTAATATCGTTATTGAGATATCTGGCAAAAACAGAGATGATACATTTTAGCCTTATCGCAGAGCCTTACAGAGTGAAGAACCTCACCACATCACCTGACCGTCATGTGCAACCTTTCTGTCATTCTTATGTTCATCAATGTCGTTTTCATGTTCTCCCCGTGCCTGCATGGGTTTTCTCCAGGTACTCCGGTTTCCTCCCACATTCCAAAAACATGCATGGCAGGTTAACTGAACAGTGCGAGTGTGAATGGTTGTTTGTCTATGTGTGCCCTGCGATTGGCTGGCAATCAGCTAGGGGGTGTACCCCGCCCACTGCTGGAAGACAGCTGGGATAGGCTCCAACACGCCCGCGACCCTCGGGAGGATAAGAGGATTAGAGAAGATGAATGGATGGATGGATGGATGGATGGATGGATGGACGGACGGACAGATTATTCTTCCTGTTTCTGTGTGTAGCTCGATTTCCATTGTCCCCTTTTCAAAATAAACGGATATATTATTCAGAAAAGTGTTGGGAAAATTCCATATCGCTGTTATCGTCTTTCACAGATCTACCCGAGAATGCTAGTCTCATGCAACAGACTGGTTGGAAATCGCTTAAAATCAATTGATCGCAGCCTTATTGATTACATGGCGGCCATTCCTTATGTAATCAATTAGAAAGGCACACAACGATGTTTAATGGTACGGCCATTAAATGACGACATTCGAGTTTTTTTTACGGTGAAGCTTGCCGTCAAGAGTTGAACGTATTTTGGCGACTTAAAGCTTAACTGCCAACACGATAGCAAACACAATTGTGAAGCAGCGTTTATGAAATCACTTCGAACGAATCTCAGCACGTAAACAATGCACCCTAACACATTTTAAAACCCAAAGCGTGTTTTGGAATGAAGACTTGACGTTAGGCTGCCTCCTCGTCTGGAAATGATGGGTAGGGTGTGAGCAGAGTTTATCCTTTTGTATTTAAAAAAAAATGCTCGGCAACGTTAGGGAGCAATGTTGTTAGCATTAGCTGCGTTCAAACGAATAAACGAACACGCAAACATCACTAACGCTGCATCGGTAAGATCACAGCGACCAAAACAAAGGAACACTTACCTCTATATTGATGCGACAATACAAAGGTTAGCACATTATAAACCGGGCCTTAGCTAAAGTGAAATAGGCCGACGGTGCCGCTGCTCAACTTCTTCTTCTTCGTTTTGATTACCGGCACGTTTAGCGCATCGCTGCCCCCATACGTTCAGTGATAAATACCAATCGTCGTGCACAACTTTTTTCCAAAACAAACTTTATTGAAAACAAAATATTAAAGCAAAACATATCTTACATTTTTCCATTCATACGCATAATAAGGGCCCGAGCAGTGACTACTGTGGGATACTTATTGTTTTCTAAAAACTACTACTAATAATAATAACGTTAATATTATTATTATTATTACTACTACTACTACTACTACTACTACTACTACTAATAATAATAATAATAATAATAATAATAGGGCGGAACGTCAGCCTCACAGCGTAATGGGTGCAGGGTTCGATTTCGGCTCGGGCCTTTTTGTATGGAGTTTGTATGTTCTCCTTGTGCCTGCATGGTTTTTCTCCAGGTCCTCCAGTTTTCTCCCACATTCCAAAAATATGGATGCAAGGTTAATGGAACACTCGAAATTGTCCCGAGGTGTGATGATGAGTGCGGATGGTTGTTCGTCTATGTGTGCCGTGCGATTGGCTGGCAACCAGTTTAGGGTGTCCAGCACACCCGCAACCCCTGTGAGGATAACATTAGAAAATATATGGATGGATGGATAATAATAATAATAATACAGTAATAATAAGATATTTTGCACTGTTATCACATTTTTCTAATTCACAAAAACTCATCAACCTTTGCACATTCATTGGGCCAGGCGAAAATTTTGATATTTAAAAGTCCTCATGGAAAACTACAAATAAATGGCTCTGTAAACAGTGGAAAAATGAAATTCAATCCCAGTACATTTGACCTAGGTCACGGATGGGCAACTGGAGACCATACTCACAACCGCATTCGAAACTGTGGATTCCAATGTTTGTCCACATACAGCAGCTGACAAGCTGACAAGCTGACCGCACCACCTCAGCCTGTTGTGTGTGGGTTTGCACGTCCCCAAAGGGCAGGTGTTTAGATATTATAAAGGTACAGTAAAATCAGTTTAAGCAGTATTCTACAGTATATATAAAAAAAACTGTAAAACCAAAGGCAATGTGGATGACACTATATCGAACTATATATTCTGCTGGGAGGGAAAAGGCTGAGAAAAGCAAATCGAGTTCTGGATTCCCCAGACTTCCATTGACTGGATCTTGAAATGTCTTTTGCAAAGCGGCGGGTTCTTGAATGTGTCACAGGGCTCCGTGTAGCCTGCCTCGAGGTTTTGTTGAAAGCAGAGGGCGTGGCCTCCGTTCCCACCTGAAAGAAGGCAGAACGAAGTTGACACTTTGTGCGTAATGTACGTCATTGTAATGAGACTGGAATGTCGGTCCCGAGTTATTTGTACAGTGACAATTTTATGTTTGTGCCTTTAGCACCTGGTTTAAACAATCTGTATATACACACGATACGTTAAATTCAAAAAGGCATCTCATTTTTTGTAGATATTAAGAAGGACATGCCAACCTTCCCCAGATTGCTATTGAATCTATTAAGTTTTCTTTTCATTTACTAAGGAGAATAGTTGGCCAGTTTAGATGTCTTACTGAAAAAAAATATATAAACCTTATTGAAGGCAAGACAGTGAATATTTGTCATTAGCTAAGTCAATGGCCTAACCTCAACCCAATAGAGCATGCAGCAGAATATTGTGCCCCTCTTTGGTCCTGGTCATCCCACATGACACCATATGCAAACCTAGCATAACATCACCATGGGAATCATAACGGGACCATTTGCTCAATGAATGGTGTTTGCTTCCTGTCTTATGAAACATTGCTCCTCCATTCAGCTGCCTGTCAGCATCTATAATGCATCGATATGACCTCACAGTATGCAAATGACCTACCAATAATGAAACGTTCATCACTGCCGGCAATGAATTTGGAAGCCTCTTGTTCCTTAGATCTCTTTGGCTCCTTGGCAGTAAATTGTTCCTGTGAGGGGGCAGTGAAGGGGATGGTCAAGTAGCTGGGATCTTGCGGCGTTCCAGCCGGACACGTCAGAGTTGTGTTGGAGGCAGTCTGGAAGCTGAACTGAGCCTGCTGAGGGGAGACTTTCCTGGTCATGATGTTGACCATGGCTCGTTGGTAGCGCTCCATGCTGGGACGAAGCTGAAAGAGCAATCAGGTTTTTTTTACATTGGTGGCCATTCCGATACAATTGTCATGCAAAGCAGGAGATGGCTCACCGTGAAAACAAAACATTCGCATGTTCCAAAAAATGTGGCTTTATCTGTGTCGTACTTGTGCCTCTCTGCCATATCTGATGAAATAAAGGCACCAAAGACCTACGAAATAGAAAACAGCTTAAATCAAGGCAAAATATGTCTTCTCCCTACTGTGTACATGCCCAGTAGCTGTAGTCAGGTTGGCAATATTACGTACCTCTTCATCCACTGTTTTGATGATCAACACTGCAGGTTCGTGGCCCTCCACGTGATAATAGAATCTTCATGAAAGAAATTGGTCAATATGAATGATCAAATAGCCCATAAAAGGATTTTTTTTAAAAAGACCCACATTGGTGCTCGTGCTAAAGTAGGGAGTTCAACCAAAATTTGTATTGCTGTCTAGCTTTTTTCGGGGAGGGCGATTTTTTTGTTTTATTATTGTTATTGTCCTACAAAACATTTGTAGGTTTTGTCATGTAGAAAATTTGGCAAGCTGTACAGCGATGAGGTGCGGAGCCTGTTGACATTAGTCTACAGTCCATTAGCCAATCAAGATGTAGAACACAATGCAATGTAAAAAAGCGGACTTTGGGTGAGAAGCAGTGTAAACCCTGAATTGGATGCTAATCACTCATTATCCATTGAAAGTTCAAAAGTAATTTGAGTGAACAGCTCCTAAATTCCACATGCTTGCAATGGAGTAAAGCAGTGACGTGCAGTGAGGGTTGGGGTTGAGGGAGGCACTGACTGAAATGAAATCCTCAATTTCCAGGGTCGAGAAATTACAGCTTGTAGCATCGCACGGCGATTTTTACTATAAAATGGTCAAAATAGATTAAGAACGACACCAAAATCATAATCGAGCGGACAAATATTAATACTTGTGATGACAGGGGAGGCACAGCCTCTACCTGCCTCCCCTGACTGCACGCCATTGGAGTAACGTGTCGACTTACGAGGCGAGACTTTCTCCATGTTCTGTTGTACTGAACAGCTTAATGGGACTGAAAAGGGCAAAGCGTTCCGGTATCCAGGCCCAGACCACTCTCATCTCTGTTCCTGTCACAACACTGGAGCTAAGGTTGTTAAAGTCCACTGTATCCACCGACTGCCTATAAGATGAAAATACCCGTGGGGAGACCATGACATTGAGGAACCACTATATTCAAAGTACATCGTAATATGTCGTTATATAATGGTAAAAAACATTTTTTGATGACCGGCAACTATTTTCTCTGACATGAAATGTAAAATTGTACTCGCTGCCTCACCTCTTCTGGTGGATGCTGACCCCTTTTTGCATGAGTGAGACCTTGTTAGCTTTGAAGAGGAGGTTGAGTTCTCTCCTCGTGGCAATCGGAACCAGGAAGGCTCTTTCCAAAAGATTCTCAGCCGTGCAGTGGCGAGCCACATTCTGCACAAACCTTTTCATGTCTGTACGGAAATCTTCCACATCTGCAACTCTGGATGACACAGACACTTTGTAGAGGCTCAGCAAAGCCAATGCCACCCTACGAATGATATAAATATGTGATTTTGTTGTTTTTCTAAGGTTTTGAGGAGGTATAAATGCAGGAAAAAAAAATCACTGCAAACCTGTAAAGAACCTTGTAGCCTTCGAGGAGATAGACATCCAGCACTCTAATGGCATACGTGAATGGAAGATCAGCAAAGATCCACATGATCCAGTCGGAGTAAAACTCAAAAAGGTTCTGGTGTGAGCTGGCTATCAATTTCCGGATGCCCCGGCAACACCTGTTTGCAAGGTCTCCGAAGGTCATGCACGAGGCTCGGTATGTGAGGAAGGTCTGGTCGATGTAACGCTTATTTGGGTCGTTGTAGCAAATCAGTCTGGAAACGCTGTAGAAACATTCTGCTTCGTCTTGGCTGAAGTGTAAAATGAGCGACACCAAAGCTGGGAGGATGGGGCAAAAGTTCATTTCTGGGAAGTACTTCCCCAGACAGAGAAGAATCTTCTTCACGGAATTTACACCCGCCTTATTGAGGCAGTGCCTACGAAAAGATCAACCATCGCAATGGTCATTTCCAATACAATGTCCATCACATCAAAACATTGAAAGATGTAGTGCCAGCCACGGGTATATATAGAATGCAATACATTGTAGTCGAATTGTACCTTGGTATTTCTCCTGCTTCCATGTACTCTGGAACTGGATGGGTGCTGAGCTTTTGTTCTCCAAAGAGCTTCTGCTGAGTTCGTAATACACGTCTCTTTCTGGACTGACGCACCTACAGCAGAGTGAACAGTACCCAGTGTCAGTTTGGCTTCTGTCATTGAAACTTGCACTGTCAAGTATAATGACATGGAGCTGTGTATTATTTCAAAATGATGCAGTCTGTGTGTGTGAAGATAACAAGCTTGGTTGTCTCTAAGATATTCATGATTAATCTCTGTGTAAGGTGGGCGAGTGGTTAGCGCCTCAACCTCACAGTGCAGAGGTCGTGGGTTCGATCCCGCTCTGGCCTTCCTGTGTGGAGTTTGCATGTTCTCCCCATACCTGCGTGGGTTGTCTCCGGGTACTCCGGTTTCCCCCCCCCCCCATTCCAAAAACATGCAAAAACACTCCAAATTGTCCCTAGGTGTGAGTGTGAGTGTGGTTGGTTGTTCTTCTCTGTGTGCCCTGCGATTGGCTGGCAACCGGTTCAGGGTGTCCCCCGCCTACTGCCTGAAGACGGGCTCCAGCACCCACAATCTCTGTTGGGTCCTTAATCATGGTAAAAGCTTATTTGTATGTCTTACTTAGTATGTCGACTTAGTATGTTGTGTAGTCATTTCTACGACATATTTGGATGGTATCTGGGCATTGCCACAACGCATCAGTAAGAGCTTAAAGTACTTTCCACTTCCGTAGCAGCGTCTCTTAGCTTTCCTGTCTTGACCTGAGTAGTGCTAACCTGGAATGGATGCCGTGGATGATGTGATAGTAAGCCTTTGCCCTCAGTGTATGAGGCATAGCCCAGAATCCTTCTCTTCCCATGGCTTTCAGCCGCTGGTGCTCGCTCTCCAGTATCATCTGGTACCGTTCTGAAGCTTCCGGATCGATCTTCTCCCAGTCCACAAACTGGCCGTATTTCATGCCAGAGCTAGAGCAGATCTCCCAGTTGTCCGATTCAGAGATAGTGATCATGGACACACACTTAAGATTGCCTCTGCTGCCTGAACACATGTGCGCAGCATTTCATGAGGGTTGTGAGACTCTGTAGTAACATACAAAATGCACTTACCGTTTTGTTCTCTTGACAGTGAGAGCTTGTTCACTTTGGATTTGGACTTTTCATTTTTGTTCACAGGATCCTGGGGTGGAGTGGTCAATTTTTGTGTCAGTGGAATGGACATGGATAGATGCCCCAAATCATTGTCGGACTCATGTTCTGATGTTTCATAACTGTAAAAAGACCTGGAAAGCATGATCACGCATTAGCTAATCCATCGTGTTTTTAGCGTCATGGTCAATGTGGACTACACCCTAGTTTGGTCATCACTCGAAAGTTTGAGGTCAGTCGCGCAAAAAATCAGCAATTGTCAATCATGACCATTCAGTTGACTCCAGAATAGAACTCCTACCTTGAACGAGGTCTTTGATAGGTCTCTTTAGTCTGTGTCTGTATTCCATAGGTCTTGCAGTCCTCGGAGTTGTAATAAGAGTGAGATCTCTGCCTGCTTCTGCCTCCCGTCATTGTGCTCAGGTTGGATTTGATGCTTCCACAGCTGAAAAAAAATCCAGCAATCTCGAGATATGAATCAAGTCTTCCCAGAAATTCAATGTGATGGGTGGGATGTGCTGCACGTTCGTGGATGCAGGACCTTATATGAGCCTGCGTGTGGGGGAGCATAGGGGCGAGGCTTGTTTGTGGTGACTTAATGCTTTGGGCCGGAAAGGTTCCACTTAGGTTTCTGCTTTAAATCTGGCAATATCAAGTTTCTCCTTCTCAGAGGAAGGGTTTCAGCAATAAAGACAGAAATCACAGTGTTAATATTATCTTGACTGAAATGCAAATTATAACCATATAAATAACATTAACATTAAGAAATACTCTTGTAATACGCACATCAGCGGACCCCGAGTCCTCTAAATGAAACGATTTACAGATGTTGCAAAATGTGGTTCTGTAACTAATTTTGACGAATTTGCATACAGTACATTCACATCCATATGTAAACCATTTTGTTTTGTATTTGACAAACCTGTGTTTAACCTACTTAAACGTGTCCAAAATAAGGTCATTTGGAATTGTTGGCAGGTACTGCTCCTTCCCTGAACTTGTTCTGAATCAAAATGCCAACTTGGACTATTCCGAGAAATCTTCAAAAAGTTATTATTCAACACAACAGGTGTGTGTTTTGATCTAAACAAAACCACTGTTTGGCTATGACACATTCAACCTCTACGAGTGCTTATCTCACATGTGGGCTCCTACACTGATGGTGAAAAACAAATGATCTCACAGCGCAGGTGAATATTTTTTTGCGTTTACATATAATTTTACTGACAGCAGATTCTATAGATAAAATACGGATCATATTTATGCTAAAAGGTGATAACATTTTATAGGCGCAAGAGCGCTGAATCTATCTTAAAATTGAATAATCTTAACGTTTTAATTTGCATGTCACTCTGATTTGACTTTAAAAGCCCAATACCAAAGCTTAACAATCTTGTTTTTCTAGTTTAAATTACCAATTAACTACAAACCATACCAAATATAACCATAGCCATTGCTGCATAATTTTTGAAAATGTCACTTGAATTCTTAATAACATTAATATATGAAAATACATGTACCCCCCCAGACTGTAGTTTTGCCACTGCATTCCCCAGAGTTCATGCGAAAGTGTGGTATTATTACATTACCATGTTAATGAACACGATGGATTTCTGCATATAGTTACAGATTGAACCAAACCACGAGAGACGGAGAACAGCAGCACAGCATTGGGTAATCCCAAATTGTGAGAACATAAGCAACATTTTAAATTGGCACACATTTTTTTTTAACTTTTGAAGACAACAGGGAATATTTAAATACGAATTTATAAGCACCACGCTTCAATTTTTTTAGTTTTTGAAATCGATGACAGCTTCGTCACTTTATAGAGTTAGAATTATCGCACACATGATGCTCACAAGAAGTTTGTCCCTCATCGAGCACGGTGATGACGTCACAACCAAACAGGAAACATTTCACTACCGGGTGATTCCAGCAGTCTGGATTTCCATCTCAAAACCCGTGTTTCACCCCAAAAATGTCTCAGGATACCTGGTAAACAATGACTTAATTTCTTGATTTATCTAATTTTCAGGAATCGTTTAAATTCTGTGACGCAGTTAAGATTTACCTAGCTCGTTTTTGTTGGCTTCCCAAGCAGAGTATACCCATTCCAACTTGATGTATGTTGTATGTTAATTCATTTTTTACACGGTTTGCTGTTTAAACTCGGTACAGGAAAGCAAAGGAAGGTAAGGCGCAAACCCAATGTCACATTATTTTCAGTTGGCCAAATTCTATACTGAGTCCGTTCGTTTATGCATTTGTAAAACACCTGCTTTTAATCTCCATTCAGTTAAAACACAATGGAGGTATTTAATGGTCCAACTCAGACGTTTATGTTGTCCTCCTTGCTCTGTAGGTTGCAGAATTACGATGCCACTTGTCGGCTGGCACAAGAAATTGCTGAAAACATCCATGAACGCAACAGAGAGCAAAAAACAGGGGGCAACCCAGCGAAGGTGATTAAATGTTTACGTTGTCAACTACGATACTGCACTTTTCGATTTCTCCCGTGTCATCTCCTTTTTCGTTTGTCTTTAGATAAACATGACACTTCGGGCATCTCTTCAGAAGCTTAAACAAAGTATTGCCCAGCTTAAAGACAGTTTGCTGAGGGCTTCCTCGTCACGTCGCATGTATCCTTTCCCAAATAGAAGTCATGAGACAAGCGGACTGGCTGCGGAGTTTGGAGTAACATCAGTTGGGCAGTAGAGGGCAGCAATTGCTTTGAAAAGGTTGTCTTGTTTAGCTATCGAATCAAAAGTGTCTGCAATGTCACATCCAAGGCCCCAATTACGCTTTAATGCCTGTATCGGATTTTTTTACACCGTCTACTTCCAGAAAAAAATTCAAGTGACACATTGATATTTCTGTGTTTACACTGACGGAACCCAACAAAGAAGACAACAGCAGTTACCTTCTGGTAATTCAGTGGTCCTTCCAATATCTTTCAAATACATAAAAAGACATTGCACACATCTTATAGACAACACATCTTCAAACCCAAAAGTTTGCGCATGTAAACGCGAAATTATTAACAGGCAAACCCAAAAATGTTTCTTAATTTGACGTCATCAGAATGCAGTCAGAAGCAGACAGGCGGCAGAATCTCATTGATGACCTGCTGACCAGGGAGAAACAGCTCAATGCCACTTTTAAAGGCGATATCACAGAACCAGCTCCATTCAGGTATATGAGGCAGTTTTTAAAAATGACTATTATGCAATCTCGTAAAAGTTTTGATTAATTCAAACAAGGAATTGAATACATGTTTGTATGTATGTATCTATATAGCCATTTTTTTCTTGACTGTAAGGCTATGTACGACATCTCAACTACAGATTATGTTTTTCTTTCACCACGTATGTCTACCTGCAAGCCTTTTTTTAGATTAATTTTAAGTTCAGTCATCATTATTAAAAAAAAAAAATGAAGACAGTATTTCTCCACTAGATTGGTCCAACTAATGACTGAGAATGTACAGTCACCAAATTTAAATAACACCAGGTGCTGCTAGGTGGCTGGCATTGTCTTTTTTTTGTTATTTTTCAAAGTTTTTATTTCATGACACACGCTGTTTCTTTTCATCACTGAGTCAAAAACAAACATCTGTCCGTGAAGCTTCCTGGGCGGGGGGCAACCTGTTGGAAGGCCCCATTTTGTGCTTGAAAAAAAAAAAAAAATTGAGTTTGGGCGTCCAATTAAAAATAATGAATCCTCATTCTCTTGCCCATGTCCTTGACCAGAGGGGTCAAAGGCTCTGAGCTGGCCTTTGATGATGTTGTCACTGGTCACTAACTTTCTGCAAGTCTGTGCACAGCGTGAACTCGGGTTTGACCCGTGTCCCAGCACCCCTCACTATGCTATCATTTGGAAGAAAATCTGTCTGCTTACCATTAATTTAGTTCTGAAAATGGATTTTCTGTCATTTCACTATTGGTTAATCAGAATTTTTAATATGCGCCTTATGTCATCATGACAGTCACCCAGAAATTGACACGAGCTGAATATGCAAATGTGAATTGGTCTTGATGAATGATTTTTCATTGCTCATTTCCACTCATAACTTTGTTGAGGCATGGCCATTAGACTTTACACAGATCTGATTAGGTGAATCGGATTCAGCAGATATTTTGAAATTTAAGCAAAATCGACTTGCCAGTGTTTGTCATGTCCTAATTTGTCGATTGATCATTGATCTCGTGGAGTGATTGCATTTCGGCCCAGTGGTAATTCGGCAGAACGAACAATCCGGGCCTGTTTATATACGTTAGGCATCATTAGAGCATTTCAAGGCTTCAAATCTTCAACAACACTTCAGTTCACTGCATGGAAACAATTTCCAAAGGAGACTAAAATTTGCAAGTGCTAGTTGCTCACTTTGAAATTGTCAGGAAGAAAACTTTTCAAGCACTTTTACCAAATTGCTCAGAATAAGTTTTTGTTATGCTCGTGTGTTGTGGCTCTTTGCAGTAACACAGTTAAAAAAAAAAAAACGGTGGCTGTGGTTGGCCACCCCTGGTGTAACTCCAAATGACCTCGCACTATCTAGGTGATATTTGTTTACAGGAAGAGGAAATGATATCATGTGGGTCACTTCCTCTTGTCCTTTGTGTGTGTTTGTAAATTGTAATTTGTCATTGCCTTCCTTTCACGCAAGCGTCAACAAAAAACATCGTTACAGCGCCATTTGTATGACAATAGCAGTCAATAATATTAATGCTAATCACACAATATTGTTTCCTTTAGTGAGAGTCACTCCTCGTACAGTTTCGGGAAAAAAAATACATTCTGCGATGCTGGTGCACTTCAAGTTCATAATAATTTTATCGAAATTAATGCAAAATGAATGAATCTGAACCAAGACTCATAAACCCTTGGTATTGTAACCGGCTGTATACAGTAAGAAAAACTTACAAATTAATTAATTGTGTATTCAGCCTTTGGTGGTAGATGCGTCTAATTGTTTTGGGAAGCAAAAGTTGTGGCTAAACATTTTTAACGGTCAGGCAAGTGTCAAAACAGTTTACTCACAGTTAAGGGTGATATGCCCAACAACTGTAGTCATACTTGTTTTAGTTTAAATGCTCTTGGCAGGATGATGGAGACCATGCGCTACAGTATTTAATAAATGCAAATTGTTGAATGTATAAGGTCGCACTCTCGTGAAGTGGCTTCCTGCCTGCTACAACACAGATTGGCCACTCAGGACATCATATACTGGTCGTCTTAAACCTGGATTTGAACTTCCCTGAAATCTCTCAAGGTTTGATTTTGGCATTGTGTTATTTAGCAGTGCTTGGCGCTGACTTATCTTTTTTACAGACCACACACCCAATCATTTAAAAGGACTTTGCGGGAGGGGAAAAAAAAAAAACACTCGCTAATAAGTGTCCTCTTATCATGTGGTTATGCGCTTTTCAGTTTGCTCAGTGAGATTGAATTTTTAACGTGATGTATGGTGGGGTGATTGGAATTTGTGGCAAGAACCCAGTCCCACTGTGTGGTCTTTGAGAACAGAACATGGGGTGGGGGGGAAGAAGGGGGTGATCGCCACGCTTGGCTAATCTAAGACAGTTTTTCTCCTGAGATTTTGAGGTGTTAGCATTAGGCAACTTGATGGGGCGGGGGGTTGCTGAGGTGTCTTTAATCTATCTCTGAGACAATACAATCAGGGCATCTCCATTTCAGACTGAGCAAAAGAAGGATGTGGCGCCTCCATTTGCAGTCTCGCTTCACCCCTTGGCCCCAAGGAGCCACCTTTCCGCAATTATTCACTCACCTTTCCTTTGTGCTTGATTGCACTGGAAATAATCGGAATTAGTTAAGTCTCTGCTTTCCAAGTCGCTCATTTAGGTGGTGGGCGCTCAGGTCTTAGTGCTGGCAGTCTCTTCCTCTCCATAGATGTGCCTGACTGGCTTTTGAGCTCCCCGCTGACTGGCTAATTGGATTTTCACACTCTGGGCACTTGCAGGGAAGGAGTGGCGGGCCTGCACACGGTCTCATAGTAATCAAACATGTCAGAGAGGTTAGACCCAATACCTCATCGACTGGGTTACTGACCACATCAGAAGCAGCTTGAAATAATCATCGCATTAAGGAATGTGATAAACGTCATGTGTGGCCCGCGACCAATTTCAAAAATTATAAAACCATCCGTTTTCTCATAATATTTCCTCGCCCGTCGATTGGCTTGCATGTGGCTCGCCGGCTTCACCAGCTGGCGGCTTGATCTGAGCAAACTGGGCGCTGGAGTCGGCCTCACACGGTGACCTGTCACCACAAGACTTCCAGCGACAGCTTTAAGCAATCAGCGGAGGAATAGCTTTCAAACCACAATGCGGTACAGCACACTGCTCTCTGGGCTGTCGCCGTGTTGCCGAGCATTCCGCGGTCCTGTGACAGATTAACATGCGCCCAAAGGCTGCACCAACCAACCTGCTATTATTTCATGTATTTATTCATTCATTTTTTACAGCCAAATGAATAAATAGATGCTGTCATGATTTTTGTGATCGATAGCTGGATGCACCCACTCCCCCCTTTTTTTTTCTTCAACAGGAACAAGCACTCTATTGAGAACATAAATGTGCCTTGTGCTTATGTGGATTCTGTGCGGACTATGAAGATGCACCAATACCTTATCCTACAGATATTACATGTCTGCACAGTACTCGGGACTAAAACTGCTCTGATACTACACAATGATACCACATGACCAGCCTGACACTTTCCGGAAAGGAGCCGTGTCAGCCGTGAGGAGATAGGTGACCAGGCTCCGACATTAACAGTGGCCCGATGGCCCAGGGCCACAATGTAATGTGTATCGGGCCTCCAAAGTTAATTGATGCTGGGCCGACCGAGGCACCAGTACAAATTACATCAATAGATGAAAACACGTTCTTTCTTCTCTTTATGATATAATTGATCATCCGATCGCCTCATTTGCTGACAAATAGAGTGTGGTACTTCTGTGTATTTTGGCCACGGAGTCTGCACTTTGCGCTATTTCATCCAAAGGCAGGCTCACATATGTAATTATAAATTTTGTTAAGTATTGTTTTAAATCCCAATACCTTCAGTATATATTTGGGTGTGGACATTTTATGAAGCGGCTGCCTTGATCCTCGTACTTACATTCATTTTGGCCACTGAGACTACATGCTTCACTCTTTCATCCCCAGGTATGCCTACATATAGATGATGAATTTGGTTCAGTACAGTTTTAAATCAGGGCAGGTACCGGTTATAGCGTGGCCACCACCCAAAAAGGCTTAATGTCAGACCCTGGTAACTGAAAATAAGTCTCTTCAAAATGGATATTAAACTCCGTGCGGGCGGCAACCACGCTCCTATCGCAAAGCCGTTCGAAAAGCACCCAAGTTTCAACGTGCTGCTCGGCTCCAGCATTGTGTGATGGAGTAATGAGGTCAAACGCAACACACGGAGGTGTCAGATGTCATCGTACCAGTCATAACATCACGTTATTTTCTTTCCAGAGTTTAAAAAAAAAAAAAAAAAGCTGTCTGTGTCTAATAAAACACAAGCCACGAAGTAAGAAAATACCTTAAGGTAAATTTCCAAAAATTTGAAAATATCGTACATGTTAACAAACTAGCAAAAAAAAAAAAAACAAGCAACCAAACACAAACATAAAAATCACTGTCTTGTTGGTATCGCTATCTTAAAGGTCCGCCTTGATGGCAGGAGGCGCGGGAGCAAACGACGGCGTCTCAGCCAACCCGTGGCTCATGAACGAATCGGAAGAAACCAGGGGGTTGACTTTTGGCGAGATTAAACAGCAGCAGCAACGAATCATAGAAGGTAAACTCGGGTCATGTGACAATCATCTTTCAGGTGTCCCGCATCACACGTCGCTCACGTTTGAATTTGTCCGCCTCGCACAAATACAGGCTTCAACCACCATCGTACCCATGTGGAATCACTCTCGTCACTGTAACACAACATACAGTACAGGGCTATTTCCAGTAAGAGATAGTAAAACACACCGTTAAGTGAGCACGGCGAGGCGAATTAATAGATCAAAATATGACACGCGAAAAAGGTTGGCTAGACTCTATATTGGCCATCTGTATGCGCGCATGCCAACACATGAAAGGTGGGCATGACTACCCACATCAAGAAGATATGCCATAAAACCCATCGCCTGTTTTCTCCCTTTTTCCCCCCAAATGGCTTGGACATGCCTTGAACAGCCACACGCCAGATCACCAAGAACCCTCCATGTGACAATTCATTGCAATGCCTCCGTTATGGGTCTGGTTAATTTCAATTTGGGATTCATTTTACGACAGTGAAACCCAAAGATCTTAGAGGTATCCAGTGCCTCGAGGGGTTTTTGTGGTGGAGCTAAAAGCGTGCTCATTAAGAAAAAGAAGGAAAAAAAATCCCGTGATAGACAGTGCATTAAACTTGGTGATCAGAAAGTGGGCCAAGTCTTTTCTATTCTTCTCAGCCGTCATTGTTTTCCACCCCACCTCGGACTGCTACAGTTGTAATAGTTTAAATGAGGCTGATAAATGACTGGCATGTGAAACTCGGGGCTGATCTGTACCACACTTCCCGTCCCCCCATGAAGGCAATTTCATCATGTATTTATTGTTCACCATCCCACCTGCTTCACCAGTTTAAATCCCCCTTCTTCTTTGTGGTTTCAGTCCAGGACGCAGGACTGGATGCCCTCGCGGCAGTCATTAGCCGGCAGAAGATAATGGGACAGGAGATTGGCAATGAGCTGGATGAACAGAACGGTAAAGTTGCATCATTATAATCTTCCAAATTCGACACAAATACAGAGCTGTGGTTGCGTGTTCGCATACACGCGCGTCACTGCTCCTTTTTGAGTTCTGTGAATGGCTCCCATTACAAATGGTCCGTGAAATGGATTCCTAACTGCCATACTGTTTGGGGATGATCATTAACGTGACCGCTGAGCAATTAGCTTCTTAATTTGTGGTTCTCCGAGGGACTCTTATGTGTTGCGAACACAGATGGACGTAATCATCGATAAATCGACCGTTACGAATTTGGTCGATTGTGTGGAATTGATTGTTGATCAATCATTTTGACACAATTGAGACAAAGTGGAGTGCGGTGCTTGGCCGCGGCGGCGCTGTTGGTTTACTCTCCAGTTTGCTGTCTGAAGAACGACATCTTGTAAGCATGAGGCATGGGCTTATATTAGATTCTGATAACTGTGAGGAAAAAAAAAAACGTGGTATCATGGTATTAAAATGGCGGCTCTAAAATGACCTTTTTGATATGTTTGGGGAAATAAGAACATTTTTCCCCATTGAGTAGTCTATTTTAAAACACAATACAGTCAAACCTCGGTTTTCGAACGTCTCAGTTCTCGACCAATTTGGTTTTTGACCAAAAATTTCGAGTTTTTTTATACCTCGGATGACGAACAAATTTCGGTTCTCAAACAAACTGAGCGCACTTGAATGCACCATTTGACTCCTCTCACCTTCCTTACACGAGGAAGTGACGCTTCCTCGGGTAGCGTTCCATTGTGAGCAGACGTGTTCAATAAACATTTTTATTTTAAAAAGAGCATGGTTTCAGTTTTCGAACAATTTCGGTTTTCGAACAGCCTTCTGGAACGGATTATGGACGAAAACCGAGGTTTGACTGTATATAATATTTAGCACAGAAGAAATGTGTCCCATGTTAAGTTTAAATGAATAAATAAATATTCACCTTCTTCTTCGGCTTTAATTCTTAGTAATTCAGTGTCCTATCACTCGTGAGCTATTTGTAGAACAGACCCGTATGCAGGCAGTTACAGGTGGCTTATTTACTCAACTCTGCAAGCAACCAATCATATTGTGGCCCACTTAGTCCCTTCAAAAAAATAAAGAAGAACTCATTACCGGTGATTGAAACCTTGACTTTTTCAACCCTCAGCAAACCGTCATACCGGTAATGCCGAGTCAGCATTGTGCAGTTGAACGACATACACGATTCACAGACCTCTGCTAAGATGCAACTCCAGGATGGTTATTCTCCTCAATGCGACATTTGGAATGGAAGCCCGGATGTCAGGGCATTCAGAGGTCCTGCCGTTGGACAGCATATTTTCAAAAGCATAGACCTGACATTGCAATAGAGAGATCTGAAGCCGTGCCAAAACGAAAGCCCTTTTTTTTATGGCTTGTAATTTCATGATTGATTAGCTTTGCCGAAGCTCATGTACCCACAGTTGTCTTAATAAAAGCACTCATCATCCCTCACCGACTCGCTTCCAGTGAGGAAAGAGAAGGCGTCAAACTATCGTGTTAATATCTCGTCCAAGCACTCAAACGGAGGCCGAATAGCTGAAATGACTTCAGCAGGGAAACTATCAACCTTCCCCTCTTGCTGGGAAAGAATGGCAGATGTTTGGCGCATTTTGTCCGACAGTGACGGGCTAGCGAGGAGAGTGAGAAACGAGAGATGATTGTTTTAGCCTGCTCTCCTTTTTCGTTGCCTTCGGTGACTCCAACTGGCGCGTTTTCCCTTCTCATTTTTTCAGCTTGATGTCAGTGTTTCCAATTATACGAGCCCGAATTGCGGGAGAGCGGTCTTACACTCCATTCTCGAGCAAGAATGCGCGAAGGCTAATTATTTTGGCCGCAGAAACAATGGCTCGTCACCGGCTCTGTGTAATGGAGGCCACATTACCCCTTGAATATAAATTGATGGCGTGAAAGTTATTATTTCTCTGAAGATCAAAAACATGTGCCACCTGCAAGGATTTTAAACACTTCCATCAGTAAAAGCACGAACGCTGAACATTTGAAAGCCCCGGTACCTTCCCGTTTCCCGCTTGTATCATAACCAATACAAAATATGAAAGTAATCCAAAGTACACTCAAACCTCGGTTTTCGAACGTCTCGGTTCTCGACCAATTCGGTTTTCGACCAAAAAGTTTGAGTTTTTTTATGCCTCGGATGACGAACATTTCGGTTCTCGAACAAACTGAGCGCACTTGAACGCACCATTTGACTCCTCTCGCCTTCCTTACACGAGGAAGTGACGCTTCCTCGGGTAGACGAGGAAGTGACGCTTCCTCGCGTTGCTTTCCATTGTGAGCAGACGTGTTCAGTAAACATTTTTATTTTAAAAAGAGCGTGGTTTCGGTTTTCGAACAATTTCGGTTTTCGAACAGCCTTCTGGAACGGATTATGGACGAAAACCGAGGTTTGACTGTACTATATTTTCCACACTATAAGGCGCTTTGGAGTACAAGGCGCACCTTCATTGAATGGCCTATTTTAAAATTGTTTTTACATATAGGGCACACTGCATTATAAGGCGCATAAATAGAAGCTCCGTTTGCATTATGCAACCACTAGATGGAGCTACGCTAAAGGGAATACAATACAACACAATACAGCTTTATTAATATAAAGCTTTCACAACCGCTGCAGCTGTAACAAAGAGCATTTAAAACATTTAAAATACTACGTTCAAGAAATTCGAATATGAATCCATATATAAGGCGCATCGGATTATAAGGCGCACTGTCGGCTTTTGAGGAAATTTCGAATGCGTTTAGGTGCGCCTTATAGTCCGGAAAATACGGTGGTTGTTTGTCGTCTCTGCGAAAAGCCTTTTTAAACTCCTCATGACTTTAGCATCAGGTCAGTTTTTATTCAAGCCAGACAAATGATTGACAGTTTAAATTCGATTTGTGTTTTTAAATCATGTTTCTGGAGAATGTCACGACAAGGCTCTCTCGCATTTTGGAATGCATCACTGCAAAGTTTTTGGGTGAATCAAATGTAGTGTTGGAGATGCGTTAATTGCCAGTGACAATCCTTGACTGTTATTACAAATCTCCATTTACATTCAGCTAACATTTGGACAGTGTTGTGTCTGGCTTTCCTTCAGCACGAGAAACTGTGAGATGTTTTAGATGGGCGCTTCACTTTACTAGCGGCTTGGAACCTCACGGTGAAAATTTCACAAGCGTGAACACAATAACGTTTGAAAGCGAAGTCATGGACACGACCCTAGCAACTGCTTTGCTTTTGCCTTCCTTCGGTTCATATTTCCAAAGTCTAAAGATGATCTACTTTTTTCCCTCAGAACCCACCAAGAGTATTTGAACTTGCATCATTTACAATGTTAATTTTTTTTAATTGTATTTTTTTTAATATGGATTAGACTCAGGCGTGTCCAAACTTTTTTTTCTTGGGGCCTCAGAGAGAAAAATCCAAAGTTGCGAAGGCCACTTTGAAATTCTTCATTCCTAATTTGTTAAACACACGAAATTTATAAATCAAGCAATTTGATATTGAATAGATTTTTTGAGAAACTGCTATGTCACAGCTTTCTGTCTAAAGTCTGATAGTTGAGCATTTTTCAAGAATTTCAGAGCAAAAAGTGTGCCGTTAACCATATTTGCTGAATTTTATGAAAAGAAATTTGGTGAGCATTTTAGTTGTCTTTTGCATATCTAAAAACATTGCTGTCTAATATTCTTTTATCATATGCAACGGGATGCTGAAAAATGGACGGCAGGCCACAAATGGCCCCCCAGGCCATAGTTTGGGCAACACTGAACTAAAAGAATCCATATCTTGTGTTTATCAATAACTACACGCACTCTATATGGAAATATCATCACCTTGCTGATTGATTTTGACACTTTTGTGGCAGCCCCACCATAACATCTAATAAATGTCAAAACGGACTTTCAAACTCGATTTGAAAACTTTAATTTGACCGAAAAGGCAAATAAAATGTAATTGGAGAAAAGACTCCCCAAGTTGATCTTGCTGTTTGGCACATCGAACTTTCTTCCCTGCTTCCGTTCCTCCATGATCACTCTACTGTGAATGCAGTGTTTTTCTATAAATAGATTAAGCGCTTTGTAGTCTTCTTCTGGAGTCCAGCCCATGACCCAAGTGCAGTGAAGTTTGCAACCATTTCCTTTTGGAGAAATATTTCCGGCTCAGGTCAATAAGGAAGCTGACACTTTTTGAGAGGTTGCGAGATGAACTCAGAGACCCCAACTTAGTGCCTGGACTCCAAAAATAAAGTCATGATGAATTGCATTTTATTCATTCATTCATTCATTCATTTTCCGATCCACTTTATCCTCACAAGGGTCGCGGTGGGTGCTGGAGCCTATCCCAGCCGTCTTGGGGCAGTAGGCAGGGGACACCCTGAACCGGTTGCCAGCCAATCGCAGGGCACTCGGAGACAAACAACCATCCATGCTCACACCTAGGGACAATTTCGAGTGTTCCATTAACCTGCCATGCATGTTTTGGGAATGTGGGAGGAAACCGGAGCACCCGGAGAAAACCCACACGGGCGGGGAGGACATTTTATTTGTATTGTTATTTAGTTTGATTCCATGAATAACAACAGAAACAAAACAAAAATCAGTCTTTGTCACTTGTAGGTCCAATGTGACTTGTATGTTGGCCCGATTTGAGCCCTTTTCAAAATAATCATAATCCGCCCCACGTTTTGCCCGTGAAACGCAGCGATATTTTTAAATCTCTCATGAAACAGTAAATGCTATTAAGTGTTGCAAACATTGATGCCCCTTTGCTATTTGTCCACTCAATAAAGCTCTTATACTCATCCAATCAGCAGCTTTGCTGAGATGATGACGTGGTTCCGCCACTTCTTGAGTAACCTTGGGCAAACGTCGCCAACATTTACTCCAACCGTGGGCGGATTACCGTGTTACCGCCGCTGAAGAAAAACGAACACGTTCTTAAATCCACCGCATATCATAACCAGAAGAAAGTTTTGTCTTGTCAGAAAGCTCACTTTTTTTTTTAGTAGTCTACTCAAGACTTTATTTTGGTGGCAAAATTGACAGAAAAGCATCAAAGATTGATACTTACTGTTTGTTTGACTCACCAGGCTGGCTGTAGTGAGTCGTGTTTTCCAGACTATGAAAACGCAGAGACCCACGCGGTAATGTTCAAAAGAGTGTTGTCATTAGAGGGACGTCAAACTTGGAGTGCGCCGTGAAAAAAGAAAAAAAAAAAAAAACGAACCTCGTCTTTCTTGTGTGGCCATTGGATTGGCTGACTGCGTGACTTCATGAATTATTGAAGCCGTTAAATGTGTTGAGGGGATAATGTTGGACACCCGCACATTGGTATTTGTTGGTTTTCATAAGCGAAGGCCAACTAAAAGTTTAAAATAAATCTTCTGTAGCCCTGTTTAGTGGAGTCTTGCTGCGATCCAGGGTTCTTTTATTTGGGTATTGTATTATTTCAGTTGAAATAGACAGTGATTCTATCGGTGTTCAGAATCACATGCTTAGTTCTAGCGCCTACCCGAATTCTATGCCCCATTGTTGCAATAGTGACCACAAAGATTTGCTCAGTTACTTCATCGACTGACCACCAGACTCTGCATTCTAACCGGATTACAATCAATCATGAGTCCTGTCTGTCCATGTCTTTATTTATCTGTCTATCCATACCAGCATCCATCTCTGTCTCGGGACCGTCGGTGTCGGGAAGGTCCTAACAATGGCAAGAAGGTCTTGGGTGACATGAGCCGTTTGTGCTCATGGGCCAAGCGAGGAAATTAACATTTTTGGACTCCAAAGAACAACATCTGAAAACATTTCATCAATCACGCCTCCTGTTTCTCTTTCGTAAACCTCCCCACAACCCACGCACCTTTTGTCACTTGATGAGTGTGTATTTAAGTAGCGTTGTTGACACTTTTCAAATGCATCTTATCGGAGTTTTAGATGCGGCTCAAGGTAAGAAAAGTAAGGACGTGGAGACATTATCGCGGAGGCATTCTTGTCTGTATAAATTCTTTATAGTCACGTATTTGATCAAAGGCTGATTGTGGGGAAAAAAAGATCTATATCGATCTATATGTATGTGTATATATATACATATATATATGTGTGTAAATATATATGTATATATGTGTATGTATATATACATATATATATATATATTTGTATATATGTGTGTGTATGTGTATATATGTGTGTATGTGTATATATGTGTGTATGTGTATATATATATGTGTGTATATATATATATGTATATATATGTGTGTGTATATATATATATATGTATGTATATATATGTATATATGTTTATATGTGTGTGTATATGTTTACGTGTGTGTGTGTATGTATGTGTGTGTATGTATGTATACACACACTGTGTGTAATACACGCACACACACACACACACACACACAAAAGGCCTGTCTGAATGTTTCCTTATGTGGCTTACCAACAAAGTGGCTCGGTTCCAACAACCCTTTAACATCACACACTTGCACCTTCTTTGAAAAATGTGTCATTTAGTACCAGTGTGGTTAAAGTAATCGTAAAATTCCTGTAAATTGTAGACCTCATAAAGGTTGAATTCAAGGTAACTGGACCTTTTGGGACGGTGTGACCTGAATGACTTAACGATCTAAATGGATATCAGTTATACTTTTATTATTTTATTTTTTTATTAAACGTCCTCCTATATGTATATATTTTTTTCTGTACGTTTGTCATCCCGTTGGCCATTGAGTTGATGCTCGGTCATGGTTTTGATTGGTCTTAATCTATCGGGAACAGATGTGTTTTTGCCATTGTGTTTTATTACCACTGGAGGTACGACTTCTATATATCTTGACTTTGATGAAAACTGAGACCAGTGAACTGAATCGTGACGGTACTTTGAAGAACCAGAAAGAAAGAAACACTTTCAGTTGAGTGGAACAATTAAGATCTTCTCATTGCATCAGTCTTTTATACTTTATACAGTTCATCCAAATAATGAATGCCCTGACTTCCAAGTAGCTGGCGTTACTCATTTTCCTTCTACAACTGTTAATTATACTTAAATTTAATGAAATGAAAGACTAAATTATGAATTTCAAACTCGTATTCCAGCAGGATTGGCAACATGAATATGCCACCCCTTTGAACCCAAATAAAATTTCATTCCAATTGGTAATTTGGCTTAAATCTAATTGCAATACAAGGCTCTATGTCAATGTGAATAGTCTTTGTGTTTAATCCGCATCGGACATTTGCAAAAATCTGCTTTTACTCGAAAAAAATAATTATCTACATTTTCCTCTATTTTCTGACATTTTACAGACCAACATAGTCACTGAAACATAATTTTCGTGCATTTCCTGCAATGTCTATTTACGCAATATATATATATATATTATATATATATATATATATACACACCTGTCTTGATACACATATATATGATATAATATATATACACAAATATTTATATTATATATATATCTGATATAGTCATCATATATATTACAATAAAAAAAAACTTAACTGATTACCGTGTTTTCTACACTAAAAGGCGCACTGGATTATGAGGCGCACTTTCAATGAATGGCCTAGTATGTAATTTTTTTTCATACATTGGGCGCACCGCATTATAAGACGCTCAAGGAAACGCCAACAGAACGATCAGATGTCAGTAAACGTATTTAATAAAGCAGAGACACAGTTCTCTTAACCAACAGCAAATCATAACATTGACTCGTTAACGTTGAACACTCTTGCCGCTGCTCTATTTCTGTGTTCAACTGCATAACCGATCGCCCTAAATTTGAACTCTGCGTTGTCAGCATTTTGGGGTCGAAATATTACCGCAATGACCATACACAAGGCGCATCGGATTTTAAGGAGCACGCTGTGAGCTTTTAAGAAAATGGAAGGCTTTGAGTTGCGCCTTTTAGTGTGGAAAATACGGTAATTGATTGTTTAGTTGGAGCTCTGAAATTAATAATTTGACACCGAATGCATATGATCGGTATCTGCCGATCGCATTCATAGATGATCGGTGTCGGCAGGTTCAAACGCTGCTCAGGTCATCCCTTCAATAAACCATATGATTAATAATAAAGGTGTGTTCCATCCTGTGGCGCTCATCTGCAAGGCAGAATCACATCCAGATGTCCGCCAACAGTTGTGTGGGTGCGGCAGTTTCCCTGCTGCTCTCTCTCCTTCATCCGTCTTGTCCAGCCACCACGCCGGGCACTTTTTCACAAACTATCAAATTGGCATTGAAAAAAAAAAATAATGAAATGCCTAATTATAAAACAAATAGAAAAAAAGTGTGGGAGAATTCCACTGTTTCTTTCTTTCCCATCGCGATGTCTCAAGCCAAGAGGATTAAACAAGACCGGAGACAAACATAACGTGCGTTCCTTTGATGGGTTTCGCTCAAAGCACCATGTGTTGAAATAATCTGCTTTTTATTCCGTTTTAGTGGACAATAAGGAGCGTTGAAACTGGCTTTGTGGGCTGGAACGCTAATACCGTGACTTCAGATACTGCCATGCCAGATATGCACTTATTGAATCATTTTCACACCCATATGATTATGTCTTGCTTGCGTGCCTTCTATCGGTTTTTTATTGTTAACAGCTTAAATTTGACGTGCAGCTCCCGATATTTTTCCATAACAAGTTTCTTCATGTTTTACGGTATCGTGTTTGACGAACTGTGACTGACTCTACTGAACCATTCCGATGGGACTATTCCATCTCCGTTATAAAATGTATTCTCATGAGAAATTGGGACATGAGCCAATAAATTCCTCTGCTTATCTTCACTCGGGTCGCAGGTGCGCTGGAGCCTCCACGGCACGTTTTCCAGTAATTTTAGCGTAGCGTCGATGTGGGTTAGCTTTACGGCGTTCTCGTGAGAACAGGCTCATTTATGTGCTACGTGCTCTGCTTTTTTGTAACCCTAGTTCACCTCAGAAATACGTTCCATTGTCATATCAAAACCAGAACCTGACTCGAAAATCGAGTATAAAAAATATTCCCGTGAAAGAAATATAACAAGGGATGAGAACTTTTCCATTGACTCTTACTATCAGTGTGAAAATGACCTTGCGATTCAGCCAAATGCTGATGTCTTGAATCTGAGACCGCCAGAGAATCACTCCAGCAGGCTGAAGACTGTCACGCAAATGTGAAATGAATTCAGCGATCTCTCGGGAAGCTTGAGATCACTTTGCAGAGGGACAAAACAATCCACAGACGGCGACTTACTAAACGGGGTCAAAATGACACAGTTGGAACTCGGAAAAGTCAACAGGTGTAACGCATTTGAGGAGGGAAAGCGACACTTATGAACATAAAAAAAAAATAAAAGCTGCCTCAATAATGTTGGTTGACTGCAATTATTAGAACAAGATTTGTTTATGTTTTAGCTTTAAAATATTTGTTACATCATCTATAGTTTCAAGGGGATTGATTCTCTCTTAAAAACAATTGAGCTGGTTTCCATGAGGATTTATTGGGATTTTAACCTGCTGATGTCATGCACAAATATTTTTCAGAGGTTCCTTGAGAAATGTTTAAGCCAAAATGTTGAATTCTCTTTTTGAATTTGGCCACAAAACAGTCCTATTCACACATGAGATATACGATCTCTAGACACTGATATAGTGAGGCAATCCAAATGACTTTGAATTCGAAATTAAGTCCATTCAACTCGGTAGGGCATTTAACATTCAGTCAGTGTTAATGAAGTACACATTTTAGTTGAATGGTATCAATCTCAAGTTTAGTCATTGCGTTGTTTTATTATGTATTGCACATCGACACCTCTGCATAGACATAACATACAGAGCCCATTGTCCCCGCATCTGAGCGATGTTTTTCTGAAGTGGGTACTTAGCCGATCCAAATCAGCAAGCCTTCAAAGCGACGCGTTTCCCCAGCTGATACCGCAGCGAGACTTTAATCACGCCACACACACATGCAACAATGTGTCACGCTTTTAGGGACGTCAAAGTGGCTGACGCTTTCATTCGCGATCTGATAACGTTGCACGTGTTCTAATCTGATACGAGGCTCAAACTCGCCACCGTCAAGTTTATTCCGTTCGGGTTGTTCGCTTTGACGGCAGATTTAGTGAGTAAATATAAATGTTTCCTTATTAACTTTATCACCAGTTGTCCATGTCCTGTTATAAAGAGGAAATCACTTTGTTCTCCTGATTCAGTACACCGATGTGCCCTCTAGTGGGCACCAGAGGTCTTAACAAACACATCGATCTCGTTCCTTCTTTGGTTTTATGGCTTTCCGGTGTACTGAAAAGTGGGGAAATCCGTCGCTGGATATAATAATAATAATAATACATTTTATTTGTGGGCGCCTTTCTCAGAACTCAAGGACACCTTACAACAAGCAGTTAAAAAACACAAATACAATGACCAAATTGAACCCAATTCTACAGGGTTTTAGTAACTGGCTATAGTATGTATTAAATACTTAAATACGTCATTGTTATAGCAACAGGAATTCTGAACATTCAGAGGGAGCCTGTAATTCCATTTAAAGTACAGTACTTAAAGAAAAAAAAAACCTCTCCATTAACCAACTGTTATCCCCCCACACCCACACACACACACACATCGTCCATGAAGGAAATTTAGTTCTCCTTCCTAACCAGGATTTGTTAAATTGCAGTATTTCTCCTTTGGGTGGAGCGACGTATTTACAGAATTATAACTGTGGTTGTTGATGAATTGCTACGGCTTGGTAGCTCCCAGTGAAGTGTAGAGGTCTTATTACATCATATTTCTGCGATTTTCCTCGAGCCCTGCACCTCTCCGAGTTGTCCACAAGCAAATGTACAAGGACTGTTTCCACTTGGGATGGGAAGTTGTTTCAGCCGTGCTGTTGGCTAAACATTTATTCTGGCCCTTCGCAGGTTGAGCGTAATTATCCACAAATACTCACTGAGATTTTCAGCAATTACACGCACCTCATGTGCCACCCTGGAATTTTAAGTGCTCCCTACTTGTTTCTTTATTAAACTCATAATCCAGTTCAAATGTGTGTCATGGGCAAGCGTGCTGTAAAACCTGCTGTTTCTGGATCCGGCTCTGTGTGTTCACTGGGTCAAAATAATATGCATGACTTAACATGCACTGGGTGGTGAGTGTTTTAATACCCAGAATATTCCTTTTGCTAATATTAAGTCTCGAGGTGGCATTTACGATAGTTACTCATTGGCTTTCATCTGCTTACTCCAGTTTGTATTGAAGGCCCCTTCTCGTCGTTTGTTTGGCTTGAGGACCGAAGTCAAATCTTGATGTGGATCGAGCAACCGTGAATTTTGAATACGGTCACATCGCCAGTTACATAACTGTGTGCGACCACATATTTCCCTTTTTTCTATGACCAAACATAATCTCTGAAAGTGTGTTGGTGATTGAGATTGCTTTTCCTTTTTTTTTTAAGTGAACCAACCATTTTGCCATCATTGCTGGATGTTCAAACTGATAACAATCCTTCTGATTGATAAGATGATAACAAGTCCAAACAATTTTTTTTTTTATTTTTTACTTCCTTCTCAATACATCACCTTCTCCTGGGTGTCATCGCTAATGAAGTGTGCTGGTATTGATGAAGTGCAAAGGCAGCTGGCGTTGGTGCTAGTGCCAGTGACAGGGTGGTCCACCCCCGCCTGCTCCGCCACTGCCACCCTCATGCTTATCACGCTTACATTGTTTGGTGGCATCTGACTTCATGGGATGAAAGAAAAAAATCAAATAAAACCGGCAGATGATGATCCTTGCCAAAACTTTGGTAGCTTTTAACACTGTTTCTTTCATTCTTTGATATCAATGCAGATCACATGTTTGTCCATCTGTAAAAACTCAGATCTACTTTATATATTTTATGTGGACAATATTCCTTCAATTGCTGCTAAATATTTATGAATTTCATCATAGCATATATAACGTGGCTTCACTGTATGGCAAATGTATTCAATCAAAGGATTAAAAAATTTATAAAAAGCATAATTTGCCTTCACGTAATTATTAGCCGTTATTACAATCCATCAAATGATCCTTCTTTTTGAAGCATCAACCCAACAGTCAATGTATGGGAACCAATGTGAGCATTGTCAAGATTTCTTTGGGCTCTTCTTTGATGTGTCTTGCCAGTCAAAGGAAGGTTCAACTTTCACTAAGTCGTCCATCAACCGGCTGTTCGGTGTGGTGTCTGTCACGTGCATTGGCAGATCCCGGGGTGAACATAGGTGAAACTCTTCACACACACACACAGCCGGTTTCAGTTTCAGACAGCCTACAACCAGGCGAAGGAAAGGCTATTCTACAGCGACGTGTAAGTCAGTGCTGCCTAGGTTGGCCTGTGTCTTTCAAGCAAAAAGCTTTGATAGAGAACAGCGATAACTCCACCTTTGGGATGGTTTTGATGGAATAACGTTTAAAATGGTTTCTGAAGCGCTGAGATGCAGTACAGCTGTGTCGACCGTCGATTGACCTTGCCATGAGTGTCTTGCTCGGTGGCATGATTGTATTGCGTCGTAACACAAATAAACAAGACGTTCATCGTCGCTCGGCGAAACTGCTCCCCCAGAGGAATAAATTCAGTGATGCATTCAAAGACCTCCCCAAGCCTGTTGGCTCTGGGAGGCTGTCGGTGTGGCAGGGGTTTGATTTCCAACAGTGAGACTAATCTCACCACATGTGTCCGACCAAGCGCTTCACAAGGCCAGATGTTGGAAGGGCTGATTTGTGTGCGCCTGTGACAACGTGAAACACAGCAGCCCATTTCACGCACGTGGTTAGAAAGACATAAAAGCTGCGGCGCTAGCTAAGAAGACGTACTACATGGGGCTGAATTTAATTACGGCACGCATGTATGCCATTTTTCCTTGCTTAGGCACTGATCAGTGTGAATGGATTTCATGGTTTCATCTGTTCTGGTCAAGGGTGGATACGCTGTCTCAGAAGGCTGTGACCGGCCGGGGTGGCAGAATTCTCGGTATTTGGGTCTGGAATTATTTTTTTTACAGGGACTATAATTGAAAAAAGAAAGAATTTCACTGTGTTGAAATTGCAGCCAAAAGTAGTTCAAGGGAAGTTTTCCGGACTGCTCGCAAGATTTCAATTCAGCCTCACTTCAATACTCTCAAGTCATTGACCAAAGCCACACCCCTCGCTAATGTGTATTGTAAGCAAGCCAATATGGCCACGGCCGCTACGTTGGTCACATTATTTATTTGTGATGGTGTGTTCCTGTAGCACAAAATGTTATCGGTTTTGTTTTGTGTACAGAGTGATGGTTGGAAGCAGGGAGACTGAAATGAATCATTTTCTTTTGGTTGCATCATCTCCGTTTGTTGCATATGTTTGCCGCCCATTCGTTTTCACAGACAATACAAATGACAGTCCTTGGAAATACAGTCCAAAAATATTGGAATAGACATTATTAAATTAACTTGTGAATAACATATAATACCGGCCCGAATATAAGACGGTGTTTTTTGCGTTGAAATAAGACTGAAGAAGTGCGGGTCGTCTTATATTCGGGGTCTAGACATTCTACCCATTCACAACACTAAATGGCGCCAGATATCATTGAAGCAAATGCTGAACTTGACTCCCCAGGCCAAAGTGAACCCCTGTCACGAAGAATAAAAATAGCGGTAGCACGAAGAAGAAGAAAAATCGCGGTAAGAAAGAAAAGAAAAGAAAATAATCGAAGAGATAACAGAAAATGGAGAAACGTAGCGACAATCTGGACAAAAGTGGGTCGAAGATCGGCCAGGTTAACCGGCAGCTGAGGAGAAGTTCTGATGTCATTTACATTTCAAAAACCAGAAGCCATTCATTTACGAATGTGATTGCACTTTAGTTTACATATTTAAATGTTCAGGTGTTAAGATTTGAATGAGGCAAAATAACATGCTTTTTCTCTCAAATATATTGTTAGAATCATTGGTTTCAGATGTACTGTAATTATTTTCTGTATAAAAATTAATGTGGTGTTCAAAAAGTCTTTTTTTCAAACTTGAGTCTTGAAAAAGAGGGGGTCGTCTTATATTCGGGCCAATAACCGTGAATTGCAGTAACTGCACCAAACTTGTGACTCGTTGGCTTCACCAGATGATTGCATTCTTCATTTGAAATGCTTTTCCAGGCCTTTGCTATAGCCTCTTTCAGTTCTTGTTTGTTTGTTGAGATTTCTCCTCTCAATCTCTTTCGGAGGTGAAATGCATGCTCGATTGGGTTAAGGTCCAGTGATTGACTTGGCCAGTCTTAAGACCTTCCCTTTTTTTCCTCCCTGACAAAGTCCTTTGTTGTGTTGGCAGTGTGTTTCGCGTCACTCTGTTTTTGAAGCTTCTCCCGATTAGTTTGGATGCATTTGACTTTAAATGGTTTTGTGGACTTCAGAATTCATTCCGCGGCAACCATCATGAGTTACATCATCATTAAAGATGAGTGAAGACTGTTCCAGAGGCAGCCATGCAAGGCCAAGCCATGACATTACATCCGCCATGCTTCACAGATGAGCTTGGGGGTTTTTGGATCATAAGCAGATCCTTTCTTTCTCCATATTTTGGCCTTTACATCACTTTGGTAGAAGTTACTCTCAGTCTCATCAGTCCATAAAACTTTGTTCCAGAACTTTTGTGACTCATCTCTCTACTTACAATCTGGTCCAAAATACAAAGCTGGAATTCTGAACATTTGTCTGATAGTCATCTTTTGATGTGAAACACAAACGGCTTCAATATAAAACAAAAACAAAGGAATGAACCCTGCCGTTCCAATACTTTTTAGAGGGGACTGTAGCTGCCTCCTCGTGGTCTGACGTATACACTATTGAATGTGTGATAGTTTCACGCTTGCGAACGCTGGGTGTACTTAACATGCACACGCCGCGCTCCAACACGTTGTGGCTTTGGAGGTTTACCCAGTGCAATCGCATTTTAAATAAACAAACCTTGCGTGAAACCGGGCCCCTTTGTGGTCCGTCAGATCCAAGCCAGGGCAAATAGCTGTCACACATGGAAGCAAAGGTTACAATAAGAAATTCTATTTTTACAAACCTGACTTGCCAACAGTGCTGCACTGAAGGGGATGTACTGTACTGGTTTTGTACTTAAAGGTTTTGTTCTGTCACTTCAGCATCTTGGCATGGTTGTGAATCCCAACCCCCCCAGTGGATTTAAATGCCATTGCTAAGCCAAAATTAAAAAAGCTGGCACGCTAAAACTCTTAGGACTAATTGCAATGGCACGCAGGGCAAATGTATCGGTGCCTACATGTGGCAAGCCGGCTTCTCCCTGAAATGGGCCTACACATGACTTTTTGTTGTGTTATCCAGAGATCTCCAGAGACAAATGTTTTATATTAACAACCGGATTCTGCCCTTGTAAAAACTCTGTATTGAAAATTAAAATGAATCTACAAAAGCACAGGTGTCAAAGTCAAGGCCCGGGGGCCATATCTGGAACCCACATCATTTTATGTGGCCCGCGAAAGCATATCAAGCATGTCAAGTTCCATGATGCTTGCTGAAGTCTGAACCAAAATTTCAAATTGTCACATGGAATCCACAATAACAGTCATTATTCTTGACTTCTGATTCTGACAAGTAGTTATTCATCAATTTGTTGTGCGCTGTGTATGTAATATGTGGAGGGGATTTAACATTTATATGGTTTCCCAAAGTTCATAACGGCCCTCCAAGGTAATTGTATTCAAAGCTGGCATTAGGAGTTCCTACAACTCATTTTGACTCTGATTTAAAAAATAAATAATATATAAAATTATATATATATATATTGAGTCTGATTTAAAAAATATATATAATTGTGACAAAACAGGAAAATCTTGTCTGTTTGTTTCAAAATTTGACCAATAAAAGCTTGTCCAGTACAGATTTTACAATTCGTTGTTAATTCGTTGTTAATTTACAGCAATGATGTTTCAGGATTTTTTTTTTTTTTTTACCTGTTGCTGAACCTAATCCTTAATTCATAAATGTGACTCTATACATATTATTTTTATTGCATTATTCTTTTTAGGAAAAACTGATTTGTGAGAGAGAGAAAACTTTTGGAAAGGTTTACTTGAAAACAATCTCTCAAAATTTTTTGGACCAATGTAATTTTTTTCAGTGTTTATTCTGCTAATACCTTAAATTGCACCGTTCAGAAAATAAAACAATGTTGTTGTGAATTCAACAATACTTTGTTTTAGACGGATAGGTAAAATTGTCTTGACCAAATGTCCTTTTTTGTTTTTGTTTTTTAGAAATCATCGATGACCTTTCGCATCTCGTGGATAAGACGGATGGCCGCATTCACAATGAGACACGACGAGTGCAGCTGGTGGAGAAAAAGTCCGCCTCCTGTGGTGAGTTGCATTCTTCACTTTATGATGTAAAACTTGACAATTGGCTTCCAAAAGTCTGATACATTAACGCCAAAGTCCATTTTAGAGCAATAGCACAGCGTTAAAAATGTGACTATGTCATGGAAAAGTGCCGCAAATGTTTTCTTTCAAATAGTCAGCAGAGGGCAACTGTGCTGATGATCACCTTGACTTGATTTATTTTTTTCAGTAAGCGTCTTCATCACATTTATTGGTCTCAATCGTTATTTTCAAGTCAGGCCAGGGGTCGATAAATCACCTCAAGAACATTCCAACATTTATCGGTCTCACTCATTCGTTTGAAGTCTTTGGTATGGTCAACTGTCGAGCAGAATACAGATGGAGCAGTGCATGAGAACACAAGATCCGACATGCAGTCCAGCTTTTTTTTGCAAAGGATAGCAAGTACTGTATTTTCCGCACTATAAGCCACTTTGGATGATCAGGCGCACCTTCAATGAATGGCCTGTTTTAAAACTGTTTTCATATATAGGGCGCACCGCATTATAAGGCGTACAGAATAGAAGCTGCAATAGTAGCTGCGGTTGCGCTTTGCATCCACTAGATGGAGCAGGCAAACGACTCAATGGGGAATATAAAGAGACTGTGACATCATATATAAGGCGCATCGGGTTATAGGTCACACTGTTGGCTTTAGAGAAAATTGAATGCTTTTAGGTGCGCCTTATAGTGCGGAAAATACGGGAACACATTCTAATGAGACACCTACTTCATGGGTCGAGGATTGGAATTTAACTGTGGCCCGATGTCTTCAATTCTGATTGGTTTTGATGAGTTAATTACTTCAACGTGTCACTCGTGCTCGTCATTACCGCAGATCCGCTTCAATTGTTGTTTAACGCTTTTAAGCGGCCTTTCCAAAAAAATGTTGGTCAACAGCTTTTCTCGGAGGGGGAATCACTGCAGCTGGCTCGAGCCAATCTGTGGAATGCGTGAGCTGACCTCCGTTTGCCCGTTGAACTCGGGCCGTATTGCTTAAGCAAATCGCGCTTTATTGTGGGATGAGAGCCTGTTAGCAGTCAAAGAGGCGAAACAGAAGCAGAGCAGACACTACGGAGGTCTCGCCCCTGAAATGCTTGACTCTCTTGGCCGTGTCCCCATGGTGCCCGAGTGTGAGCTTATTTGTCGATCCCAGAGCCGCCACTGCACGCCTCTCCTTCATCACTACATTCACCGCTGTTGTGTGTTATACATTTTAATACATGGACATCATTCCTTTTTCAGGGTGTGTCCATTCCCAAATGTACTTGAAGGCATGCAAAAGAGCGTCCTTGTTCATATCATGCTTGCTCACTGTATATTGCTGTGCGTTTGGCCTCTATGCGAATGGAAACATTTCCCCTTCCGCTCCTCAACATCCTTCTTTTTTTTTTTTTTTTTTTCCCATTCTTTGTCTCTGCAGTTGTTTGGCGCCCGTCTTTGTATGAAGCAGAGAAAGAGCTTTTGGGTGATTAGAATATACATTTTTGGGGTATCAACAACCGTCTACAACTGATATCTTTAGAGCAGTAAAGTAGATGTCAAAATTTTGCATTTCAATTTTTGTCTTATTAGTTGAGCACAATTTTCGGGGGTGGAGAGTGTTAGTAGAAATGATTAATACTACAAGAAACAACTGGCAGAATCTCAATTATTAAATATTTTTAAGTTAGAATTTTTAAACCCAAATCATATCTCACAGCTACTGAGATTTCTGGCCTTGTTCAACATTTAAAAATTGTTTTACAGAAGAAAGCAGAATGTAAAAAAATAAATAAATAAATCAGCAAACATTTTTGTCTCTCTTTTTTTTTTCCCCCCACCCCATGACTTATTGTTTGGACAGTTCATCTGAGTGAGAAAGGTTCTGCCCATTTTTTACTTCTGGCATGAAACGGCGCCGTGCAGATGCAAAGTGGTGCGTGCAGCCAGCTCTGTCACTCCTAAAATACCAATACTAAAAAAAAAAAAATTCAAAAAACCCCACATGGTATTGGAAACAAGTATCGGAGTACTTTTTGAGTAACCGGTATTCTTGGAATCCCTTTTTGAATCCATTAGGCTATTGGAGCAACAAATCCTTTGGAAGGTGGTATGAGTTTCTGTGGAGCTTAGACATCACCACCAGGCAACATCATTAGCGCTTAAGCACTTCCCTTCTCTTCAGAGCCAATCCACATTTGGTAACATACCATTTGTGATAGCCCTCAGTAATCCCGAATGCGACTTAAAGTCAACTTGTGCTCGTGGGACTGGAAGCAAACTACCGTATTGGTGAAATGCTTGGCAAATAATCTATACTGACAATACCTTTAAGAGTGATTTATGTAAATTCGCTCAAGACTTGTTTGATTTGGTGTTTGATGTTTTTATGTACTTACTGCTGTCGGAAAACTGAAAACAAATGTAGTGTCTGTAAAAGCTGCCTTTTTTTTTTTTTTCAGTTTCCTCAGCTCTGTTTTTTTTTACCAGCCCCAAAGTAGAATGAGGGGACAAAATCACCCGGGAAGTTTCTGCCTTGGTAGCATCAAAACCATAACAGATGAGGGAAGTCTCTGTATGAGGGTGTTCTGCAATATCAGGGCGGTGGTCTGAAGTGTAATTTATCCTCACATTATCTTGATGTTATCGCAGAAACTGTTAAGAAAGCTGCTGAAGCGCCGATGTGCTGGCGTGTCAGGATAACTTTATTTCCATAAAATGTGCCCCTTTTCTTTTAGGGTCATCGGATCCTTTTTTGTGGTCCGAAGAGGTCTTTGAACCGAAGCGGAGAGCACGGAGTGACTAGTGTGGGCGGTTGAGGGTTTGCCTGCGCCTGTCCGGCACTCACACCAATTATTTGTTGCTTCTCTGCGATTCGTCTTCTTGATGTGTCTGAAAATTGCTAAGATGGGCCTCTGGACCTCTTGGGTGGTCGATCCATCCGCCGACACAGAGCGTCTCCTTCAAGCAAGCATCACTGTTGCGGAAGACTCGGAATCTATTTGGCGAGCACATTTTTTTTAGTCTCCGGAGGGGCTTGTTTAGTCGGAGATGGGCAATGATGGTCGAAGGAGACGAGGAGGAGGAGTGTCATCATGCGGCTCAAAGTCTGGCTTGTATTACAGTGTGAGAATCGTGGAAATGCAACACATGCCGATGGTACACACCTCAGCCATCATAATTCTTTTGTCGTCACTGGGATTGCCGACAGATGTTGGATCAATCATTGTTCACGTATGGATAGAAAAGTGAAGTTATAATGTGCTTGGCCATTATGATCAAAAACAAACTGGATTCTCGACTTTTTTTTTTTGAAAGCTGCCAAATCAAGCAATGATACATTTAATCAGACCACCGCGAGGACCACAAGTGTAGTTTTCCCCAAGAATGCCTTCCAACCAACTCACCCTGTATTTCCCCCTTTGAGGAAAGACGACTAATCAGGCTGCCGGGTGGGAACGAAGGCACGGCAGGCCAAAGAATGAGAGAAATGTAAACTTCAAGTGAAAGGCCCGGGCAAAATACCAGCCATACGCTTTAATAACAGCGGACGTCTCGAGTCCGTAACGGGACTCTCGACAGCGTCTCGGGCCCAGCCCAAGACGCAGTTGTTTGGAATCTTCACTCAGGCCATTCTAATGGGAAAATAATAAAGGGGAGGCATCTGGTTCATGCTCGTGTCCTTGGAGGAGGTTTTATGAATCACAACAGTTACTTGGATAACGTCTCACTGCGCACACATGACTTGAATTGAATGGATTACTCACAGACCACTTGGCGTTTCTCGGAGGGGCGGGGGGGGGGCATGCAGACCCTAAACTTCATTTATACTAATAGTGGGGACGGGGGATTGTTTAAATACGGACATACAGTATGTCAGACGCCTGCCCTTCCCCCCCCCCCCCTGCAATTCCAACTGTGGTGTATACGAAGCCGTGATAAACGAACCGCGAAATAGCGAGGGATCACTGTATTGTATTGTATTCCCTTTCGCATAGCTCCATCGAGTGGACGCATGACGCCACCGCAGCCACTATTGCGGCTTCTATTCTATTATATATTTTTGTGCTCAGGTCAAATCAATAATGGTCACACTTTGGTGTCAGGGGGTGGAATCCACATTTAGTTTTGTTAGCGATTACAGTGATCCAGCCACAGATTTGTTTTGTATTATTGCCATCATCTGACTTGTGACTTTACGCCACACCTCTTGGGTAATTTTGTGAAGTTATGCGCATTTATTCCGTCAACCTTTAAAATGCGTCTTCTGATTTAATTCCCTCTTTTTTTTTCTTGTTTTTTCTTCCCCCTCCTCAGGGATGCTGGTGGTGATTGTGTTGCTTCTCATTGCGATTGTCGTGGTGGCTGTGTGGCCGGTGTAGCCAGCGTGGATGCCGACATGCTTGGATGACTTCTGGATGAGGGAATGGTAGGATGCAAACGCAGATGAAGACGTTCTCTCTTCGAGGTTGATTTTATTTAGAATCCTTCACCTCAATTATGGGCGTCACGAATAAACCCAAGTTTCCCTTTCTTTTTTTTTTTTTTTCTCTCCACAATGTTCCATACTACATTTGCATTAATGTGGCGTCAGCAATGTTGTCACTTTGTTAATGGCGATCCCATCCAAAGCTATTCAGGTCGACTTTATTTTATTTTTTTTTTTTTTTGTTTAATGACGTTTACACTTCACAAGGCCACTTTTCCTAGCTGATTGTACTGTATTTAATTCAAGATTTTGTGTTTGCCAAGTGTATCTTAGTTGACTATTGTTTGATTTATCCGAAAAAGCGCATTTGAATCTATAATTAAAGACACCAAAAGGCCACATTTTTTCAGTGTAACAAGAGTTTATTTGAAAATCTGCCTTTCTACCAGGTTGGTATATTCAGTAGTTATAATTTTCCTTCTCGAATTAATGGCAACAGTCTCACCAATGATGACACATTTAAGAAAAAAAAAAAAAAAAGGTGGGGAAAAAAAGAAATCCACAATGGCTTGTGTAATTAAATATATTCATATATTTATATATAATAACCATAATATATTAGTACACATTGTAAAAACAACATTGCAAAAAAAAAAAGAAAAAAAGGGCTTTAAATGTGACAACTAAACAGCATTTACAATTCATAGTATGAACACAAAGCAACACTTTTGACGGCAAGCTCTCTGGGTGGTATGAAAACGTGGAAGGTTACATGGTGGACCAACGCTGTCGTTTGACACGATGTTGCAAGAGAAACCATGAAAGAAACGTGTTCATGTATTGTGTTTGCAGCAGTCGGTTAAAAAAAAAAAAAAAAAAAAAAAAAGGTAGAGTAATGAATCATTGCACGGAGGAAAATGGCTCATAATCAAACACTACACCGAAAATACTGAGTCATACTTGGACTAGAAAAGTTGTTCTACTCTTTTTTTTTTTTTTTTTTAATCATATATCAGAGCCCCTGTGTTTAGTTTGCGAGATTTGATGTAAGATTTGGATCATATTACTGGCATTCGGAGAAAGGGGAACTCAATCGCATCATGTAGTTTACAGTAAAGCTTTTCTTTACGAAACGTACTCGTGTACATTCTGGTAAATATTTGTTTGTGGTGACTAAATCCAACTTCAAATGCAATCAAATAAATGTTCAAAGAGTAACATAATCCCGCATGGCAGCCATCGCCCGGTTGCAGCATGCGTTGAGAACGAAGGTGAGGCATGGTGTGTTTCCACAGGAATGAGAACATTTGTAGATGTTGAATGAAGAAAATCCAAATCAGTGTTGATTTTTGATCATTTAATGAGTATTTAGTTAAAGAATAGCAGGTTACCTTACTGATTTGTTTCCTTTGTTTTTTTGGGATGAAATCTACTGAATTTTTGCAATAAACAAAAATACGTTTTTTTTTTTTTCCGCTGTAATTGCTCTCTTATTTTTTTCCATTTTTTTTACATTGATTAAATACATACCTATCTGCACATTGAATGTCTACCTAGCTATTTAGGTCGTGATCAGTCACTACCTCTAGAGTTCTGAAGTCAAGTGAAAGAATATTGCTTTCCTTTGCCTTATATAATGACATATACATTTTTTTTTTTTTGTACATATAGTGGTGTAAACCAAAAGTATTTTTGTCAAGAAACATCACAAAATCCTGGATATCAAGTGTGACATTAATATAAACCTTTTACCCTCGGGGAGTCCGAATCCGGTCCTGGCAGTAGGAAACATCGAAAAGATGCAGGACGGCCCTTTTCGCTACGTTCCACAAGAGCCTAATTGAACTTTGACCCGCTTTCATAAACGGTGACAGAACTTGTAACATGGTTCCGAATCAGTCTCTCGGCCTGGTCTTGGGAAGTCTGGATCTAAAAACGACGTAACGGAATCAACGTAAAGCACAACCAGGTTAAGTGTTCAACATTTGAATCCCAAAATCGTTCGTGTTGACCTGAAACCTTTTGCATTTGCATTTCACCATGAAACAAGTTGTCCTGTCGGCCAATCATCCCAAAAAAAAAAAAAGCCATGCAGAGGAGAATCTTCCCTGGTGATGAGTGGCTTTTTGAACAAGCCAATAGGACAGAAACACACAAAAAAAAAATGATATACTGATTGTAAAACCAACAAGTAGCCATATACAGTATATATTGGTGACATACTGGTATTAGGTGCAAAAAAGGGCAATTTCGCAAGAGATGGGTGTCAAAGTTAAAGAAAGGGTCAAACCAAATCTGCGAGGTGAGCTCCTTCAACCAAAGGTCACTAGAGAAAAATTCCTAAATGATTCATTTCATGCTACTTAACGAAAAACCAAAAAGCAGCAACGTCAACAGTCTCTTTCGACGGTAGTCTTCTGTCTGTCTCTGTTTCGTTCATTTAAAAGAAAAAAAAAAAAAAACAATTGTAAGCTTTCCTCTGGAATCCCACTGCGTCTTTTCCCCCCCCCCCATCTATGGCTTCTTGCACTTTCCTTTCTTCTCACGCTGTTGGAACTTCCGCAGCCTGCGCGCCCACGTGTCCCTCCATTGGATTACCAGGCTTCCTTTGTCCGCTACCACGCCGCCGCTCTGGCCAGGGGAGTCCTCGTCATTGCCCAGCAGCAGGTACTTCTTGCCGGGCTTGATCTTGGGACACTTGCAGGCCACGTCTTTGGCGCGGACCCACAGGAACTGGTCCCCCCGGCGGATGCGGCTCTCGCCTTGCTTGTAGACGGAAATGACGTTGACGGTGAACTTCCACCACTCGCCGGCTTTGTCCGCCTTCAGAATGTGCACCTGGACAGCTGCAGACACAAGGGGGAGTGAGTAATCGGGAACCGTGTTGTTACTTCGGTACATCGACTGGAAAAGTGTGCCAACGCTTCATAATACAGCGCTAACTGAATCGTTGAGTGCATTCGGCGATGCAGCTCGCAGAGTGACAATCTGGTGGCGGAATGGAAATCGGAGTTGCCATCTTTTGCAACCGTTAATGAACGATGCCCCCCTCTCCCCCCCAAACCCCCCCCCCCCCCCAAAATAAAACGAAAAACATTTGCTACGTTCGCTAACGTGCGATATGGTCTTAATGCTGCAATTCATTGTGCCGTTTGTTCTGGTGTGCCTGGCATGGCCACCAGGAGGCAGCGTAATACAGTCATGCAGACAAATGAAGAAGACTAAACGATTATATACATATTTATATATAATACAAAACAATGTATGCCAGTGAGTCTTGTCATGTTACCTTTCTGCATGTGTTGAATCTCCGTTTATGCTCATTGATTGTAAAATCACACCTATTGATGCTAACCGTAAGCATCTGAACAACATTTTGCAATGTTTGTTCGCATTAAGCTAAGCAAACTTTCCCCCCCCGGCAAAAACTATATGGTATCGTATGAATGATATTGAGCTAATTGCTATTAGCTCCCATTATGCTTCCGCTGTATTTACTCTACTATGGAAGTGGAGCGCTGTGAAGCAAGACTTTTTTTTTCTCCCCTTCATTGTGGAATTAACCGAGTGTCCCGGAGTGCAACTGAATAGACCATTGCTACCACGTGTTTCCTCCGTAAGGCCATTCTGTTGATAGCCAGCCGGTGTTCTATGGACCCCTGCACCACCTTGCACCGACCTGTTGCCACACAGCATGCTGTTCCGTACCATCATCATTACAATGCCGCTGAACATCGTCAGCGGCTGTACCCCTCCTCTCGTTTTAGGGACCCCCTTAGTGATTCTTTGGACATGTCTCCCCAAGAGGCTTGTAGCATCATTTTGTGGCGCAGCATGTCGCCCGGCTCTCCTGCTGATCTTTTCAAAACAAAGCCCAGACTCGCTTTCTGTCCTGTGGTGTGCTTGAATAGTGACATGGGATATTATCTTTGGTCTGTGGTGGATCTGTGGACAGTATACCCTGATGGCTTTGGTGAGAGTTTGTTGTTGTTGTTGTTAGGGGTGGGAGGTGGGGGGCAATCAAAAAAGATTTATTTTACGTAAATGTTTTTGTCCTACATGTTAGGCTTATGCTTAAATAAAAGTCTCTCTTTCACATATGTATATATCTGTATATATATATTATACAGTCAAACCTCGGTTTTCGTCCATAATGCGTTCCAGAAGGCTGTTCAAAAACCGAAACCACGCTCTTCTTAAAATAAAAATGTTTACTGAACACGTCTGCTCACAATGGAAAGCAACACGAGGAAGCGTCACTTCCTCGTGTAAGGAAGGCGAGAGGAGTCAAATGGTGCATTCAAGTGCACTCAGTTTGTTCGAGAACCAAAATTTGTTCGTCATCCGAGGCATAAATAACTCCAAATTTTTGGTCGAAAACTGAATTGGACGAGAAACGAGACGTTCGAAAACCGAGGTTTGACTGGATATACATACATATATATATATATATATATATATATATATATATATATATATATAATTTCTTTTCTATTATTTTTAGGGGGGACAGGAAAAACCATTTTTAGAGCACACAGGATTTTTTAATTGTTTTTTAAAATGTATTTATTATTATTTTGTGCAACTTATTTTTGCTCCATGCACAGCACTTTGAAAACAGCGATGGTTGCTTTAAAGTGATCTATGAATAAAGTAGAGTTGAGTTGAAAGGGTCATTTTGTATGACAGCCGAGGGAACCTCTCCCTACTATTCCCAACTTTGGTGTGTAAACCTCGCTTGCCACACACACACACACACACACACAGTCTCCCTGGTCCCAAAAATCAAGGAAATAACCACATTGTGTTTACGTGCATTTGCTTGGATGCCACTGGGGTCATCCCTGGATACCCGCACATCTCAGCCATTTCATGCACCGCACCACATGCGGGCGCCCTGTGCTGTGATGACTGATGGTTTCTGCAGGGAACGGTGTACGTATACGCCGACATTGATGAAACTCATTGGCGTTGTTGCTGTTGAATGCCGATGCAAGCGATAAAGGCTACTTCTCACGACATTGTGGGCCGTCGGCGGGTTGGAGGCGCCTCTAAAATGCCGCCCCAGCAACCGCAAATCCCTGTGGAACAAACCCCCGATCGGCCCGCCCGTCAAGTATTCCGCGGGATGCTCGATTGAGCACTTCAATCGGCGAGGAGAGAAAAAGGGGGAGAGGTCATACGTCTTATCCACACCTTGAATGGCACGGCAGACGGACGCTCGCAGGAATGCGGCGGGAAGGACAACAGTGTTTGGGGTGGGGCGGAAGGGTGGGGGTGGTGGTGGGGGGGGGGCACAGATTCCTTAATGAGGAGCTCTCGTGTTGCCGCCTTCGTCGCGGCAGATGTAGTGCGTTGAATCTTTACACGCTTCGGTATGCCATCAGTGAAGATTCTCCCCTGTGAACTGCAACATGTGGAGCTGAGATGGATGGGATGGAAAATGTCTCTGGTCTTTAGGATTTATTGCAGACAGGGGATCAAGCATGTGCACAGGGAACGATCAGGAGGGCTCTGGAGGTGGAGCTGAGTGTCAAAAGGTTTGGGTTTGCATCTCAAACTGACCGGGTTGATATGGAAAAAGGGAAAATTGACCTGAAATTGGTTTGTTGTCCATACAATGCAAATATTTTTTTTTTCCACCATCTCGACAGTGCTGCTTTAATCTGGAATCCCCCCACCCCCTTTAAATGAATGTTAATCTCCGTTCACCGTTGACTCACCGTAATCCTTCTTGCAGTACTTCTTCATGTTGATTTTCAGTTTGCCTTTTGACGCTTTGCAGTAAGAGTCACAGTCTGCAAGCATAACAAGACCAAAATGCAGTTAGGGAAAATGTTGATTAAGGAGTCCCAAGGAAATGAACATATACTGGAATTTTGACTCGCTCATTTTTGTTTTATAATTCTGCAAGAATAAATGCATATATATATATTATATATTTTTTATTTTTTATTTTTTAAGGTTTTAAATTGATTATCAGATCCTGGCATTCGAATTACCGCAAGCTAATTTAGTTAACGGACTATAAGCCTTTTAAGTCACATTATTTTCAAGATCAACAGCACCTATGAACTCCTGAATGCCCTTTTTTAATTTGCTTTTGTAAATTACAATCAAACCCTCAATATGCTCATGTCTAAATAATTCATTATTTAGCATTATTTAAGTCGTGAGAAAAAAAATACCCCAATTAGGGCAAGAGTACATTTGGCTGGATAGTGACTCCCCATGCCATAGCATGAAATACCAATCCAACAAACACATCATTTTTTTTATATTAGAGTATGTTTTTTCTAACCTTATCATCGATACCACCAAAAAGGTCGTGAAGCATGTCTTGATTTTACTTGTATTATTTTCCTCAACATATCCATGAGGATGTGCAATTGGTGGCGTGGAAAGAATTTTCCACCCCCACCCTCCCCAAGCTGTCTTGTGTGGGCCCCTGTCGAGAACTAATGGTACCATCAGCAGGTTTGCGGCGTTACAAATTACAAGCCAATAGCCACTTATTCCCTGTCAAAGCCTGGGAATCATTCAGCCACCCTCCCGACGCCCCTTGGACCTCCACCCCCTACGCCCCCCCCCCCCCCCCCCCCTCCATCGCCTCCCTCCAAATCTCACCTCGCTTGTCACCTCGACCCCCCCCCCCCCCCGAAAAAACGTCGCCCTGGGATCAAGGCCCCACCGAAGGGCCGTGTCAAACGTTGGCATTCATTGCAGCGGGGACATTCGGAGAAAGAGCATTGGGGGCGGGCGCGCCGCTATTCCAGGGTGTGGAGGCTGGGGGGGGGGGGGTAGTATGAAAGGGGTCATTGCCACACAAAGGGAGGTCAGGAAGGAAAAATTAGCCATCCGTGAAGAAGAGTTAGGTGCAGAAGACACTGTTCTTCGGGCGAGTGTGTCCACTCTGAACAAATCAATACCTCATGCGGACACAGCCGTCACCCAAACGATTCTAAAACAAGGATAAAAGCCTTGAAAACACGGATGATGAGGCAAAACATCAAACGTGTGCTCGCTGTGATGGCCGGGCGACCATATATGACACATATCGATTGCTAGAACTTTTGAGGTCCTTGCTATCAAATGCTAACAATCCAAAAGGACACGTGGTCCGGATCTGAACAACGTTTGAATATATCGGCCTTATAAGCGAAATAAAGAACACCACCTCCACCCTCCTCTTCTTCTTAGCAAATCAGAGTGCGCCGCCATTGCTCCATGCTAGGTTGCTAATCTGTCATCCACTTCCACTCTCTTCCAACAATAACACGGCCTGAAAGCAAATCTTCAGATTAATTTTTTTCTGCTCCTGAAAATCGCATCCAGAGTTCGGACTCGGTTTGCGGCGAGTGCGGCACGAGGAAAACGCATGGCCTTTTTTTAGCGGAAGAGCGTGCTGGAAATGCTGGATGCAGTGCCTGATGCTTGAATATGAACAAACTTCATTGTTGGGCCACAGCAGATCTTTGCTCCGTGCCTTCACTCCCCTTTTATGCTCTTTTTCAATGAGGTTGCCAAGGTAACACCAGAAGGAGAAAAAAATGCCCCCCCCCCACCTCCCTTGCCCCCCCTGCACTCACCTACACAAAACAAGAGGAATAAGGTGGGGGCTGGGGGGGAGGGGGGGTCACAAAGAAGGAGAAGAGTGAAGTTTGTGACAAGAATCGATCAAGTCTGGTATCTTCACTAGTAACCTAGAATAGCGACAAATGCAACAGGGTCCATCTGAGCTGGCCCCAGATTACCATTTAAATGTTTAGAAACTGGAGCTGTGGCAAGTAAGCTTTGTTTTCTCATACTCCCCCCCCCCCCCTGAAAAGCATCACGCTACTACCCTTTGATAGCCTTTCCTACCCTATTAATGTACCCCCGCGGCATCACACTGGCTGTGAGGATCCCCAAGACCCCCGTTTGGAAGCAAGCAGTCCCCTACCGGGAGGACAAGTGTTGCCTTTGTGTGCACGTTACAGACAAGGGGAAGCGGGAGCAGTCCGGAGCTCAGTCGTGGTGATGTCGTTACTACACTGCTTTGTTTGCTTCCTGGCGAGCACCGAAACGGAGCTCTGGGCCTCCGGCCTCGACCGTAACACTGCTGTGCAACACACTCAAATGGGTCGTGTGCTTTGTTAAAAACCGCTAACGCTATTGTAGGCTTCAAAACAATGTGTTGGTGCGTTCTTCATGTGTTAGCTAAGCCACTTCCTGGTTCATGGTGAATGACGAAAGAACCAAATCTTGCGGCGTGAACTAATGAAGCCAATTCTGATGAGAGGCGAAATTGAACAATCCAGTTGCGTTGAATTCAATGCCGTAAAAATGAAGGGCGGGATCGTAAACATTCGTGTTTTTAGAGAAAGTGTCCATTGGGAGATAGCAAATCAAAAAGCAATTATAATTTTTGGCGTTGTGCTTTGTTAGTTAGCATTTAGCTACTTCCTGGTTCGTGTAAAGGGAAAATTACTCAAGGACACAATTTGAAGTTAACGAGAAACTATTGAATAAAAACCTGCGTGCAAGGCGACAGTTCAAATACAACCTTTCGAAGTGTCGGCCTATTTGTCCTTAAGCTAGCTCGTCTACGGTCCTTGTGCAGGTATCGTCCGCGTAATACGACTGGCTTTGTCTCACAATGAAGTGGGATTGTGTTTGTGTTCGCGGTGTGTGATATAGCTTCACTTAACATACAACTTTTTGCCGTTTGTCGCATCGTTCATCAATGTTATTCGCATTACACCTTTAGGGGGAGCCGCAGAGCCGTCGTCCGTTTCTTCCTGCTGCTTTCGCAAACAGCAACCGAGTACTTAAATGTATCTCATGTGCATATAGAGTAAGGAGATGCATGTTAAGTTGACTCGGCGGTGTGAATGGAAGGTGGTGTGACCGAGAGCCCAGGAGGAGGCCTTTCTCCCCCCCGAGCACACTGGTGGGGAAAACAAAGTGTGGCAAATAAAGCGCGTCATTAGATTAAGGGAGCCCAGTGTGCTGCCCCGGCTTCGAGCTTCTCTGCTTTGCACTGTTGCCACTGCATTTGGACGGCATCCGCACAACACGGGTGGGAGTTTAGCAAGCGGGAAAGAAAGTGGATCTTGTTTGATTCAACCTTATGTCCAATAGTCAGGTTGAACTGAGATTTGCGGACCTGTACATGCAAGAATTGAGCATGATTTCAAACTGAGGGTTCCAATTCATCCATTTTCTGTCATGCTTCTCCTCATTTGGGTCTGTCTTCTCATTCTTCATCATCATCATCATCCTGATAATTATAGTTACAGTATTGCAATTTTAATTTCACAATATTATGCTGAATAACATATGCCCAAAGTACAGTGGTAGCCTGAATATTTGTGGTTCAGCTTACACAAATTCATGGGTTCTACCCCATCATGAACAGAAAAAGGCATTTCCCCCCCCCCACCCCCAAGTAAAAATACACATTATCGAAATACTTTTTCAGTAGGCTACTCAAATATTCATTCCCTGCAGCCCTACATTCATCCCCATTGTATTGTATTTTTATTGTTTAATAAAATCATTGCTTCCCGGATTAACTGGTGGGGGAAAAAAATACCGTATTGGCCCGAATATAAGACGGTGTTTTTTTGCATTGGAATAAGACTGAAAAAGTGGGGGTCGTCTTATATTCGGGGTCTAGACATTATACCCATTCACGACGCTAGATGGCGCCAGATATCATTGAAGCGAATGCTGAACTTGACTCCCCAGGCCAAAGCGAACCCCTGTCACGAAGAAGAAAAATAAAAAATCGCGGTAAGAAAGAAAAGAGAAGAAAATAATAGAAGAGATAACAGAAAATGGAGAAACGTAGCGACAATTTGGAGAAAAGTGGGTCGAAGATCGGCCAGGTGAACCGGCAGCTGAGGAGAAGTTATGATGTCATTTACATTTCAAAAACCAGAAGCCATTCATTTACAAATGTGATTGCACTTTAGTTGACATATTTAAATGTTCAGATATTAAGATTTGAATGAGGCAAAATAACATGCTTTTTCTCTCAAATATATTGTTAGAATCATTGGTTTCAGATGTACTGTAATTATTTTCTGTATTAAAATTAATGTGGTGTTCAAAAAGTCTTTTTTTCAAACTTGAGTCTTGAAAAAGAGGGGGTCGTCTTATAATCAGGGCCGTCTTATATTCGGGCCAATACGGTACTTCTCAAATGAAGTCATTCATTTGCAAAGCTATTCCTCAAAGAAAAAGTTATTTTGAGCCTTGCGTCTATTCCTTCTCGAATCCCCTCCTCCGCCTTCTCATTGACTTTCACATTGTGCTCAGGGCAGCGGCATTTAATCGACTGCACATTCGGGTTGGCGCGCAGACGTCTCTGTCACGACCTGTGGGAGTGGCGACCTCCAGCGAGCCTGGAGTTGTGTGTTTTGTCTGGGCCGCGCCGTCGGAGCTTATTCTCCATGCATTCCAGCTCTCTTCGTGTGGTCGACGGTGGGGTTGAGAGGAGGGGTGCGGAGAGGGGGCGGGCGAGGGGACAAATTAATATCCATTCCGTTTGGGCCTCCCGTTGGCTCAACTAAATACGCGCCTTTACCTTCTCCATCTCCAGCAGGTGCCTGCCAAATAACTGTCACGCCAAACTACGCTTGGCTCCAACTTGCATGCGCAAAAATATCATTTGAAATTCTGTCATTGATTTCACTATCAACACCCCAGTTTGTAGGATTGGCTTTTTTTTTTTTTTTGTCTTTACCTTGGATTTAACAAGATTTCAAAGTTCACCATCTTAGTCACAGTAACTGCTTATGTCTTAACCCCTTCATTGCTCATTGCAAAGCCTTGGAAAATCCAGAAAATAGCTGCTTGGATTACGACCACATCATATTATTCTCTCTGTATTTTTTTTTTTTTATTTCACATTTTTCGCCCTCTCGAACCATCAATACATGCCGACTACATTTTCTAAAATCAGTTTCGACAGTGATAACATTTGAAGGAGACTGCATGGAAAGAAAAATCCCCCACCCTTCAGTCCCCCCCAAAAAAATCTAAAGCAATTAAACAAAAAGTTTTTTTCTGGACTATTAATTATGCATATTGTAAGATTAAATCATAAAAGTCCAAATGAATATTTTTTTTCACTCACAAGATTATGAATTTTGACTGATTTAACTGAAAAAAGAGCCTACTTTATTTGTGTAAAATTACAAGTGTAAAGAAAAAAACGAATACACGCACACACACACACACACACACACACACACACACACACACACACACACACTCTTTCGGGGGTGTGAAAGTATAAATAGATGAGCTGGACCCGCAGCCCTGGCACGTCATGACATGTCAGCTTTGCCATCTGCTCAAAATCAAACAGAAACTTTGAGGAGGAAAGCCCAGCGTTTCCTCGCCATCATTAGATAATCTCTAACTACGCCATCCAACGTTATTAAAAAAAAAAAAATAAGTCATCTGCACACCACTCATTTATATGACACTTCTCATCGACAGATCCACAGTGGAAAATGACACACTTTACTTTACTGCCACGAGCAGCTGACTGTCCGGTGGATATTAATAGTCTACACACCCTTGTCCTCTTTTTTTTTGTGATGTTAAAAAAATGTTTTTTTATAAGAGGAAAATCAAAATCATTTTGAGAGGCGAAGTAGTGAAGCAAACTGTGTTTGCATAAATGCGCACACCCTCTTCAAACTGGAGATGCAGTTGTATTCGGAACCAATCACATTCAAACTCACGCGGAATGGGAGTCGGCACACACCTGCTACCATTTAAGATACCCCTGATTAAACCCAAATAAACTTAAGCTGTTCTAGCAGGCTTTTCCTGTCTCCCCCCCCCCTCCTCCTTTCAAGCAGAAGGTCGAAAACTTTGCGCAAACACGGACTTGAATATGAAAGTGCCCTGCTTCCCTATTATTTGTTGTATGTTTTTTTTTCTTGGCATTTAAGAAAAAGTCACCACAAACATTGTTTTTTTTACACCACATCACCCTTCGCTGAGGTGCGGAAAATTCCTTGCAACAATTCCAAAGGTGCATGGTGTTTTGACAAAGGGGGGCCATGGAGGAACTCCAGATATATTCCCTCTCGGCAAAACACACACGCACATGCACGCGCACGCACACGCACACATTTTGCCATGTCAAGGACAAAGCATGAAACAGAAGGAGATGGAAGATGGAAAAAAAAGAAAACGGGAAAGAAAAGAAGTGGAGGAGGGCGGAAGGGAAACGTGGCTGGAGATGGGGGTGGTGGTGGGGGGGGGGGGGGGGTTAGGCAGTGACTGTGCTGTCAATCAAAGTTGTCCCAAGAGGAGGTTGCCAGACCAACAGCACACTTTGGGTGTGCCTGCAACTCCATGTATGAATCACCCGTTTTGCACAATCGCTAACCCAAATTCTTTATTCGACATTATTTCGAATTGTCCACTTGCGTTTGTGCATTGCGTCATTCATTTCCATAAAACTACACCAACATTTGAAAGTTTTCTGAACATTTCTCCTCAATGAATAATGCGCGGATTATAATAACATGAGGATATCATCGTGGATGAAGTTGTTTTAAGTTTGCGGATGCGATTATGTTTCCATTTTTGTAAAACGTATCATTTCAAAATGTCCGCAAATCTTTAAATACAGTTGAAAATAAAATGTTCGTAAATTATTGCTTTTTTTCCAGGAAGAATCATGCTTAAAGTTGCCTAATGCTAAAACGATGTTATTTGGAAGAAAAAAAAAAGTTATAGTTAAAATAATTAATATCCCCAGGGAAAATAATGTTTAAAGCTGGCGAATGCGACTCTTGTGTGCTATTATTTTAGTATATATATAATATAAACCATGTGGTAATTTGAAGTATCAAATATATTTTCCAAATGCGTTAAAAAAAAAACAAACATACAAAATAAAATTATTATGAGAAATTCGGTTGGCTTATGTCAAGACAATAAAAGTATATTAAAAGATGTCCCAAATCTTTCAAAACAGAGATGTAATATTCATATAAGTGAAATAAAATTGCTTTAAAAAAAATCTTATTCAGCAATGTACACGCGCAACACGTGCAAACTGAAAAACTATAAAAATGACCTTTAGATCAAATGAAAAATGACACGTTTCATTCATGCAGATAACCCTCTGCATAATACAATACGTTAAAAAAAAAAAAATAGTGCAGAGTGGTTAGGTTCTTTTTAGAACATGACAATAATGCAGCAACACACTCTACAAATTGTACAACAATGCAACTACTGCTTAAGAAAACATAGCGGAAGTTGATTTTTCTGGCTGCAGGGTATGTTACAGTCAATGTGTGGCATGTCAATAGTTTACAGTAGGCCTCACCTGAGGGCTCTTCTGTGCTGCTGGCTGCTGTCGTAGGCGGTGTGACTGGAATCTCTGCTCCCCACACACACACACACACACACACAAACACACAGGCAAACACAAGGATCAGTGCCCTCATGCTGTGTGAATAACAAGTACACAACAGATTGCAAATTTCTCCCTGGATAAACCGTTTGTCTATTTTCCTCTCTTTCCCTCGATACAAACTTAACATACTCTAATCAGTTCTTGACAGCCATACGCAGCTAATTTGATCCGACCCGTCTTTTGCCACTATGTATGGCGTTTCTCATTTAGGAATTGCAGACATTTTATGCATAGTAACGCACATTTCAAGGGCACATTTGACGGTGGCGAATGTCGGATGATTTGGTGGCAGTCAAGTCAATCTGAACCGCACGCCCGTGGTCGGAGTTGCTGGAGGTGGTTGTGACCACTCCTTCAGCGGCGCAGCCCTCCCTGTTGCGGATCTGACGCATTTTGCTCATCTGTGAAACATCGGGTCTAATCCACTGGCGTGCCGACTTTGATGGGATTTATACCGGTTTTGAGAACGGAGCCCGTCATTTTTAAGACATACGGAGTCCCCAAATGTTCAAATTTCCATTGGCCCTTGCGGTTACGTTTTGCGTTGACAGGGGGAGGAAGCAGGCGTGAAACACGGCCCTCTTATCTGCAAAAGGAGCTGGATGCTGGAGAAGATAGAAGCGGGGAGAAAAAGAACGAAGCTGTGAAACCGCAGCCATCAAAGTGCAGAGGAAGAGAAAGAGTAGCAAAGCAGCTGTGCGCTGGTGAACACAGCCTCGATTTTTATCAGGCATGAATGCGGTGATTCATCTGTTAGACATGAGGGCTTCTCTCCAACATATTTTCCAGTTGATTAATTGATTACAAAATGTTTTGTTTGTTTTTAGGTTGATTTAGAGGAAACGTTATTTTAAGGGAACAAAGTTACAGTTTTACACAGTTAAAGTGTTGGAGTTTTTTTGGGGTTGTTTTTTTTTTTTTTTCCAGGGTCAAAGTCTCACCAAAAACAATGTTTAGCTCTTTTTTTTTTTTTTTTTTTTTTTTTTAGAAAAACCTCAATCATTTTGAATTTCTGCAGAAAACAGGCTTTGTTGCACAAAGCTTTTTTTGGTTTTGGTTTTTATTCAAATAAATTCATAACATTGGAAGCCGAGGCAAAATGTACATTTTAAATTTCATTTTTCCAAAGTGAGAAAACAAATGTTTTTAGGTTACAGGCTATCATTACTGGTGCATGAAAGGGTTTAAAAAAAAAAAGATCAATAAAAAGTTATCATCATGGGGAGGGAAAGTCTTGAAATAAAATCAGTTCTAGTCGTGAGTAAAGATTGCATTTTTCCAGAAGTTAAAACAATTATAATAAAATTGGAAGCATTGATGGAGATGATGTGATATCATGAAAAGAAATGCTTTTTTTCCCATACAAGTCATATCCATATATTTTAATAATCAGTAATTTTACAAGAATAATGATTATGTTGTATTTGAGAAAATGTCTTTCTAGTCCAGCATTGTAATTTTACAGGAATAAAGGATTTGTTTATAAACATTTCAGACAAGTATATTAAATTGTATGGAACATATATTCAATGGTCAGAGAAAAAAAAGATGTCACAGAGAAAGGAGAGAATGATGCTCGAAATGCTTCAAGATTTTTTTTTTCCCCATGTATTGTTGTCACGTTTGATAAAGCAGGAGCAATAATATATATTTTTAAACATGTGCTTTAATTGAGATTTTCCTAATATATCCCTCCTGAGTAGATTGACAACATCGAAACGTGAACGAGACCGAAAGTGTGCATTTCCTGTTTGCCAGTCACCTCGCATGATTCGAATGTGCATTTTCTGCCGTAGCCCTCCCCTGCCAAGAACACACATGAATGTGGTAATAAAGACTGTTTGCACGTACTTATGCAGGGGGCAATGGGCGAGCGGCTCTGCTGGTAGCCTTTAGCGCAGCGGTTGCACGTGATACCGGTCACGCCGTCTTTACAGGGACATTGTCCTGTGGTTTGGTTACAGGTTTTGCCGGCGGCACCCACGGGATGGCAATCGCATGCTGTGAGGAACACAGGAAGAAAAGGAGAGGCACAGTGAGTGGTCGCACACACGACGGAGATAACATGACGAGAAAGTGAACTTGGGTGATGGGGGGGGGAGGAGAAGGGGGTGGGCGGTGGGACAGGTGGAGGGGTGCACGCAGCAGAAAAGTGCACTCAATCACATGGTGGGAAACGGAACCGCGGCCATTTTGTCAACATGTGGTGTCACTGATGTGAGGACTAATAATGATCCCCTGAAAGTTTAGCAAATGGTTCCGGAACTCTTTTCGCTTACATCAGCAACTGTGGGTCGGACGGCTTTGAAAAGGTTAAATATTCTACGTTCAAAGAATAAGTAGACTGGAAGGAATATTGTTTTACAAGTGCAGAGGCTAGAGAAGCAAACTTTTAGCATTAGCATAAAGTCAGTAAGGTAAGAGCAATCTACTTCTTCCTTCTTCTTTTTACGATTAATATTATAAGAAAAAATAAATACAGCGTAATCTCTGTTTCTTGTATTTCGTGTGACGTCATAGAGAGGGGAGGAGCCAGGTTGGGGAAATATAGCTCTGGTAGTCAGTCTGAGTGTGGAGCGCATGGCCGTGAGTTGTGGCTAACAGCAACTCCTATTGATGTGTCTACTGTGGTTATTGCTTATTTTGTTTATTTAAAAACGACAGATTGCATCCGCGACTGCGTCACAGCCTTCTTTCCGCGATTGAAGGGATATTTTGACAATTAAGATAAAAGTGTTGGAATAAAGGTGTAATCTTGTTTTGTTTTGTTTTCGGGTCAGCAGAGAAAGAGGTGTGGGTTATGTAAATAGTACAACGGGATTTATCTGACAGAATGTGACACTAATGCGGCGCAAAGATTCCTTTTTGATTTAAAACAAGTTGGTAGACTGTTGCATGGATAGTTTATTGTCTAAAAAAAAAAAAAAAAAAAAAGCAGCAAATTTGCCATGTGTCACACAGTGAAAGAGACTGAGAAAGGTTCTGGGACGCACGTTTGTGTAACTAGCTGCATTTTGCATTATTTCGGTGGGGAAATGTTTTTAAAAATCCACAAACAATCCAAATGTGCACATATCTTGCCAAATAGAACAGTAGTAGCTTTGTTTTATGCATCACAAAGCTGTTTTTTTTTTAGTAGTAGTAGTAGTAGTGATGCAGTTAGTTTTGACATGCACACACCCACAGATAGTCTTCATGGCTTGTTTGGAGGAAGAAACAAGCCGAAATATGCTCCCAAAATAAGTCTGCCTTGCCCGACACGAAGAAGCCTCCTCGCTAAACAACGTCGTCAAAGAGTTGAGAAAGCCGAGAGTGCGACAGACAGGTGAGCGATGGTGACACGTCCAAATGACATCACTTCAAAGAGAAGTTTTAACGAGTGTAAATGATTTAGTGACAAAGCAGGCTTGTTCCCCCACTGGTTGCGTTTTACGAGGTCTTAAATCAATACTGTCGTTTTTTTTTTTAGATGACAGAAGTCAGCACATACCCAACAACTACGTAGCTGTGTACGATTGTCATTTTAGCCTGCATAAGCCTATAAATAACAACATAAATGTATTGGTTTCCCATTAGATAAATCAAATGTATCAAACAGAGGAATCCCTTATTATTTGGTCATGTTTATGTGGCCTAGTCGACCAAATTGGTGCCATTTGTGTCTCCCAGGCAGTTACATGCAAACACATTTTATCCATTTGGCTTATCATGCATGTGGCGCACAGAAAAATTGTCCCATCTGGAATTTTCATTTGTTCATTTCCAAAGACTTTCTCACAATTCTTTCCCCTGTTTTATCTCGCCGCATTTGCTGCGATTCAACAAGGTCGAACTGAGTTTTGAACGGAGTTATTTGCGGTTGCTAAAGCTAGCTTGACAAATGAAGCAAACAATCCACAAGTTGGAAAGAGAGATCTCCATTTTGTTGGACACCCAACTGCGCCCCCCCCCCCCCCCCCCGACTGCCCCTCACTTTTATCTGTAGTGCATTTATCTGTCGCGTTTCCTGTGATTCAGCTCCTGTAACCAATCTTATCTCCACCCCTGAGTGGCTACTTGTTCTGTTCACACGTCTTATCAACTTCTCAAGTCTGCTTTGTACCTATTAGCGTTTTTTATCAGGCCAATCTGTCACTGCCATCATTGCTCGGTTGCGTCCATCTTGGCGAGAGGAGGAACAACACACGCACGCACACGCACTTTATTTCGCAAGCAGCGTGGATGGCCGTGCACCGTGCCTTCAGGCCCGTAGATTCTGACAAATGTCAGGCCGAATACAAGGAAATAAAGAACCTCGGTCCGGTTGAGGCCAAAGTCCACTTCCCCAGATGGACGCGTTGCGGTTGCATGACAAATTGAATGACTCTCTGGCAGGCACTTCTTGGACAAACGACCAACATACTTGGGGGGACGTTGAGCGAGCCTTTCTGCTTTAAGTGCGTGTCCACTTAGCGCTTAAGTGGCTGTGTGCTCAGCTTCATGGCCACTCCAGTTGGATTAGGCAGATATGAGGCCAAAAACGGCGACCTGTCTAGCTTTCCTTAACAGAGGCAAAGCGATCAGACTCGAACGCTAAGATGACTAGCACTGGTCTTGATTGGGAGAAACCTCCGAGAGGAACTCCAGAAATGACACACAAAGAAAAATGTGGAGAACTTTCACTCTCTAGAATAGGAGAGACAAGGAGGGGGTAACAGTTGAAAACATCTTGGCGCGCTCGCTGTCATGACATTTTTTTTGTCTTTATATGTATGAGGTGGGAAAATGCGTTGCAGACGGATCATATAAACTGTCACATTTTAAAAAGTGACTGAAATTTAGAATTTGCATCGTCATTTTTTTTTCTTCACTTTTTGAATACAGTGACAAATAAATCCACTCAGGCATGTTTAGACCTCCGTTGACCAGTGAACATTGAAAAAGGATTTTCAAAATAACAGTTGGATTTGGGGCATTTGTCCTCATTATTTATCATCCAAGTTAAGGTTCTACTTACTTTTCTTTACTGATCGACTGGGAGAAATCGTGTGATTCTACTGAACGATAGAGTTGGGCAGAGTAACAACAAATTGTACTCAAGTTTGAGAATATTATGACTCAAGTTAAAAAAAAAAAAAAAAAAAGAGTAAGGCAAACGAAAACCATATCGATCCGGCAAGCAATAACACATTCATAAAAATCAAAGTCGTTCGCCGCTAGCTAGCTCTTTTAATTTTAGTTTTATTTTGCCAGTTTTTGCTAACTAAAATAGCTATCTAGCTAGCTAGATAGATAGATAGATAGCTAAATAAAATAGCTATCTATCTAGCTATCTATCTAGCTAGATAGCTAGATAGATAGACAGATAGCTAACTAAAATAGCTATCTACCTAGCTATTTTAGTTAGCAAAAACTGACAAAAGAAATCTAAAATTAAAAGAACATTTTGTGTTAATGAAATTTGTGTATAAATGAAAATGCTTAACCCCCCACCCCCCTGCAAAAAAACTACATTTTCTATTTGCAAAACTAACTAATAATCGGTGTCAGCAAAGCGAGAATGTTCTTTTTCGTTTTTGTCTTTGGCCGTTAATTCATGAGCCTTTGTGGTTAATTTTAAATGTATGCTCTTTTTTCGATTCATACTTCTCAACAGGAATACTCTTGAGAAGTTTGACAACTTGGCAAACAAGGGATGGAAAGCGAGAGCATCTTATTTTTAGTTTAGATGATTTCGCTGTCGTTTGTCTAAGGTCTGTTTAAAATAAGTTTTGTGAAAATTTGACACCACAGTGCTTACCGTGATTTTTATTTATTTTTTTCCCCCCAAATCGCGTTACGCTCTCGTCGCGAATATCTCCACATGATTTCAATTGACCTAAATTTGAGTCTACTTTCAGCCACCAAATTCTCCGGCGCCCTGGGGCCGTGTAAAACAAAACACCCTCGGGAAAAACAAAACGCCCAGCATGATGAAGAGAGAAGAACCAAATTCCCAAACAAGTGCTTGGAGGCTCGTGTCAACACATCACTGTCAACGAATGTAGAACCCATCACCTCGCAGCCAAACTATGGCAACTCATGAAAACTATTCGCAGAAATTCCGAACACCGCGCGACGCCGCGGAATAGTTGTGTGGAATTGACATCGAAGCACAAAAAGAACACAAAACATCTCCGTGCGTCAACGCCAACGCCAAGCTTTCCACAGAGGCCTGTCTGAGGTCTGTCACTGTCGTCTTGTTTTATTTACTCGCTTCCTGTCGAGTGATATGGGAAAACGTGGGCTTAAGCTGTCGGTGCGCGGCTGATATTTCCACGCGGGCTTGTCCCTCGGGTGCGTGAGCCTCAGTTTTTGGAGCGCTTGGCTTGTTTGCGCAGGGATTATGCTGCTGTTATTTTTTACCTGCAGCTACAGGAAAAAGGTGCGAAAACTCACTTTGACCTTTATTAGCTGGGCTGAGGGTTAGAAGGCATTAGGCGGCGAGCGCACCTGCGCGGGGGCGTGTTCACGCCACCTCCGCCGCCTTCCATTCCTTCCTATCTTTCACCCTCACGACTGACCTCCCGCTTGCTATGCCGATCACTTCACACCTCGCCTCTGTTTGCTTTGGTTGTCCTGTCATCCCCTCACCTTCCCTCGAATTAAGCCAAATAACTCAGTGTCAAAAGAGGGAACACCCACTCCACCGCCCTCGCTCCGCCATCCCCGCAGACCTCCAACTCATCTCCGCTGACAGAGGAAGATGGGGGCGAGACAAGGCTTAGGAATGTTGCGACGCCGCGCTTCCTCCCCCCATTTCCTGTCATTAATCTACAACTCCAGAGCAGTGGTCCCCAAACGGCCGGTCGCGAACCGGTACCGGTCCGTCAGACATGTGGTACAGAGCCAGGTTGTCATCATTTGGAATTTTCCAAGATAGTTAGTTTTCGTTTTTGTTTTGATTTTGTTTTACCTAAAAAAAAAATAATTTAGCTTGAAGCAGTTTTGAGAGCAAGTTCTTTTTTTTTAATGCTACATTTTGGTTTAGTTCTATTAGTTTTAGTATTGATTTTAGTTTTTTTCCCAAAAATAATGTGTGTGATGTATTTGTCTAGTGCAAGATCACAATACAAGGTCACAATAAGTAACGTGTAATAAAGTAAAGCAGCCTACAATTCTGCAATGACTTATTTCGATCAAAAGAGCAGTGTTGGGCAAGTTACTTCCAAAATGAAATTTATTTCATATTACCAGTTACTTGCCTTTGAAAGTAAGTTCAAAGCCAAAAAAACAACAGGAACAAAATATGTTTTTGAATGAGAACTATAGCACTCAATGATATTTTACTTCCTACGAATTTATTGTAATTAAATAAAGAAATATTAATGAAAATAATTAGTCGTTTTTTATATCAAGTGAATAGCCACTGTGCTGCTGCCATCAGAGTGCAGTCCAAGACCGCATACAGATATACAGGACTGTAGGCTCAGCTCTCTCTCTCGAGCTTCTCATTGCGTCAGTAATATGAGTCATTCACAGAGAATAAAGAATAAGCCGCGTGCCTGTGAGTATGGTGATATGGTTTGCCTACATGTGTTGCTGCACCATTTGTGTTCAGACATCCTTTACTTAATTCAATTCATTGCCACGTAGATGCTAATTGTTAGCCTACGTCTTTGGAGTGTCCTTCTGTATGCTAGCGCTTATGTTACAGAGATGATGTGGTCGCTTCAAATACAAAAGATCTAATTCCCTTATTCTAATTCTCATTTAAATTCCCTTGGTTTTATGTTAAGTCTGACAGTAACCTTCAGCTGATAGTGGCAGCTTGAGTCCTCATTTTTTTGAAGAATTATTACTAATTATAGCTGCCAAGCTGCCACTTGTGGTTAGGTGAGTCAGGATACTTGTTCGGCTATCTATGCAAGGTGATTGATCGTGGCAGGGAGAAAAATTAACCTCCATATCCATTTTTGTGACTTTTTTGTGTTATGGTGTGCTTTCAGATTTGTTTTTTTTCTTCCTCATTTAAAGAATAGTTGGGGGGGTGGGGGGGAACTGCTGTCGAGTGCAGAGTGAATATACGCCTTCTGAGAAATTGTGTTTTGGCAATAAAGTGGGGACGGTGTACCCTTGCAGGCTTTCCTGTGCGAGATGGGTTTGGACAGGTCCCGGTAGTAGCCCTCCTTGCAGTAGTGGCAATGGCGTCCAGCCGTGTTGTGGCGGCAGTTAAGGCACACGCCTCCACTCTTCCTCCCCGACAGCTTGTATAGCTCCATGTTGAAGCGGCAGCGGCGGGCGTGCAGGTTGCAGTTACAGGCTGCGGAAGCAAAAAAAAAAAAAAAAAGAGAGACTTAACAGGTGCAGTTGCTTAAAGGGGGGGAAGTGAACCCCGAAATGTTCTTAACAATATTATGTTCTGTGCACCTTCACTTGTCTAAACACAGCATTCTGATTCATATCGCGTTTGTGTAATTTGAGTTAAGCAGCAAAATCGAGCCATTTTTAGCTTTCTCAGCCGGTGGCCATTTTGCCACTTTTTGTTGCCTGAAAATGACATCACTGTTGCTGAGCGCTCACGACCGATTGCAACCGTTTTCTGCAGCGGAACCATAAACATATCATCACACATGAAATCACTTCTTTAACAAGTTTTTACAACCTATGTTCAAACCATATAAATCAAAATTTTAAAAAGGGCAACCAAAACACATAGAACAGAACAGAGGATGAAAAAGACACAAATGTTTTGTTCCCTTTTGTTCATAATTTATTTGGACCCATGAAGCAAAAATAAATAAAATTCTATGGATCACATCATTTGCCGTTGGAGTTTGTTTTCAGTTTTTGGTTGTTTTTCAGGACATTATGTACAACTCTTATGATATTGTTACAGAACTGCAAACAACCGGTCACAGTGCTTTTTTAGCTCCGTGAATGCTAATAACGCATTGGAATTGGAATCCATTTTTGAGCTGGAGTCTATTCCAGCTAGCTTTGGGCTCGAGGAGCGGTACACCCTGGACTGGTTGCCAGCCGATTGAGAAAAAAAAAAAATGAAATGAACACGAATTTCATTATGAGCGCCGCCTTCATTTAGCTACACTCGGAATAGTGATATTCAGTCGATTTGCAGCTTGATGCAGAAATCAAAGATCCTACTTGGTTAAAACATCATCTAAAAACCATACCTTCTCGAATATTAAATGAACTTCTCATATGTTGCTGCATCCTTGCCATAAAATCAGAAATGTACGGTTTTCCAAATATGAACTGTTTTGGGTTTTTTTCCCCAAGTTAATTTCGGGATTTGTTTTAGTCGTTCAAATTATGGGCCGCAACGCAAAACGCCATCGATAAATTTACCATTAAACGTCCCCTTTTCGACAAATGTTTCCGTAAGCAGCATTTTGGTGGTATAAAAACACAACACAATAGCTTTTTGTTGCAACACGAAACTACAAGACCTTCATTCAGTCACTTTTTGGACTCGAACAAGACAAGCCTAATCCGCGCGGGCCCTGAGACAACACAGGCCTCATGTTTGGACATCTTTGAGATAATCTGTGACACAGTGTTGAAAAGAATTGAACATCCAAGATGGCCCCCGTTCCCTCTGTAAGACGCAGCTGGCGAAAATCAGCGCCGAACCTGTCTGCAGGTGATCACTGCGCAAGGATCAGGCTCGTAGCCACAGACGTGCCTTTGTTGCAACACTATTTCACGCCATCACATCATCGGTGAGGATGACACGCTCGGCCTGGGAGACGTGTTGCTTCTTGTGAAGAAGAACCGCCTGCTTGCTTTCAGTAGCTCATTTATTCATTTTTGACCAAGGGGCGACAGCCCTGAGTTGTTTGGCAATTCCTCACAAGGCCTCACTGCTGACCTTCCCGCTGTCGATGTGGATGTGATTGCCAAAATGGATGCTGGCCAATTTGATTTTCAACTATTTTCAGCTATTTAATTTGATCTAAATCACACAATTTTAGAATTCGTTTTTTTTCTTTTCTATTTGGATTCCTTAAAATTTGCATTAAACTGTGAATTTCAAAACTAATGAAATGGTTCAAACGTATAAATATCATTTATCGTTTAACGTCGGAGGCTGTGCAGGAATATTTCCAATAGCGACCAGTCATTTATTCAACCTGTTTGTTACACTATTTAAAAACAACAAGGACTTTCTTTCCCATTATGCCAAGTTAATTTTTGCTGCGACATCACATATGTGCAAGGCAGGACGAATGTCATTAATGCTTCAAAAAACATATGTTAAATATTTTGACATACAGTCAAACCTCGTTTTTCGTCCATAATCCGTTCCAGAAGGCTGTTCGAAAACCGAAATTGTTCGAAAACCGAAACCACGCTCTTTTTAAAATAAAAATGTTTACTGAACACGTCTGCTCACAATGGAAAGCGACACGAGTAAGCGTCACTTCCTCGTCTACCCGAGGAAGCGTCACTTCCTCGTGTAAGGAAGGCGGGAGGAGTCAAATGGTGCATTCAAGTGCGCTCAGTTTGTTCGAGAACCGAAATTTGTTCATGTTTTCCATTGTTACATAAAATTGCCAATTATCTGTTGACCAATCGAAAGGCTGCAGTGTGTCTAGCTCCACCCATTGGTGTCATTCAGAGAGAGGTTGTCTTCACAGAGACATTGTTATCTTTGGCATGAACAAAGGTGTATTAAATGTTCCAACCACTTGGAGACATTACGTCAACGCAGCGTATAAAATGCATCCGATTATGTCTTCATCGGTAGGACGGCGGGAGATCCACTTATTCGGCTGCCTGCGGCGTAGTGATGCAATCAATTCCACAACCAGCGGTACCGTATATGATCAACCCTCACACATAACGTTGGGACATATTTGTAGTTTCGAAGACACGAATATTTGAAAAAAAGTCCTCTCGTGCATGTCAAGTTGTGTCAGGGCGTATTTGATTATAATTCAAGGTAATTTAGTTGAACTTGATTTAATTGTATTTTAAATATGCGAATATGTGTTTTTGTTTTGTTTTTTTCCCCAAGTTTTTCTCCCTTAATATTTGTGTTACGTGACTGCGACAATTCGCATCTTGGCAATATGTGCATCACATATTTGGATGTAAAAATAAATTAATAAAAAAATTAACCAGAAGTTCTTCAAAGTGGTTTTTTTCTTCTTCTTTTTTTAATTTTTTTTTTTTAATCCGTGCGGTCCGCGGCGGCCCGGTCCAAGGTGGCCCACGACCCGGTGGTTGGGGACCACTGATCAACATGCAGCCAGCTCCGATTCCGTTAGCAGACTTTAAATTTGAATGAGCTCGAACGATGGGTTTCAACAGCTCCTTCAACGCACTCTGCAACTAATTGAAAGGACTGCAAAAAAACAAAGCAAACAAACAAAAACCCGGTGCAATTTTTCGCTGCCAAGTGGCGAATTTTTACGGGAAAGCGAGATGTTGATCGAGTAGTTTTCTTTTTGCCGCGAGTTCTCAGGAAACATGTTTTTGCCGGGAAAAAGCTGGCTAATGAGTGTCTTTCCCAGCCTCTGCCGAGTGACCTCAGCTTCGGATTGGCCTTGCCTCTCTGGGTAATTAGAGGCGCGTTCAAGGCGCAGAAGCGGAGGTTGAGGTTAAGCTCATCACACCCGCGATAACATCGCTAATTCAGCGACTTTGGTCGCAGCCACAAATTGTTCTAAAGACACAAATTGACATTCTGACTGCATGTCCGCAAACTGGCTTCACTCAAATATGTAAACTAACTGGCCATTTGTTGTCTTTGGGATGATTTAAAAAGAAAAAGGCATTTTAAGGAGAAACTCAGTGAAGAGGCTACTGCTAACGCAACATGAGAGGTTTGCTGGCTGTTCCAATATTTCCTGTAAATGACGGGAGTACGTTTCCTTTTCGAATGCATTTTGAATTCATATGAACACATCCTGTTGATTGTAAATGACATTAAATTGGGTTGTCATGGTAACTGGAACGTGTATACTTCCCAATACGCGTATTATCGAATAGATGGACCTGAAAACCTGGACCCACCCCCAGTAACCCACTTTTAATTGCTTCATTTATATTTTATATTTACATTTATTTATATACTTTTTTGTTCTACTTTCTCCCTTTCATAATTTTGCTGCGTCAAATCACCTCAAACCCAAGGCCCAGGGGCCAGATCTGGCCCGCCACACCATTTTATGTGGCCCGCAAAAGCAAATCAAAGATGTCAACTTTCATGATGTTTGCGAAAATCTCGACCAAAATTGCAAATCTCTCATTTGTAATTAATAAGAGTGATACTGTAAGCATTTTCTTGTTACCAAACTCCTCATTACAGTAACTTAAACAATAGGTGAATAAACGGTTATTCATGACTTCTTTATATGGTTTCAATCATAACAGCCTCCAAGGGAAACTCAAATTAAAATCTGGCCTGTGACAAAAATGAGTTTAACACCCCTGCTTTAAATAGTTCAACCGTGTGCATTCTTGCCCAAGCTGGAACTTTATACACAACTGCAAAAAATATTTTTGCTGCGGGTGATGCGGGTGCTTTTTTTTTTTTCAAACATAAAGCACAGATTTTTGCACCAAGTTTAGATAAGAAAAAATAGTGCACAGATTATAGAGTGTAATTTTTGATTATATTACCGTTGGGGGGAAAAAAAAGCAATGTTCCTTTCTGTTGTTTAGCTCGCATTCGCATGCATTTTTCAACAACTAATTTTAATTATGACCTTATATTCATTCATAAGAATTTGGAGTGGAACTAGATTATTTAATCATCAACTCATCAACAAATATTCATCAACTTGGCCCGGTTAGCAAAGCATCCTTGCCGACATGTTTATTTTGTTCTCATTTTTCATTTCATAATTGAAGGCCCTCGTGTTGACTGAGGTTGAAGCAATCTTTTTGTCAGCGGGCCATTAAAAAAATTTAAAAAAAAGTAGTCTGATGGTGATGAGAGGCACGCAAATAAAGACTCGTGTAAAACAGATTGCCACGAATCATCAAACAAAGAATTGCGGTTTTCCGGGAGCTCATTGTTGTGTGGGGTCGTTACAACCCTGCAAACATGACCATTATTATGCTGTGAATAATTAGTCGCATAATTCACGATAAGCGCCTCATCTTGGAGGCATTTCTTCATATTCAGCATTCCAATCAACATGCCATTTTCGCTGAGCTCTGCACTAATTAGGATGTAATTCAAATGATACAACATTCACTTCATGGTGTGATTTGCTGACTTGGCAACTACATAATTGCCTTTTTCGAGCGCATACAATGATCTTATTTTTTCCTATTTCTAATTAACATTTTCAGTTAATTTATCATTTTGACTTAGAAATAAATAAATACACATATAATGGCGTTCCATTGTGTTTTTTTAAATAGCTATGTTATAACACAGTTACAAAGTATTCATAAACAGCTACAATTTACACAAGCGTCAACAAATCAGCTTTTGCAAGATATATAAAAATATATTCTAGTGGCGCATGAAAACATGACTGAAATACAATTGACAACAATAACAATATAATTGAATGTATTCGAATGATGTTTGTAGCAACCCATGCGTTTTTTTTTTTTAAAAATCCAGTACAGTATATTTTTAAGTACAGTTCAATTCTATGCAACTTCTATGTAAAATACAATTGACATGACACTTTTCATTTAGCTTTAATGTGCAATATATTTTAATGTAATTTTGATTTATGTTCAGTTTTGTTTTATTTTCCCATCTTGTGCTAAAATTCAAACCTATCTTTTGTCACACTTATTTGACCCAAAGCCACAAGCGCACCACATTTGTGGAAAATGTCACTTTGGGTTTGTTTGCCTTTATTATTCAAAGGCGACCTGCAAATCATCATGTCAATCATTAGGAGGCTATGCCAGCTGAATTAACTCTACAGTACTATTAACCCTGGGCGCATTATTTTGATGCCCTCTCCACAATAAGCCAAGGCCGTGCACAGCGTGCATGAAATGGTCCGCATATTCCTCCCCGAAGGGCTCTCTCTCCATGTGGTGAGCTAATCAGGTCTTCTTGTCTCCAGCCAAAGCCACACAGAGGCACCACAACAAAGGAGAGCCTAATGGCCTCCAATTTCCCGCATTAGTGCCCATTTAATGGCTGACCTGCCCTCTCGTTAGGCGGCGCGGCATGGGAGCGCGCACACACACACACGTACACGCGCACACTTCCACAAAGCCTCGGGCCCACTTCCACCCCACTCTTGAGTGGCATAATCGTCTTGCCTGTGATCAGCGGTGCAACCGCTTGCTGAGTAATCGCGCCTCTTTTGTGCACAATAGCGTCAAGGTGTGACAGGTTAAAGCAGGCCGAGAGTCTCCGTCTTGCCCATCCGCTTTTTCGTCTCCCGAGGGGGGTGGGGAGGGGGATTGAATTCTGCCATGAAGCGCGTGCGGCCTCATCATGGGAAGGAGTGGAAGGAGTTTGTTACCGTACTTTAGTGGAATTTTCATGTCGCTATGCGAAAGCTAAATACTGAATCAAATTCAAATCGACGTTGCGATGTAGTCAAATGCAATTTTGAAATGGCAATTTTTTTGGGGGGGGGGTCTGCCTCATTTCATTGGGTGATATTAAGATGGGTCAAATTTAAGATGGAAGTGGCAGCTGATGTCTGTGCCGCTCACACAGATAAAGACCAAGTGGGGACCTCCAACGTGGTCGGAATGTTACAGATTTGAAGCAATTGTTCTCACACATTGAAGTGAAAGATTCTTCCGACAGAGTAACAAGCCTCTTCCAACTAAGTGACAGAAATCTCCGCATTCCAAAATTCCCGTGCAACCCAGTGAATTCAGTTCATTGACCTTATTTTGGCAAAAGTCAGATACTTTGTCTTCTGCTTGAATATTCACCAAAGCGACTTTAACCTCTCCCAACAGTTATTTTCTATTTTCCGAGGAACTTGTACTTTTACTCAAGTATCCCCTTTCAGGTAAATTTATAATGCGTCGACGGGGAAAGCGGCAGTTGATGTCTAAAGGGGCCCCCGCACGGCGAAGGCTCGGCTGGAGGGCGTCGCGCGTATGGCGGCTATGCCATAAAAATGCCATGGCTGGAGGATGACACTGGCAGCTCCCATTCAGGACGGCGGCCCCCTCGAGGCTGAATAAAGATTCCTCAGGGCCCGTCGGGTCCCCACGGCAGAACAATGGCCTGCCGAGAGCAGCTGTCTTAATAGCGTGAGGACTGACAGCTTTGACGGCACCCGAAGCCGGAGACAACGCTCCGCTGTGTGATAACATAATACGAGCTAATCGGGTCGGACAGCCGGCGAACGCGTCGTGTACGTTTCCACGTGAGGCTGAGCCCGCGAGTGTGTTTTGGCAGACGCCGTGACACCTTGATGCTCAGGAACCCGATGTGAGAAAACGGATGTCGCGGCATCGCGGAGAATCCTTCCTAAGCGGATTTGCGGTTCCCGTGGCAGGAGAGAGCAAGAACCACTGCTCCTTTACAGGAGAGCGCTTGGCTGCTTATTGAGTGCCTGATCTGCTAATCACAGCGGGGATCATTCATCGCAGGCTTCCTCCTTGTGGAATAGTGTAGTCACTTCTGCTACTTCCTCCACTCTAATTGTTTGACATCCAGCCATTAGCTCACCCTGTCACCTCTGCGCTCCACCTCTACAAAACGCACCAGCAAAACAGACAAGCGAGACATCGATCCAAATCTCTAAATCACCTCCAGTCTGTTTACGCTCCGGGTTTGGTTTCCACGACACAAGCGGATCATCGTGTTGTGGGTTCAAATATCTCCTGGCAGGTCCTCTAAATGCGTCTCTTGGCCCCCCCGAGGGCTTGTCGGGGATGGGCCGATGCTGTCACCGGGAGACGGTGAGATGGCCTCGTTCACACACTTCATTAACGGTGATTCGCGCCAATCCCAGAGGCCGGGCCAATCAAATCCGCCGCTGTTCCCGGAACCTTGACAAAAGATTTTAGGATGTCTTGACACTTGACGGGGTAAAATGGACGCTAGTTTTTTTTGGGCATGCCAACCCAGCAAACAATTGGTCCAAGACTGCAGACTGTGTTCACTTGACATTTCGATATTCTAAACATTTGGTTGAAACATTTGGTCTACATTCTTCTCGTATCCCCAATGGCGTATTAATCCAGCCATCTTTTTTCGATCCCTGCTGACTTGAAGCGAGAGGCTGGATGGATACACCCTGGACTGTTTGCTACCCATCCACAGGACACAGTCACCAAATAACCACCCATGCTCACATTGACACCCATGGACAGTTTCTTTTGGAATCCAACCCCCTTCAATTAACCTGCCATGCATGATTTAAAACCAGAGTCAGGTTTGTGGAGATCATTCATGCCACGTGCTCATCCACAAAGCATTCTTGGTTGTTAAACTCGGGCAACATGCTTGTGAATTTTCTTATTCATCGGGGTCATTTCATTCTCAGGGCATTGACTCGATACTTCAGCTGGACTGTTCTGGTTGTCTTAGAAGACGTTTCGCCTCTCCTCTGAGCAGGCTTCGTCAGTTCATGCACCAAGGCTTTCCTTACTCCTGCACCCGTCCGGCATCTTTGAGGGCAACCAGTTGCGCTCGATTCAATGCCCCGAGAACCAAACGACCTGGATGCATGAAAATATTCCCCAGCATGAGAGTTCCCAGGATTTTCTGTCCCTACTGGATCTTTTCACCTGAAAACCTAAGAACTCCCGTTACCTAATATCAGAATTCAGAATTGATTCTGAAAAAGCGTGAGCCACCAGCAAGGTTTGACAGTCGCATTTTTTTGCTACATGTGGAGATCAGATTAATGTAGGTCCCTAGGAAAGAAGCAAAGGGAAGACACTTTCATTGTCGTCAGAATACCTTCTTTGTTTTTATTCTTTACCTACAGGAAGTGAGAGTGTCCTCAGGGAAGGTGACACTCCCCACTTTACTTTGGGAAATGCTTCCATGTTGGACTGACGCATCCTTGAGGATAAACAGATGAGTCTGGAATGAGGGATGAGCTGGGAATTGGACAAAGTTCTGTCTGCTGCATTCAAGGTTTCCACTCCCTGATCAAATAGTCTTTGGACAAAGCATCTCGTACGCGTGATATATTACGACACATGTGGACTTCTGAAAGATACCAAAATCTCTTCATTAGCTTCTCTTGCGTTATTTGTTCGTCATTGGGGCGAGTGGGAAGGTCCTCTTGGAATATTTTATGTTTCTATAAAAAAAACAACTGAAAGTATTTCAAGCCTTTCATGCACACTGTAACCTGATAACATGATAAGCTGTCCACTGTAGTAACCCCTGTCCCTGAAAGGGTTAAGGGTCACCAAGCTGACTCCCTCAAACTAAGTAGTGCCCACTGGGCACCAGTTTCAACATTTTATGCAAAATTGAGTAAACCTGTCATTCATTCATTCATTTAGACAACCGAGACTTCTTTGTCCAGATCATATTTCTCAGCTTCTGAAATGACCCAGGACCTCCCTTAGGGCACAGTTCCCCTCAGTGGTACAATTCAGTTGGACTCAGGTCACAACATTGAATTCTGATTCAACTTTTCCAGGGTTCCCACTCGTCCACTTGCTTTTTATTTATGGACCTTTTAAGGACTTTTGAGGGCTAATTTAGCCATTTTTAAGGACTTTTTTCCATTGAGCAGGGGATTCACGGTGGATTTAATGAACAGAAAGCCACATATCACTGAGCTGGTGTTCAAATCATTGCTGTATTGCATGTAGCCCGACAGTCGGGTTTGAGGGGAAGGGCGCCAGGCGCATTTTCCGACAAAACTATTAATTGGAAGGGTGGGGAAAATTACATACACAAATGAAATGAACACCACAGGTTAATTTTTATGGATTTTTATGGATTTTAGAAGCTTTCCCTGAAAATTAAGGACAATTAAGAACATCATTTTACAACTTCTTTTTTATGGATTTTTATGAACTTTAAGGACCCGTGGGAACCCTGTTTTCTCAACAGAATGCAAAAGTCCTGTCCCGCTTTGAGAAAAGCAAGACATAGCAGTTATTTTGGTACCGAGAAAGACAAAAAGAAAATGTACCAAAACTCAAGACTGAGTTTTAGTTGACGATCATATTTTCTCATTTCCACCGGGGGCCAGTTGGGCCTTCCCCCCCCACAGAAGATGTCACTTGAGATTGGTACCTTGGCAACTGAGCCGAGTCGCTCTGTAAACTTTTGCGAAGCGGCGCAGAGGAATACTTTGAAATGGAGCGGAAGAGAAATAAATCCGACTGATTAATGTTCTAATGATTTGAAGTTCCAACCAGCTGGCTCGCACCGTGACCTCAGCTGACAGCTGATTTCAACGGGCTGGACAGAAAGTTCTACTTGCACTCAGGTGCGATAGGAGCTTTGCCCAGTTCTCCAAGACAAATCTGTTCCCGCGATGATGAATCATATTTTACAATCTTATTTCATGGAGTAAGAGCTAATCTGAGGGTGTGTGTGCGAGCTGTACATTGTTGAATGTTTGCCACAAAGTCAAGCTTATGTAGAGATGGGGAGGCGTGAGCAGGAAGCTGCCACAGGGGCCATAAATCTCAAACGTCATAGCACACTTTCTGCTGCGACGCATTTATCGCTCTTACTTTTCCCCCCTTTTATATTGTTCTCGGATCTGACTTATAATTCGCCCCCGCCCCCCTGAATTCCTCAGCATTCATCGCTTTACGAAAGAAAAGCCATCGGTGCGAGAGGAGAGAAACCCTTCTAGGTTCCTTGGCAGGGCGCAGCTGCTTTGCCTTCATATGGATTGTTTCTGACACTGATGGAGAGGAGAGATTTTTGGCTCCACAATAATACTTACTCCATTTCTCCGCGCCCAGTAACATTTTAACAATTGCCAGCAAAAATCAAGGCACACAGTGTACGACCTCTGCTCACTGCGCAAGGTTGGAACAGTAGCCCTTCGTCGAAAATAGTAGGAGACTCTCGTATTTTCCGTTTCCCCATAACGCGATGTGACACTTGCAACTCGGACAGGAAGGATACAGTCGAGGAAGGAAAATGAAAACCCCTCTGATTTGGGGGAAACCCAAAACCTCATTGTGATTTAGTCATCGCAAGATGGCAATTAGTGAAAGGGCGCCTGCTCTTTGCCAGAGTCAACAAACGGCTTCAGCGCGAGGGAGGAAATGTAGAGTTTTGCAATAATGTAGATTTGTCACGCCAGTAAATGCTCAAATAGCTGCATTTCTATATTTACTTTGGTGGCGGCAAAATTCCAAATGTTATTTTAACGACTTTTATTGTTTTTTGGGGTTTTTTTTTTTTTTTTTTGCCAAATAGAATGATGAATTTCCCCTAAAGCAAGCCAGGCTATGTTCCAGCCTCACCCAGGAACCTGGATGGACGAATTGATTTTTTAATATGCGAGGTACCCACAAAATAAATACCATATTTCCTGACAACAGTACTGTCCTCCAAGTAGAAGCCTCCTTTCTTTCACTCAAGGAACACACATATAGTATCACTTCCTCAATTTGTACCTTTTGTGCCATGACACACAAACATGCAAACATGCACTGAGCAATAACAGCATTTTGGACTCTGTTGCTAACCAAAACAACAGCACTTTTCACACCATAAACAGTTTTCGGGTGACTTCAAGTGTGGGGTGTTGTCTGTTCCTGCCCAGTATAAAAAAAAAAAAAAAGATATTATGTGATATGTCATTCTTTAACAGTGATTTGTGTCCAGCGTTGATATCCGTACATTTGTCGAAATCAATGTCTTCTCTCTCTCATCCAGAACACCCGCACCCCATCAGCAGTTAAGAAATGAATGCACGCGGTTAATTGAATGGATTCATTTATAAAAAATAATCAACTCGACGGACGTTAGGTTGTTTTGTTTTTACACCTGTTTCAAACCGATATTGGCTTGTGTGTCGTTGATATCACAGTTGTAGACATCTGAAACAGTGATTCCATAATTGCCGTTTCCAATTGAATTTGTCTTAGAATTAAAAACAAAACTAACGTAATTTAAAAAAAAAAAAAAGTTAAAAACAGTTTATAGTATCCATTGTTTTAATAAAAATGTTAAAAGTTGAAAATACACTCAATGACTGTGAGCAGCGTTAACAGGCAGTGAATAGGAAGTGACAATGTAAAATCAACCTGCACGTATTTGGAATAATGGCCAAAAACATTTTCGGCATTTCTTAAATAGGCCACTGAAACGTTATATGATCAGGAGAAAAAAAAATTGCATTGACATATTGACACTTATTTTTCACCTCCGTTGCTTCATACGTTTCTGTCCGACATGCTGCACGCTGTTGTCTCTGTGAAATATGAAAATCGAGAAGACTGCAGCAAGAATTTTCGATGAGGTCATCGCCCGCTGCCCACTGTTATTCTTTTCCATCTTTCTATCTTTGTTTGCCATCACTCCGGTCTTTATTACTTTTTTTTTTTTCTGACTTTGTTTGTTATTGGCGCTCTGAGTTCATTCCATTTCCCGCCCACTGCATTGGAAACCTTGTGCAGGAACCTGATATTGTCTGTCTAGTTTAAAACCCACAACTGTTCAACAAAAAAAAAAAACATAACCTGGACTTTCTTACAAGTACAGCCAAAATGATTCATAGCTTGGCCTCATTTGGACTTGAAGTTAATTGCGGATTGTTGAATGTGTGCGTTGCACGGCCAGCTACTGGCTTGACATCGTACCTTCGAGTGTGTGTCAATTGCATCAACATTAGTGGGTTGTTCTGTATAAAAGCCACCGTGGTGGAATAAGACGGCAATATCCCACCATGGGCGGTATCAGAACAATAACAGAAGCCAGAATGTCAGAAAGCCCACCTGGTGGGATTTCTGTTGGAGAACTACAGAGATCTCATCCCCACATCCATCTCGGAGTCAATTCAACAGAGCCGGAGCCAAGTTTCCGCCTCGTTTTCGACACTCCCTGCTCACCCCCTCCATTTTGGTAATGAATCTTCACCATCATCTCATAACACAAATATTACCTTGAATGACTCAATTTCCTTATAATTTCCTTATCGCCCCCCCCCCCCCCTATATAATTAGGTTTCCTTTGTTTGCTTTGTCATCCTCCGCTGTGGACCCTATTAGCCTGTTATTACAAGCAGGGAGGGAACTCATCTGGGAAATTTCAATTTAAATCACACATAACCCCACGTGCGCGCGCGCACACACGCGCACGCACACACGCGCGCAGAAGCACCACACCACGAGTTATTTAAGTAACGCTCGCTGGTAGCGCGCTGAGTCAAGTGCCTCTCTTCCGTCGCTACATCTCCCCCACCCTGCCTCACTTTCCCTCTCTTCTCGGGCCCGTCTCCCCACCAGCCCTATGGAGAAAGCTCAATCAGCTGAAGCCAGCAATTTGTAAACTCCTATGTTGCTCTCAGTTGGACACTGAGCCTAATTAATTGTCTCTTTTGTGCCGAAAGTGGGAGGATGGGGGGGGGGGGGGGGGTTGGAGGCGTGCGGAGGCTTCGGGTCGGGGAGAGATAATGAAAAGGGAAAGAGTCGGGGAAAAGGAAGACGCCTTCCTTCTATGCTGGAGAGCCTCTTTCACACACGTACGTGCTGCGTCCTATTTGCCGGTGCCAGGCAGGATTTCACATAGATAAATGTTCTGATCCTACCATCCAAAATTCACGGTTTGCATTTGTAAGTGTAGCTCCTGTGGGCAAAACATCCTCTGAGGTTTTATTCGGTTTTAGAATCGGATGGCGGTCCCTCTCAAATGCATTCCTGGACCGTATCAAGCCCACGGCCCGTAGGTTGCGCATCTTTTGCCATGTGCCTTCATTACCGAGCTAAAAAAGCAAAGAAAGAGTGGGACAAAGACAGCCTGAGTGGGGGGTGGGGGGGGGGCAGCGTGGGAGGGGGTTTGCAACACCGGGGACCTCCCACCCCTTCACCCCTACCATGTGTGTTATCTGTGCGAGCTAATGAGTGATGGATTAACCTGGGCTCACCCCTAGCAAATTGAAATGACCTTGCAAACTTTCGCCTCCAACCCCCCCCCCCCAAAAAAAAACAAAAACAAAACAAAACCTTCCATTCCACTTCAGCCAAAGTGATGCAATAATGTTCATATCATGCTTGGTGTGCGCCGCTGAAGATGACTGCAGTGCATCCGGTGCTGACCTCTGCTGTCTGAGATCTCTTTGTGCAAGCGTAACAACGGCAACAATGAAAAGCAAACGAGGTGAAAGCATATTCCATGGATGACACACAAACACCAGCAAGACTGGAAGGCATCCATGACGAGTGGCGTTAAAAAGCCCCTCATGACCTGATGACACACACACACACACACACACACACGCACACACGCACACAACCCAAGCCGTGACTTATATGGGAAAGACAAAGCCATTGGTCATAAATTAGCCTGAGCTATTCACCATCACACACAAGGAATTCCAGTGACTGTTTTTTTTCCAGTCAGCTTGTTTGACGCTAAATGAACGTTTGATATGTCGCAGGTACATTCGTTTTATGCTCTATTTGCGTGTGCGTTTGCCTGTGTGTGTGTGTGTGTGTGTGTGTGTTGTATTTCTGATGCTCACAGTCAGCAAAGCGTTTTTTCAAGATACGAGCTGTGATTTGGCTCAAAGTTTTGCTCCGACTTGCAAGCAAAAATGTCTCATACGAACGCTGTATGGTGGCAGTGAACTCAAATCAATTCACTTTATAACAAGCAGACGTTTAGCAATTCGTAATAAACATTTTTTTCTTTATTGCCGCTGCCATTTGATGTTTAACTAAACATAAAACAAAGAATAACATATTGTGTATTAAAAAAAACCACGAACATTAATTTACCTTGAGATAAGTTATTTTACCTTCATGTTAATGCAAAATGCAGAAATGCATCAGTTCCATGACGCCGTTACCCTTTAAGTGACAGATATTTGAGCACAAAAGATGGAGCAACACATGTAGACAGATAATCAAATAATGTTCACAGGAAAATATGTGTTACCCTCTGCAAAAAAATATCGCTGCTGGGGAGTTCTAACATTTCACGTCTCCATGCATGTCTGTATCAAACTGCCCCCAGCTGGCTACGGCGTGCACACCAGGAGGGGGAGCACTGTCAATTGAATTCAAGCGAAAAATGGGGTCAAAGTTGCATTCTTTATATTCTATTGAATTATGTCATTCATTTATGTTTTTTATTAAATACAATATTAAAGAGTGTTACTCTTTTTGTTTTGTTTCATAACACACGTTACAAACATTTGACACGTTGATTTGATGTGAGTGTGATATGGTTACATGAACCCAAAGAGAAAACGTTTCCAGCGTGTGTCCGTGCGTTCTTGCCTGTCATTTAGAATGACAAGAAGAGCGTTAAGCTAAAGCAACAGTGAGCTGTCGCTCAGATGTGCTCCCGATCGTCGCCGCCGACGACACCGCCTGTAACTCCATCAGGCCATTAATCACACGTCGCCGTGTGCAGCAGCAGCCCTGTGGGCCTTGATGAGCTTTCGCTCGCATTTGGTGGTCCCGTCAGCGACTTGTGCGACTGTTGCCGGGCAGATGTTCGACAGCAGTTCTGACTTTGCATGAAATTCTTTATTTGTGTATATATATATATATATATATATATATATATATATATATATATATATATACACAGTCAAACCTCGGTTTTCGAACGTCTCGGTTCTCGTCCAATTCGGTTTTCAACCAAAAATTTCACGTTTTTTATGCCTCGGATGACGAACAAATTTCGGTTCTCGAACAAACTGAGTGCACTTGAATGCACCATTTGACTCCTCTCGCCTTCCTTACACGAGGAAGTGACGCTTCCTCGTGTTGCTTTCCATTGTGAGCAGACGTGTTTAGGAAACATTTTTATTTTAAAAAGAGCGTGGTTTCGGTTTTCGAACAATTTCGGTTTTGGAAAAGCCGTCTGGAACGGATTATGTATATATTATTATATATATAAAAAGTATTTTGGACTGGTATGGTTTCTGGAACTCTTCTTTTTCCAACAAAGTTTCGGTTTGTCCGAAACACACAATGTGGCAAAAACGTTTTATATCTGGCGAACAATAGTATGTTTCATGGACGAAAACTGAGGTTTGACTGTTTCAATTTCACTTATCTCTTGACATTTTAACAATTGCCCATCCCTAATTTTAATGCAGCCATCATGTTTAGTATCACATTCATACTGTGCTTCAAGATGTGACAACGTAATGGTTGCTAACCACCTCAGAGTCTCAATCCCAACAGTGACGTCATGATATTGCCGCGCTTATTATGTGACCAATGTTTGAAGCAACTCATCTCGGTGCGGTAAAGTATTAGTCAGCATTTTTACTTTTTCAAACAACAACAATGTGGGACTGCGGTAGAGTTAAAAAAATATATATATATGGAAAAATATAAATATATCACACAAGACAGAAGATAACCAGCTTCACTTTTGAGGCAAGGATGCGCTTCATCTCACCCACAAGCCTGATGTGTATGAGTGCTTTCAAAAATGGACTGTTAGCACACCACTCATGTCATGTTAGCACTCGTATCTCTGCTAAGATTCTTGTTCAGACCGAAACGATTCAAGGCGTTATAACACAAGGTTTGTATGTGGTGAACGAGTACATTCATTGGCTTCTTGAGGTACGTACTCACCATGTGTTTGTGACTTAGCACAATTATTAGCCGCGTATTCATCACGGTTTCTTTAAAGTTAACTCTGGAGGAAAAAGCCATCCTCTATTTTAGCTTTAAATGTGGCCACTCTGTCCATTCATTCCAGCCAAGCTCCCTAATGGAGATAATGAGTGAAAGTTACTTGTGAGTGTTAAGTGTGACCACATCGACTTGTTTTCTGGCGCTTTGAATTGATTACACACAAATGCTTGGCACTCCCGCTCTCGCACGCGGACATTTTGTGCCAAATCACAGGATGCGCGCATCACCCGCCAAACCACCTCGTTCAGCCGATTTATTCATGACGCATGTTTAACGATATAATTTCAAAAGAGCAGTGTGTGTGTGTGTGTGTGTATGTGTGTGTGTGTACCTTGTGTCCGTGAAACACCTTGAATGTCACAGCTTGCAGCAATTAGGCTAGTTTACTTGTTTGGGTATTTGCGCGCGTCAGAAATGTCATAACACACAGACAGCTTACATGAGAAAAATATGTCATGACAAGAGATACATGTAAAATATCCGCCCTACAGTGATAATGATGCCATTTTTGTGATTGATACTGGCTGAGATATTGAACAAAATGTAATTTTTTAATGATTAAAAATGTAGAAACCCCCAAACATTGCATGGAAGCTCCAAATTCAAATGCATTAAATGTGGTACAATTTGGACTATATGCGTCACACAAATATGCCTCCAAAGTCAAACAAAATTTGGAAGTCTTATTTGCCAAACCACATAACTATGTCAAATGAAAGACAATCTGGCAATATTCACAGGCATGTCTTCTTTCTTTTCTACTAATTCCATCCACAAATTAGTTTTGCCAAGCTAATGTAAAACGGAAATAGCATGTAGCGGAACATAGCCTAGCATAGGACTAATAGCTAGCATGACAACGAGCCATTTCCTGTTCCTTCTTCACAATGTGTCGACAAAGCGTCTCATGAGTGACAATGTCTATCAAGCCCGAACCTTAATGTCTTTCGAAAGGCAGACTATTGCAACGGTTCTTCAGTTTTATGTCAAGAAGACTGAAAGCAGAGCCAAAGAAGAGACCAATTATCCTCAGCATCTTCCAAAGGTGAAATGACCTCATTGTAAAAACGTGTCTTTACAAAAACAAAACTCGTGTTTTAGAACATTGCTCTGGCCTTCGTAAACGTTGAGTTCAAGCGCCAACACAAGGAGACAAGTGGAAGTGGGAACATGCCAAGAGCCGACACGGAACATGCCTCCTTCAGTGGCCGCATGGCTCCCTACCAAACTGTTTCCCAACAACAAGGGCAAGGGTCCATTGCTGAAACACACGCACACACACACACACACACACACACACAGATTCACACTTTGCCTCCTGCACCGCATTGTGTGTTGTAGCTCAAACACTTCATTTTTTTTAAGGAGGATGTAAAATGGAAAACTGGCTTTTTAATGTTTGTATACAAGCAGTTGCCTGGCTGCCCAAAGAAGTGTGAATTTAAACACCTAGAGAAAATTCTCTATCGGTCGAAAAAAAAATGTTGGTTTCTAAAAAGGCCTGTGGGAGAGCTATTTTGTACTTGTTTTATAAAAGGGGGGCTAATTTACAGAACAGCTAAAAAAAAAAACCTTAGCTGCACCCCTGATCATCATGATAATGACATCCGTATTTGCAATTGGCGCAGCAGTTTAACGGTCCCTCTCAAACAGGCTAATTTCAACAACACAAAAAATAGGGTGTGTAAAGTGTAATACAGATTTTGATCCTTGGGGTATTTTGATGAAACCATGTCAAAGGTACGTTTCCAAGACACCAGGAAACTGTTTAAAATTGTGAATAAAACTCACAATATGTCTCATTTCATCTCAAAGGCAACAATGAATTGAATGGATGTTCGAGTTGGCGGAGTTCAATGTGTTTTTTTTTGTTTTGGGCAGGGGTGACTTTTTGGACCAATCTTTAACGTTTGTCAACAGCAATGAGAATCTTAAAAAAAAGATGGAGTAATAATATATGAACATAAATTAAGCTCAAAGCTTTTGTTCTCTGCACTGCATACAACATTAACTTAGTCCTCCTCTTCAAAGCCTTTGCTCGCTCAGATTGATCCTCGGTGCAAAACTGCCATTGAATCAAAACCCAATTGCTTCTGGAACGAGCGTCCTGACAAGCGAAGAGCAGCTCCAAAATTCCTGCTGGCGAGAGCGCCTGCCAACACGCTGACATTAATTGCTTCAAGATCCTGAAGACATCCACAAAAGCAGCCATTTGTAACATGCATCGCTTTTATTTCATGCTAAATGATTTTGATCACGCGCCGTAAATTTTGCAGTTCTCAATCATCAGTAGTTTTTTTTATTTTTTTTTAGCTGTTTTAGCCAGATGCCAAAATACAGTCTGTTTTTTGGGGGGTTTGTTTTAATGAGAAACTGATGAAAAATATACTCATACAATTCAAAGGTTAAACGCAAGCCATTGTGAGCCGTTGGTCAGCTACCAATTTGCTTGGATTTTGAGGCAATTATTTCCAAAGGAAATCATAAAAATAGTTTAATATTATCCACTCCACGAACAAATTTTCCCCGTCATGAAAGCTTTAAATAAGACGATTCAAATTAGCATATACAAGTACAGAAGCATGGAACTGCCAATGCGGCGTGAACATTTTAAACTGGCAAATACGAGTTGAACGTATTTGCCAGTTACGAACGGACATATTTGCATGTTGGAACGTGGCATCGTAGAATATCTAAACTTTCTGTTTGGGGTCCATCAGAGGCTCTTTCAAAGGTGGCAGGTGCTGACCCCTTTACACATGAGTTCAAATGCGATTGGTTAATCCTGAACACAGTCATACGTTTCTGAGTGATTAATTTTTCAACTTCCACTATCCCCGAAAAAAAAAATCTTTGATATTCAGTTGAGTTGTACCGCTTATACTGGCGGTCAAATTGAAATGATTTATCTTGGCTTCATTTGAATCGGGGTGTGTAGACTTTTGAGATCCACCGCAGCTCCCAACAAGGGGAAAACATCCTTCCTCTGTCCGCTCTTATCTGTGTTTACGACTCCTTTTATAAACCGATGCTATTTTCCGTTCAGACGATCAGCTCGGCCTTCTTCGCAGCGTCTGTTTTATCTCCCCCCGCAGCTGACGGAAAGACGAACCGTGAGCCAGCAACGTTGCTGGCGCGCTATCGCGTCAAGTGCGATGTAACAAAAAGAGAACGAGACGAGAAGACCAACAGTAACGATCAGGAGGCTTTTTACACTGTCAACATTAGCATTTATATGATCGGGAGGCAATTTGAGAGAGGCCCGTTGTGCGGCTTTCTGCTAATTCTGCTGGGGAAATGATTAGAACGGTCGAGCCAAAGAAAGCAGCTGTTGCCATCGTGGAGCGCCAACGTACTGTGTGAATCAAGTAAGCCTTGACACGCCGCTTTTAATCAATGATTAAACTCAGCGGCTTCTCAAACTTTGTACACAGTAAGTGCCACAACAATTTGAAAATGATTTGGCTCTCAAAGTACGACCATCACGACGACCATTGTATATGTATATAAAAATATATGTATATATATATATGTATATATATATGTAAATATATGTATATATATATACATATATATGTATATATATATACCGTAATTTCCGGACTATAAGCCGCGATTTTCGTCACACGCGTTCAACTCTGCGCTTATTTAATGAAGCGGCCTATATAAAGACTTTTTTAACGGCCGCCTGTGTACCGTCTTTCTTTGTAAATATCTCATTTAACAATATGGGCACCTGCGGCTTATAGACAGGTGCGGCTTATGTGTGTACAAAATGTTTTTTTTCCTTTAAAAATGTAGTGGTGCGGCTTATAATCAGCTGCGGTCTATAGTCCAGAAATTACAGTATATATATATATATATATATATATATATATATATATATATATATATATATATATATATATATATATATATATATATGTATATATGTGTGTGTGTGCGCTCTGCACAGTTTCAATAACCCAAATGGTAAAAAAAAAAAAAAAAAAGGTGGTGGTTGGGGGGGGGGGCTGTTGAGGTTGACGCATGAGGGTCCTTCATGATCCTTATGGATTTAATCAGTAAAGTGCACTTGAAATAAAGAGGCGCTGACACATCTTTTTTTCCCCCTCGTAGTTTGTTTATTTGGGGGATGGTGAATGGTGTCCTGACGTATTACAGGAACAGAATTTTGAAGATTACACAAATTGTATTTGGAGATTTTGAATTGCATTGTGAAAAGAAAACTGAATGACTTGACGAGTGGCACGACGGCCGAGTGGTTAGCACGTCCACCTCACAGGTCAGAGGTTGTGGATTTCTGTCTGGGCTTCAAAGTGTGGTGTTTGCATGTTCTCCTGCTACCCCTGAACATTAAAAAAAAAAAAAAATGCAGGGTGTACCATCAATCCAAATTTGGCTACATTTTGCTCAATGTTGTGCTTTGTGCAATATCAGCGTGCTCTTGAGCAAGACTCTCAACCCCAAAATAGTCAATGCGCATCTCGTTTTTATTTTAATTTCAAAATGAAGCAACTGTCCTTTTTATTACTGGCGAATCTACATCTATAACTGTTCCGGGAGTCTCCCGTAGATCAGACACGGAGATTTTTGCAAGGCCGGAAAACATTCAGAAATGCGTCAAATTACTTTTTTTTTACTTCCAATTAAAAACAGATCACTTCTGCAGTTGTTAAACACACAAAATATGTGTTAATGTCGTCGAAAGGTCCTCACGAGGATGAAATGATTGCCTGTTCGGATGAGTCATTGTCTTTCAAATGACTATAGGTATTAAATTTGACTTTTAACGTCGCACATGGATTAAATATGTATTTGAAAAAGCATGCCCTGACCTCGAGAGTCAAAGCCATTGTCGAGCTTAAGTTAAAACACTTTGTGATGATGGAGCAGCATGTTCACGGTGGAAATCTGTGAGCTTTCGCAAAGGCCACAGTCAACAAACAGAAAGCTTTGAAACACCTGCCATGTGTCAACGTGGCCGGCAAACTGTCAAACAATATTTACTCAAGTCAACTTTTTTCTTTCTTTCTTTTTTTTTTGCTGCAGAGAGCAGCACAAATAGTCAAATACAGCAGTTGTCGGTTTTTGGGAAAATAGGCGGTTCAGTACAAACAACCGCAGTAGTTCTTGTTATTATTTTGTTATATATGTATCAGGCTGAATTGCACATATATAAGAACTGCAATTAATTAGATGTAAGAAATGAAGCAGATGAATGACATTGGAATATGAGACTGGTGAGCTCTTGCCAATAATTGCTCGCAATTACCTTTTTTCATTCCACTGGCAAAACATCCAACAACCAAATACAACGCTGAAGTTAGCAATATTTTTTATCCTCTAGAATATTCTGGAGACTAATGTAATTCTTATTATTATTATTATGATTATTATTGTTGTACCTGCATGTGGTTCTATTATAAAGAATTGATTACGAATAGAATTCTCTTTGTTTTCTATTTGTCAATGTACTCAATCCGTCAAGAAGTATCGCTAGGAAAGCACTTTTGTAGTTAGCCGGCATCAAATTCAATTATGTTTTTGTGTTGTGTGCTTTACGGATTCAAAACGAGGTTCGATATTCATGATAATATCCAAAATCTCAGGCTCCAGGATCCTCACCATCGTAAACAGCATTAAGTGGTAACGGTATGGAAAATGGAGCGATGAGGAAACCAGAAAAATAATCAACTGCACTCATTAAAATATTAATACAGTGGTATTTTTTTTTTTTCCAGAACTGAATAATAATCATGATTTTTGTGGTCCTATTACCTTGGGTGTCTTGAAAGGCGCTTATAAATAAAATGTATTATTATTATTATTATTATTAATAATGTCAGGAGTGTCGAAATCCAGTCCTTGGATTTCGAAGTCTCCCTCCTCCATCACACCTGATTCAAGCAATCAGCTCATCAGCAAGCTTTGCAGAAGGGAGATATAAAAAAAAAAAAAAAAACATACATAACAGCCCAAAGTTGGGTCAAATTGACCCAAGTAGTGGGTCCGTCCTATTCTTTTTAACCAGCAGTTTTAAGGTGAATGGAGACATTTTCATCATAGTCATAATAAATATTCATGTAATATGGGAAAACTGTAGAACTATGTAGAATATATAAACGATTACGACTATGACTACACCCTACGTCTATACCGGAACTAATCATCATCCTCATCAATTTGTGATTAGCTTTGTGAAAGCCACTTTTAACTAAACTGAATGTGATGGTTACTGAGTCTAACATCAGAATTACTGTCGTAATCATGATAATCGTAGGACAAATAATAATAATTGCCAGAATAAGAGCCCAAATAAAGTTCCCATTTCCGAAGAGAACGAGCGGCAGAAGGGGGGGGGGGGGGACGCACGCACTCACCGACGCACTCGTTGGCCTCCCGGGCCGTGGCCCTCTGCCACGGCCGGTCGTAGTGGAAGGGCTTGCACCTGTCACACTCCGGGCCGGCGGCGTTGTGCTTGCACTCGCACACCAGCTCGCCGTCGCGGTCCTTGACGCAGCGCGACGCGTGGCCGTTGCACTTGCAGCGGCCGCCCGCCTGCAGGTCGGACACGGCGTAGAAGTACGAGTCCCGCGCCAGCTCCGAGTCGTCCTCGTTCTCGTCGCCGAACGTGTGCAGCCGGCCGAAGGTGACGCGGATGTCGGTGGCCGTCACCCAATCCTGCAGCACGGGCGAGTTGTCGAAGTCGTGCGCCGAGGGCCGGCCGTCCAGCGTGCTGAAGGCGATCAGACCTCCGTTCAGCGGGAACATGTCCGTGTGCGAGTCGGTGCAGATGGCCTCCTGCTCGTTCTGCTTGGTGATGGCGGCCCGGTTGGGCTTGTTGTACATCTTGCGGCACTGGCTCGAGTAGAACTGGAAGGGCACCCACGTCTTGCCGTAGTCCATGGACTTGGAGATCACCATGGACTCGGGTCTCGGCGAGCAGAACTGGAGGCTGACGTAGGTCACCTCGAACTTCTTGCCCAGGGACAGCGTGAGCGTGACGTTCTGCGGGTACTGGACGAAGTTCTCCGACTGCCAGCACGTCAGGTTGTGCGGGTTGTTTAGGTCGGTGAGGTACGCCGGCGGCCGGTTCCGCTTGGGGTCCGCCGCGTCGCACGTGTGGCAGCTTCGGCTCCTCTCGTCCGCCTTGTCCGCCGAGCTGAGCACGCAGTAGCGGCTGGCGCTCCGGTGGCCGCAGGTGCTGGACACCTTCACCTCCTTGCCGAACGCCGAGTTGACGAAGTCCGGGATGCAGCGGCGCGGGGTGCCGTGCTCGTCGTAGCACGGGTCCGGGGGCGAGGTTTGAGCGGAGAAGAGAGCCGAGCCCCCGCCGCCCCCGCCGTAGCCGTAGCCGCCCGCGGTGCTCCGCAGAGAGGCGGCCAGCAGCACGGCGAGCGCAGCGTCCAGAGCCCGGAACATGTTCGGTGAGTGTCGGGTCCGAAAGTGTCGGTACTGCTGCTGCTGCTGCTGGAGGAGGAGGAGGAGGAGGAGAGAGAGTGTGAGAGAAAGAGAGAGAGAGAGAAACGCAAGGAGAGAGCAAAGGAGAGAAAGTTTGCCAGAGAGGGCTGCACTTGCACCAAGTCTTTACTGATGATCTGCTGATTCCAACAGTGAGTTTTTCCCCTCCTTTCATGATATTTGTGATGCGTTTGGACAATTATTCTTAATGTGCAACCGAGAAAATGACGGATTCGTTTTTGGTCATGAGGCACTGTAAGATAAATAATGCTCATGTAGTGAAAACGTGTGATTAGTTTTTGGTCATGAGTATTCATACATGAATATCAGAGAGAGATTTCTTTTTTTTTTTTGTGAAGAAGAGATTTCAAATGGATTTATTGTATATAATTCGGAATTTGTGTCACCAAAAATGTGTTTTATTTCAGATTTTTTTTTTGTCTGTTAGCATTACAAAATAACAAACTTTTTGTCTGATAGAAAATATTTTTTATTGCTCTTTTGTCATGGAGGCACTTTTTGGGATGATACAGTTCTTATTTTTTCCCCCAGAGAATATCTCACACGGGCGACCAGTGGTTAGCGCGTCGACCTCACAGTGCAGAGGTTCAATTCCAGCTCCGGCCTCCCTGTGTGGAGTTTGCATGTTCTCCCCGGGCCCGCGTGGGTTTTCTCCGGGTACTCCGGTTTCCTCCCACATTTCAAAAACATGCATGGCAGGCTGATTGGACACTCAAAAATTGTCCCTAGGTGTGAGTGTGAGCGCGGATGGTTGTTCGTCTCTGTGTGCCCTGTGATTGGCTGGCAACCAGTTCAGGGTGTCCCCCACCTACTGCCCGAAGACGGGTGGGATAGGCTCCAGCACCCCCCCGCGACCCTTGTGAGGATAAACAGATCGGAAAATGGATGGATGGATATATCACACATCAAAAACCATGCACATAAAATACAGCAAATGCAAAGTCAGCAGCCTTTGAGCGGGGGTTAAATCTCTTGTGCGTGAGGTGCCGCCCAGCTTGCCGGGAGACCTTTTGCTTATTGCTATAGGAGAAGTAGCAGCGACATCTCGCGGCCAATTGGTCAAACAACAGGACATCATTTCAAGACTGCTATCTATCCATCTATCTGTCTGTGTGTCTCATCGTTTCATGTACGTCGCCATTTCATTTTATTTATAGTGACTAATAATACGGCATTTTGGTGAACAGACGTTTCAATGCCTTAAAAAGCACGATGACTCTGACCTGGCCCGTTGCCATTTTGGAGCGCGTGTTTCAAAGAAGGGGAATTCATAATCGCACGATGCTGTAGGAAATGCAAATGAGCAGCAAAGAAGGAGGAGGATGCAGGGGTCGGGGGGGGGGAAGTAAAGGTCACAGTCGTTTCCCGAGAGGAGGCAGGAAGCCGCTCAGGGGCCGTTTTATTAGGCACACCTGTTGCAATCAATTTGTCTGTGCAACAGTGCTGGAGATGTCAAGGCAGGTGCAAAAAAAAAAAAAAGATTTTCTGAATTTGTGACCTCATTTGAAAATTTAAACTGACCTTAATGTTGAGAGATGATCGTTTAATTGTACATTTTTACACAGTTAATTTTTTTCTCTTTTTTTTTCTTCATTAGTTTAGCGGCCATTCAGAGTGTCAGGCGCCATTTGCCCATTCCAGGTGTACACTCATGATGCTGGGGTGGGTGACCACGTGGTCCTACCATGCAATTGTGTTACGGCGTTTTGCACATAAGTACAAGTTACAATAACTTGTCATTCAGCCTTTTAGTGAAATAGTCAACTAAGCCAAACAATGAGGTGTGTGGGAATAGCGTGAAAACAAACATGTCAAACAGATGACTTCCTGTCAGGGACCAACATCCCTTCAAAATCTGCATGCAACACACACACGCACACACGCACACTCACAGGCCGCAAAAGAGGCAGTCTTCCTCATTGTGCTCACATGCGCCTCACTCATATGCTTCCTGTTTGTGAGTTCAGTCTACTTGGTGAAGCAGCGAGCGGCCAGTCGCGTGCGTTTTCGTCTGTCACTCAGGCCGCTGGATGGAACTGAGCTGGAGACCCTTCTCGACTCGGAGGCTTTGGCACTCTTCTGAGACACTCGCACACGATGGATGCCGGACACTAGATTGCAGGTAAGATGCTGGAACAAAAGAACGGGGTGTTTTATTTCCAATGGCACCAGTCTGTGTGTACAGTTTGATGATCTTGTGTTATTTTCAACTCTGAAAAAATGTCATTCTGGTTTAGAATGCTCCCTGTAGGCATAAAAGGTGAAAAGCTAGTTTTGATACCCTTTTCAAATGGTATTTAATTATGAATTTGTTTGTTGTTATTATTTTGTCAATTGAGGCGTTGGATCAAATTTCTTTCTGATGATCTCTTAAGCAGCCCTGGAAACAAACAATAAACATTGAACAAAAAAAAATATATATTTACCGAAAGGGGGGGTGGGTCTGTTGCCCCCCCTACTTGCTTGCATGCACCTGTGTTGATGTCTGTTGTTTGGTAACTTGGAAGCATGAATGATTGACTTTAAGACCAAAAAGGCAAACATGCAGTACAATTTGTAACATTTATAAAAGTATCTTGAAAATATCTTGTTTTTTTTTAAAAATTCTTAATCAAGAATTTTTTTTCATTCATGCTCAGTTTTCAGTGACTGTCAGCGAGATATTTTCTATAGTGCGCATCAATCCATTTTCTGCACCACTTGTTCTCCTTACGGTCACAGGTGAGCGGACTTTTTCAAAGAAGTGAGATGTACCATGGGTTGGTCGCCAGACAATCACAGGGCACATATTGAAAAACAGTTATTCACCATCGCATCTGTCCTTCTGTGGACAATTTAGAATCTTCCAAGAAACGTAACAGCCGCGTTTTGGGGATGTATGAGGTTACCTGTCGAAAAACAGTTTAACAAACAATGAATATCTGACCACAAAAGGTAGAGCAACACACGTAGGCAGATATTTTAACACGACTCATGGGTATATATTCTTTATCCTCTTCAAAAATGCTAAATCTAACTTTTTTTTTTTTAATTGAGCCACTTAAGTAGGAGGAGTATCATCTATACATAAGAACTCCTCTGAGTGCACTGGTCATGTTGTGGTTCATACAGAGACAAATACCCCTCTACAGTTTGCTGACAGTTTGACCTTGAAAGGGATGAATCGGTTAAAAAGTTTCCATTGTTGCCCCAGGGAGATATTGTTTCCAAATCAGCAGGTTTTGGGTTTTTTTGAGCCACTTAAGTAGGAGGAGTACTATTGGTCTTTGTTTGGGTCTGCATGACTGTACAGTATTAGAATGTTTCCCTGTGGCAAATAAAATTGGGGCTGGGGGGGACAAAAATACTTAGGACACAGCATTGATGATTACTGACTTTCATAACGGGAGTCGACAGTAGGACTGACGTCCTGCAAAGAATATGACTTCATCAATTGATCATTCTATACATAAGAACTCCTCTCAGTGTACGAATGACACAGTCATCCTGCGATGAGGATCAGTGCTCAGTCAGCAGCCCTTTAAAGGCTTTGGCGGCGGGCGCATGCGCACGGCGGCGGTTGCCCCGATGACGACAGACTCTTCCCGTCCGACCGCAGGAAGGGAATCATCAATTTTTTCGTAGAAATTGCTCCATCTTCGACACAAGTTGTTGAGACATACATCAGCGGCTGATAGTAGTAGAGGACAACGTTTATGCAATGGGCACACGTGTGGATAGACGTTGAAGACGTTTCGATTTTGGCTTGATATTTCAAATGACGTCAAAGTAAGATAAGGAATGTGAGGAAGGATATTGGGCTAAATGTGAAGAGACTCGCCTCGCAGACACATCGTTTGGGGTGAATTTATTTGTTGTGGTTTTTAATTCATTAACCCTTTCATGCACTAATAATGATCAACTGTCCACTATAGTAACCGTTGTCCCTGAAAGGGTTAATAGGAACATTATGTGCATTGGTCATGTTGTGGTTCACGCAGAGACAAATACCCCGCTACAGTTTGCTGACAGTTTGACCTTGAAAGGGATGAATCGGTTAAAAGGTTTTCCATTGTTGCCCCAGGGAGATATTGTTTCCAAATCAGCAGTTCACTGGACTCCATCCATCATACACGTCACTTAAAGTCTTTCAATCAAAGGGAACTTCTCCCTGAGCTACAAGAGACCCTTCCTCCCATGCACCAGTTCCATGAAAGGAACGCAGCAAATGAATGGCTATCAGACCCAATCAATCAATGTGACGTGTGGATGGAGGTTGGAGGGGTTGGGGCACACGTACTGTACTTCCACAATCCCATTCACACGTCCAGAGTGTGGCTGTTCTTCCCTCCCTCTCCTCCTTCAGTCTGTGAGAGTAAACGTGAGGGTCAGATCACACCACAACAATAGGGAGGCACCTGCTTCCTCGCCTTAACATGGGAAGTGGCGCTTCCCGTCAGGAAGCAGTTGGTAATGGGATCGTCAGATGTGAGGAGATGGAAGAGGAAGCCCTTCAGGGGGGGGGGGAGCGGCATGAGAAAGATACCCAGGTGAAGGTGCCATCCAGGTGGGTGTGATACAATGAGAAGGTAAAAATGAGTTCAACACCATGGGCTGCTCTACACTGGCCAACCCCACGTTTTGCACTCACACTGGGTCTTATACTGCCCTATACCAAAACATGAGTAGGCCTCATTATTTGTTGTTGTTGTTGTTGTGGATTTGGAGTGATTTGCAGGACAAACATAGTATCTCAATAATGTTACAATTTTGAGGGAGTTGTTTTTTTGTGAAGGAAACAAAAATGTGCAGAATGTGCCCTTGCACTTAATGTTGGTTTCTTGTTTAGCAATTTTGTGTCATCATTGAATGGGAATTTTTCTTCAAAGGAGCGCTTTGCACTAGAAAAAAACCCCATTACAGTTTATGGTTATTTTGTCGTTTCCTTCAAGCACTTTGTTATTTGTTTAGTGGACCTTTTTGTTTGCGCAGTGAAATATGTATTAATATTTTGCAGATCCAGTATTTGGTCAATATTAAATTTTTTGTCATACATCTGGTTAGGAAGGTGTGCAGTCCTATGTGGCACTCCAGTAGCACTGATGAAAAAATGTGGCCCCCTCAAGCATTTAAGTTGCCTATCCCCTATGTAGACTGACCAGCAATCTAAATGAGAGTTAATACTATGGATCTGCACCAAGAATATAAAATAATATTTCAGTAAAAGTGAAATAATATATTCTTGCAGTGAGTAATAATCCAAACCTTTCCTTTCACACTTTAGTAAACAATAAATGTGGCCAGAGAAGTCATTGTTTATCATACCATCCACTGTCAGGCGTTTCCTAAAATAAAATGCAAATAAAAAGTAAGATGAAGAACTGCAATAAAAAAATGAATACATGGATGGATAATAATAATAATAATAATAATAGTCAATACAATCACAATATGAGATATTTCATACACGTTTTGCACAATATATAACTTCCATGAGCGCACTCCCTGTTTTGTGGCTTTGTTGGCAAATGTACATGTTTCATATGTATCATTTGTTTAAAAAAATAAAATAAAATGTGGAAGTGACCCTGTTGACACCGAGGGACAACATCCTCTTATGAAATGCTCTCAGTCATCGCACAGTTGCAACATTCTACAAAGAATAAAACAAGTGTGATGACATTTTGGAGGGTGTATGAAAGTTTTTAGGCTTAGTTTCAGTGGGTTGGTTGGGACAAAGCAAAATTTGTATTTGTTCTTCCACATGTCACGTACAATTAGTCATTTTCCGCCAACTAAATAAAACTAGCAAGCGTGTGTTATGTGGGGGAAAAATATATATAGCCTGGACAATAAGGATTTATTTATTTAAAGGGGAATGACGATTCCCATATTTGGAAGCGTAAGATTCCGATCACGATTAATTATTTTAAAAATTGAGTGAATGACATCACATCTTTTTTGTCCCCTTTAACACTGAACTTTTAGTAGTTGTATTTGTTTAATATAAAACAGAGAGGAAAATCTGCAACCAAAAAAAGGCAATTTTTTGGGGCAAATGTTTTTTGGAGGTGGTGTTTGAATGTCACTTTGTCTCATGTTCTAATGTGTTAAAAAAAAAAATCAGCAATTTTAAATCCAGCTGAGTAAAGTCATTCATTTTAACAATATAATGTGAAATAATAAAAAAGGTCCAGGCTTCAAGATGACATAATTGAAATGTAATTGTAAAGAATACTTTCTAATTGTATTATTCTTGATGATTTTTGTAACTGTTTGTTTCTTTAGCCTATACTGTCATTTGAATTTAATCAAAATGGCTGACACCTGGATTTTGTGACTTTTTTCATAAAAATTAGTAGGTCAGGAACAAGTTGTTTTCTTTCTTCTATGTCGCATCGGGGATTTTTGTTTTGTTTTGTTTACACTCAAGGGAGATTCGAAAACCAGATGTAAACCTCAATGTAGTTGCTCACTCTGTGAACTGTTGGCTGACCTCATTCTGAAACCAATCTGTTGGAGATCTCTTGAAAACATGTTCAAGTAGAGCATCGCACATGTTGGAGGTTTCACTTCATTGAAAGAAAATGTGCCACGTTTGTGCCCAGTCCCCGTCTTTTTTAAATGGAGGGAAAAAGCCAGTCATTTTCTTATGTTGCAACCTCAGAAGTACCCAGCTGTTCATCGGTTCTAAAATGGAACATCTTTAAAAAAAGCAATATCCTCTTTGCTACAAAGGAAGTACTTGGTGCTTCTCAATTTCGATTAGACTCAATGTACATATGGTACATGTATTGTGTTTCGGTGGAAAATCCAAAAGTGCATACTTTATACTATCACGACTACTACCACTATTAATAACAATTCATAGTAATCATCATCGTATCGAAAGAATCATTGAACAATATCCTGGTAGATCTGGTGAGCAAGTTGATGATAATGATCACATCTCAATTCACAAGTGGGTTTGACTGGAAACCTGGGGTAGGCTATCAACCCTTGGTGCGGTTTTGTGGGGCGTCTCTCGAACATGACTAGTTTATGATCGTCAATCATTGTGGTTGCTTCAACAACACGTCGGAGATTCGGCCGCGTTTTGGCAAGGCGGTGTTGAAAAGACGTTACGTACCTCCGTTCTTGGCTAACATACCGGCTAATCTCTTCCGCGTTCGTGCTTCACGGAAGCGCGCCGCCGCCGTCGCCGCCGAGGCAAACGAAGCGGTTAGCTCGTGAAGCTAAAACGGGATCTGAGACACATTTCGACCGCTGCTCGTTCCCGGACGCGCGGATTTACTCCGTCGTGGCGTGCCCGTCGACCCCGTCGCCTCGTGTTTGACAACAGTCGTTGGCGCTCCCGCCGCGCCAAGGCATTTCTACCCTACGCGCCTTTTTCGGCGAGGACGAGTCCAGCTAAAGTTTTGGAGGGAATTTCCCCGGGCTCGGCGATCGGAAGAGGCACCCCTCTCTCGTCGCTACTCCCACAAGGATTGCGTTGTTAAACGCCCGGTCGTACCTTAGACCGTGGTGGAGGAACAGTGAGTATTTTTTAAGAACAATTTCAAATGTAAACGGTGCATATTCACCACCAGCTTTGAAGCAACTTTCTTTGAAGTCGGTCTGTTTTCCTGGTGCTCTGCGCTTTCATTTACCGTCCTCCTAAATACAATAAAGACGTTTAAACATGCTGTGGTCCCTTGATCAAGAAACCTGGTCTTGATCAAGATGTGCTGTCAAATTTTAGGCCCATTTCCAAACTGCCTTTCGTTTCAAAAATTCTGGGAAAAGTGGTGTACATGCAGTTGAAATCTTTCTTGGATGAACATAACATCTTAGAGGTCTTCCGGTTAGGTTTCAAGACGATGCATAGCACAGTCCGCCCTATTACACGTGTCTAATGACATCCTCCTGGCAAATGACACTGGAAACTACGTGTGTCTGGTTTTATTGGATTTGACTGCAGCATTTGATAGTGGATCACAGTATTCTGTTGACTCGTTTGCAGCACTTGGTGGGCATTGGTGGCAGCACTCTTGAGTAGTTTAGGTCCTTTTTAGCTGGACAGAACCTTTTGTGTCAGCCTGGCTGTTCTGAGTCACATACTGCTCCTCTGTCATGTGGTGTTCCACAGGGCTCAATTCTGGGGCCTCTGCTGTTCTCACTGTACCTGCTCCCATTGGGTTCCATCTTAAGGAAACATGGCATTTCCTTCCACTGCTGTACAGATGACTGTCAGATCTATGTCCCACTGAGCAAAAAATACGCTTTCTCATTAAGGCCACTTTTATCCTGCCTGGAAGAAATCAAAACCTGGATGGCACAATATTTCTTGAATTTCAATGAAAAGAAGACAGAGGTGATACTGTTTGGTCCCAGTGGCCCTTATACATCCCATCCTGTAGTCTCAAACTTTGGTCTTAAACTGGGCAGTGATTTTAAACTTGACCGGCAAATTGGTGCCGTTGTTAAATGCAGCTTCTTTCATCTTAGACAACTGGCTAAAGTAAAACCTCTCCTTTCTCATGAACACCTTGAGACGGTAAATCATGCCTTCGTCACATCCCGGCTCGATTACTGCAATGCACTTTACTTTAGACTCTAAAGTATTGAGTCTAAAGTAAAGTGAACACGTTCAATGTCAGGCTTCCGCAAAGGTTGTTTTGAATTAGGTGTGTTGCAACAGGGAGACTTGGAAAACATGCAGGACAGCGGCCCTCCAGGATCTGAGTTTGACACCCCTGCTTTCGAGTCAGCCAATCCTCCATAAAGCGTCTCCAGCTGGTCCAGAATGCTGTAGCCTTGTGCACAAAGACTCCAAGATTACAAACTAACAAACACAAAAATAAACACGCCTTCATTAAATTGAATGAAATTGAAAGAATTGTAATTTTACTTTAATGAGGAAGGGGCGTGGTCATTTTACCACCGGCTGGAGACTGAAAATGATACCACAGTGCTCCGGGCTAACTAGCAACCAATCCTGGCTCAGCTTCAGAAAACAGGTGAGCCGTGATTGGTTATTACCTGAGACTTGAGCAACTGTGATGTCATTTTCAGTTGACGGAAAGTGGCAAAATGGCCGCCCCCCCCTGAGATGGCACCTTGCTTAACTCATATTCTACAAACACAATATTAATCAGAATGCTGCGTTTAGAAGAGCGGGGGTGCATAGAACATCGCGGTGAAGATTTTTTTGTGGTGTGACTTCCCCATTAAAGTTTGTTTTGTCAGACTATCTCTGACACTGCTGATTTATGAACCAAAGTGCATGCATTGTTTTCTTTCTTTTTTTTTATTTACCTTTTTAGGAACTATAGCAACAAAACAGCAGCAGACGCACTAGCGTGTGATTCAAAAAGAAAAACATCCCCTTTTTCTGTATTTAACAGGCAATTCAATTGTTTGCTGCGTGTCATGTGAGGAAGTGGTACGTCTTCCACAGAAGAGATGAATGGCTCGGTAGAGTATGTTTATCATATCTCCTAATCACGGTCATCCTTGTGAACAGAGCGTGAGGCAACATGCAGCACACCTCTTGCACGGAGGACAGGATCCAGCATGCTCTGGACCGATGTCTGGATGGGCTGAGACACAGTCCCACAGCAGCGCACCGCTGGGATGGTAAGACCTCACTCATCACCATGTCTTGAGAATCGCATTGCAATATCGGAATGTGTGTTCCTGTATGTGGGTTGAAAAGTTAAATAGTAAGAACATCAGGGTCCTTTTTAGGGGACCGTAGCTTTGCAGCATTGGAAAAGGACACGCAGTTCATAGTTTGACCTACAAAAGGGACCCAAAGTTTAGGATGCTGCCAAATTTTGTAGAAGGGTATACCCACAATTTTGTGTGTGTGTGTGTGGGCGGGGGTGATTTTAAAATGTATTTAATAATTTATAGACTTGAAATGACATTCATGAATCAGCTCCTTAAAATGTTCTGTCAGTTGAAATGGAACATTTAAAATAGGGCAATATTTTAAAAAATTAGTTTGGTTATTTTATTCACCTAAAAATTCAAATGCAAAAACATAAACATGTAACTCTTTGTTTTCTTAGTGGTGTAATTTCTTGTGCCGCTCAAGAAGAAGATGATGATGATGATTACACTCCTTAACAATTTTTTACAAATTTTAAAACATCAGAGATCCAAGTAAACTTGCCAAAAGAAACCTTTTTCTATTTTCACTGATTCGGAATCTGCCCTGATTTTTTTCTTCAGCACCTCAGATTTGTATAATAATATTAATAATAATTTTTAGACGCCGTTTGGACTCAGGATCAGAGGATTTGGCTGCAACGCAATTAAATTCCCATCTACAGTACATATAAGACCAGCATAACACTTTTTGGAAACGTCTGATTAAACTTTAAAATCTGATGGCGGTTGTTATGCTCCAGCAAAAGAGGACATGATCGGATAAATAAAACATATTTTACCCCTTCTAATTCATCGGGAAGACAATTTGCTTTTTTTTTTTTCCTGAACCAGCCAACAATAGGGATTTTTATATGAAATGCAATGCGCCACCTCTAAGACACATAAACAAAAAAAATGACTTTTGTGCTTTGAATACAAACATGTAAAATCTTCTCGTTGCTCGTCCCTTTCTCTCTGTTCTGAAAGAAGTTCAAATCCATCCATCCTTTTTTCCCCATGTGTTGATAGGAATCCACTTAGTTAGCTTGTCCGTAGCACCTTGGCTTTAGTTGCTAGCTTCTTTCAATCCTATTCAAAAATAGGGTTGTGGTGGTGTCTGTGACTAGCTGAAGCATTTCCTAACTAGAAAAAATAGTTTGCGAGCTCCGATTAAATCCAGCAAAAATAAGGAATGCTAATGATACATTTGAAGTGACTTGCGCCACCAGTGTCTATCACTGTAAGTGGCGTATTGCTCTGCGCAGATAGGCAAGCGGAGTTGTTGTTGTGAAAAATATTCAAGCAAGAATAGTATTTACTAACATGTTAGGGGTTCTGGGATTCAATTTAGTGTATGGCTTGTAAGTGTGACAGCATTATCGCTTGAGCTTGAGATGTGTCAGTGGGCGTTGGAGGAAGTTGTGTGGCTTGACGTCTGGGAGGAAGTGGTGGCACTGACAAGAGGTTTGCGTGCGTGCGTGTGTGTGAGCGAGTGTCACATATGAAGAGTGTCAACTGGGCTTTCAAGGTAACCTGAATTTTTCTAGTAATAGTAGCATCTAGTATCTCACCGAGCTCAAATTCTTCAGTTGTGACTACCAGCTCTTCTGCTTACCCCGATAATCAGCTGACAGCACCCATTTTTTTTTTCTTGTTGATGTGTGCAGATAACATCATTTTAACATTCAAGTAACCGGCAAGGAATAACTTCCGTGTTTTGATTTGATATTTTTTCTTTTCACTACGCCAGACTATAAAAGTCTGTATTATAACATGATGCGAAACCATTGATTTTGTGTGAAAATGTAACCATTCAGTTAAACAATTAAATTGATGATGTTGTAGCCACTTAAAAAAGTATAATAAATAAATGTAGTTTATCCCTTTCATGCACCAATAATGATAACCTGCAACCTGATAACATGAGAGGCGAAAGGGTTGAATTGTACGACAGTAAAATAAAAAGTTTAAGATGGAGACAATATCTTAAAATTGTGTTTTTATTTTAGGAATAAAGATTTTTTTAACAATGAAAAAAGTTATTAAAGAAGTAAACAAAAAAAAAGTTATTTTTTGTTTCAAAGGATAATTCAAATCAGAATGTTTTGTGCGGCCCCACTACGCTAAACTCGGTATTCTGATTAATATTGCATTTGTGCAAAACGTTCATTCATTTCATTTTGCCTCTTCCTGCCGCCTGAAATTGACACCACGGTTGCTTAGGGCTCAGGTAACGACCGATGACGGCTAAGATTGTGGTCGTCAAATGACCAAACTTTTCATTCCAACTTTTAGAATGCATTTAGAAACAAATCACTGAATTCACCTTATGGGGTACATTTAAGGATTACTTAGTTTGGCACCTATTAAACAGTCCGTTACAATACAATGGATTTGAATTTGCACCAAATCCTCGTCTTATAAACACTCAGGAGTCACCAACCGTTTCTTGGGTCACTATTCATATTTGATCCGCAACTCTTAACATTTCATACGAGGCCACTTTTGAAGTAAAAGAAGGTGGGTCTTCGGATGCAAATGTCATTCTGGCTCCAATGAAGTTGAGTTCGTCTTTTGTTCCAGGACTGATGTGCTCTGTGAGCCAGTCAATGAACCGCTGGAGCCTGGAGGAGCTGGTCAAGAGGGACCCCGACAACTCCATCATCCTCTTGCAGCAGATCCTGAGGAAGACCAAAGAGGTGAGGTCAAACGGAACACACACACACACACACACACACACACACACACACACACACACACACACACACACACACACACAAATTGGTGGATGAATAGTGAGCGTGCTGTATGTCATTGTGTCCAGGTGCAGGAGAGGTGTCAGTATGAGCTGGTGGCGCCGCTTGCCATCATGTTCACCTCTACACTTCTCCAGGTATAAATCCTCCACCACATCATCCCCCTTTTCATCCCTACATACTGTTCATTGCACATTTTGACTTGAGATAGACCGATATGTTTTTTTTTGTTTTTTTCAGGGCCGCTAGCGATGATTAGTAGTCATGGAGGCCGAAAACTGAAATTTTGAGACGCTTTTCATTAAAAGGAAAATACCGACTGCAAATCCTAACTTTCAGTATATGTTGACTGAACAACGTTTCAGATGTTCAAATTATTATTATTATTTTATTTTAATCAGTGAAAAATCAAAATATTTCATTTAAAATTGCAAGAAAATGTTCAGGGTGCTTTTAGTGGGAATTTGACATTTAACAGCGTTAAATCTTATAATTAACTGTTAAGTCAGTGGTTCTTAACCTGGTTAGATCGAACCCGAGGGGTTCAGTGAATCGGTCTCAAGGGTTCGACAGAGCCTCTGCCATGGAGGTTAAGACACGCCCGACTCAATATGTCAATTAATTATGACACGCCCGCTTGGCCATCACTGAATACTTTATAATTATACTAATTGTGTTGACACTTTTTCTGTTTTTAATCAATTTTTATGTCTTGAATTTTGTAAAAATAAATAAATAAATAAATCATACCACCACAACTTCTATCACACATCCCGCTATCTGTAAGCGTTGCTATGCAAGTTCGTTGCTGTGCAAGGTTGTGCGTCAGACTTTAACCCCTTTCAAGAAGAAAAAAAATTGTATAAGAGATGTGCTACTTGGTGGGGGTCTCTCCGTCAGAGATCTGTAAATGATGCATGACCAAAATCAATCTCATCGTTGTAACAAAGACCTTCGTTATCTTGGTTTCACTGGACAAGATACGCTTCCACCCTAAATATCTTTTTTTCTCCTTTCCAGACACCCTACTGCCCTCCCGACATGGAGCTACTCGAGAGCGCCATGGAGGTGTTCAGTGCCTTCATCACGTGGCCCGAGCCGTACTACAGCGTGTGTCGAAACCTGCTCTCCACCCTCCAGCTGGAGATCAAGGCTCCGGGTCTGTTCTGTGCTTTAAATGCTGCAGTCGTCAGTCAGCCGGCCTATTCCTGAGATGTTGTCAAAATAGCCTGCTGATGTTGCTTTCTCTTCCTCAAAAGGGATTTCCTTTCAGAGACTGGTGAGAGAAGAGCAGGACCTGAACACCAGCTGCCACTTCTCCAAGACCACGTACGTCCATATTGACAATGTCGTGTTGCCTCTGTTATTGACACATGTTTGAAGTAGTATTCTCAGACTGAAATTGTTCTGTAGTTTGATGTTCATTTTAAATTTGAATTGTCTCACATAATTTAAATCTTTCTCTAAAGTAACATTTTTTTAATGATTTTATTTCATTTTATTTTATTATTTTTTTGGTTGAGTATTATTTCACTTGTAATCAGACTGTTATTTGAACACTCATATCCCTCGCACATTGTCTCATCCTTCCCCAGCATGATTTTGTTAGTCTTTTGTTTGATGTAGGTTTGTAAGTTAAATTCAGTTCAACATTACTCTTTGATCAATGGCACTCCTCGTTCTATTACATTGGGCTTTCTGCAAATGAACTTCCTCGCTGTTTTTTTTGTAAGAGGAAACCTTTCCTTGTTATTTGCAAAAAATGAAAAAAAATCTCGCCTATTCACACAATTCAATACAAGTAAAAATGGCAAAATTGTAAGCTTTGTGCCATTTGCCGAGTTTTTGGGGATCGTGGTTGTGGTATATTTATAATTTAAAAAATGAATACAGCATAGAAAATCTAATCACTTTTAGGTAGGTCAGTCCCTATCCCCCTCCCGGCGGTTCACGTGACAATACTCTCCTGCCCCTAGACTCAGTCATGTTCCCGATTCTCTATTTCCCTGTACTGTCTACGTACGCTATTCACTGACGTTACCTTTTTTAACGGTTGCAGGACGGTGCTGCTGATGAACCCGAGCGAGTTGCCCGCTGACTTCCTGTCTGTGGCCGAGCAGCTCAGTTGTGTTCAGCACTCGGAGAAAGACACCTACATCACTCTCATCAAACATGCCTTCCAGTCAACGCTTGGCACCAAGTATCCACTCTGCGGCATCCATTCCACCTTGCAAGTATGTTTCATACGGACAAATGGAAATAGACACTAAAGGAATATCAATTTGAATTTAATTTCGGCGTATGGTAAATACAGTATGAATGCGCAAGCAGATCCTCACTTTCTGCTTGCAATGCAAATTCATTAAAAATGTTACTTATACTTTGCATGTAATGTAACGCGCTGTGCGCTGGGGTTACTTGAAATAAATTTAAAACCTATTACAAAGATGGTCAATACCACCCTCTGCTATCGACTGAAATTGACGTCAAAGTGCCTTCAGACCCGCAGTGCGAATGTCACAGCTCACCTTTTTTCTGGGCTCACGTAATGTTGGCCAAGGGCAGTTGTGACATCAATTTCAGTTGACAGCAGTGGGCAGTATTGGCCAAAATGGCTGCCAAAAAAGGGATGGCTTCTTCTGCTGAATCTTATTCCATAAATGCAGTATTATTTCGAGTGCTGTGTTTAGACTTGTGGGGGCACATAAAACATCATCTTGCAAAGAAAAATGTACATTTAGATTCCATATAATAGTGCATTTAACGTTAATAGAAAATGATAAATCCTAAACCCATAATCCTACTAATACACATTCATTATCTATTAAAAGAATTAGGTGGCGTGTTCTTTATGCGTCATTGTTATCACTAAAGACATAAATTATGCAATATTGATAATAACTACTTGTGCAGGCAAAACCAGCTGATGAATTGAGGGAGATATTCTCCGTGGTCAGTGAAGTGTTAGAGACGGCTGCAGCCATGAGTGAACCCCAGAAGGGACGTGGTCATGTGATCCAGGAACTGGAAGGACTGAGGGAGAGGCTGAGCATTCCTGCATCCAATCGAAGCAAGTCTGATGGTAAAATGACTAAAACTCACAAATAAATCGTCAATATTACTGTCCTTTTTTATTTTTTTTTAATGGCTGTTATTTGCGTTTTCCCCGCCAACAGGAATGCTACAGACATTCCCAATCCCAACAGCCAAGTGTCGTATGTTCCACTGGGAAAAAGACAACTTTGGTAAAGTGAATTTCTTTGAGAGCAGAAAATGTAGCCAAAAACTAAGCGGAGCTACAATGTTGTTGGATGTGAATTTTATACATTGGTATTGGAATTGATCTGTTCTTTGGTTCTGGGTTGGAATCTTGGTTCAGGTCCTTCAGTTTGCAGTTTGCATGTTGTCCGTGTGCTTACGTGGGTTTTCCCCTGACGGTTTTAAATTCTCCAGAGGTGTGAATGGTTGCTTGTCTACATGTGCCCTGCGATTGGCTAGCGTCCAGTCCAGGCTGTACCTGTGCTCACTTTAAAAGTCAAGTGGATTGAGTGGGACTAATAAGACTCTTTTGATACTCACAGATGTCCTTAACACCCTTCTGGAGGACGAGCCACAAAACTTGTCAACTAGGGAGCATCCTAAGGAGGATGAGGACGAGGTGGACATCGAGGACGACGAGGGCCACGACACCTTGTCCATCGTGTCGGAGTCTTACGCGCCCTCGTTCAACTCTGGAGCAGACAGTGACTTTTTCGAAGACTCCGACGACTCCATCAGCTCACCAAAGCCTGCCAAATCTTCGGCTCGGCTCAGCCAGCAATTGTACCGCCTCCTTCGGAAGCCCAAGAGGACGATAAACCGCGCCAAAAGTTTGGGAGACACCGAATCCAAAAACTTGTCGGTGGTGCGGGAGATCCGTTCTAACTCGCTGCCCCACCACGTGCAACTACGCAGTCCCCAGCCCTCCTCATTCCAGGTTCCATCGAATGAGAACGTTCGACAGGTTTGCTTCAGGAGGCGGCCCATCCTAAGTAGCGACGAGGACGAGAAAAGCACCACGCTGAGAGTGGTGGTGTTTGGCGCCGACCACGTCGCCGGCAAGGTGGCGAGGGCCTACAGCAACCTGAGACAAAAAGAGAGCGCTTGTCCTCGCCTCAGCCAGGCCTTCAAAATTCAGTTCTACTTTATGCCTGTGAAGAGAGACTCGACAGTGGGACAAGCTTGTCTCAGCCCCCCCGGTTCTAAAGGAATTAATGTAAGTATAGCTACCCTCTTACACTGCTTGCAATGCGTCACTGTATCGTTGGATCGTTCCCCTGCTTTACCGCGGTTCAAATACTATACGTCGCAAATTCTTTTGTAAAATGCATCTACCTATTTATCACGGAAATCTGTAACGCCCTTGCAGAACCAACGTCACTCTTCATTTTTCAGCGGCTTGTGCAATGCTGGGAGAAGAGTATAAAATGCTTAAAACAATGATCGCTGCTATCTTCTACAGCTCACACCCAGACACTCACACGCAAATTGGCCATAGCTTGAGGCAACCAGCTTAACCCCCTTATAAAATCCAGCTTTAATTATATATTGACGCTCATCGCTCATTAAAATACAAATGACAACAATGTTTGCTTTTTGGGGGCAAGGTTGCAACAAATGGCATCCTGACAGATGTTTCCCCCCCCCCCAACAGGGAGGCCTTAATGGAGCAGAAGACAGCACAAATGACATTGCCCATCTCCTTGGGATGCTGGATCCCTGGTACGAAAGAAACACTCTCAGCCTGCTGAAGTTTCCCACCAATATCGTCTGTCAGGTACAAACCACTTCCTATTCCAGTGTCTTTCTATTTTGTAATGATTGAGTCATGAAAAAAATGACTATTGTCCTCCAGCAAACATCCAAGACCGAGTCAGAGTCGTACGACAGTTCATATGAACAGCGGCTCCCCATTCTAGCCGATCTTATTCTCTACTATTGTCGTTATGCTGCACGGCCTGCGCTGATCCAACTCTATCAAGCTGAGGTTTGACACGCACACACACACACATGCAGATTTAATAAACTGAAAGGAGCTCAGTACTGTACTATTCTCCAAAAAAATGCCACTGATTAGAACACTTATGGACCAAATGCAAATGCCAAAGGAGCCTTTCTTTGTAAATTTAAACAAGATGTTCAATGTGTTATTCATATTTTATTATTATTGTTATTCATTGCAATTTTATTATTTATTATCCATATGGCACTTTATTATTTATTATCCATACAGGGAAAGTCAGACCAAAAATGTTCTTTCCAGAAACATGTTCTCTTCGCCTCCACGAATCTAAACACATTTTGATAAATACTTTCTGTCAACTAAAAATGACATCACAGTTGCTCAGGGCTCAGGTAATGACCAATCACAGCTCACCTGTTTTCTGACACTGAGACATGATTGGTTGTTACCTGAGCCCGAGCAACTGTGATGTCATTTTTAGTCGATAGCTAGTGACAAAATGGCCGACCCCTGAGATGGACAAAAACGGGTGGATTTTACTGCTTCACTCATATTCAACAAACGTATTATTGATCAGAATGCCATGTTGAGACTAGTAGGGAGGGATAGAACTCATTATTGTAAAGAAAATATTTAATTTGACTGCCACTTTGGTACATATGAACTTAGAATGCCCTAAATTAAAACATTAGCTTTAACCTTGAACCAGCAATAAGAGGAAAAAAAACAACAACTTGAAGGTGTCTGCTCTTGCATCCGAACGACCGTCTTCATTTCGTTGTTTGTATGTTTGTGTTGCAGTTGACGTTAGCTAGTGGCGAGAGTCGGAGGGAGGTGTTCGTCCATTCCCTTGAGTTGGGACACACTGCAGGCACCAGAGCCATCAAGGCTATGGGTGAGCAGAAGACAATGACCGAGTCCATCGTTTTCCGTGCTGTGTAATACATGACTGGTTGTTCCCTTGTGCAAACGTGACTCCATTTACAATAGAGGAACATCAAACATATTAACAGGATATCATGATTTAGTTCTATTTTTCTACTTGTGTTTGTAACCACAGTTGCCGCTTCTGATTTCCTTGCAGAAGTAAAACTAGCTTGAGTTGATATGTTAAAACAGATTAGGGTGTGGAACGGATTAATGGCATTTTCATTCATTTCAATGGGGAAAGATGATTTGAGATACAAGTATTTGTCAATACAAATTCAACTCAAAATAATGTATACTCCTTTGTAATTGTCTATTTACGTCGTGCAGGCACCGCAAGCAAACGCTTTGGCATCGATGGTGACAGAGAAGCTGTGCCCCTTCAGCTTGACATCATGTATAATCGGGTAAGCCCCTCTTGTCTATCCATCCATCCATGATCTTAAATGCTTATCTGTGTCATCATTCATCGTCACTATATACGATTGCTTTATTCCAAAAATTAATAGATTGCTGGGTTTTTTTTGCTACTCAGGTGATGATTAGTGGGAGGAGCCAGTGCCAAAGCGAATCAAAAATGTGCACTTCTGTCAACTTGACCAAAGCCTGCAAAAATCCTGAAGAGCTAGGTGGGTTCTGGTGAGAATTGGGTATATTTGAGACAGTTATTTGATCGTTTTAAAGACAACCATCGAAATTTAAACCAAAAGTTTTAAATGCCTGAATTTGTTTTTATCACTGTCAGACTCACAGTTGGAGTGCCTGCAGCTCAGCATGACAGAGGTTTTAAAGAGACAGAATGGGAAAAGCAAGAAGAGCTACAACATGGTGAGCTTCATTCGTTAGTTAATTCATTCAATTCAATATATCCATTGTTTGTACTGAGAGATGTTTTGGCCTCTGAGGGGCGTATCGGTGGACTGGGCTGAGAGGCGTGACATGTAAATGAAGAAGGGAGTGTTTTTCCTGATATATCACTTGTAGTTTGCATACACGATCAATAAAAAGCCGGCAGAGGCTGCAGAGGCCAGGTGTCAGTTAAGAAGCGCGCACGGAGTGGCTTCATAGCAAACTGTGCCTCCTGCCGGCAGAAAAGACAATCTCTTCCTGAGTCTGTTTGTTCAACTGTTCCGAGCGAACATCTCTGACAGAGTCAAATTCTTGATAAATAGACATGCCTGTGTTTTTAAGCAAAATTCAAAAAGATTCCTTTTTCATCTCCGCTTACACAAACTGATTAGTCCCATTTTTTTTATGGTGCATCCCTGAGCTGGAACCTATCCTAGCTAAATTTGGCAGGGGCACATGCACACCGATTTAATCGGCAGTCCATCCCATAGGGCATATGAATAAGTTCCTGTCATTGAATTGCAAGGCTGTCTTGTCTTTTTTAACAGCACCTGAGCTTGACCGAGGTGAAGGTGGACAAAGTAGTGGTCAGCGGTGTTGCAGACACAACCTTTGCTGTATGCCTGGACCAGGATGAGAAGAAGGTACTACAGGGTGTCATCAGGTAAGACGTACACACATGAACTGAAATGTAGATATATCGAGGAAAAAATCTCGTAAATCTGACTTAAAATGACAAATGTTTCCACTAGTCTCTAACATGTCCGTCTGTCCTGTCTGCTGTCTAGGTGCGAGGTCTCCGTGTGTTCCAAACCCAACAGCTCCTCAGACTGGAGGCAGCGGCACGCTGAGATGTCGGCCCAAATTCAGCCGCTGCACCCGACTTTCTGCTCCCTCCTCTGTCTGCCCATTGTCACTTACAGCGGAGTACTACCCTGACCCTGATGAGCTCTGCTTTCAGAGGCTTGGAAGAAAAAAAAAAGTCAACATTGACACAAAATGAATTTTTAAGACTGAGTTCTGAATTCTCTTCTAAAGTAACAGCTCAGCAGAGATAAAGATGGGAAATTAATGTATAAATTGGGTTCATACATTAAGATTATGCCGCATCGATATTTTGTACCGCAGTATCTCCTGTCGACTTGGGTGGCAGAATTTCTCCCAGCCGGTAGCGAGGAATTCATAAACTGTTTATCAATATGAGCAACAGAGGGCGATGTTGTCACAAATTTGGGTTTTGGTTGAGCCAATCGTCCAGAAGTGGTGATACTGTACAGTTATTTTGTTTTGGTTTATTGTGTAAATATTAATTTTCCCTTTTTAATGTTTTTAAAATCGTAGTTTTAATGCACATTTGAGTAATTTTGACACGTTTATTTGAATTTGCACTTTCCATGTGACAGAAAACATATCTATATTAGGCTTGTTTCTTCCTGTTAGAGGAAAATGTCCAGCTACTATTCTATTTATCTATCTATCTGTCGATAGATGTGTGTATGGTACTTTTAAGATGAGAACATGTTTTATAACTATGTAAAAAAAAAAGTTTATCGATTCATTTTATGGATTGTTTTTTGTAATACGTATTGAATATTAAAATTCTAATCTTGAATTGTTCGACAGTCACCCTTTTACTTTGACAAGCCATCTCATTGGTGGCGGTGGTTGTGATTTCTATCGGCCTCTCCATTGGTCGGCAGTTCTGATGGGCGTGGCAAAATTTCCACACTGCTGCTGAGGAAAATGTAGTCGCAACGTCACAGTTGACGACCGTCGTCGTCTAAGCTGCTGTCAGGGTAAGTTTTATTCAAAATTGGCTAAATTTGTCATGTTTGGAGATATGTGTGTTTGTATGTGTATGTGTTCAATTTTGGTCTTGCTACTCTGGAAAAGTTTGAATGAGTCAGAGTGTCAGGTGGTAAATCACTCACTCCATGCGCGGTCGGCTTGAGTGTGTCATGAGTGTAACACATTTTTTTATAGTACTGCTACTTGAAACCACGTCTCCGTTTTTAAACTGGTTTTATACAAACAATATCCGTCATGAGTTCTATTATTTCAAAGATTTCTATGTGTGACTGTGAGCTTTTTGATAGAGTATTAATTGAGCAACGCCGGTCTTTTCAACTGGCCATTAACTTAATACTGTATACTGTATATGACATTGCGGACTATTTTAGAGCAGCCTAAACTGGGGTTAAAGGGAAAAAAATACGTCCAAAAAGTCATATGATGCTACTGTGGCATATCAATGCCCTTAATGTACAGGATGTTTTTTTGGGGGGGCTTCAGAAATGGGTGTCTAATCTACGGCCCTGGGCCATTTGTGGCCCGCCATAAATTTTTCAACGGCTCGCACCATGTACAAAAATCTGACACGGCCCACAGGGCTCGTTCAATAAAAAAGGGTGGAACACATTAATAATCCTTTTTGGTTCTAAATGTGGAGATGGGATTCAGCTGCTGTTCAGTGCAGGAATGGATCTAGTCTAAGTGGGACACGGGGCCGTTGGACAACCCAAAATGTTAATAAAAAAAAAAAAACCTTAAAAATGCGATAGGCTCCAGCTCATATAAATGCATTCCAGAGAGGGGCAAAATCTCCAATGTTGGTCCTGGGGGGGGGGGGGGCTTGAAAGTCCTGCATCCGAAACCCGATATTATACAGGAAGACCCAAGCGATGCTTGTTTGTACGTTTCCCTTCTGAGATAATAAAGGCGTTTTGATAAGAGTGCCAGATGTGATTGAGACCCCACACCCCGTGTGCTGTGTTGTGTCTCTTAAAATCTAAAACCACAGCAGTATTTCCTCTTGCTTCCTCGTTTTATTGTCCAGCTTCCTGTTGGCTCTTAGGGGCATGGTGTTGTTTATTTGCCAACGATCCTTCACTGGAACCCTTGGCTAAATAAAGACTCTCGCTGTTAGAAGCTGTCTTTCAAATCTGGATACAAATTGACCATTGATTTCACTTACTGACCAAAGGCAGAAAAGGAGGAACTAGGCCCTAGGGGGTATTTTCACCCATGTAGATTTCGTTGTAGAGGAGTTTCACTGTATGCTCAATTTCCAGCAGCATAAGCGTCACTGTGCCTGCACAAGCCACCCTCCGCTGACGCACGTCGAAAATTAGGGAACGTTTTCCACAGACAACCTCTAACAAACATGGTGGACATGCATGTGCCTCAAAATAAATTTGCCATAGGAAGTAAATATTTTGCTTCAAAGAGCTCTGGTTTTGCCACAAAATCTTGAGACTTTGCTGTAAAAGTTTATGAAGATAAAAGCATCATTTAGCTCTAAATCATTTTGCTGCTGCTGCTGCAAAAAAAAAAGTTGTTTTGGGGTTTGTTTGTTTTTTGCTTTGTTTGCTTTCCCAGAAAAAAAAATATGATAAAAGGTTGCAGTAATTTGTCCAAAAAGTGTAAATATTTTACCACTAAAAATACCACACAAAACTCTGTTTAAAAAAAAAAAAACTAACATTTTTTTCCACCAGATCTAATTTTGACAGTACAGTGCAGGTATTGATGTACAGTAAGAGGAACCTTTCCAAGGCAATCCTCAGTTGGGGATTTCCACTCCAGCAAATGTGCTCTCTTGCACTGCGAGCGCACTTCCACGCATTGCTGTCAGTTCCTTCCTGTTTTCCGAGGCCTCTTAAGCGCGCCAGAACGGAAATGAGCGCTCCCGTTTTGTGGTGGGCCCGCATTGTTCACCGGTCCTGTTTCGACCGTCGCCACACGTACGGCGACGGTCAGCGGCGTCGGGCAAGCGCCATTACAGACGGAGCAGGAACTGAATCACTACAACTGTAAATAGTCTGGTAACAGAAGAAAATGAGCGGGGGCACAAAACCTTGAAGTCGACTCAATATTAGGAGAACTAAAATATTGCCTCGTTATTTTCCTCGTTATCATTGTGGGTCAGCTGGAGCTTATCGCTGCTGGTTTTGGTCGCCAAATAATTGTAGCATTAGTCAATAACACAACTTGATATGAACCGATTGACCAAAAAATGGTCGCAAGCCTGGGATGTTTGAATGAGAAACAAAATCTGAGTTGTTTAAAATTTCCTTTTAGTCTTTGCCATCTTGCTTTAGTTATTTAGAACGCTATTAGCTCATTCGGTGGAGCTTACCGGCTTGTGTGAAAATCTATTTCTAGATGTTTTTCCTCCTCCTCCTCATCCCACTCGTCATCTCCCCACTCATTCAGACAGAGGAAGTGTTGTATTCGTGTCAGGTTCGGCGCTGTGCACGCTGTCGCGTCTTCTCGTGGTGTTCGTGGTTTGACTGCAGCCGTGCGCACACACGCCTCCTTAAATTGCCTGTAAGCCTGTGTGAAAATGTGCACGGGAAGGCGTGTTTTTACAGCCGTATGTTTTGCTTACGTATTTATTGCATTCAAAGAATATGGAAAAATATATTTGGGACACGGTGAAAATAAATACATTAAGTAGGAGACTAAAATTGTCTCATGACTGACTACTCACTTTAAAAAATGTTATTCTGTGATTCATGTTACGCCACACTGGTCCAATATTGACTTTAATCTTGTTGAAGTTAAGCTTTCTTACCATGATTTTACATCTTTAGTCTCGTAATTGCAAATTTATTATTTGTAGATTAAGTTTTCGAACCTTTTAAAACGACTTTATGATCATAAGAGTTGGACTTACGGTACTCATGTTAAAAGACCGCCTTTTGATAGAATTTTCATCTGCATATTTCTTCACATTTTTTTCACGGAATATGCGAAATTTATTCTTGTTAAATTACAACTTTATATGAATAAGAATAGGACTTCACTTCTGAAGTCTGCGTAACTTTATTCTTGTAAAATTCGGCCATTATTGGCCGTTGTTTTACTATGACTTCCTTTTTTTTTTTGTAAAACTGACTTCTTGTAAAAAATCTAACTTTGTTCATGTTGACTTGCGAATTTGTTATCCAAATCACAGCTTTTCTTTCATGTATTTAAAAAAAAAAATCAAATTGAATGATTTCTTCTTGCATTTTGACAAAAGTTGCAATGCCGACATCAGGTGCATTGCAGGAAGTCGCGAACCGAAAGCGTGCTGCGAGGCTGAACAAGCGTCACAATGGGAGACTTTGAAGGCAGGCGGAAGCTTGTGGTCAGCGCTGAGCTGCTGAGGCGGCGTTGGCAATTCACTGCTGCTTTTCTTACTGGGATCAAGGCTAAATCCAGCACACTAAACCCTTGCGACGCTCATACCATGTCCGTCAACTGACAAGACCTGAGTGCATTGGCACTGGAAAAAGTGTGTTATGAGTAGTGCTCGATTACTGGAAATACTGTCGGACCTTTCCTGAAACCTGACAAGGGGGAGGCAGTTTGATTACTGCAGGATATATTCAAAATGATATTTCTTCGAAGATAGGCACAACAAAATCAAAATAGAAAGAAACACACGGAACAGACGCACTACGACAAGGAAACGGGCGATGTGACGCGACGTGGCCTGACACAGACTGAAAAAAAAAAAAAGCGGGGAACAAAATAAAACATAATGAGACAACAAGGCACGCCTGCACACCACACGAGTGATCGAGGGAGCTGATTGGCCAACACAAGGAATGGGCATGAAAAAGGGACATGGGAAAATAAGACAAAATATGAACTAAAACTACATTGTATAAAATAAGCACACAAAAAAAAAATCACAATTTTGGTAGTAGACACAAAGTAGTTGGAGTTGACAACACACACACACTACAAACTCCTGCAGGTGTGTATGTGAACTCTCATGACCTCAACCCATCTCTCTCTCTCTTTCTCTCTCTATCTACCGCCCCCTCCATTCCACTCCCCCCTCACCCCCCCAAGCTCTGTCATACACAAGTTGACTGGAACTGTTTTCTCATGCTGAGGGAGTGTGGACCTGCAGGGCCGCGTGACATTGGCGTGGTAAGTGTGTAATTTTTTACCTCTCCGGTCCGCACAGCACATACGTCCTTTCTCATGCAACCGCACTTGAGCTTTTCATCTACGCGTATTTTCCCGTCCAAATTCCTGACACAGCTCGAAAACCGGGAACGAACGCAGAATCGCCAAAAGGAGAGATTGATTGACAGCCAAATAAAAATGATGACAGTAAATATACACGTCACCATTACAGCGTTACAATGATGTTTTAATTAAGGGGGATTCCAGTGCTCGTTCTTCAATGATTCGGTCTAATCTAGCGTTAATCATTTTTCTCTCAAAAATACTCTGAGCATTTGTCAGAAAATGCCATCCTGGAAAAATGTTTGAAGCAGAATCGCCCCTCTGAATTTTAGGCGAGCGCCGTAAACAAACCGCAAAAAAAACATAATAATAAATATCGCCGATACAGTGAAACTCCTCTAGAACGAAACCTACATGGGCAAAAATACCCCCCAATGTGAAAAAATCTTCATGCATTATCACCATTTCCATTCTCCTGCCCCTCCCCCCCCTCAAATTTGCTACAGTGAAAAACCCCCTGATGTGAAAAAATTCTTGCTGCAAACATGATTTCGTTGTAGAGGAGTTTCACTGTATATAGGTTTGCTAATAATTTTAACAACGAAAACATTTTTGAAAAGCTAACTGACAGTGCCTCTGTAATCAACTCAATAAGATATTTTTGTCTATGTTCATACAAACATTTGTTCACTTTTTGGGAGTGTATGGAAAAATAAACAAAGTTGACAATACTGTCACGAATGCGTCGTCATCCAGAAATTAGTGACACGATTTCATGCCTTCTCACGCTCGCTGTCAGCTGCTGTAAGTTTCTGTTTGTTCACTTTCTGTTTGACGTTGAATTTGTCACCATATTTGTGGGACTTCCTGTTGGCATGGTTCTTTCCAGACACATCATGAATGTCAGCCATGACCTGCCAGGCCCTTTGGGATAACACAGGCAGGGTGCTCAACATGGAGTCAAAAGGTAAGTGACACATCTAAGTGAGGAAACAAAAAGGAACTTGATAAAAACTATGTAAATCCCGTGGTACCTTGAGACAGCAGCCATCAGTGTTTTTTTGTTGTCGTTTGTTTGGTTTGGTTTTTGTTTTGGAGCTTTCACGTGCAGGCAAAAATGTGCGATTATGAATGCTAAATGTATAAGCGCTAGCTTCAAGTTTTCTTTTCAAACTAAACAAAAACAAATGTCACATTACCTTTGCGTTACGATAGCTAACGACATTACCTTTGCGAGCCCAATACTCAGGCAAACTGCACAACACCATAGATGGGATAACAAAACCAACATTAATGTCACGGTAATTAGAAAAACTACAAACAGCGTACGGCTTATTTGAACGCACATAGTAGCAACTCACGTAGACGAGACAGCATATACAAATTCGTGCTCACGGCCCTTCTTTCCCTTCTGCAAAAAAATATGACTGCGGCTTATGCGGGTGTTCCGTGTTTTGTCGTCTGATATGCGTGTCGTGTCTGATCGCGCATACCAGAATGTGCATCGCATTGCCCGCTGACTTCATGTCATTAATGTTCATTTGTCACACTGAGATCTTGCAACATGTGATGACTTACTCGATATTGTACAATTTTCGAGGCGTATTACGTATTTCCTATCGTAGCGATACGATATTCCAGTTTGACTGCAAAATGCGCACAGTTACATGTTGGATGAATACAGTATCGGGCTATTGTGGCTCACGTTGAGTCAAAACAGAAAGAATGCTGAGGGTTTGAGCAAAGTTTATCGTCATAAATTGCAAATCGTCTAATCCCGGCATTTCATCACCAGCCGGCTGCTTCCCAACTATTCCGGAGCGAGAACTGTACCGCAACGTCCAGGCTATGCTGCCGAGGGAAACGGACATTCGTCAGTCCACAGACTGTTTCAACAAAGGTACTATTCATTCTGACTGTGTGTCGAGAAATCATTCTTCACGCTGGATATTCAGGTGACGTTGTTTCTGCCACTTCAGCGTCAGCAGCGTGTACCGCTGTTAGTCAGCCAGTCGATTAGAACTTAACAGAGCCATACACGAACGATTATGACGCATTTAGCAAGTTGCTATGTTTAACCGTATGCATCTGTGCAGGAATGTTAAGATGGACGTTACACAAGAAAGTTCAGAACAATCCCGCCAACAGCTTGTCTCTGCTCTGGGTTCTGATAAAAGAGTTGGAGAAGGTGATTGATGACGATGCTTTCCTCTCTCACGCAACATTTTGCAACGTAAAACTCTCGTTGGATTTATTTTTAAAATGGGTGCTTTGAACAAACTCGGTCAGCCAGTAAAGGTGATTCTGAAAATGAGTGTGTTTCTCCTCAGGCGGAGAAGTTGGACAGTCTTGAATACATCATCCCTTTGCTCCACACGCTCATGTATGCCATCATTCAGGTACAATGTTTATGAAAAAGTCACATTTATTCTTCGGATATTCCTTAACCGTCAATTAGGCCAGGGGTCCCCAACCTTTTTCGCGTCACGGACTGGTTTCGACAAGTACATGCTTTTGGCGGCCCGTTAACCATTCATCGACCGCGGGGGTGGCGGTGGGGGCTATTAAAATCGACCATACATGGCTCTTAAATTGCCAGTTTCAAAACATCGGTCCTAACAACAGAGATGATGATAGAGTAATTCAACATTTTATTAGCATCCATTTTGTTTTTGTCATTCATTTCAAACATGTAGAGCAATATAAAGTAACAGCAAACTACTAAAAACGGACACCTCAGGAATAAGGAATATGCCTTAAAATATAAATAAACATAGTACCGTATTTTCCACACTGTAAGACGCAATTAAAAGCATTCAATTTCCTCAAAAGCGGACAGTGCGTCAATATTCTGATTTCTTGGACGTAGCATATTAAATGTTTTGTAAAGCGCTTTGTTACAGCCGCAGCAGTTGTAAAAGCTCGATATAAATCAAGCTGCATTGTATTGTATTCCCTTTTGCGTAGCTCCATCTAGTGGATACATAACGTAACCGCAGCCACTACTGTAGCTTCTATTCTGTGCGCCTTATAATGCGATGCGCCTTATATGGGAAGACCGTTTTAAAATAGGCCATCCATTGAAGGTGCGCCTGATACTCTGCTCCAAAGCGACTAATAGTGAGGAAAAGACGGTAATTTTAAAGGAGGATACGGCATTAGCATCACTCCTATTTGCAAATAGACTAGATCAAAAGTTGACGCGGTTGCTGTATTGCCACTTTTGTCCACCCAGTTATTATCTTATAAGCTACTAATGTTTACGTGGGCAGGCTGTGCAAAACCCCTACTCTCATTTTCATGCTTTCCACTTCATCACTAGGGTGTGGAGACTGTCTCTGTCCAGCACGTACCACTGAGACCACTGAGTTACGCAACCTACAAATTAATAGTAGAGGAGATAATAATATGTTCGAATGAACTGACGGCACATTGGGAGACAGGCCACACGATGATCGCTACGTCGGATTTGGACGCAAGGGGCCCCACTTTGCAGCAGGAGAACGAGTTAATTGCCCCCAGCCAATTAACAAGAACAATGTGTTCATCTATATTCCAGACAGCCTACATCCCAGACGAGTTATATAAGCGTGTTTATGACTTCTGCAAGCGACTGCTGACCTACCCTCAGCCCTACTGCACCGTTGGCCTCAGCTACACCAGGAGAATAAAAACCCAGCGCTCTGTTCCAGGTATTTCTCACTTTTCCAGTTGCAGAAGTCAGACAAAGCTTTTAGCCTTAAGATGCCTTGCAGCATTACAACGGCTGGATACTGTGAATGAATTCGAATGCATCACGCAGGTCTGCTGTATCAGAGGATGGTGGTGGCGGAGCAGAGGCTAAAGAATGAGCATTATCCCTTTCAGGAGAGGTATTGTATAAATGATAACTCCTTGCATGCAACGTAATATGTAACATGTCACAACATGCGATCTTTGGGTTTGTTTATGGTAGGATTTTTGTTCTGGCTGATCCAGAGATCTTTACTGGCTCTCTGGCACAAGTGGTGTCGGCTGACATTGAGGCAGCATCTGCTTCAAGCCCAGTAGATCAAATGCGCAGTGTGGTTCAACACTCCATCCAGGCCGCTTTAGGAGAGCAGTGTCTTGGACCTGTCCTGGCAAACACCTTAAAAGTCAGTGCAACAACTGTAATCTTTACTTGTGTATTCTCCTGTGCTGACTTACATTTATGTATTTGTCTCCGGAGTCAATTATTGTACTTACTGACCAGTATTTGTTTAGATTTGGGGTAAAAAGTGTCACTTCTAGATGAAAAAGAAAGAAATTCCCGGCTCAAATAGTATCTACAGTACGTGTCAAATAAAACATCCTCACTGAAAGGTCTCTGCTGTCCATTGGCTCTGGGCCTAATATAACACTTCAGAACACGCGCATACACAACACGCAGGGTTTAGACCTACACACCCACTTGAGACCTTTACCCTCTTTGCTATTAATACCTAGCCTGGATATATTTATCTTCCTGTATGTGCTCACCCGCGTGTGTTTTTGTGTTTTGGACAGGATATAGACGTTGAGCCTCATTTTCAGGATGTGATGGCGACCACGCAGCGGTGTGTGGAAGAGGGTTGCAGCAGGGCGGGAGGTTGCACTGAAGGGCCATTTTCAGCAGCTGCACAGCGACATTGTCGCAGGTGTGAACTCAGGTAGGAAATACAAAAGAGCACAACAGCGTATTTTGTCCGCTTGGGGTTTTAGAGATGCAAATAATTCTGTGCGCGTAGGCATGAGTCATAGGGTTTCAATCAGGGGTCTCTTGTAAGTGTGATCTTTGCTCAGGATGGGCACTCAATCAAATTTCCTTGCTCAAGAAAACTAACCAACAATGAATACGGTATATTTTGAAATGGATGGGAGACCAATATGAATAGCTAATTAGTTGCTCTCTACTTTACGTTCTGCTTCAAGATACCATTCAATCGCAGTCAATTCCACACACAAACAAATTCTTGGTCAGTTTTTCTGCCCGTGCATAATTAGTGTCATATATTTTGGAATCCAACTGAGTTCACTTTGTGGACATGATTAAGAAGGGACCCAAAAAAGAGCTCTGGGGAACTTATTTGTGCCTGCATAAATGATGGATCAAGTGAGAGAAACACTCATTTGTACCTTCATATGGGGCATTCAAGGAGTGACAACAAAACAGGGAATCTCAAATGTAGTCGAAAAACACTTTTAATTAATTAAACTTGACAACAAAACCAAGATTCCACAAAATGGTGCAAACTAGGGATAGTAATTTGATTGCTTTGGCCTGACCACAATTACAGCAAATAAACAAGATTTCAGCTAATCACGGCGGCTAGGTTTCCCCCCCCCCCAAGTCTGTGAATGCTGCACTGTGAATACAGTATGTCCACTGTAGCTTCAGTTGTTCAGGATATTGTGAAACGGTTGTTAATTGACATGTTTTGCGTTGTTGTCAAAATCCCTGACAATGTAGTCCTGCTGACATCAAACATTTGACCATGGGCCTAATACAGTATATCAAACTTTTTTTAAAATAAAATCCTCTGAAATCTATTTCCACTGCTGAGCCATCTGATTAAACTGCTGTCCTCTCGGCTCTGAGGAAACGAGGATGTTTTGTTTTGAGTGTCATTGTGACACTTTTGGTCTCTTCCTCTAACCCCCGAATGTGCGTGTTTCTCTGTGTAGAGGCTGCGTCCGTTGGCCCGCTTTTTCACTGCCCTCTTCCTAACCCTGAGATGAGCTTCCACCTGTGGACAGAGGAACTGGATATCTGTGAGTGGCCCTGCTTACTGTGGGTGGTCTACAGGAAGTTGTTCAGACCAGTCAGCTGAACGGAATTAACAAACAGTTCAACAAGGGTCAAAATAGGTTCCAACATTTCCTCGAGTTGCCCTCAACCATTTTTGATCTTTTATTTATTTTATTTTTTTTTTCCATTAAAAACTGACATTTTTGCCCCTCTTAAGAGGTTAAAATCATAGCGGAGGAAAGTCATAATCATGATAAATATTTATATATATTTAGTTTTGTACTTTCAAGACTTTTATCCGGCTTGTTTTTTTTTTTTTCCCCCATAGTGTCACATATCCGTGTCCGCTCCAAATGATGCAGATGGCCTAATGAAATTGTTCACTGTGCTGCCCGTCATGCCCCTTTGAGAAAAAGGAAACCCATACCATCCTCTCCGTACTCTTTATTGACTGTATGAAAATCCACAGGGTGGGAGGTGGCCAGATGGCTGCGATCCAGCTCTTCATCAGAGCAGATCTCCCTCAGCCCGGAGCATGAGGACCCTGAGCTGGGCGACTCTCCCCGTGACCCGATGCCACCCGACAAGAGCCGCTTCTCTGTCATGTCCAACGACAGCGGCATCGAAAGAGACCTGCCCCATGGTGGGGATACGTCACCGGTGGCGTTGCTCGATTCAGGCGGTGTGACCGCATCATGGGAACCCTGCAAGAGGTAAAAGGATTCCATCGATGAGACCCACAGTGGGGGAATTCACTGTTTGGCAGGGAAAGACAATGCAAACTGACACCATGTTGTGAAAAAGACGCGTTTTACCAAATAAACCGGCAAAGTGACAAAACATCAATTTGAACTAGATAATGTGACAACCATGGTGTGGAGATATGATGTCACTGTTAAATGCGTCGTGAACCTCTTGTTCCGGTCCAAATATTTTACATGTCCTGTCCATCAATTAGGAGACAGCTCCAAGTTTAAAGCACCGCCCTATTCATGAGAACCGCCAAGCACTACTCTGGCCGGAAACTAGGAATGCGCATTTGTCTAAATTTAATTGATGAAATGTTGAAAAGGGCCGAGCGCACTTCACTGAACGGAACCGTAATGCTTGGAAAGGAAAAAGGCTGATTGTATTTTTTTTTTCCCACTATACACAGCGAGCAAGAGTCAATGAAGTTGTCTCGTCGTGGAGGCATGAAGGTGAAACCGTCCGTGAAGGACAGCCTGGCGTTGATGCAGGACACCTTGGAGGGGCACGGGGGAGGACTCGGGAGCAGGGAAGGAGGAAGAGAGGTCACGCTACAGAGGCGAGCAGGAAGCAATGCTGCACAGACCCCTTTCCCCAGACAGCAGAGGCTCTTTACCGCTAGGATTGTCGTCATGGGTGGTGACAGCGTCGTGGGCCGCCTGGCTAAAGCCTACTACTGCTTAAGGTGAGGGGTCACATAGAGTCGCTTGTGATTTGTGACAAAGGGCAGTAAAGTGACTCAACTGGTTCGATACAAGAGATGTATCAAAAATTCTGCTTCGACAAAGGTGCTTATGTTCAGTTTTGCTGGTGAACTGTATTGTATTGTTTTTGTTTTATCCAATGAGAATGGTAGTGGAACGCAGTTTTCCACCAATGTCTAATTGCTTGGATTTGTCATTGAAATGAACTCAAAATTTACTTGGGACAAGAAAATGACAAAAAAAGGACCAAAAAAAAATATTAATAAACAAATGGAAGTAAATGTAACCAAATGAAAATAATATCAACAAAAGTGAAAAATCTAAAAAAAAAAAAAAAGAATATTTTGTGTAGATCACATTATTGTATGTAACAAGATTAAGTAAGCAAAATAAAACCTTTTGTTTTGCAACCTTGACATGTCATTGGATTGTGCCCGTGGCCTGTTGGTAATTTTGTCCATGAGTCATCAGAACACTAAAAATACTGTTTAATGGCCTCTGTCAAGAGCGTCATCATCTGGCGTGGACATTGGTTGCGTTTCTCATCCGTCTCGCCCTCCATTACAGGAAAAGGGAAGCACGGCGAATTTTTCTTACCATGAAAGTCAACTTGCAGTTTTACTACGTCCCTGTTTGCCCAGCGCCAGCCACAGCCTCCTCAAACAAGGTGAGGCAACCTCCCTCGTCAGCGCACCGCCTGCCTGACTTTAAACAAACACACCTGTTGCGAAAACATTCTCCACTGTAACAGTAGCGTGTGTTTAGACAGTTGAACTATTACCGTCGTCGGTTGGATTAATTTGTCTTCTCTAATAGGAAAACCATCAGTCCAAGCAGAGTCCATGCACTCTTGGGTCCTATTTGAGCAAAGTGGACCCATGGTACAACTGCAACATCAGCAGTTTGGGCTGCATGATTCCCAAACTAGCTACAATGGTAAAAAAAAATAAATGTCAATTAAAATCACCTCACGTCACACGTACACAGTGTATGTATTGGCTTGTAGTGTTGACAACGCACGCTGTAGGCATGGCACCGCAGAAACTTGCACAACATAATAACTTTTCTCTATGTAAACTGAGAAAAAGCACTGCAGTTACTTCAAGTAACGTCATGTGTGGACACTTTTGCAATCACCAGTTACAACATTGGGTGCAATCAAATGAAATCCCAAATGATGCGTTTCTCTTTTTAAATGAACACTGTCAGCGAGAGGCCGTTTCAAAAATACTAAAAAAAAAAACGGTTTACTTGATCACAGCTTTCCTTGCCTCAAGTGAGGACTTTTGTTATTTTGCAGCAACAAACAAACCCATCCCGGCCAAAAGAGCCCTTTGTGTCTGACGTCATGGCCTACTATGTGCGAATGGGCCAACAGCCCGTCTACTTCAACATCTACTTGGCGAAGGTATTCTCCGGCATTCATTTTATGTCAAGTTTTTTTCCCCCGCCCCCATATATTTCATGATGTTAAAAATAGAAAGATGTATATTTTATTCCCAGGTTATCAGGTCAATTTAGAAATGTTTGGTATGAAAACGATATGTAATCTTCAACAATATGTTTTAAAGTTTTTAATGTTTGTTTTTTTAATGCGCCATGTTCTATTGCTGATTCATAAAGAATTTTTAAAAATCTAGAAACAAAGTTTCTTCACTTTCTTTGGGTGTGACAGATGCTTAGATTGCTCCTGAACACAACAATCTCTGGGTGTGTGCGTGCGTGCGTGCGTGCGCGCGTGTGTGTGTTTATTATTAGATTACGTTTACAAGCATGTCCAAGGAACCAGTGGAGGATGTCTTCCTCACACATTTAGAGGTGGCCATTCCTGACTCCAGACACTCTCCAGCGCCAATGAGAGGTGATTTAAGAAGGGCCGTCGCACTGAACTATCACTGCATATTGACAAACGGTAGCGATGATTGACAGCAATAACCGTTCCTCAAACAGAAAAGCAGAAGAAGAGTGCGGCAGATGTATGTGGAGCTCTTGTCTGCATCAGTTACAAAAAAGTATGTTTTTTTTTTCCTTTTAAATGACCCAAAAAAAAAAATCTTAATTTTGCATTCTTTCATCGGTTTAATATAATACCGACAGGATTCATCAGTTGCGTATATTACGTGTGTGTAGGTGACACCAAGTGGCCGCGACACTGACAGAGGCTTCCCCATGAGGACAACAGGCGCTCACATCAGTGCTATTCCCTCGAGCGCAAAAGAAGGTTTGCTCCTTTCTCCGTTTTTCTGATTGAATGTTCCGGCTTGATGTCATAAAAATTGTGTTTCGTTCTCTCTCTGAACTTTTAGATCTCAACTGTTTGACACTCACTCTGAAAGAATGGCCCGCCAAAGCTAAAAACGGCAACACGGTATGGTTTTTTTTGTTTTTTTTTGCAAATTTTTTTTTCTTCAACTGGTATTTTCTTATTTAATATGAGTAACTAGTTGTTTTCAATTTCTAGGAGTTCCTAATCAGAAGCAACAACATCAAGATGTGTTCACTGGAGAGTCAGTCCCCGCTCAGAGTTACTTTAGACAGAGACTGTCAAAGGATCTACAACGATGTGCAGAGGTAAAACGGGGATGATGTTGCATGTAAATAGGGACAAAATCATCAGCTATCAGATCCATGTTGCTTTCGAACTCGTTGGGGGGGGGGGGAGTAGGGGGCACACGACATGAGCCACACAAGCGGCCCTTTGAGCTGGACATCTTAAAGACAATGTATCCACTTGTTGCGCTCAAATGAACAAACGTGCCGACGGCCTCTCTGTCTGCATTATAAATGTAATCCTGCCAAACAATCCCAATTTTTAATCAATTTACCACGCATCCGATTGCGCTTTTTTTTTTTTTTTGCTTGAACTGTAACGGAATACAGTTACGATACTTTTTTTGTTTTTTTAACTTGAATACGTAGCGCTTATATTCCGTTACTCCTCGAGCCTGAACCCATCCTGTCACTGTCTCACAAACATGCATTAATCCGTTCATGAATGCCAGCCCTCAGATAGAGACGCCTACTGTATATCTCTTCCTACGAATTCAGAAGAACACACAGTATTTCAAGTTCAACACATGAACACTATCTAATAAAATGGCATGTTCCTGTTTTATAGTGATTTGCTTGAAAAGGTCCTGTGGATATGCGGGTGGGAGATTTTGCTCTTAATTTGTGTGGCTCGGAACTGAAACAGTCAGTGGTCTACACCGTGAACAGCAGAAAAAATTGAATTGACACACCCCTAGTGGGGTGCCAGCGCTGCTTTTAGCCAGATGACAAGGAGCCGAGTTAAACATAGCCTCCTGTGGCTTTTTGGATTTAAAAGAGTTCTTGACTCATGTAGCTGAATATGACTCAAGATAAAGCTAAAATCAACAAAAAGAAGTCTGAAGTAACCAGGCCTCTCCTAGGGCAGGGGAAGATTTGTTATAGTCTCTCTATGCCTCGGCTGACAAAGCACCGTGATTGTCCTTCTCCAATTATAGATTCAAAAGAGACTATAATTTTGGCCGATAAACGGCTTGACCACATCTTTGTCCGAAACCAATGGCTCTATTTTGGTTGCAGTACCTCAATGTGGACCTAAGCGCACTAGGCTTGTTCAAGAAATATTGAAAGTAGGACTCACATCGCTCCAGCGACTACATATACATTCAGCCTTTTTTGGGGGTGTTTTTCTTCTTCCAGCATATTGCCAATGCATGTGCAAATGTTTCTTCTCCTAATGTGCCGCAGCATTGAAATCGTCCCCTGCCTTGACCCTGGTTACTGCGTCCAAAGAAACATGATGTCCAAACTGAACCCGGGCCAGGACGACGACGGCGGACTGAGCAAATACATGAGCAAAGGACTCCCTCTACCCGTCAACACGTTTGCTGGCATCATCAACTGACCCCTGCATTAAGACGTATGCGCAACATGTGGATGGAAAGGCTCAAACCGTAATCTTGAATTTCAAGAAAAAGTTGCCCACACACTGAAGTCGCCGTTTGATCAAGAATTTAGCCCAAACATACGACCTTAAGGGATGTTTGACTTCGGAGCTTCCACTGTCTAGCCCCAGATTCTGTTGTACAAGTTTTATTTATGAAAAAGACCAAATGGAATGAAAGTGTCCATTGGACACCTGCAACCATCGCAGCCTCGGTGTCTGGTTGCCACTTTCTTGTTCATGCTAAATGTGTTTGTTTAGGCCAAAACTACGGGCACGATTAGAGAGCAGCTGCGTATATGTGTGTGTTGTGATTGCACATCATCACAGAGTCATTCATCGTCGAGGGCCCGTTGAAGAGCTGACACTTGCTATTCATGGCAAAATGTGATTGCATCTGCTCACAAGCCACCTGTGCTTCGTATAGCTCCTGAAACCCGACGCGCTATCCACACGAATGCCGTTTCTTGTATGTGCGTGTAAATGTTGACAACGCTACGCAATGTAAATCGAAAATGTACATATGTAAATAAATAAGGTTTTTCTACGAGTCCCTCTATCATGATTGCCATGGTGGAGTTGACCGGCTCGTTTGCCTGCCGTGTGTCACAAGAAGACCACCAGGGGGCGATGTGGGCCCCTGTGCCGCGACCAGCTGGATTGACAGGGCGTTCTCAAACCGCCGCGCGCACACGTCTAACCGAGCATGTGGGGAGCATCTCGTACCTCTGCAGGTCGGTGACTTGGGCAGGCAGTGAGTTACGGGCAAAATTACAGCAACACACTTTTCATGATTTCATTTTTTTTTTTTTTTTTGCTTTGTTGTGGTTGATGCTGCATGTGCATCCTGCAGAAAGGAGAAGAAGCTGGAATGATGGGGGAGAAGAGAGAGTCTTTCCATCTGTATGGATCGCTGGAGCGTACACAGCGGAGCACGGGCAGCCACAAAGCAGGTGAGCCAATGTACTCCTGCTGCAGTGTTCTCATTTAAAATGCATCCTCTGTCAATGTTGTGCCGACAGATCAGGCCTCTTGTCTTTTGTTCTCTCGTGTTGTATAATGTTCAGTAGATGCTTTGGTCATAGAGCAGATCAAAACTATTTTTCAACCTCAACTGCATTTATGTCACCCTTCCACAGGTGTCTCTGTGATGAAGTGTTTGTGTTTTTTGGCAGGTTGATGCATAGAGTTGCTGTCTGGCAGAATTTTTAGCACCTCCAAAACTATTACTTTTCAAAGGAGGAATCAGCAGTCACAAAAAAAAAATATATATGTATATATTTTTTTCTGCTGTAATTGATTAGAATGGTCGACACAGCGGCACTGCCAGCCACGCCCAACAAGGTCTGTGCTTGCACAGAACCCCCAACTAAGGGAAAGACAACAATACTGATGAGTGAAGCTTACCTTCAAAGCTGACGAGCTCCCTTCTACAACCAACCATGACAGCTATCGACTTTTGACAAAACGGGCGTATACACCCTCTACTGTCTTGAAGACATACATGCCTTGATTTTTGAGGTAACAATATAGCGAGGCTCCCGCAGGGTTATGGAGTGAAGTTACGTTATGTGACAATTCTCAGACCGTTATAACGGAGCGCTTCAGGGAAAGACTAATTCATTTATAAAAAAAATAAAATAAAATAAATGGATTTATAAGCTTCAAACATGACAGTCATGAAATGTCAAAAATTGACCCCCCCAGGATTATGTTTCTGGTATGTGCAATATGTGTGGTTGTGCTGGGTGAAAAGAAAAATAATTATGGGGAATTTGCACCCCCTTGTGGAGACATAAGATGTCTTCCAGAATTTCGTTCGTCAATGTTGAAGTGAGATGTTATCCACGTCAAGGAAGTGTGACGTCTTCCTTATTTGAAGGCATCTGATTTGGGGAAGGAGCTACTAACCTGTTGTTGGCGAAAGTGACCGAGAGTGTCATGGCCGCGTTTGTGTGTTCTTGCTTTGCCGAGTAGTGAGTTTAAAACTCAAGCTAACTAGGGTCAAATATTTGGTTTTTCACATTTACAACGTTCTCTACTTTATTTGGTTCAAAAGCAATTCTTTTGGTTACTACACACTGAGAGTCGGTTTGTATTTTTTGGATAAATGTGTAGTCCTCTATTTAATTCCAGAGGGCGACGTGTGTCCATGGCGGACTCCAGCATCACCGTGGACGACATCGAGGGCGAGCTCTTCAAGATCAACCGCATCAGAGACATTCTGGTTCGGAGGGAGTCAGAGCTCAGATACATGTAAGGTGGTCAAGTACGGGTATAGAAATGCTTTATTATTATTATTATTTTATTTTTTAATCATTGTATTTACTAAGCGATATCTGGTTTGACATGAATACATTGTAAGTTTTTCTCTTGTCTTTTGTAGGATGGATGACATTCAGCTGTGCAAGGAGATCACTCGGCTGAAGAAGGAGCTGCAAATATTAGTGTCACTAACAGGTTAGAAGCGTCACCTCGACAGGAGAGATAGTGATCAGACCACACGCGATATAAATCATCTAATCTTATTTTGCTTACTTTAAATTGAATGCGAATCCTCAAATTGATCATACAGTACTTTGGCACATCAGGCGTCACAATTTAACTTTAGCCATTTGGCTGTCTGCTTCAGGTTAAGGCTAATTTGGATAGATTCCCTCGTCGTGTGGTACTCAGCGAAGTTTGTTTTGTTTTGTTTTCATTTCAAATGTATTATTATTATATTTTCAATGCGTTTTGTTGGTCTTCAGTCATACACATATTTCCACAATCTGCGAGAAGACCCGGTCCCGATCTCCACTGGAACATAACACAAAGAGAATTACATGTGTTTTTAAAACACCTATATGGCTTTGCTTTATGAAAGACTGCTCATCTTAATGCTGACAAACAAGTGCCAGACACGCGTTAACACCGAGCATTATTCCTGCAGTGTTGTCATTCTTTAAGCAATAGATGTTTGAACACAAACGGTGGAGCAACACATTGACAGCCTATATAACAATTCTCACAGGAATAGATTCTTTACAGTCTACCAAGAACGACTTGTATGAGTGCATCTTACCATCCATGTGAAAATGAAGAAGCCACACAAAACCTAAACAAACACAAACAAACTTAAACGTCGCTCTTTTCTACTCTCTACCTAACGTAGACAACGACAAGTCCGATGAGGATCGACAAAGGGAAGAAGAACTTCTACAGCAAATCCATAAACTGGTGGAAACCAGAGACTTCCTGGTGGATGACGTGGAGTTCGAAAGACTCAGGTGAGCTTTTTACATCAATTGAGAGATAGATGAGCCAGAGAGAGAGGAAGCGAGCGCGAGAGCCTAATATTCCGGGCGAGTCATTTTATTGCGCATTGAGAAAAGGTCAGGGCCGTCATTCAACTGCAGCGGGAGGCCTGAGAGGAGATGATGTGGAATCTAATGCGTGTTTTGAATGCGTCCTGAGACAAATGTTGAGCATTGTTTGCCTGCAGAACGAGTCACGGCAAAGGTGAAAGGCAGGAAGCAGAAGAACACGAATGACAGCGTTATAAAATGTGGACGTGGTGAAAGGCCATCTTATCTATGTTAATCAGAATCTCGCTCCGGGAGTCATTTTAGTGACCTTTTAACGTCATCACGTTGCCATTGATGGAACTGTACTGTTTCATAATCAATGGTACATTACGGATAAATTAACCCTTTCATGCACACGGTAACCTGATAATATGATGAAGCTGTCCACTGTAGTAACCGCTGTCCCCGAAAGGGTTAAACACGGCAATTGCAAAGACAGACCAACTCATTTGGGCAAACTGACTATTAATAGTAACTCAAGGGGGGGATTTAGCACGTGTTTAAGAGCTCTCACCTGCAGGGAGAAAGAAGAAGATAAAGAAATGGCAGATTTCCTGAAGTCCAAATTCCAGAGACATAAAAAAGGTATGACTTTCTCAGGATGTGAAATTGCCAGTTTTCTGCTAAACTGTTTGAGTAAATGCCGTGTGTCTTTTTCTACGGTAGTACTGAGCAGGCGAGCGGCAACCAGGGCTCAGCAGAAGTCATCTCCTCTCGCCAAAACGGGCTTCACCCTGCTGAAGGAATGCTGTGGCTGCACTTGCTCCGTCATGTAGCTTTTGATCGAGTCTCGCTCACAGATAAGACTCATTTCCTAATTCATCTCACCCATGTGCCTCACGCCCCTGGCGTCATTGCTAAACTCCGCCATTTGTCTCGTGTTTTGAAAAAGTGTAGCACACATTTATTATCGAACCAAGGCTAAAATAGAGCCACGAGCGTCTAGCTTTAGACAGTATGCAGCATTTGGGTTGTTCAGTTTTCAAGGAGCATCAACATTAGCTAGAGTGACATTCATCGCTAACTCAAAACATATTTCCCCATTGGAATGAATGGAACTGCTGTTTATCTGTTCCAGGTTTGCGAATCAGTGGCTTAACTTGAGGAGAAACTTTCAAAATTTGTGGATCTCTTTGTTTGCAGGTTAATCCCAGGGACCTGAGGCAAGTTTTTATTAAACAATAAAAAAATGACAAGACGATATATTACTAATTGCTTTTTTAAAAAATATTTATAAAAATATGGATGGTAATGACCGTCACCGCTCACCTGTTGTTTTTTGTTTGTTTGTTTGTTTGTTTTTTTGGGCAAGCAGGGTCACCGGTAAGTCAGGTACAACTGTACATGCGATCACTTTCCTCATTGAAATACCATTAATAGTTTATAGTGTACCACCCCCCCCCCCCCAAAAAGTTTGGTTACATTTTAAATCAGAAAAATACCACTAATGTAAAATATACATATAAAAACATTATAAAACAAAATGTAAAAACTTAAAGTGGTTTTCTCAAGTCTATTTAAGCCAAAAGTTTCACACACTGTCCTTTAAGAGACTTGGCCACGTGATTTACATCAGGACCTCTGACTCTGATTGGCCGTTTATCCGCACGATTAGTTCCGTGTCAGCGTCTCCTCCGTGCTCCTTGCAGGTGTTTTCGTTTTGTATATCTGTGTTGGAACTGTTCAATAAAAAGCTGAACGTTCATACTTAAATGTTGCGCTCCTCCTTTTTTTGTTTCTTCTTTTTAGTGGCAGGGTATCTAAAGCCTGATGGTAACACAGATGGTAAAACATCAGTACACCCGAACATCCATTTGCAATAATATCCGGAGTTAATATGATAGATTGCTGTCTTTGGTTTGAATGCACGGGTGGTTCCGTAAGGTTCTCGTATCATGTGACCAATCAAAGTCTTGGCCACATCTGTGTTGCTGAGAAGAATAGTCTCCATAGCAACCGCATACATCCCTTCATACATTTACAATGAGACCGTGAGGTTATCGTGTATGTGTGATGATAACAAAATCAAGAGTTGTAAAGAGCATTTTCAATTGCAAATTCGTTGTGCATGCATCATTTTATGTAGCCAGCATTTTGTTCAGGTTCAATATATTTCCTCCTCATCTAACTTGGCATTAACTAATCAGGACGTGTCTGTTTTTGCCTTATAAGGTGGCCTATGATGGAAGAATTCCTGCCACCCCACAATAAAATGTTTTTTTTAATTGAACCCATTGCTTTACTTTTTGTAGGCGTGGCTTTGCCGCACCACATGTTGCTTTGGCTGACAGCAAGCTTGCTCGAGTCCTTTGTGTGAGTCATCTGGCCCACAAGGACATCTCCTAGAGAACACTACAAGGGGCTGGTAAGAGCTGCCATTCGAAGCACGCCATCCTCCATGCGCGACGACGTGAAAAGCCTGCACATGTTCACCTTGGCTTGCATCTCAAGGTCGCCAACGAGAGGTGCTTGGTTTTCGATGGTGACCATCACCTCAAGGTTCACTTGTTTAATCGGGTTCTTTTTAGGACATGCTTTTATTGTGAGGCAATCAAGAGGAGGACAATTGGATCTAAAAAGTCAACATATGTTATTAATAAATCATATCAAAACTGATCAGGACTAAAAAAGTGACTTCACCAGAGGACAATGAAAGTTTTTAAATGGTCCAGATATGGTGGGCCTTCTCTCTTCATTAATCCAGCCCACTGAGCACTTTCAATTGCAAGAGTCCTACAGTACTGACTGTATCAAAAACTTGGTCTCCAAGTACTACCATAAAGAACAGCGTAAAAATATAATAGTAGCTTTGTATAACCTGAGTGGTCATCAAAAATGAGACGGAGGTTTTATTCCTAAAAAGGACATTTAATGTTAGCCACTGCAACATGATACATAGTTTGCATGGACTCTGTTCAATTTGTACGGCCTGGCCGGATTCCAAACTAATTTGGTGCATCAGCATTTAGCTGTTATGCCGCATGCAAATTGAATAAGCTGCCAAAAATAAGTGAAGTTAGCAACAAGTTTAAATGCTTTTTTAAGACCGGTTAAATGTGACTACATTTAAGCCACTGCAAAATTATGCCCAGTTTGAACATTTAATTAAGCCTTTTTTTTTCTTTTTTGCGTACCACTAGGGGAGGCCCACCTACCGCTATTGGGACTATCAAACCTTCAGAATCACTGACCCATTTGGCCGTGAAAAATCCAATGCAGCTGTTGCGCACACATGTTGGTGCACAGAGCCAGATTGAGCCAGAGCCCAGACCTAAATCCTATTGAAAATCAGTGTGGTGATCTAAAGAGGGCTATGCAGAACAACATATAAAGTTCTTCCGCAAGGAAGAAAGGACAAATACTGTGTCGCCGACACCGGATAATTTCGTGAATTGGAGTGCGTGCGCACTGATGCAGCAAGCTCCCCTTTTTTTTCATTTTGACCATCTGCATAACCATGGTGATGATTTCCTCCTTTAACGAAAAGTAACTCTGTGCTCCATGGAGACGAAAGCAAGTAATCAGCTGCTTGCAATACAGCAGGTTGCCAGGCCTCTTATCTCTGTTTCGCTTTTCCTGCGACATCACGAAAATGGGTCTCGGCTTACCAAAATAGAAACAAATCAGTGAGGATGTGCATCTGTCCACAGATCCTGAGGCCAGTTTATTTTATATTTATATTCAAGTAGGATCACTAAATATTGATTCTTTCTTTCCTACCTCATTACACTTCTTCATTGAATCTCCACCATCCAAAAAAAGCAATATAGCGTTAACAGCCAACACAAGAGCTGCATCCAAAATTATGCCTTTTGAAAGATAGTGATGTCTTGCTTCTACAGTATATGATATACCTGTACACTGTGTATACAGTATATGCATATATTGACTTTGTATTTTACTTGAATTTTACCATGAACTAATTTGTATACACAGTACAGATATCGTTTATTTTTTTTTTTTGTTTGTTTTTTTTGCCCCAGCCTTTTCAGTTCTGTCTTTGACTGTATGAAGCATCGTTCTTTGGCGCCATCTTGTGGTCAAATTGAGCAATGACATACAGAACTTGCCAGGAGAACGACAACGTGAACGTCAACGTGTACGTCACCGTGTACGGCTCGGTGGACGTCTACGTCACGCCAATACCCGGATGTAACGACCACAAACATGGAGCGTCTGTCGCTGGAGGGAGCCATTCGTGGTGAGAGGCACACACTACCCTTGAACAGTAAATGTGACATTTGTCCACGAGTTCATAATTAAACGCTGCCAGGAAGTTTGAATTTGAGAGACAGTGGATGTTTTTGCATGACATTTATCTCAGTTTTCTGCTGGTAATTCAGTTCAGCAGGCATTTTAGTTAGAATCAAAACAGTAGATGAAATGAATGTGAACGATGTCATCAGATGAAGCACTTACTTTTTGCCCACTTGATTTAGGGGGAGAGCTGGGGTACACCCTGGGTTGTTTTAATTGCAAATTTGCAGGGCACATTCACGCTCACATTCAAACATGCAAAAGAAATTAAAATCAAGAACCTCTCAAATGTGAGGCTGATGTCCTAACTTCTATGGGCCCACCACAGTATTTCATAATGATGCTGATTGCTGGTGATTTTAGACCCCAACAAGTTTGAAAAGATGTCCACGAATACAAAAATCAATCAAAATATACTTCACTCTTGCCAAATTCAAAATGTTGGTCTTTTAAAGTTATCAATTTTCTTTCACTTGTTTGATGATTATAATATAGGACATTCTGACTCCATTTTAGGAAATTCACCTGGGGGCCATGCCACAACCCCAAGAAAGCGGCAGGTTCGTTTTTCCGCCCGCCATGACATCGTCCTTCTGCGGGAGGTTATCGCCCAGAACCCTTTTTCCTCCAAAGAACCAGGTTAGCCCGGCATCTTTTTCTGCTTAAAGCCACCGGTGGCAGAGATACATCCCACTGGGCGAGCAGTGCTAGCCACCAGCTAGCTCACAAGCTAACAGACTTTCAGAAGCTCCTCTTAGCTTATTTCGTATAGCTTACTTCACACTGACTTACTATTTACTTAATATTGATGCGAATGAAGGCGCTGAATTCCGATATGGGGGGTGGGGACGCTCAGGCTGGATCCCAGATAATTGTTGTATTTAACTTTGTCCTGCAACACATTTCAGTTGAATCATTTTTTATCATTTCTAAGTACAGTATTAATATTCAAACTGTGCGTAGTATACGACACAAATTTGTATTAACCGTGAAATGATGATTTAGGGAGGGTGTGGGCCCGCGTGGGGGAGCGAATGACAGAGGCCCTCCGCGAGGAAAGCTTTGAAGTGGATGCTCGCAGGTGTCGGGAGAGGACCATGCTGCTGCTGGATTACTACAAGAAGCAAGACTTCCTCAGTTTACGCAGGTGAACGCACGGCAACACCCGTAACTGAAAAAAGACCCCGTGTTTAAAGAAGATCATTTCACCTCGAATTTAAATTCTAGGTTTGGGACTGAGGCCTTATATGCCGAAAAGGAGGATCTGCTCCATGAGGTGTTAGAGCTGGAGGCGGAGAAGGGCGTGGCTGCCTGCGGGGATTTCAATAAATATCAAGTGAGTTTTGTAGTGGATTAGATGAGTTATGATGATCGAGTAGGCTTTTCTTGACAATAAAAATTCTTGTCGTAATGCCTCTTCTATGAACATCATTTTGAGTGTTTCCTATCTGACCTTTTCATTTCTTAAATTGGTGCATTTTCTTTACCCATAAGCTATAATTTTCCATTAACTGTAAAATATAATATTGCACTGTTATAGAGTTTACCGCCACATTTCCATCTTTTTATTGTTCTTATTTCCTCACGTTTCCGCAGGTTGATGAATTGAGAAAGCGAGCCACAGAGGAACTCAATATCCCAGAGCAGGACAAACCTCCGCTCCCAATCATACAAATAAGTCCACCAGGTAAACACCTTGAAGTGGACTCGTGGCTTTTCCGGCCTCTGACATGGGACAACAGTGTTAGCGGTGCGGGTGGTGATCATTCTAAGATACTACACTCGAGAATGTGAAGATGGTAAACCCAAGTCACAAACTCAACGTGTTTCTACTCTTTTTTTTTTTTTTCTCGCACTCTGGGCTCAGCTTTTGCAGGTATAAGAAGCATCTATTATGTTTACCATTCTTGATCCTTGGGAAAATTTAGACACCCTTGGACATGTTATTAAAACACTTTTCAATTCAACACACACACACACACTCACACACAAAAAAAGCATATTTTGCATCCTTTAAAACGTGCAGGTGAGCGTGATGAAGACCACCACGCTGAAACGGCGCCCACGTCCAAACGTGCCTGCCAGTGCTGCTGCCAGACCTACTCAGAGATTCTCAGCTTCCTGGAGAAACGCTACCAGGCAGAACAGCGGCTGTGGGAGGAGGAACTCGCCCTCCGCCGGGAGGAGCTTGAGATCCAGAGGTGTAAGGTTCCCCCCCCCCCCCCCCCCATATTTGGCCAACCTAACCATGCCATTGAAGAATGTTATACAGTGTGTCACCGTAGATATGTAACCCAGAAATACACAGCGTGTTCAAAAAAAATGTGAATATTAATATCTGGCTAACTACATATCCTAGGCAAGGGTGGGTAAACTTTTGGGGAGTTATCATTGTGGTTTTAATCCCGGGGCAGATTTGTCCTCTTAGTCTTTTTTTTTTTTTTATGCCTCAAAAAACTGCATTCTAGCAAAACTCCTTTTCAATTTCAGATTAGTGGGGCCGCATAGAATTTATTTCGCACTTTTCCATGCACTTTACACTGTTACCTCAGTCACCTGCTGATGACGCATCAGGAGCACCTGGGGAGGGGGTTCAATATCTTGCTCAAGGGCACGTCAACATGATGACCGGGGATTGAACCATCAACATCCGTGTGGTAGAAATGACCACTCTACCACTGTGCCTAATTTTTTTGAGTTGACTTCCCTTTTTGGTTTCTCATCAACATTAGACTACACGAAATGATGTCACTTTTTCGAAAACCCTGTGGAATAACTCACGGTTGTCTAATGTTTTTATTCTCAGGTAAGATTACTTTGGAAAGGGAGCGCTTGGAAGCGGACAGAAAGGAACGGGAAGGAAGATTTAAGCTGGAGAGCCAAGAGAGGCAGGTCATCTTGGACTTGCTCAAAGTGAAGGTGCTCGGCAGCTGAAACGGAGAAATTATTGAGCTAAATTAAAAATCAATAAATCAATAAATAGAGACAACAATGGTTTCCGCATTACTGTGTTTCACAAAAGAAGGCATCATGAGATTAAGTGATCAAATCAAAGACTCATTTATGACATGAATGGAATGCAGAATGGGTGTGGAGCAGTGACTTTAGGGCATGGTGATCCTCGCTGCAAAATCCTGCAGATAAGATAAGATAAAACAGCCTTTATTAATCCCACACTGGGGAAATTTGCAGTCTACAGCAGCAAGATTGGGGGGAGGGGGGATAAAGTGATTTTACTACTGTCAAGTGTGCCGTAATCTGTGACTTTATATTGCACTGAAATAGGTAAATGAGCGGTGTGGTTTACTCCGCCTGGTCATCGGAACACTGCTTTTTAACAGTAAAGATGCAGTAGAATTAATCAAGCTGTATTATGCCTTTTAATGTATTTATCTAGGACATTTTACTGTCAGTGAAATTTTATGAAGCACCTTTGCATAGTCAAGATATTTGTTAATGTGAATTATGTATTTATTTTAGTAAGTGCAGTTTAAAATGTTTTAATGACTCCCATCGTTTTTTTATGTACAACCTGTGAATGTTTGTTAAAAAATTTACAAGTGTTTCCCCAATTATAACTTTTGTAGAATTTGTGTATCTTATTTGTGTTCTGTACTCTGCACTCTACAATGTAGAGGTCATCGGTTTACAACGGAGTACTCTGCAGTGTACTCTGCACTCTACAATACTCTGCAGTGTACTCTGCACTCTACAATACTCCGTTGTAAACCGATGACCCCATGTAGAGTCTAAATGGGGTCATCGGTTTACGACAGAGTTCCGTTCCTCCGGTTGATTGCTACGCAAAACGCGTGGCAGTTAAGCACTCAATTTACACGAACGCAATAATAAATTCATAATTACAGGCAATGTGTGCTTTACAACACTTCTACATTCAAACAACTACTGAATGAAAAACAACAAACATGTTCTAAACCGAGGACTCGTTGTATACTTTATTTGTTTATTCATGTTGACGTGAGGTCCTTTTTCAGATTTTTCAGTTTTTACTGCACTGGTTGCGCCCGATAATCAAATGTAGAAAAAGTAGACACCGTATGGGTTAATTAATAACGAGAGTTAAAATGTAAACATTGATTGCACTACGATTTGAATTACGCAAGGAAAAAAAACCGAAAGCATACTTTTGCCGTGTACTGGTTACTCGCGCTTTAAGATGACGCCAAGGTTAATTCGCACTCGGATTGGCCAATAACGTTTTTTTTACACGCCTACTCGGCTCTATTTGGCCTCTGATTGGCTAGGCGGAGTGTCCGATTTCCCCCTCGAGTCACTTATACAGTCGTTGCTGCATACTTTCAACATCACTCGAAATTTAGTTGTGATACTTTATACGCAAATAGCACGGTTTGTGTGGAAAATTCAAAGTGTGTTAAAACATCGCTTTAGTGGCTCACTCGCACAGGAGGAACACTTTAGTATTTGGAGTTGCTTTTAACATAAGTGTGGAAGACCTCCAATCGCGAAAAGTTCGCATAGTTTTGCCGTGTGTGTTTCATTGTTTCTACACTTAATCTTAGGCAAGTCCGTTGTCGTTCTCAAGTTTTTCAAAGACAAAGGGAGGGGGAATTGAAGTTTCTGGGGTGTTAAAAAACATGCCGGTAAGGCGTTTCGGCGGTCATAGGTCTCTGGTCAAACGCTTTGAAACGCCCAAGCTCTCGTATGGTTTCTCGAAAATGAACGTGTCAAGAAGTGGATACCGTGTTTTCTCAGCCAACTCCAGCAGCGCCTGTACCGAGCTGGCCAAGAAGATTACGGAGTAAGTAAACGACATCGCTATTTGTTGCTTTTTGCTAGCTTGGTTGTTGACACGAATGTGCAGTTGGCACGAGGCTGTGTGTGTGTATGTGTGTGTTTAAGATTCCCAATACTCTCTCGGTCACAAGTACGCATGCGCACCACGCATGGAAGTTGTTGGTGTGCCCCAAAACAAGACCATGGTTCATCAATTGTATCTTTGAATAGAGTTTTTTTTTTTTGGGGGATGAGGCTTACATAACAGAGCATTTTTTTTTTCAATTCAAATTCAAGTTTTTTTTTCGAGGCCCTTCCCCCACGTTTTGGCATGAATGTCCAATGTTATGTTTTGCCTTTGGTGTCACATTGAAACCACTCATCCTTCTCTCTTCAAGATAAACTTTAGATGATTGCTCCTGTCCTTGCTACCCAGTGGAAAACAGTCCAAATGTCTTCTGGATCCATGCAGAAGGTCTTTAAAGTCACAACGAGCCAACCAGTCGGTGGCCCCTGAGGGATTCCGTATTTTGTCAGGATTTAATCTCTCACAACAAAACAAACGGCGTGATCATATGCCTGTGAAGTCAATTGTGTTTTCCACGGTCGTGCCATGACAGGAAAAGCACCTTGCTGATCCCTTGCACTCAAGACTGCGGTTGAGTGAGTTGAATTGGGTGAGGTTTCCAGTTGTGTGCCTAGCCTTCCCTCATCTGCAGCACACTCATTATCACGTGATGGTTGCATCCTTTAATGAGCAGCATGTTTTTATTACGCAACACCAGGCGCGCCATAAAGTCATGGCTTGCTCAGAATGTTGTGTGCTTCATGCAAATGTCATTGGAAAAATCCTGAGGTGAAACTTAAAATTTATGGGCTCACTCTGGATGGCAGCCCACATTAACCGGTTATATTTGCATCTTCAGCAGCAGCAGCAAAAGAAATGTATGGTGAGCCTTTGAATGTTGCCATTGGCAAGAAATATCAGAATTCTACCGTCAAGTGAGTCCAACCTTGCACCACAAAAGCAAGGCAGCAACATCCTCCCAGAACAGAAGTCACTATTTATAAAAAGCAAAGACCACTTCATACCACTGCCTACCCGTGTAAATTTCACACAGTAATGACACCAATTTGGTGCATCAGAGCTTTTACAGTCTATGCAGGAGGGGCTTAAAAGCTTTTGATCGGCAACCAACATGAATTGGCTTCCTTCTCGTTGTTGCGGCTAGATTTTTGTTGTGATGTTCACCCGACCGTACTTTTTTTTTTTTTCTTCCTAGACGCCTGGGTGTAGAGTTGGGCAAGTCGGTGGTATACCAAGAGGGAAACGCGGGTAAGGTGACAAAAGAGCTCCGCGGCCGCTCCCTTCCATGTTCGGCCATCGTCTTGGTTCGCTCGAGCCCACCTTGATCTCACTTGTGCGCAGAGACCAGAGTAGATGTGAAGGAGTCTGTCCGCGGACAAGACATCTTCATCATTCAGACGATTCCCAGGTGAGATGTCTTCCTGATCCTTTTCAACAGAAAAAAAAGAGGACTTGAATTGAGGTCAGAAAAATTGCTGAGCCGCGCATAAAAGACGGGAATGATCATGTGCACGGTGATGTAACTGCTCGATCATCTGACTGCCACCTACACATAATAAAATCATTGTGACCAGTGATTTATTTTGGTCACACTTTGTCATCTCGAAAAGAGTTTCTATTTCGACAGGGATGGGCGTGTAGGCTTCTGCTAGCCACTGTACATTTTTGTTTTTGGTTGTAACTGTATGCGTTGATGTGTAGGGATGTCAACACGGCCATCATGGAGCTGCTGATTATGGCGTATGCACTGAAAACATCCTGCGCCAAGAACATCATCGGAGTCATCCCTTACTTCCCTTACAGCAAGCAGTGCAAGATGAGGAAGAGGGGCTCCATCGTCTGCAAACTACTGGCCGCCATGTTGGCCAAAGCCGGTACGTGAAGCTCCCGAGAATTCTGCCGCTTTTTCTCCACCAAAGAGACTCCGTTATCATTCTGCGGTAGACGGTAACCTCCGAATTGAAAAACAGGACTCAGAATCTGATTGGGAGTTCACTGGATCCCATCCTGTTGATTTTGCAGGACTGACTCACATCATCACCATGGACCTTCATCAGAAGGAAATCCAGGGTTTCTTCAGCTTCCCAGTTGACAACTTGAGAGCTTCCCCTTTCCTTATCCAATACATCCAAGAAGAGGTGACGCTAAATGACACCGCGCTCTCAAGCTGAGACATGTCAAAGTCATATTAAGGCTTAAAAATTTTTTTTTTTACGACACATCCATTTTTTATAACAGGCGCGACATTACCGGGTCGCGGAGCATTGCTGGCGAGTGCATCAATTACGACACTAATCACTATCTTGTTATATGTCACAATTCCCACCTCGACTTCACACGCTCCAACGACTGTCGCTTTTCTACGGTTGCGATATGATCCAGGATGTAAGATTAGCCGTAGCTTCATAATGTTCTGGTCTCTTACCCACGCCTCTCAGATCCCAGACTACAGGAACGCGATCATTGTTGCAAAGTCCCCGTCGTCTGCCAAGAGGTAACGAGACCGTCTTCCATGCTCATGTCATCCACTTTTTTTGCAAACTTTGTCTCGGCATCCTTTTCTCACGCCGTCATCTTTGCCGCCCGTGTATCTCAGGGCTCAGTCCTACGCCGAGAGGCTGCGGCTGGGTTTGGCCGTCCTGCACGGCACCGCTCCCAATCTCGAGTCCAACGCGACCGACGGGCTGTATTCGCCGCCGCCAACCCGCTCCAGCGCGGGACACACCGGCCTGGAGTTGCCTTGTAAGACGGCCCCGCTCATACATACCTAAAAAAAAAAGTTGGGTGACTGCACTTGACACATTGAAACTCAACGGCAGGGCGTGGGCAGTCTTGGCCCAATTTTACAATTTCTATATCAATGTCATGTTATAAAAAGACAAAAACATTTGCAATACACACATTTGCATGTACAATAATAAAAAAAAAGACAGACCATTTCATAGATGTAACATGTCCCTTGGAGCAGCGGTCCCCGACCTTTTTTTCCCCCCACGGACCTGATGAATGTCAGACAATATTTTCAGATAAATGCAACAAAATAATTTGATATGACCTGCGTGAAAACATAATTTTTCTAAACATAATAATAAACACGAATCATCCGATGCGATGAAAATGGCCGCAACACTCTCTGGTCACGATGGTAACGTTTAAACGTGCCTTCAAAATAAGATACACCACAAATACAAAGCGCATGAAAAATATGACTCACCATTGCCGCATATTATGCAGAGTGGGTTAAATCCATTATTTTAAGTAGGACTCCTGATAGTGTCTATGAAATGCAGCCTTCTTTTTCTTGAAAGTCGTATGCTCCTCTTCTATTTCCTGGCTGGGCCTTTTCCCCTTCTCAAAGAAACCTTCCAAAGACGTTTGTTTTTCACTCATTTTGCTAGCTCCCGGATTTCATTTTAGCGGTAACCTATCACGTGACCGAGAAGCGCGCCTTGACCTGCGTCAAGAGTGACATCCTGTAGACGGATATAACAGAGAAGCCGACAATTTTTCAAAATAAAACATCTTTCAGATTCCGAAATGAAGAAATTGACCCATGGACCGGTACCGGTCCGCTGCCGGGCGGTTGGGGACCGCTGCCTTGGAGGACTTCCTAAAACCTGAAATACATCCTGTTTATCTGTTTCTTTTTGGGGGGGGGGGGGGTCATCCTGCTTTTGCCTCACTAAATATGTTGTTCACAACGTGTTTTTTGCCAACGCAGGCAGCAGCAGATCTCGTGCAGCGTTCCCCGGGATTGAGCTTCCAAGTATGAGCCCAGTGAATGAATGACTCCGTTTCTCCCTTCCGTTTGTTTTGGGATGCTTCCCTGCATGGAATGGAATTTTTACTGAGGAATTCGTTTTCTTGCTTCCTTGCCTTTGGGCTTAAATTCAGTGTTTGGTTTCATTTGAATGGCTGAGGCGCTGCAAAGGTCATCTCCAAATTTTGCGAGAAAGCCAGTTGAAATTTTGGGAACCCGTTAGTCCTGCAAAATCATGAAATAATAATTAAAATAAACCAGCCCATTATATTTAGAGAAGTTTTTCACCACAGGTCGTTTTTAGAGGAGATTTTCAAGTGAGTTTACAGTAAGTCTGCGAAGGTGCCTGGTTTGGTGGTCAGGGCTGCTGCGTACAGGTAGAGGCACTGCAATTCAGGTGTGGAGGGTTCTAGCTTGGCTCGCTGATTATTTGGTATTCCTTCATGGACTCGAATCAGAATCATTCCCTTCAATTTTCTGGGATGCAACGTTTGCATCCGAACAAATCCTACAAATGCTGCTTTGGAATCCAAGTAATGATCGACTCTGTTTCAGGAGACCCACTAAGCATATAAATCATGACACAATGTTACGATGGACAAAAGATGAGTGCGAGTCTAATTACCGTACTTTCCGAACTATAAGGCGCACCTAAAAGAATTCCATTTTCTCAGAAGCCGACAGTACGCCTTATAATCCGATGCGCCTTTTATATGGATCAACATTCGGATTTCTTGGATGTAGTATTTTAAATGTTCTGTAAAGCGTTTTGTTACAGCTGCCGCCGGTTGTTAAAGCTTTATATAAATCAAGCTGTATTGTATTATATTCCATTTAGCGTAGCTCCGTCTAGTGGATGCGTAACGCAACCGCAGCCGCTATTGTAGCTTCTATTCTACGCACCTTATAATGCCTTACATAAGAATACCACTTTTAATGTAGTCCATTCATTGACAGTGCGCCTTATACTCTGGAGCGCCTTATAGTGCGGAAAATACGGCAAATGCACTGCGCAAACCGGTAGGCTAATCAAGTCTTGCATGCCTTTTGCAGGTCTCCACCAAATTTCTTCTCATCAAATCTCCATTGCCTGGAGGAATCTGCACCCGATTGCACTTGGAAGCCTCTGCCTTCGCTTTTTGCGTAACTTTTGCCTTTTTGTGTCTTTTTAAGTGATGATGGCAAAGGAGAAGCCACCGATCACTGTTGTCGGAGATGTGGGAGGAAGAATCGCCATCATTGTTGTAAGACCGTAAAACCGCCATCGGATTTGCGTACTTCTCCGACTTGCGCTACCACTACTCGGAACGCTAGATTAGGATAAATGTGTAACGCATCCCCGATAATAGTCATCAATTATGACGTTTCTCGATTCTGTAATGCCTTTTGCGCACTGCATTTCAATTTTATCTCCATAAGATCAAGACTTTTTCTCGTAACATTTGTTTGTCACGACAAAAATCGTGATGGCCAATTCAAGCTTATAATGTTTAATTCACAAAGGAATCATGAAACAACAATTTTTCACGAAAAAAAGTGGAAATAAACCCACACCAAGGTTCAATGAGGTTATTTTAAATGAGCTTGGAGTTAGTCCCCGCTTGAAAATCCTTTCCGAAAGTGGATGACGGCGACCTTGAATGTGTCCTAGGATGACATCATTGACGACGTGGAGGAATTTGTCGCTGCCGCAGAGATCCTGAAGGAGCGAGGCGCCTATAAGATCTTCATCATGGCCACGCACGGCCTGCTGTCTGCTGAGGCGCCCAGACTCATTGAAGAATCTGCTATTGATGAGGTAAAAATACAAAAAATACGTATTTGCGTGCATATGTAAAGAGATGCAAATCATGACATGAATCGGCATTAAAAGTAGCTGTAATTAGTGGTGCAACGCTAAACTGATGTTTTTCGGCGTTCCTTGAGGAAATATAAGCGAATCCCGTTCGTCGATGGGGCGGACATTCCAGTACCATCTGCGACAGGTGAAAATCAGCGGTGTAGAGAGACAGTCTAAATATCGGCCCCTTCCGCAGGCTTGTCGCACATTAAGACAGAAGTGTCAAACACATTTTTGTTCGTGGGCCACATTTTAGTTACCGTTTCCCTTGGAGGGCCGTTATGACTGAAACCAAATAAAAACTGTCAAAAATAACGGTTTATTCAACAATTGTTTAAGTGACTAAATCAGGGGTCACGAACATGCAGCGGGCGCCACGTTTGCACGCAAGGACCACATGAGAGGCCCAGGGGCTTGTTCCCAAAAAATAGCTCATCAATGATGGGGGTATTGTCATTTTCTCGGCTTGTTGCATAAGTGATCGTTTGAAAATGTAAACAATGGAAAAGATTTATTGGGGGAAGGGAGTGTTGCATGTTGATAGTTATCTATTTAGTAATTATTGTGAGAAATCCTAAACATGATCATTAATCAATGATAGTGAATCGTTTTAGAGTGGATTATACTTTGGAATTATTCCACTGATTACCGGGGTCATTTCCCCGCCTCTGCTTTGTTTTCGAAGCGGAAATGTTTGTGTCGATCAATTTTTGTTTTTTTACTTTGCCTAGTTCGACGACCCCCCCAACCCTAATAAATAATATATAATTATGATCAAATTTGTTGTTTCCGAAGCGTGTTTCAAAACTGGCGCCCTTCCCACTAATCAGCTTCAAAAAGGTTGCTGAACCCCTGAAAAGCATTTAATTTAATATTATGTATGCTTGCTAGCGTAACGCTAACGATGATGCGAAACGCCATAAACGGGCTAACACAAATTAGCATCCAAGTTCTATAAATTTCAAGCCTTTTAAAAAGTGCGACTTTAGCACACACAGAGGAGTAACGCATACAAACAGAGCAAACATTACCCACATGACTGGAATTGAGACAAGGGCTGCCTCGGCCTCTTCTTCTCGCACTTAATTATGCTGCAGCTGCATCCACTAGAGCTCAGCGCTGCCCGGTGAGTTGCCACGTCATGTGGTGTGACACTGAAAGCGAAAACGGTGGCGGCTCACTGTACTGTAGCTCTTGAGAGGCTAAAAGTGTGCTACTTTGCGTCCGCTCTCCCCCTTTAGGTGGTGGTGACCAACACGGTGCCCCACGAGGTGCAAAAGCTACAGTGCCCAAAGATCAAGACTGTGGACGTGAGCATGATCCTGGCCGAGGCCATCCGCCGCATCCACAACGGGGAGTCCATGGCCTACCTGTTCCGGAACATCGCCGTGGACGACTGAGGCAACACACAACCAAATGACACTCGCTCGCCCCAGAAACGCGTCCCGTGCCAAATTGTGGCAACCAAATTTGACGATGAGCGTTTAGTCTTACACAGACGTGATGTATCGCATGAGACTTCTCGCCATCTGGCAAATAAAAACATTATTTTGGGGCGCCGTGCATTGTTGTGGACCGTGATTGAAACAGTTAATGGGAAACAAACCTTTAGCCATCGTGCGTGCGTGCGTCTGTGTGTGTGTGTGTATGTGTGTGTGTGCGTACATGACTATTAAATGTAAAAGTGTCCTAAAATGGCAGAGGAAAAGTGTGATGCTAACCATAGAACCATGAATGGAATTTGATGTGGCCTGAAATTGTTTTACTGCATGGCAAAATATTAATATCGAGTATGGAGTGGATAGCCTATTATGCGATTGACAAAAAGTTGATTTTGTTTGAATATTTTGGAGACTGAATTATGACTGTGTCAAACTTAAGGCACACATGCCATATGCGGTTTTCTCATGTCATTTTGTGGGGTCTGTAAAAAGCTGGAAATTGAATATTGAAATGAGTTCATTAGTTAGTATTACTATATTTATTTCATAATTGACAAGAATGAAATATCCAAATAAGATAAATGTGCTCAACACATTTTTGATACAAAATTTTAATACAATCTAGGTAATTTTTTTTTTTGCACTGATTCCAAAACTGCCCTCGTTTCTTTTATAGCACGTAATTTTTTAAAAAGAATAATAATAATGACAATAACATAAAATATAATACAGTAAAAGTCATATTTATAAATTAAGAGTTAGGTTCAGCAACAGCTGGAATTTTTTTTTCTGCCAAAACGTCACAGCTACAAATTGCAACGTGTAGCAAAATCTGTATGACACAAACTTTGATAGGTCAAATTTCAAAACGAAAAATTTTAAAGAGCTCCAAAACCAGATGTGCGAAAGATTTATTAATTTTTTTTAAGTAAAGGGATATTCGAAATTTGCATCAAAATTATTTGTAGGTATACATAAAGCCATTTCAGAAAAAGAAAAAAAAAATGTGGACCAGTGCAATTAGAAATGTTTAGTTTTATAAATGCATTTATAAAATTAATATGTTGAAGGCGCACACTGATTTTTTTGGATATGCAACATCTTTAACTCTGGTTTGGTACTTTTTGTTTTTTTTTAAACAGAAGAAAAGACATCTTAGACTTGAACAGAATTTATAGTTTAGTTTCTAACACACCAAGTTCCACCACAGGTCACGAGGACCGCACTTTGACAATCACCGCTTTTGTATATGAAACCCAGGATTATGATAACGACTCTCTATTCAACATTTACTTATTTGACATGTGGTGTGTGTGTGTGTGTGTGATCAAAACGGGAAATTGGCTTCCGCACCTCATTAAACATCAAAAAGAGAGTTTCTAGCATGGGAAATGAGTCACTGAGATATTTGACGTTATTGCAGGCTTTAGAACTGCATCTCATTACCTTTTAAATGGGATAGTCGGAGTCAATTATGCGCAATATGTCACGTCTGACTCCAAAGCAAATGCACTCATTTTACTCTTTTTTTTTTTTTTAATTCTTTTTTTATTCTGCAATAGGAAGAAAATGAATGCGCAGACATCTTTTAGACTCGATGCGTCTATGCAAATGCAATGATTACATTTCCAATGATTGCGAAGTTTTGCTTCCAGGACCTTGAACTTGTTCCAAACGCCTCAGAGTCTCTTTACTCAGCTGAGGAGCTTTGACCAAGTCCAGGGGCAAAGACCGAATCCCAATCTGACCGCGGGGGCCCCTCGAGAACAAAACGGAGGGAAAAAGAAAAACATCTTACGAAAACAGGCAGAGGTCCAAAAGTGGAGGTGGCCCCGGCTGGGAAGAAGACAAAGCACCTGTGAAGCTGCGCGCTGAAGAGCGTTTTAAAAGTGGAGCGAAAGAGGAACTGCGAGATCAACGTTTACCCGTCCGTTTCCTCAAAATAAAACAGGAAACTCGTTTGGGTCTATAGCGCGAGCCGGTAGGGTGTGTTAAACTTGAGCAGGGTCATGGTTAAAGGGGAACATCTGCTTCAGGAACCACTCAAACGGTCCCACTTTCAAACCTGTTCCACCGCTGAATCGTTTCTTATTCAAATGACGCAATGCTCAAGGGCCAACTCGGGTTTTGTTTTGACTTGTCGCTTCAGTCTTCTTGTTTCCGTGTAAACGATACAAATGGAGACTTTTTCGAGGACGGGAAACTCTTATTTGCTCATTGAGGTCAAAATGGACTCCGCTGCCACATGATCTCCCCGAGCCGATCGGCATCGAATTCTCATGTACAATAAATACTGTACAAAAAAAATGATTGTACATGGAAATACATAGAAGATTTCAAATTAAGTTTTTCGCCCCCGCCCCTCCAAAAAAGTAGCACAACAAAACACTTGCAGTCAAGAAAAATATTATTCATAGCTCAATGTTTTAAACCCTTTCAGGGACAGCAAGTTACTACAGTTATCGCACAGGTGTCAAAGTCAAGGCCCCGGGGGCCAGATCTGGCCCGCCACACCATTTTACGTATAATTTAATTAAAAAAAAAAAATCGTGTTTATAGAGTATAAAAAGACAAAAAAATACATGAATGCTCAAAATGAGTCCAAAAATATAGATTCGGGATGTTCAATACCACTACTGCTTCAGACTGATGCCAGCACGAGTACTCAACCCTAGAGCACTCATTGATATTACATAACCGAATAATTCCAGTACTTTGATACGTAACACATTTCCAAGTACAAAAATATAGGCAACAGGTGAGTATAGCACACTGTTTAATTCAGTACTACGAGTATGCAAAACCGCTTGTTTGCCTGTACTGCATTCGCCAGGAAAATTAGACCTTCTTAATTCACTGAATAATAACATTCTCCAGTCAAGTGGAGCATTTCTCTCTCTCTCTCTCTCTCTCTCTCTCTCTCTCTCTCTCTCTCTCTCTCTCTCTCTCTCTCTCTCTCTCTCTCTCTCCCTCCCTCCATACACACACCTACGTGTGTATCATTCAGGGAGATTTTTCATCGACAGGAAGTCATTGTATTGTGCATCTGTACCTATTGTTGTGGCTGGTTAACTGTGTGTAATGCGCCTTATTCACCAATAGATGTCAGCCAAAGATAAGCCGCTGAAAGACCCTGACAGCGTGTTGCTTAGTTAGAATGAACAAGTCAGGGTACAGACATGCGACACCTAAAAAAATTAAAAGGATGCACAGTTTGAACCATAACGCCGCACTTAAATGTCGAAAAATGTGTGCGTGGGGAGTAACTGTTTAAAATTGGATGCAAGTAAAATGTTGCGCATTAAAAAAAATCCCATGAAAAATACACCCTAATAAATGTTTAAACACAAACACTTCTTTAAAATGTCATGCCATCGTATTCAACTAAAAAGTTGTAAACGACCGAACTGTACTCGGGTAGTCATTCTTTCATCGAACAGCAGAGGGAGCCCGTGTGCCACTAGTGGTACCCGAACCATATTTTTTTTAACGTAATCCTCAAGCCTTTCAGCTTGATTGAACGCTTATCGAATAACACCACGTGTGGAAACATGCACACATCGATGGATTTTCAATAGTAGTCGTGTTAGACAATTTCAGGCTCAAGCGACATGACAGTCATGGATTTCCTGTCTCAAGTGGTTTGTGAGTTGGTGTCAACATCTCCTTTAGAAACATGTTATGAGTTTGAATACTAGACAGCAGCAAGTTAAATGGACTCTCAAATGGAATCTTTCTAAACAAGCACCGTCAAGTAGTTCATGAGCCTTAGTTCGTATATTCGCCGTCGTCGGTTTTTTGTGCTTGCCATCATTTTTGCTGATGTTGCCAATTAACTTGTTCACTTGAGCATTTATTTCGTTTGTCACTGCATAAGTGATACAATAAATCGAAATTAATTTAGTAAATCATAGTTTCTAGCGTGTATATACAAAATGTAGGATTCAATAGCTAAAATTCAAACACAACTTGATGTCTTTTATTACAAAAATAATTATATGATCAAATAATCTCAATAAATTTTATATTGATATATTGTATATATGATATTATATATATATATATATTTTTTTTTTTTAAATAAAAAGCATCTATCAACACTAAGAAAATATTGAGTGCCTTTTGTTTTTGGGGTTAGAAAAATCAGGATTTATTCATTACAGTAATGGATAATAAAAAGCACGTATTTACAAATATCTGTTTGAAAAATATCTAGTTGTTTTTGCATTGCGCCATTCAATTGTATAATATGAAACGCAATTTTACGTCAATGTCAATGTCATGATGAAAAAGTTTCTGAAAGCAAAAAGCATCGACATTTTTTTGTTTTATCGGATGAATTTTTTTATCGATATGTTCTGATTTTTTAAAATCTGAAATGCAAAGAAAGCAGCTTTATTGAACATTCATGTTGACTCGAACCACATTTTGTATGGATTTTATGTTTTTTTATGATGCATTTTAACCCCACAATACATTTGTTTCAATAAACAAAATTGTACAACAATACAGTGTGACATGATAAAAAAAAAACACATCAATACAAAACAACTTCAATCATCATGAATAAACTTAATTTTAAAAAAAAAAAAGAGCGGTGTATTTACAAATTTCACAAACAAACAAACAAACAAAAAAGTAATGGCTCTTGTGCACGATTACAAAAAGATGTACCGTACTAAAATGTAACGGATAAGTTCCAACATGTATGCATTTGTAAGTATAACAGTTAAGACAGCCTTTTAAGTTTGACATTGATCTTAACAGCTGCAAGTACGCACCAACCAGCACTACATCAAGAGAGGAATAATTAATTTGTTTTTTCTATCATGATGAGTCACTTCTCTGGTGTCCTTCACTTGAGGGTCTCGAAGCCTGGAGGAGAGAGCGCTCCTCGCTTGCCGCCCACTTTTGAACGTGTCCTCTTTTTGTCCCTGCCCTTAGGACACGGTGCAGCTGTTGGTCTTGTTCATGGGGGGCCTGAAGCGGGCGTGTTTGGGGAAGGTCTCCCTGCGTCGGCGAAGAGCCGGGCTGAGGCGGCTGGGCAGGTTGGCCTGCTGCAGGAGTTCCTTGAACACCTCCACCACGTTGTCGTTCTCCTTGGCCGAAGCCTCCAGGTAGCCGCTGTTCCAGTCCATCTCCACGGCGGACAGCACGTCGTCTCCGGACACCCGCCTCTCGCCCACGCGGTCCGTCTTGTTGCCCACCACCACCATGGGGGTGTACTTGTCCCCCTTGATCTCCAGGATCTCTTCCCGCAATCTCTTGACCGTCTCCAGCGACTCGGGCTCATCCACGGCGTAGACCAGTGCGAAGGCGTCGCTGTTCTGGATGGAGAGCTTGCGCATGGCCGGGAAGGAGTAGCTCCCGCTGGTGTCCAGGATCTCCACGGTGATCTTGACGCCGCTTACGTCGTACTCCCGGCTGTGGAGCTCCTCCACCGTGCGCCGGTGTTTGTCCTCAAACGTGTCCTGCAGGAAGCGGCGGATCAGGGCCGTCTTGCCCACGCCGGCCGCCCCCAGGAACACCAGACGCACGTGGGTCTTCCCCTTCACCTCCAGTGACATGCTGGACGCCTGACGAAAAAAAGGTACTGGACGGACGGATGCTTGCCTGTACTCGTCCGCTGAAAGTCAACTTGACTTGAGTCCGCTCGCGTCTCTGTTCTGTCGCCTCTGTGAAGATGCACGCCCGCCTTTTTATGCTTGTTTTGGAGGAGAGAGCGAGCACGCCGTCCCCTGCACTCGCAGCCAATGGGCACTTGGAAGGCTGCTGGAAGGCTGCCCAATGAAAGCAAGGCATGCAAATGAGGGCTCAGCTCAGAAGCAGAGGTTTCAAACGCGCAGTCAGGTAAATCCAACAAGGGGAGAGGACGACTCTCTGATTCAGTGTTTCGCAATCTGTAATTGAGTCTCAGTGGCACCTCGAAGGTATAAAGTGACTCGAATTTCTTTTTTTTTTTTCTTCTTTTTTTTTTTACTGGCAGGAAATTTCACAACAAGCATCAGTTTACAGTTTATAGTGGCGTAGTCGTCCCAAAATGTTCATGTACAATGTGACCCAAACACCTCTGGATGCATTCCAATATTTATATATTTTGAAAAAAAGTAAAAGCTCCGTTACATGATAGCCACTACAGTGAAACTCCTCTACAACGAAATCTACATGGGTAAAAAAATACCCCCTAGTGTGAAAAAATCTTCACGCATTAACACCATTCACACTTTCCTGTTTCAAATTTGCTACAGTGAAAAACCCCCTGTTGTGAAAAATGTCTTGCTGCAAACATGATTTCGTTGTAGAGGAGTTTCACTGTATTAGCGATGATTGAAACCTTGACTTTTTAAAAGCGTCAAACTGGTCATCGTTTTTCCTAAATATTCATAAATTGAGGAAACTATCAAAAACAATTGCCTGAATTCGCCGAAATCATCTGAACTACGACATAAAAAGCTACCTAAGAACACTTAAAGGTACAAAATATTCCTTAAATTTTACGCAAATACTCGAGATGTCCTGATCATGCTTTTTTTGGGGGGCACCTGAATCTCATTCTTTGTTTTTAAGAGTCCAGCCCCCCCCCCCCCCCCAAAAAAAAGAGCCTGCAAGCATTTTTTTCCCACCTCTTTTTTTCAGCACTGAATTTGATGATACACACATTGGACATTTACACGTGCATGAAGACAAATAAACTTGCTTTTCTTCACCTAAAGTCATGAAAACCTCGTTCTATTGTCCTCTCAGAATGTTCTTTGCCAGTGTGAATTGCGCCTGTTGATTGTAGTTACAGAACACGGCTATTATTCTCTGGCATGAACGGCAAACGGGTGGGAACAGATGAATTAGATCATCTGCCATCTTGTCAAAGAGCATTTTCTTGTTCTCCCCTGTCACTGCACGTCACTTGCATCGGGATAAACAAAGATGCGTTTTTTTTGTTGTTGTTGTTGTTCTTTTTAAGTCAACAGTTGATAACTTTGAGATCACTTAAATTAAAATGGAAAATTTCCCACGGGCACACCTCATAATTTTAAAACTGCAGAGTCATGTGCTGCTGCGCACATCTTTGGGAGTCACTGCCTAAATACATATTTGACAATAGTAAACTCTCAAATGGGAGCGGCCATGTTGGGCAATATCATTCTCTGATGTCGGCCGAAATAATGTCACAGCTTTACTTGTGTCACCGACTGTCTCGTGACTAAGCCCGGAAAACAGGTTAGTGGAGTTCCTGCGCAAGCCATGATAACTCCCATAACTACGAGTTGATGACATCATGGTCTGAACAAAACTTAAGCAAAGTTGTGATCAGTATGGTTTTTTTTGGGAGGGGGGGGGCGGGGGGGGGGTTTGTCTGGTGCCACACTCAAGAAAACAAAACTTAACTTGCATATACCCGAATAAAGTGAATCTAATGGAACCAAAAATTTTTTTTTCAGTGGAGCCAAGATTCAAGATCTGGCGGAGATTCAGCTATACTGCCACCGTGAAGCGAAAAGCACAAAATGGAAACACTCGCAAGGAGCATGGACGAGAGATGGTAAGACTAACTAACTCCATGCTCCATGGCAAATCCGAATAGCGACAGAATGTTGTATTTGTCCTCCACTGTCGTACTTCTTCCGTGGCATCCGGCAACTAACGTCACGGCGCAATACTGCCACCGAATTGATTTTCTTTCCACCGCCAGGAAGCCAATGTGAATGAATAGTTGCTGGTGCCAATAGCTTGCTCTGAATTCGACAGAGCGCTCACAGTTTATCCTGCGTTCTTGTCATTAATGAGCTCGCGTCCCGAAATAGTGAAACAAACCCAGTACACAGCACATTATGGGATCATTTAGCACAGCTGTGGCTACGTTTCAGTCACCTCCCGGATTTTTTTGCTGCTTCATTAGCTCTGATGTATCGATCCTAAATGCCGCAGTAACGAAACCGACTGTGTTCCCGAGCACCTTCCAGATTTCCTGGGAAACAGTCATCGTCGCCGCCTTGTTATAGGCTTCGCAACGACGTGGAACCAAAACAAGCCCAGGGGAACGCCGCGTTAAGCCCCTCCTCCCTCTCCTCGGCCCCATCCCATAAACACTCACGGCAGATGCGCCTCGTGATCAGCGCTCGAGTGTTTTTGTGTGTCTGTCCCGTGAATGACAGGGTGACCTTGCCTTACCTTATTTTCCTCCCAATGCTTGACACAAACATGGCTACATAGGAGTACTGAGGAGTTCAAACTCCATGCTGTATACAAGCCAAAACCAGCATTTACCTCTCATACTGAAAGAAAAAAAAAACTCTCACAAGCCACCCAAAAAAAATCAAATAAAATAATCCAGATGTATACTAGATGTACAGTCTACTCAAAAAAAGTGTTCCTGGATTCGAACACATTTATTCTGTGCAAACACTTGCCGAAATAATCAAGCAAATTCAACAAAAACTTGTTTCCGTGTAGTGACAGAAGAGAGGTGAAATTTTGGTGAATTTTAGTTGATTTTTTTGCACAATACTTGGCAACTTTTTTTTTTAATCTTATATTGAAAAAAATAAGACTAATAATAATTAAACTAAAATGAAGCATTTAAAAAAAAAAAAACTAACAAACTTTCTCTAAAATTAAGCTAAAAAAGAGCGGGGAAAAAAGTACGGTAACTATAACAAAAAATCCCAAAATATTCTAAATAATCCTGATTCTCTCACGTTTAATTTAACGTTGGCTCGCCCTTAATGAAAATTCATTTGCAATTTGCATAAACGTGACCGTGTCAGCAATGTACAGTGGCTATCAGTAGCAGGCCTTTTGGAGCAGCCTATTGTGCAAGGTGTAAAATACGGCAAACAATACAAGCAACAAAAATGCTTGAGAGTACTTCCGTTTTGAGTGTCCTGCATTGTGCGCGATGACTCACGAGCACACTGTCATTTGTAATGACTCACTGGAACAAGTGGATAGAATATACTACTACTCTCTATTGTTCATGTTATTTGGAGCATGCATACCTTTCCCCGACAAAAATAATACAACGTGAACATTATCGAGAGGTCAGAATCGAGGGTATCATTTCGTAGAGTACTCGCCATTTATCACTAGGTCTCATTTCCCAGATCCTTTTGTGTTTTATGATGTTCCGGCAGCATAATAGCCAGATGGTCCCATGTACTGGACTGAAACTAATGTTGTTAGCCGCGCGCATACTTCCACCGTCGTACTCAACATGAACCAGCAAAAGATGTTTGATTACTTTCCCGAAATTCAATTTCGGGCGGTGGTCCATCAATCTTTTTCAAATGCTCCTATAAAATTAGTCATTTTCGATATTATTATTATTATTATTATTGTTATTATTATTACCGTATTTTCTGGATTATAAGTCACTCCGGAGTTTTAGTCGCACTAGCCATAAAATGCATAATAAAGAAGAAAAAAACCCATATATAAGTCACACTGGAGTATAAGACGCATTTTTGAGGGAAATGTATTTGTTAAAATTTAACACCAAAAACAGACATGTCATCTTGAAAGGCAATTGAAAATAAAAATAAAAATCGAGAACAACAGCCTGAACAAGTGTACGATATGCTAACGTTACATGACGCATCAAAAAACGAGTTGAGAACGTGCCTGGTATGTTCATGTAACATATTAATTAAGAGTTATTAAGATAACTGTAGCATTTAAAAAAAAAAAAAAAAATCATGCTAACAAGTTTACCAAACCAACAGTGTCACTCCAAATCACTAAATCCAATGAAATCTTCATCCTTGGTGCCACAACGACTGCGCCAACTCCGGAGGTAGAAGATGCCGCACTTCGCCTTCTACAGCACTATAACTGCGGCTTGAGATCATTTCATGTTTTAATTCAATAGGCATGCTTCCGATGCCTTACCGCTTAGCCACCAGGGGTTAGCATATCACGTACAGGCATGCTACGCGTAAATTTGAGGTGGCAACTATGCTGCGGTAATATTGTTTTTTTCGCAGAGGATGAACAAGATATACCTGTGTGTGAGTATTGTATGCATGAGTTGCTACCGTTCTGATTTGTTTAGTTTTCTAAGGCTTTGCGCAACTGCAACATCAATGCTAGTCTCGTTAGCCCGTGCATGGGGTTTTGTATCGTGAGTTAGCATTAAGCTTATGGACTTTGATATGGCAAAGTTAGGTAGTTTTGGTCATATGTGTGGAAATCCCTTTCATTTTTTTACATTTTGTTTTATGTTTTTGAGGTGCCACTAAAGTATTTTTTTGTTCTGGAGCACAGCAGCACTTTATAGACCATTATAAATTCCAACTTTGGAGAAACCTTTCCTACTATGCACACGTTGTGTGTCGTAAACACATCCAATGCCCCCACACGGTGTTATTGATCATCGTAAAGGTCAGCAGTATGATTTACAGATTAAATGGATGACAATTTATTGAGTCACGGCGTGAATGAGAGTGGAGGCCACTATTCGAGCTGAACGTCTAGTTTGCTCTTTTCTTCGCGGTGCCAGTGCCTCTGGAAGAGAAATCTGAACCGAGAAAGTAAGAGTGATTCCTAATTCCCAACAGAAGACAGCGAGCTCATGAAGTAGATACTGGATGATTTATTCAAGGCCTTCATAAATCCATATCACATGACAGCCAATTGGGTTGGACCCTTGTCACACCTTTTAATGCTGTCTGCGTTTCAGGTTACAAAGCCTGCTCAACAGGTTGCTGTGTCTTCCTGACCTTTCATAACACTCTTGCTTGTCCGATGTGTGTGTGTGTGTGTGTGTGTGTGTGTGTGTGTGTGTGTGTGTGTGTGTGTGTGTGTGCACATGTCTCTGTGTGTGTGCACATGTCTCTGTGTTCTGTTCCTTCCTGTGCAAGTTGCTGCTTTTTTGTCTTACGGTAATTACTTCCTGCCTCTAATTTTTTTTTCTTTCTTTGTCTTGAACCCAGACTTGTTTACCAGTGAATTCAACTCAGCAGACTTTACCATCAGCAGCCGTTTGGCAAATAGTGAACAATTTCTCAACAAAGATGACTGTTTAATGCCAACCCCAGTAAAGGTTTCGTAACAAACGACATATTGAACAAAGAGAAATAAACAGGCCGCACTGTCTTAATCCTTAATTAGCATCTATGTTGCTGTGCTTTAACCCTTTTTTTTGCAGTGGTGTGAACACAAATGGTTCAGCAAATGCATGTTGGGCGTTAATTAGTGCTGTACAGATGAGCTCAGAGACGTTACTATGAATCCCATTTAAAAATCCTCTTTAAAATACACGTTACAACACATTTTTGTTATTTTTCTTTTTTACTTTTACGGGGAAGGCCAGAACGGGTTACAATGGAACCCAAACTCACCGTTTGTCTTTTTCTTTTTTCCTTCCCACAATTAACCTTTTTCCATTGTTAATTTTGGGTAGCCAACCGGAGGCTTATCCCCGTTTAAAGATGATTTCAGAGAAAGCCGTGATTTGAGTTGCGAGCATGGTCGGGGTATAAATTAGATTTGTATCACAAGGCATTTCTGTGTCGTAAGTTGCACATTGCTGGCGTTGGGCGGAATCTTCATATTTCCAAAACCTTCACTTTCAGGGGAAAAAAAAAAAAATTCATCGCAGAGAGCAAGTCATTTTCAACCCTTGACATTCGTCAGTAATTTGAAAAATAACAGACCCGCATGGGTACTGACCAATAGTATTAATTTGTGAAAAAATATGAAATTGAAATTTGGACCACGGAGGATTTCGGCTTTACGTCATTGATTGTAAAATATGCTATGTCAATGACAAAAAAAAAAAGTGTGTTACACTTCTTGTTAGAGTCTTTGTTGGAAATTGGTTGAGGATGTGCTATTTTGCCTTCTGGTCAGATCATCGGCGCACGTCCCGACACGCACGCACATGCTGTCATGTCACGTCAAGGCGCTGCCAGGAAATGACGGTGTTCCAATGTGACACATGCCAAATAGAAAATGTTGCCCTCTGTTGCAAAATCGAGCGTCACGGCTCAAGGAATTCAATCTGTTCCTCTCCATTCACTGCAAAGGCACTCGGGCAAAAGTGAGCACACCGAGAACGAGAACATTTGATTTGGCTTTTGTTTTCGTCTCGCGGTACATTCTGACCTCTTGACTGTCTGTGCTCCTCAGCCGCAAGCGTTCCGTCCTTCAGAAGGATTTATTCGAGTCGCACGTTTGCCTCCGAGGAGCAGCATCAAAATCAGGGATGCTCCAATGAGTTGTAAGAGGAAAAGTAGAATCCATGCCGTTGCCACGCCAACCGCAGATTTCCTACTTTTCTGGTTTGTTCATTTTTGTGGACTAGCCATGCTTGCGCTTTTTTTTTTTTTGAAGAGCACAGGCGTGTTTTCTTCCTTTGTCATGCATACAAGTACAGTGATGCAAGGCAGCAGAGGAGCTGATCATGTTTTGCGAGCACTCAGCTTAGCATTCAACAACACTCTAACTTAGTTTTTGTGTGGTGAGTCAAGACAATAGCCTGTCCACTCCCAAGTAGCTCCTAAGTCGTGCAATTCTTTTTGCAAAGGGGACACATGAGAAACTGAAATGCGTGCAGATGGCCATGACAACAAGCTAACCTCATCTTTATCGATACTATTTCAAATGTTAGAAAAAGCATATTGTCGTTTCCCCAAAAAAACAAAACAAAAAAAACGGTACGTGTTTCGATATGGTTTGCGTTGTTGTCATTCGGAAATTTTAAATGAAAATCATACGCCGTCATGAAAACGACATCTTTATACTTGAAGCAATTAATCTTGCGCAACAACCGCCGACTCATACTAGCCGTTCCCCGTCGCGACTCCCAACTACAGTCAAACCTCGGTTTTCGTCCATAATCCGTTCCAGAAGGCTGTTCGAAAACCGAAATTGTCCGAAAACCGAAACCATGCTCTTTTTAAAATAAAAATGTTTATTGAACACGTCTGCTCACAATGGAAAGCAACACGAGGAAGCGTCACTTCCTCGTGTAAGGAAGGCGAGGGGAGTCAAATGGTGCATTCAAGTGCGCTCAGTTTGTTCGAGAACCGAAATTTGTTCGTCATCCGAGGCAAAAAAAAAACCTCGAAATTTTTGGTCGAAAAAACGAATTGGACGAGAACCGAGACGTTTGAAAACCGCGAATCTGGAATCTGATAGAAATTTTTATTTTGAAAAATAAACTGGATAGGAAAGTAGTCCTTTTTATATTTTTTGGTGTATTTTGGGGAGGGGGGGGGGATCAAATCATCTCTATAAGCGACTTATTTTGAAGGAAAATGTTGTGAGATGAGTTTGAAGTTCCGTTCACATCATTGATTTGTTTCATTCTATTCCTTTGACTCAAAATCATATTTAAAGACAGTCCGTTTGCGCTGAAGCACATCATAATATCCTGAAACTCATTCTCTACAACTTGTAGTAGGTTATTTAAATTTTTCCCAGCATAAAATAAAATGTTACCAGCCGGAAAAAAAAAAATCCCAAAAACCTTTATTACAAACAATGACAGTGCTGTTCACGGAACATGTTGATGCGATTAAACACAATTAGAGGTCATTATAATTTTAGAGAGGAGTCAATTACCGTACTTGTGAATCAGGGGTGGCTGAGTTCCCTATTCCGGGTGAGTAGCTCACTGTACAAACACTGTGAACATCTTCCGGATGGACCGAATGGATGTGTGTCATCGTGTTGGAGGTCAACACGCACACACTCAGCCATGTCCTGAAAGGCAGTGTGTGTGTGTACTGATTGGAAGATAAACGGAGTACTTTCTTGTTCCTGTTCCTGTCAAACACATCAGGGAAGAGGATTTGTGTACATTATTGTCTGTGGCCGATGTCCTAATCCTCTGGCCTGGATAATGGAATTGAGCGATGCCGATAACCAAACAAAAAGCCCGGGACCTCTGCCAAGGCTTAACTGTCAACAAAACTGCAATAATCATCACTGGATCCACCCCAAATTGGTGGCATGGCTTTCTCTTTGGCTTTTTTTTGGTGTTTTTTTGTATGAAGAAATCGCACCAGGGCACATTTGGTGAGAAAAATAAACATGAAATAGAAAAAGGAATGAAAAGTGTCCAATATTAGTCAGGCGAGGGAGGTGGGGTGATACATTTTTACTATATTGTGGTTCACTTTTTTTTCCCTTTTTTAAAAATCGGTATAACAGAGCCTAATGTTGTGGCCAAACCTTATGTTATTGCGTCAAGGTTGTGGAAATGCTACGGGAAACCCTTCACGTCTGTGTTGACTCATTAGCAGCTCATTTGCACTTGAGTGTAATCCAAAGCCTCTCGTTTTACTAATTCGTATTTACGGAAACACGCGTTGATTCGTTCAGGTCACTCCTAAACCGATTGAAGAGTTGTGCCCTGCGGCCCCCAGCATGCTTCCTTCCACTCATTTGCTAATAAATATCTTGTTGTAATGTTGATATCTCTGCGGCGCCCATCTGTTTAGTTCCCTGCTTTCTTAGGCCTTTTCCACATCGAAACAGAGGAAAAATTCCCATCAACACTGACGTTATGTAGTTTGTTGTATGTAGGCCTGTGCGGCACTGTCGCGCTGCCGCTGTCATTTTAGGAAACACAATGGCGTCGTTTCCGAAACTGTAAAAATGTCCAAATCGGGCCCAAAGTGTCAATATTTGCTTTTGTCCACATTATGTACATATCTATAAATATATCAATTTTCTATGTCACAAGCTGTAACCAGGAAGCCACACGTGAAATGTCATATATATATATATATATATATATATATATATATATATATATATATATATATATATTTTTTTTTTTCCTCCAAAAATCCATACTATGATTCAGTCCACGTGTGGGTGGACTGGGAGCCAGTGTAAAGCATGTGGGACTGCCAATATATGTGGGCTACGTAAACAACCATTGCCTCCTCAAGATAATAATCATAATACATTTGATTTATAAGCGCCTTTCAAGACACCCAAGGACACTTTACAATCAGGAACAAAAACAATAAAACACAATGCGGGTTGAGCAGCAGCAGCCAAAACGCACCAGCGTTCACTCAACGCGGAATTCAGAAAGAAACCACAAGGGAGGAAGAGGGGGAGAAAAAAAAAAACCTCCAGCACGCGAACAAGCGTATGACAATTACAAGTCTGAGGATAATGAACCAGTTTTGCAATCCGCTGAAAATGTTAACGTTGGCAATACTTTTTGGCGGCTGTACTACATGTGTGACAAATGCTGTAATTATTCCCTGGGAACAGACACACACACACATATAGAAATGCATAAACGTGAACATTTATGGAATAGCAGTACAATTGTAATTTTTTTTCTTTTTCTTTTTTTTGGTAACTGGGGTGGATGTTCAGTACTGTATGTCCAATGCCCCCCCCAAAAAAAATCTACATTTCAAAATGGGTCCGTTTTACCCACCACATAACATGTACGCCAAGTCCACATTTCAGTTTACAACAACAACAAAAACAAAATGGTGGTCAAATTTCACATATGTTGGTTGTGTAGACACCCCCGAGATGCAAATGCATGCATTCAAGCAATTCAAATGTCACTTTGCCAGAAAATGTCACCTGTTCATTTTGCCCATCCAAAAATTAAATCTCAAGACAGGATGAATGGAAAGTGCCCCTGCAGGAAGTGGAAGATGTTTATTATCCACCTAACAAGTTGATTTTCATTTCCTCCACTCCTACCTTTTTGATCTCTCTCTCTATCAGCTGTCCACACTTTGGCTTTGATCCCGCCCAACTATCTCCTCAACCTGCTTGCGTAGAGGCATTTCCTGCCCTCCAAGGTTATTACCGTCATGCTCAAGTGCATTAGTAATAAACTCCCCTGAGCCCCCGCTGTGATGGAGCACTCCTCCATGTTGTCTCGGGTGCGAGCCCACCCTCCACCCAAAAAAACCCCAAAAACATTTCAAGTGTGTGTGACGACTGGGGAAATGTCGATGACTCTTTTTAAGATGAATGTGTGTGATCTTACCCAATAAAATTGCTACCCCCCCCCCATCCACACCTCTATTTGCTATATGATGGAAATGGGAATCGGGTGGGGGGGGGTGAAGGTAATCCCTGTGAGCAGATGGTGACTAATTAAAGCTGCCACGTTAATTGCGTCTTTACCTTTCGACATGCTTGTCATGGGGATGAAACGTTTGCGCTGTGAGTTATGTCATCGTGTTAAATGGGATTTTAAGTAGGACAGGGTGACGCCGCCGGGAACATTTATTTATGTATTTATTTGTCACATTTTGTCATGGGGGGGAAAAAAGGCAAGACAAAAAAATCAAAATAGAAAATCAAGATGAAAGTGAAATTTGTCTTAGTCCATTTTTTATTTATTTATTCCAAGCCCGATGACGAGAGGTAGCAATATGCTAATAATCTGTGTTGTTTCTGGCAACTGTCTTAATTTGAATGATTTGGCTGTAAATACATATTAGGTGTACTCACATTTTAGTAATTCCAATATTGTGAAGCGTGTGTACACCCCGGGTGTGACATTTAGGTCTTCAGCCCTTCGGAAAATCCCGTTGCACTTTTTTAGGGGGCGAACAATCCAATCTTATATTTTCTCAATGGGGTTTATGAAGAGTAGTCATTTACAATGGGTTTTAAAATGGGATCGATGGTTTGTTATCAATACATATACAGTAAACATTCCCATCCCCGGAATTCTATGAAAAGGAATATCCTTCACCCGTAATAAAAACCTATGCATTAACATTTTGACTACGATATTACATGTTACCGGAACTACGTAAGCGGAAATTCCACTATCCGTAACCCGGATGGAGACGTCATGCAGCGGGAGTTTAAATACACGCAACGCTCCACCCGATACGCGGAAACACACCAACGGAGACACCTTTTCACTTCGCATTTTTTGATAATCAGATTCGAAACGACGACATTGCCGTGCGTTTTACTGTAATTGCGAACGATTTCTAACTTTATTCACTTACGTCCTGTTGATCGCGGCACGAGCTTATAAAGCAACGCCCACTCAACACAACTGGAGAAGATGGAAGAAACGTGTTTGCTTCGCCGTTTATGTCATCGAATTCGAAACGACTATGTGTCAGTGACTTTTTATTGGCGTGCGTTTTACTGTAATTGCGAACGATTTTAACTTTATTTACTTCGTCCTGTAGATCATGGCATAGAAAACGAGGAAGCCCCAACAAAACAAAACAACCCAAAATAGACTCATTTTTTCCCAAGACTGAAAAAAATCAACATTAAAATACTGTACATACTATACTGTGTTGTGGTTTTTTAATTTACACCTGTACTGTATACTGTACTGCTGTTTTTGTTATATAAACATGGACAGTATATTTTTGCATTTTATTGCTTGTGTTGTTACACATGCAGTTTTCAACATACTTGCAGGTTCATAAAGGACATGTACCATGCTCATTTCCCAAAAGAGGAATTTCTGTTATAAGGACAGATTGGACAGCGCAAACATGAGTCCGTACTAGAGAATATTTACTGTAGAAGGATTTTTATCATTTAGACCGTGGGTCAGCAACACGCGGCTCCAGAGCCTCTTTAGCGACATCTAGGGGCTCCCTGGAGCTTGATTAAAAAATTTTTTGAAAATGGAAAAAAAAATTGATAGTAGGCTAATATAGCTCAAATAGATCTAGATCCATGTTGCAGCTCCGAAAAAGGAGAGCTGTGGTGTTTTTTTAAAAAAAACGTACACTTTATTTATGCTTTTAACAGTCTCAACAAACACAGACACGTCTGCGTCCGACTCCGTGCCTTCTCTCTTCTCGTTCGACTCGAGAGGCGTTCAAAGACATCCTCCGAAAAACGGAAATTCATGATCACTTCGCTGACACTAAGAAAAGCGAAAAGAATGCACCAAAACAAAAAAATCAAGCGAGGAAATTACAAAATAAATTCTTTGGGGGCGTTTGTGAATACACAACAAAGGAATAAATAACAAACAATTCCGAGACAGTCCAGCCTCCTACAAACATATAGCATGCGTTTCCTTCATTGTAAGTTTTATAGAAGGCTTTTATTTTTTTGCGGCACCAGAAATATTTGTTTTTTGTTTTTTTTTTGTCCTGTATGGCTCTTTCAACATTGTGGGTTGCCGACCCCTGATTTAGACCTTTTTAAAAAAAAAAAAAAACATTTCCCCCCCCCCTTTAATTTATTTTTTCAATCATTTTTCTCTCCCCCCCCCAGTGGTATTTTTTTTCTTAATACATGAAACAATCAATAAGAAGTTATCTTTTTTTTTTTTTTTTTTAAATAACAATCATTGCCTGTTCCTACTTTACCTCTGAGTAAAGAGCCTTAATCCACGAAACTCTGTATTTATAGAGCACGTTAAAACAACCACTGCTGTACACAAAGTGCTGTACATGCAGCAAAAAAATAATTCAGACAACAACAAACAATCAAACGATCTATCAACAACAAAGACGGCGGAAAGCACAAAAAAAACAGTCAAACGAAAAACCAAGCCTCATGCTGAGTCAAAAGCCAAAGAATAGAACTGAGTATTAAGACGAGTCGGCATGTCAAAAGGAATCTGCGCCAGTGGTTTGCCACACAAATGCTGCTTGACAAGACATTTTTTGAGCCCCAAAATAATGTGAGACACAAAATGGATATGGAAATTCTTGTGTGCGTATGTGTGTGTGTGCACGCGTGTGTGTCGTGGCGTTGAAAGCAGTGAGTCACAATCTGTCAACGGGATGCGACTGAGCTCTCAGTGCATTCTTCAGCCTGATGACCTACTTGCGCAAATGTTGTTTTCCAAGAAGACAAAGGGGGGTACTTTTATCTCATTGTCATTCCAGGCACAGCACGTCAGAAACACTGATTGTTCCAAAGACGCTGTTTGACTATTTTATTATCATTTTGCGTGTCTCTGTGTCACTGCTTTTATATCTGTGTGTGTGTGTGTGTGTGTGTGTGAGCATGCATGCCCAACACTGCAAATATTTCCCCCAAAATATGCTGTATGAATGAAATGAGATTACAAAAGAAAAAATAATTGCCACATGCAAATTTCCTGCTGCTCCAAGTGAGAATATGATGAGGTGTGAAGATACCGTATGTGCTTGTCCATGTTGTCTGAGCTCCATATGCAAAAGTGTTTTTGTGTGGGTTTTTTTGTTTGTTTGTTTTTTGTACACGCCTTCTTTTTTTTTTTTTTTGTATGTGTGCCGTAATGACGAGAGTGGGATATGTGCTTTCGTCTGCTAATTGCAATCAGCATTCTAAACACTTTTGTCAGGCTCCTCATCTTGATCAAATGAAGTCTCTCCAGTGGCGGTTGAAAAATTGTGCGCACTCTGTGTGTCGGTTTGACAAAAATCACAGTTTGGGGTCATATCTTGGTTTTTCTGGAATGGATCAGATCACTTTCAAAACGGTAAGGCAAGATGTGCCGCCGGCCTATCGTGAGCAAAGGGACATTTATTTTCAAATGCACATAGAATGGGTGTTCCCTCAGGTGCAAGATAAAAAGGGCACGTTCCCATTAGGTTCCCATACAAGTACATTACATGAAGGCAAGCATAATTCATATGTTTAGGGTATGATTTAACCGCCTAATTGCTGCAAGTAGACATCCATTATCCGGATGTTGTGGAACCATGATTTAACGGACTCATTGTGGGAAGGGGGTCATCCGTTTCATCGAAATACGGTCTCAAAACAAAAAAAACAAAATTGCACTTTTTTTTTTTTCATGGTCTAAAATGTTCAGTGCGGTCATTGTGGCCAAAACGGTCCCGTTCTGGAATGAACAGACTGAAACGGATACTTTCGAAAGGACGTTTTGAGTGCATGGACTAGACACTATTTTCTGTCCGTTAAATCAAGCGTTCACCGCACATTTATCATCTCAATACATTTCTAATCCAAGGGTGTGCAGTCAAACCGTGTTAGAGAGTCGATGACATACCTGAGCTGAAATGAGGTTGCTTCTGTCATGTAGGCTGGAGCCTCATTCTTTGCTTCAATTTTACTTTTTTTTTTTTTATCCATTATTGAGTTACTTTAGTTTAATAAATGAATTTGACACCCCTGAATTAAAGAGTTGGCAAGCATGACGATGATGTCGTTACTGCTCCTTCTGGTTTGCATATGTTGTGCTTTTGGTATCCTAAAGCCAATTCTCCCAACACGTCAATGATATAATTAACGAGAGTTAAATTCGAATGATGAGGTTTATCACCGGGGCTGTCTCGGGGGAGGGGAGGCAACTCGGGGCAGATGGCTGGAAAAACACCCCGTGTACGGTAAAACACGCACACGCAGAAAGCAAACATGCCTGGCTGGTACTGTGTCTGTGATATGTATGCATGCATCAGCATCAAAGCCTGCTGAATATTCTCTGTTTTCGTGGGTCACCTGATCTTTTCAGTCAAACAATCGTCTTTTTTTTTTTTTGCATTCCTTGGAGGGAAATAGAAGGAATATTTGCATGAATATGTGGTTGTCATCTTCTAGTACGTTATGTCAAGATGAGAACGAAACCAGATGTGTTTCCTGACATATGCAAGCTTACAAAATGAAAGAAAAAACAAACAAACAGAAGAATCTCAATCTTCATTCAAGTGACTTCCAGTGGCACTCAAAGGGCTTCACACTGTTTGTTGTCATCTTTTTCTGCAGGCGAGTTCTTCATTCGCCTGACAGCCTTTGTTTGACGCTCTCTGGCGGCCGCGCATTACTGAACATGCCACCTAAAGTGATGTTTGCTCACTTTTATAGCTTCTATATTCGCTATTTTTTTTTTCTTTTTTAACCGTCATGCAGTATTTTTAAGTGGCTGCATAAAGGGTATTACGTCCCAAAAATGTCCCTCTTCCAATGTGCAACAACTTTTTTCACGTTTAATTTTTTTTCACTTTCGACCCCTCAAAATGTTCAGTGGGAATTGGCCAAGACATAGATATACATCCTATGCAAAATTTCAGCTTTGTGGAGTTATTTTTCACTCTTTTGTCTGTGGTGTCCATTTGTCCAACAGTCCAAAATCGTCCAAAGTGTCCGAAATGTCCAATTTTGGGATAATTACTGCATGGGGGTTAACATGACAGACACACTCTCGCGGAGGCAGATTATGCATGCGTTGATCTCTGCCGAGCAACATTTGTTACTGTACGTATGAGCACTGGATGTAAAGCTTGTGTATCTACCGCACAGGAAACGGTGTTAAAAAAATGAATTCCAAGCAGTGAGTCACGAGTGCCTCGCTCCACTCAAGTACAATGCATGGATCCCGCTGCGGAGGAGGGACGGAGTGTTTTGATCAAGTCTCCGAAATGGAGACTAACATGGACGTTATGGTGCATTGACTCAGTGTTTGACTCACGACCATGTGTGTCGGGTGGATAGCTGTGACCCACCAGCACATGCTGTGTTCAGTGGAGTGAGCCGAGTGTTACAAAAGCAAGTTGCTGTGCTGAGTTGTGTAAAGTAATGGAGTAGATTTATTCAGTGCCTTTCGGGGGGAATGCAGGGCCCCAAATTTTCATCCTAAGCGAAAGTCTAACTGCACAAGAGGGGTAGAAGCGGGCGTTTGCGCCGTTGTGGGAGGGAACACAGCCGACTTGTTTGCCATCCAATGAAAGCGGCTCCCTTCATTCCCTTTAAATTCAGCGCAGAAGGAGGCTTGTGACCCCCCAAAAATGATTGTTTTCTATCACCGCCCCCAAACCCTGACACCTCACGTCAACCACAGACACTCTAGGGCGGGTTTTCGATCTTAAGCGCCTTTTAGCGACTCACCTAAACCCACGTACTGTATTAGCCTCCATCAACCTGCTGGTGATATGTGGTACTGCACACATCCCACTTATTTTTAATTTTGACTGCAACTCTGGAACACAATGGCCTAGCAACCCTCGGAAACCAACATCGAGGCTGCCATTTTTAGAGCCCCTAAATATTTCTGGATGTGCTTCCGTGTCTCTACGACCCTTTGTTCACATAAAATGGAGGACAAATTGAAGTTTTGACCACTTCTGTCAAACTGCTTGAACGTTTAGCTCCACTCACCTTTATTTAGTTCAACCCTGATCTTATCTGAGACTTAAATGTGGAGCCGTGTGTGTCATTATCATGCGTTGACATACCTATACTATCACATGTAGGTGTGTTGTGCGTGGGTATTGCGTGACAAAGCACTGTCGTGCAGCAACATATTGGCAAAGGTCGTGTAGCTATGGCTCGTATGTATGTATGTGTCTGTCAGCGAATATGCAAATTATTTTATAGCTAGAAACGCTGTAGCATGACTGGGTGCATCGCGCAGGTGCACGCGCCTTTGTGTTGTCTGAGCATCCGAATTTACGGCGGTGCTCCTTTCAGCGAACCGTCACACTCGTGCGTTTTGCATTTTCAAGAAGATTTTGGTGGCCCTTTTGCAGCACTTGTTTTTAAAAAGACCAGAGTGGCAAGAGATGAAGAATCAGTGACAAGTCTACACAAACTGCAGGCGGCCTTACATGAGAACTTCATTGTAACCGCTTGCATAATTTAATTCCAGACCGGTATATGCTGGGAAACGGCCGATCGGTGTCTCACATCAATCTGCATGTGTTTGTTGAAAGAAAGTATCGATTATCTCCTCTGTTCATCCTTCTCTTCTTGCCTTATCTGGCCTCTTCTCCTTTCACTTCACACAGTGTGTGTGTGTGTGTGTGTGTGTGTGTGTGTGTGTGTGTGTGTGTGTGTGTGATGTAACCACCTGAGAGAGGATGCTCACCTGACCTGCGACCCACCAGGCTGCCAGGGAGATAATGTAACCCTCTCGGAGAGAAGATAACAGCCACCCTCCAACCCCCCCCCCCCCCACCGATAATTGTCCAGGCACACAAGCGAGACACTTGTGTTGCCATGGGAACTTAACCCGAAGCAAACACGCACACATGGGGTTAAATGAATGAGAAACTACCACTGTGTACTTTGACCAGGTGAGAGAGTTTAAACATGGAGAAGTGATGTAAGAAGACAACAGAAAATGGATGCGTCTCATCTTTTTGATTCCAGTTGAAATTGCCGGGCAATAAGAGAGCGCTTTGTCACTGGGAGGTGACTGACGTGACAGGTAATTTTCTATAATTGCTGCTAATCATCTGAGTTCGCTGGGTTCACTTACGCATACTCTTTTAATCAGGGTTGGGCAACTTAAATGATGATGAGTTTGGCCACAATTTTTCATCAGTGCTACTGGGGAGGGGGCCACACACATCCTCATCAGATGTAGAACAAAAATGTTATATTTCATATTGATATGTGCTCTTAATATCAGTTTTCATAAGACATTTCTCAATGCATGTAGAAAAGATTCCTTTTCAACGACAAAGGTTTTGATGCAAACAACTAAATAACCACATACTGTGATATTTTTGTATTGTATAAAAATTACCATTCAAGGACGGCACAAAACTGCTGAAGAGCAAAACCAACATTAAGAGCAAGAACTCCATTTTTGTGCTTTTTTTTCTCACTAAAATCAACTCGCTCAAAAATGTCAATATGACATGGCATTCCGATTTTGCAACAAAAAGTGTTCCCTTTATTTTTTTGAGCAGTATATATTCGGCCAACTCACTTTGCAAGACCGGTGCGAGTGCAACCAGCCATGTCTGCCATCTAGTGATGAATGGTGATATCTGAAGGTAAAATTATAAATTGGAACGCCGCTTTTTACCGGGTATCAGGACCGGGCCAGCCCACAGATATGGATATTTTTTTTGTATTTGACCCCCCCAAAATCTACAAAAAACACTGATAAACCTTCAACATGAGGCTATGTGTTGAGGATCTGTGTTGTGTGTAGCGCTCTTGCTCGCTGCTTTTGTTCTGGAAACATACCGGATGTACTTATGAGCGCAACTTCCGCCTTTGTTTAAACTGACGCTATGTTCATGGCCACGGTTCGTGTTACGCCGTGCTGCCAAGTTGTTCTGGCAATAGAATAAATATGCCTAAAATGATCATCTAAACGTGTCTTATTATTGCACGAGTCTACCGGCCATTCTGTCGTGATTCGCACCTCCTTAACACTATGCTCCCCCAAACCCCCACAAAAACAAAAGGAAAAAAAAAAATCCACGAATGGTGCTAAGATATTTGGGGCCATTGTCGTAAAGGAAGCAAATATCTTATCAATGTGTATAAGCAACTCAGTTTAAACCTACTTTCGCCTGCGCCATCGATTTGTTTGCCACTTGCGCCTCCATCTGGTGAGACTTGTATCGGTGCGTCTCAGTAAATTAAAATAGTGTGCGGGAAACAATGAATGTCAGTCGTTCAATTCGTCAAGTGACATTTGATTCTATTTTACTATTATTTTTCCACACAATTAATTTTTTTATTATTTAAATGAATTAATTAATACAATTTTCCACACAATTATTTTTCCACAAAATATTATTCTTCTATTCTCACAGTTTAGAACTCGACACCCAGAGTGAAATGCTACATGATTTAAACATTTCATGTTGACATGGGTTATATTTGTCGGATATCGTGAACATTAAAGTGGGCGAACTGTGCACAAAAATAGAAATTTTGAAAAAAGGACAATTAGATTTTTTTTTAAAAAAATTTCACGGCGCCGTGTTTCACAATTTTTTTGCAACTGATATTTCTGACCGTGAAGCATGAAGATCACCGCGCTCCCAGCATCACATGTTTGATGCCACTTGGGGGGCTTTTGCAAACGTGGGCTGCTGTGTGCGTGCGCGTGTTGTCAGGTCGATGTGACACACCGGCCCTGGTAAATTCGCTGTCATGCTAAAAGCTTCGCTTCTCTCTCTCTCGAGTCAAGCCAGTGACTTGAAAATGCTCTCACCGGTCTCCTCTTATGAATTGAATGAACTGAAGCAAAAAATTGGAGAAAGCATCGAATCCCGAAAAGACACAAACATGGAGCTGAAAAGAATTGGAATGTAACAGTCGAAATGTGCAGAACTTTGAGGCTCGTGATCAAGTTCAATTGAGATAATTATACGCGACATGAAAACACTCAAACTAATTTCGTGTTTAAGTGCTGCCTGGCTGCAGATCCCGAGTAGTGCAACAGGGGGCAGCATATACCCACAAAACACTGGCGTGGTCTTTGCCAGCTAAATTTCCTGCTTTCAGCTTTTGAAAATTCACTTGAAAGTCTACATGGGGAATTTTATCCAGCCGTCTTCTATACCGCTTATCCTCAAACTTACTTTTTCGAACAAATGCATTTTATTCCGTTTCCGGTGTCCACCATGCATTCAAACAGCTATTGGTACATCAACAACCAACTTGTAAATTACAGTATTTCCCCTCATACGATGTTTGGTTCATTATCTGTAGATTTGAGGAGACATCTGTGCATTTCAGGAATAGTATACGTTAATATATATAAATTAGGCATTATTATATAGAAATTAGACCCGCGTGAGCATAAGCAGTTTGGATAATGGTGGATGAATATATGTAGTGTATATAGATTGGAAGATATATTTTCAAATTATTTGGTAAAAATAGTCTGAAGATATAGTTGATCTTCCTCATAGTGGACCAAGGAACTCTTTTCAATGTCCCATCTTTAAAATCACCTTAGAATATACTGTACTCCTGACATTTACTTGTTACTTAAGGCTTCTGACTTCAGTATGCTGACCTTTTAAACACAGTAAAAAAAACAGTTATGCCAAGCTGTATTTTGTCCATATATTATATTTGACCCAGTTTCAGGAGATACGACGTTTGTTTTGGCAATGATGGTAAGCCGCTCCCTTGTTATCACCACTCAACAACGTGTGAATTCCTTGTTCACATCAAATCGGGAAGTGAAAACACAATCATAAACCTTTGGACCGCGCCAGCAGCACTTCCTTGGGTCTTTGTCAGCTAGGCAGTATTTCATTGTTACTAAACCACACATAGAGATAAATAATTTTATTTAGATGCACCTTTCATGACACCCGAGGCCACCTTACAAAGTATGGGTTAAAATACGAGCACAACAGAAAAAGGGATAGCCACCTATGATTGGTGGAGCAGGAGTGAGTTTGACTTGGAAAGGGTGCATCTTGAGATGATGAACAGCGCCTCGGTTTTATTGCGATTTAGCGTGAGCAAGTTTTTATTCATTCAGATCGTAATGTTCGGATTTGTGGTGGAATTTGGTGGACCCAAGTGCAGGGAAGCAGGAAGGCAAGACCGGCGAGCAGCAGGAATCTAAAAAAAATAATTTATTTGACAAAAAAAAGCAAAATCTCAAACAAGGTACTGGGATGAAACAAAACATCAAACTAAACAAGTCTCACAAATAAAGAATGAAAGTAAGACAGAAACAAAACATTCACTGCCATTGGGAAAACGAGGAGACGTAAAGGCCTTAACATGTGACAGCAAGAAATGAGTGAACCAGCAAAGATGGAATGAAACAGGGGAATTTATGGTGCATTCGAGGAAGGGGGTGAGTCAGAGTTTTATGACTTCCGATCAGGAAAAGTGCACTAGAAAACTCCTTTGAGCTGGGAGTTAGCATTCTACATTTTTATTACATTCTTTCAATTATTTGACAGAACTTCCCATAACACAGTGTGATTCATTCTGACTGCGCAATGCTATGTCAATTTCTCCATGCATGACGTTAACTTGGTTAAATGAATGCAATTATGAAGCTTTGCTGGAGGTCAAAATGCATTGTGATGAACCAGAGCAACAAACAATTGATCTGAATCAGCCTTCTTTGTCGTTTACATTCGTCTCAAGCATTTTGAGGCCGGAACCGGGATGATCCGACTTCTCCCCTTCCTCGAATGCAACATGAATCCGAGCAAACTGAAGAGACAACGAGGAACACCTGGACAAGACATAAGTAAGCTGAAGGAGCGGATTGCGAGACACAAGAGACCCGGCTGATGAGAAAAGGTGGAAACCAAAACATAATGAGCAAAACCTGAATTAAGGCACACAAGAAAAAAGTCAAAGAAAGAAAGTCAACAAAAGCACAGCTCATGGCACATAAAGTCGTCCAGCTAAGTGGTGAGGGAAAAGGTTGGAGCGGGATTGGAGGAGACGTTGATCTGTGTGTCATTTGCATGGCGGTGAGTGAATCCCATGGTGGCGGAGGATTGAGCCCTGGGGTAGCACATTGATTGTGAAGAGAGTCTAATCACACTCAGTTCTCTGGAATTCCTGAAGGCAAAACCTTCATCTCTGCATGACAACAACTAGGATTGAGATCAACAGAATTTTCATCAAAGGGTCAAGAGCTCCGGAACCATTCACAACATTCTGTGTGAACCCCTCAGGTCTCCGTCCATACACGTCGAGGACTTGCGCATCCTCAGACGAATTGCAAACAATTTGTCTTCCAGAGTCGATGCTCCTCAAGGTACAGTTGAAGGCCCCGTTGGAATTCCCTTCCCACTGGCTACGAATGGTTACCCAGCCGCCCTCCTCCACACTTTTAAAAGTGCTCTGCCTTCCAGGTGCCTCGGCGATTGGCTTTGGGACGCGTGAGACCACAACACTTCTGCGTCCGGATAGACGTCGCCGAACGTGCAGACAGGGCCGTCCTTCGTCAAAAGGCCTCTGACCGTCCCGCAGCACTCTGTCGAGCACACCGTCGGGTTGGAAACGATGTTTACACTTGGGATGAATCTTGAAACAATGCATTGATTCAAGAAGCTCCTTTCTCTCAAAAGGATCCCAGGGTGGCAAATGGGTCAATATCACTATCAAGCGCTTTTGCAGAATCATGAAAATGTAGCAGAATAAAGAAACGTTTATCAGAAGAAACCAAATTTTTTTTTTTTTACATGGTGCACTCTAAAAACATCCATCGAGCCGTTAATTCTGTTGCATCAAAAATACACTGAAATGGGATCATTTTAACCCAATTAAAACTTGGATCAATTGGATTAACCCTCATGCAGTATTTTTAGCGGCTGCATGAAGGGTATTACGTCCTCGACGATTGTCCCAAAAATGTCCCTCTTCCAATGTGCAACAACTCTTTTCACTTTTAATTTTTTTTCACTTTCAACCCCTCAAAATGTTCAGTGGGAATTGGCCAAGACATAGATATACATCCTATGCACAATTTCAGCTTTGTGGAGTTATATTTCACAGTTTTGTCTGTGGTGTCCATTTGTCCAACAGTCCAAAATCGTCCAAAGTGTCCGAAATGTCCAATTTTGGGATTATTACTGCATGGGGTTTAAAAAAGTCATTGTCCACCCTGTCAACAAGCTCACATATGTATTTTGCTCTTTGCGTGTATATTTGTCTGCTTGCAGATATTTATCCAAGTATGGGAGCTTGGCCAATTTGGATTTCCAATCGCCTAACAATGTAATTACGATGGATATGGAAAAAAAAGAATATTTTTTTGTGGCGAAATAGGTAAGACTTAAGGCACCTTATATTGACTCAAATGTAGGATTTTTTTTTTTTGTGTGGCTTCCCCTTTATTTGTGTACTTTTAACCCACTGTGTGATATCGATATTGACACAAGTACATTCTGTGTGAGCTCAGTGTGAATAATACGCTCTGTTTTTTTGAATGCTTTAAATGGAGAGAGAACCTCATGCTGGTGTTGCTGATGCTCTTGTGGACTGACCTTGCAGTTCTATCCAGCTGTATCCATGCGAAATTCCCCAGTTGGAACGCAGTTTGCACATGTAGCGGTTTGAAGCGCCGCTATCCTCCGGCAGCACTTTTTCAAAGATGAGCGACAGCTGGCCTTTTTGATACTCGCAGCGGAAGTCGCTTTTGGTATTTTCGCTGTGCTTCAATTCTCCCCCACTGGTCACTTGACATAAAGGCTTGTGGTTTTGGGACCACTCCATGTGTTTGACTGAGAGCCCGTCCCTCTGCGTTGACACGTTGCAGCGTATTACCACTGACTTGCCGCACTCGGCTGTAACGTTGCCGACGCTCACCAACCCTGCAAACAAATGCACAGACAGTACGTTGACAATTCATAAATTTGTCTTAACACTTGCTGCTGGCCTCTGAGAAAAAGATGGGCGCCTATTGTCAAATTACCAGATACTGCTCTGGCAATTTTATATTGATATTTTGCCACTGTAACCAACAAAGCTTCCTTGCGTTTGGCTAGCTAGCCGCCACCTGTCCTAAGAGTCCTACAGGCCAAAACGGCCCGATAGAACCCTTATTTCAACCATCCCTCAACTGCTGGTGTCCACACTAACAGGTTTGAAGGTCACCCACGTGGTCAAGACATGCGGCCACAAGTCCGACGAGATGACAATAAAGTTGATCATCGAATTGCGTGCTACAGTGTCGATCTTAGTCCCTACAACCGGCTTTAATTGCCTTTTGGGATCACCCAGCCCTTTTGGCATCGACCCTTTTGGCCCCTCCCACAGGTGGTGATCCCATGGGAAGTAGAATTTTAATTAAAAAAAATTCTGGCATTTTTTTTTTTCCAGATGATATTGCCCAGCGAGAGCGGCATGATTCGACTGACTCATTTGTCAGCTGCAGGCTAATGTGCAAAATAAAAACACCGGCAGGAAAATAGCTTTTATCGCCCATCGATTGCAGTGCCATTATTATAACAATGTACCGTAATTTCTGGACTATAGACCGCACCTGATTATAAGCCGCACCACTACATTTTTAAAGAAAAAAAACCCATTTTGTACACACATAAGCCGCACCCGCCTATAAGCCGCAGGTGCCCATATTGTTACATGAGCTGTTTACAAAGAAAGACGGTACACAGGCGGCCGTTAAAAAAAGTCTTTATATAGGCCGCTTCATTAAATAAGCCGCAGAGTTGAAAGCGTGTGACAAAAGCCGCGGCTTATAGTCCGGAAATTACGGTATATATTTCAACAATAACAGCACATGTATAGCCTGTCAAGGCAATGTACCTAGCGGTCGTCAAATGCTCATCCCTATCACGCAGAACAACTCCTGTGAGTGAAATACAAGCTCGAGACAGCATCAAAATAAATTAGGACAAAGATAGATGCGTACCTTGTGTTGCAAGAGGCAATTCAGTTAGAAAGCAGACAAAGAGCAGGCTTGTGAATTTCATCCTTGGTCCGCACCGTGGAATGGAACCTGTATTAAGAAGATGGCAGAGGGACGGAGACCTTTTGCTTTCAGTTTCTTTATGCTGCGGCGCACAGTACCCGGAGTTCACCATGTTAATGATTCATGAATCGTGAAGAAACACAAACAGGGTTTCTCACATGAGGTGTTCTGGACGATGAGTAAAGCTGTGGAGAAAACAGTGGATGTGTGTGAGAAAGCATTTTCTGATCCTTTGAACAGTTGAAATCAAAAGGCACTTTGTGTCAAAGCCTTTGATACGTTGCAATCGTCCATCTCGGCCGGTTTAGAATGAAGACTGCCGATTGTTAAATTCACAGGCAAGACTTGGTCAAGGGCTCCCTCTGCAGGAGTTTCAAACTCAATTTCAACTTCAGGGAGCTTCGACGATCGCAATTTGATGTTAAGTGGGGCGAAACAGTACATTTGTGGCGATGACAAGTGCGTTTTGACAATATTGACATGTAGTGATAATCTTGTGGGCGGCCCGGTGGTCCAGTGGTTAGCAGGTGGTCCTGTGTGGAGTTTGCATATTCTCCCGGGCCTGCGTGGGTTTTCTCCGGGTATTCCGGTTTCCTCCCACATTCCAAAAACATGCATGGCAGGCTGATTGAACACTTCAAATTGTCCCTAGGTGTGAGAATGAGCACGGATGGTTGTTCGTCTCTGTGTGCCCTGCGATTGTCTGGCAACCGGTTCAGGGTGTCCCCCGCCTACTTCCCGAAGACAGCTGGGATAGGTTCCAGCCCCCGCACTCCCCCCCCCCCGCGACTCTTGTGAGGATAAAGCGGATCGGAAGAATGGATGGATGGATGGAGAGACTGTTCAAAATAGCTCGCACACTCAAACGTTCTAAGATGGCTCCAGTTGGACCCCGTTTTCTTTATTTCCAGTGTTCAAACTTCCCTTGATTGTCACTTCCCACACCTTACTTGGCTTGCAGTGTTGCAGTTTAGTTTACAGGGCATGTCAACTTTTATCCTGGAAATGTAATTGCTTCGGGGACCAGATTACCCGTAATGCTGAGTATTATCTGTGGCTTTAGTGGGATTTACCGCAGGTCTGCTAAACTGCTGAAGTTTGAAAACGGTTAAATAAATGTTGACACTAATCCTACGGTCAGAGTCCCACCTCTTAATGGTGAGGTCGGGTGAGGCACGGGTGGTCCCGGTGAGGGATGACACCGACTAATAATGTGAAGGCCCACTCCCTTTCTTCCCATGCTTATTGTTAGCAAGGCGCTGGTGGAAAACCTTCGTGTCATCCAAGGATTTTCATTTCAGACTTCCAGGACAACGAAAGAGGCTGTGACCTTGCGGTCTACAAAGATACGTCTGCAACCAGTTATAGAGTGTATTCACTATGGGAGATTTTACATTCCAAAAAACAAAACTTCAACCCGCTAACATTTAGTACGACTCTTATTCGGCATAAGTCATCCTACCAACTTAGCATCCGTGGCTGACATTGGCTTGTTTACAATACCAATGCTAGCTTAGCATTGCTACCCCTGCACAATCGGGTATCATATTGGTAACATGGAACAGACCCAGATGATTTGCGGCTGTCCTGAACACAACAGGCTCCACCCATCCGCAAAAACTCCATAGCTGATGTAGGATGAGCTGGAATTGGAAGGAAGTCAATCACAGATTTAGGCCAAACAGAAATAGTATATGTGATTTATTTTAGGATCGCACTAAGACCTGACGACTTGGCCCCAAGACCTTGCTAAGTCTTCTTTTTAATTTGGAGAGAATTAAAAAAAAAAAATGCTGCAGCGACTGTCCTCGAGATCCATTACAAAAATGTTGATGCTCGATTCTAATGCACCTTTAGAAATATATTTATCTAACAAAGTTGCTGCATTTGGAGTTGACAGTAGTAATCATACTGTACACATGTTATATATTATACATATGTTGCTTTTATCGTTTACTCTCAATAGATTCTGATCAATAAATACAATTCAAAAAGGAGAATATTTTATTAAAAAACTCAAACCCAGTTTAAACATTTTCACTTTATGGAAAATCACATGAGAAAATAATGTCAGATGGACTGGTCATGAATATTTTCCATACAATAGTTTCCATTTTCAATACTTGTCCAGACTTGGAACTTTATTCAATCGAATGCCATACTTTTCCATACTATGTCATTCATCCGCTGCGCCGCCTGCAAACGGAGACCCCCAAGGTTCCATACTTGGTCCTTTCCTCTTTTCTCTGTATCGGTTCCCCTTTGGGACCATTCGTAAGACTTCATTTCACTTTTATGCAGATGACACATGAATCTAACTGTCGCCTTGTTAGAGTGTCTGAAGGAGATTGACGCTGGGATGGCTCTGAACCTTTTTTTAATTTCATCTGCCCCTCTCTCACCCTCTTTAGATTTAAACAAGAGACTTCAGAGGGGTGTTCCAAGTGGTCAGAGCTGGTAGCAACAAAGCTTCACTGTATCAGTAATGAGACCCTCGGCTTCCATGTTAACATGGAGGGCATTGTGCTTCTCCATCTGCGGTTTTGTCACACATCAATCGCACCATTTATCCGCAGCATGTGCTGGGGCTTTTTCGAAGAATGTAACAACATAATTGTGATCAGAGAGCAGCTGTGTGTCACAGCTGGCAGCGACTTTGAAGGGAAGGATCCGAATGAGATAGCGTCGCTTGACATGTGTGCAATGTCTTGGCAGAGGAAGTCGTCGTCACGCAGAGATCGGCTTAATTATGGTGGAAGTTCATGTCAAATGCAAATCAAAGGAATTCATTAAGGCAATTTCCAAGCCTCAAGTCAAGTTGAAATGACAGCGTTTCCTCCGCGGGTGGGGGTTTGGGTTCATACTAAATTCCGGAGGTTCAGGTACACTTTGTGGTGGCTTGGCTCCAGCATAACTTGAGCTGTGTGCTGCCATTCTCCCGTCCATCAACTTTCTATGCTACTTGTCATCATTCCAGTTCTCAGTTGAACACGCGCCAATCACAGCTGACTTTGTGCAAGAGTCGTGGTGCACCCTGAACTGGTCACTCGTCAGTCGCAAGGCACATACAGACAAACAAGCATTTACCTTAAACATTCACACCTATGGACAATTGGAGTCTTGAATGAACCTAAAACAAAAACCCCTAAAGCATAAGGAGAAAATACAAACTTCACAAAGGACAGCTGAATTTTCAATGATTTAGCCTCGTCCTCGGAGGCGGACAGGAATTTTAAGGACAATAAGAATAATTATGACTTTAATTTCACCTATAGTAGGGTTTTCAAACTCATTTTTGTCGAGGGCCACATTTTATTTCCCGTTTGTGATTGCATGCCTGATTTCTCAGTGTTAATATGTGAACGCCCCAACACTGCCTCCTCGACCAAATGCCCGCTTATCATCTGTACCTTTGCCCCAAAACTTTACTTGCTCCACTAATCTTGTGATCTTTGAATCTGCCTCCTCTCTTATTGCTACATTACTCTACCCAAATCTTTATTTTTGACAGGACCCCCTCCCCCCCAGATGAGATTCTAGGTTCTAAAAGCTCCTTTATGATCGGATGATTAAAAGTGGTTCAAATGGCCTCCGTCCAGACATCTACTTCAAGCAAGTGCTCGTAGATTTTCATTGCCAGACCCTTAACAAGGGGATCATTTGTTTGATTGTAAAATACGTTATTGTCCTTATTAGTAGGAGCAGAGCAGCATTCCGAGAAGCACATCTGTTGCGTTATTTGTATTAATCAGGCTTCTACAAATGATTGCATCTTCATCCGCCATGTGTTTGCAGTAAATCGGTTCTACTGCATAGCGCAGCAAAATGACAATAACATCCTTTGTAACGCTTTAAGATAACACTTATTGGCTGGCGTACAAGTTCATACTGTTGACATGTGGATTCTGGTCATCTAAATAGGCTCTGGTGTTCAGCCCAGTGGCAGCAAAAAAAACCACAACACAATGGCAAGGAAGCACATTTCCTGTTCTCTGTATTGAGAAGTGATTGTGTTCTACAGGAAAGTACTTTCCTTCTAATAGTTCCCCTGTGTACAAATTTTCATTTGAAAATGAACTCGGGGTAAAATCCATGTTCTGGACAATATATTTACTTCTCGATAGCTTCGCATCAATCACTGTATATTTAGGTTAAAACCCCTCATTAACCCTCATGCAGTATTTTTAAGCGGCTGCATGAAGGGTATTACGTCCCAAAAATTTTTTTCACTTTCAACCCCTCAAAATGTTCAGTGGGAATTGGCCAAGACATAGATATACATCCTATGCAAAATTTCAGCTTCGTGGAGTTATTTGTCACTGTTTTGTCTGTGGTCCAAAATCGTCCAAAGTGTCCGAAATGTCCAATTTTGGGATAATTACTGCATGGGGGTTAAGGGCAGGATTTACATCTCAAGTGCCTATGCCAATTTAGTATCGATATCAGAATCTCTGTATTGACTCGTCAAGCGACATTTATCTAAAGTCAGTCGCCTCTGTCATAGCTTAACCATTCAAAATAAAAACCGATAGCATTGTCTGTTCGGGCTAACGCACAAGATGAATGACTATACAACAGGGTGGCCTCCATGCGGCGCTAATGGTGCTAAGGATGTTTCATCGAATGTTGCACTGTGTATTCGGTTGGTCAGGTGGACTCATTAACATAAACACTATGTCAAAACACACATATTAAGCTCCATACACAAAGGTCTGATACAGAATGCTGCCAGAAAAGTGTCAGATTTAAAGCTTTGCGATGTAACGGATGACATTCATCCCTCTTTTACCGCGGGGGTTAATTTCCGGATATTAAAATCTATTTTCATGCTTCAGGGATACACTACCAAAATATACATATGAGACGCAGGCATTATTTTTATCCACTTGGGGCCGCCATTCTCACGTTCTACACTGTAGTAGCCGTGACATTGATTGCGTGTGTGACTTCGAAAGGTGGGTCTGGTCTGTTGAGTGAAGTGAAAGTGAGCGAATGAGAATGTGGGGTTGGCTAGCTGTTAACTGGCTCAACTCTGCATGATGAGTGGCGGCTTCAATTGAGGACAACCATCAAGGCAATAATTCAGGTGTCCTCTCAGACTATGAGAATAATTTTGAAAAATATATATTTTTGGGGACCATGGTTTTATATGGATTGTATTTAATACTTGTTTCTATGCTGGTCCACTGAAATATGTTTTTCTATGAAAAAGTTCTCTAGGTAGCACATCAGTGCTATCTAGAGAAATGTAAGGGTGTTAAGTAATTTTCTAAGAGCGTATTTGAAAGCATTACCGTATATACCATTGCTGATATTTCTATGTATTACAACACTATGCAACCACTCTCCGCCATTATTGTTTGGCCTTGGCAGAGGTCTGACCCAGTGCTCTTGTTGCTCAACATTTATGCGGTTTCAGATCTCGTTTTCATGGAAGTGGTCTGAAAAATTGTTTGTGTGCAAACTAAACTACTTTCTTCTTCTTCTTTTGGAAATTCCACTGTGGTTTACCAGCCACGAACACCGTATTCAATGTATTTTGTCTGGAAGACTAAAATCAGCAGATTTCAAGCAACAGCCTTGCTGGAGGGAAGGGGAGGGCTTACCAACTGGGACAAGGCGAGTTGAGGAACAGTGGCGGTGTCGAATGTAAAACGACCCGAATGGAAAAACAGCCGCATGCCAACATCAATAAAGGCAGCGCTGCAACAGGTCCATCCAGCTATTGTTCACCGAGACGAATTCAGGAACCAAACGTGTGCGGCCCATTTCTGCAATAAGGAAGCAAACCTCACATCTCCCAACAAGCGAAATACTTGCCGCGTGTGTATTTTTATTTATTTTCTTTTTTTTTTTAACTCTGCACTCATTTTAAAACATTAAAGCAAACGAGCAGAAAAAGGAACACTGTGGTTTTCATTCCCTGCAGATTTTAGTTTTCTTTTTTTTTAACAATTTCATATGACAGCAGCTGTCAGCAGCAGTTGTCTGCCGCTGTCGAGAATGTCACTCGTCTTTGAACGCGGCTCTATAGCTTTAGGTGCTCGCTTCCGCGAGCGAGGAGAATGAAAAGCGGCCGGTCAGGTCAGTCATTTGAAATCACTTAAACCGGCAGCGAGGCTGTCAGCGCTGTTGCCACACTTGATGTCACGGAGTAAAGTGTGTTGTCGCAGGCAAAGAGAGATGCAAGCGCAGACGGAAACGGATCACTTGGTGACGGGTTACTCATCTTTTGCACTTTTTTCCTCAGGGAAGTGGCAAAAAAAAACAACAACTGAACAAACAAACAAAAAAAAGATGCTTTTCCACCAGTAGCCAACCTTCTACACAAAGGAGTCTCCCCCTTGAGGTTCCATTTAAATTCAATGGGAATAAATGATTTGAGATAAGAGTGGTTCAAATCAAACTTGTATCTTGAGGCACCACCGCAGCTATTTTCTGAAGCTTTTTACAGATTTGTATCACTTTGCACCATACGCATCACAAACAAAATACAATTAAGGCGCGATTGCTAGGACCCCCCCCCCCCCCCCCCAAAATAGGTTTGTAACCACTTTTCGAATGGCTTGAAACTTAGGCGCTTGTCGCGTACATCAACAAGTTCAGACAATCAGAGAAAAATATCCATCCATCCATTTTCCGAACCGCATCCTCACTAGGGTCGCGGGGGGTGCTGGAATCCCAGCAGTCTTCGGGCAGTAGGCGGGGGACACCCTGAATTGGTTGCCAGCCAATCGCAGGGCACACAGAGAGAACAACCATCCACGCTCACACTCACACCTAGGGACTTGTGCCGCGTACATCGGAGCTGGGATCGAACCCGGTACCTCTGCACTGTGAAGCCGACGTGCTAACCACTGGACTACCGGGCCGCCCTCAGAGAAAAATATAATTTGTCTAATAATTTGGAACACTCTATATTATTTTTTTTCCCAAAATGTTGACCAATGTTAAATGTAGCACTGACTTGCTGTCTTTGCTAATGCAATGTTAATAATGACTCATCAAACATGCGGTTTTATTGATTTCCTAAAAAGTGGTGGTTTTGGAAATGCAATGTTTTCTCTCATTCGCTAAATTCACGCCGCGCATTTATTTCACGGTAAATATAAATGTAACTGCATCGCATGCTTGGGACTCAAGCATGACGACCGCTGCGCTAAAAGCTCGGGTCGCCAAATCACAGGCTAGCACACTCTTTGAAAGCTTCAAGTAGGGAATTTTTGATAACGTACACTTGCCCACCACAAGCTAGCATCCGTTCACCCCACGAAAAGCTCACTCTCAAACCGGTTCACGACACCACCGTAACCGATTCCTGTGCCGTTCAGCCACACCTTGCCCGGGCTGCAGACCTGCGCCGCAGAAATCGAGAGCGCTAACCACTGAGCTAATACCCTAAGCTGCCAAATCTGTGCCAAACACCCTCTTTGAAAGCTTTAGAGGAGTGAGGTATTTACAAACTTACACTTAGCGCAAGCCGTCATCCATTAGATAACGATAAATGGTGAAAATGGACTCCAGGAAGAATCGTAATCACGTTAACTAAAGCTAATGGATATCCATGAAATGGAAAAGAGATGCGTAGAGAACATCTCCACTATTCAAAGCTGCTCTTAAAAGTTGTTTGTGCTTTAAAGAAGGGCCCCAGTGACACTTACCTCCGTCCTTGTCTGATGGCTGAGGGTGTCGGAGTGGCGGCCTGAAAATCTCCAACACTTTCTTCTACAGCGTGGCAACAGTGCTGACTCACTTCCGGTTAAGAACTCTATTGTCTCCCAGATATCCTTCCCTTCCCGTCACAACTATGCGGCCAAGTTGGAGCGTACTGTCTTTGCCGTCTTCCTACCTACCTTCCTTCCTTCCTTCCTCCTGCCTACAAATGCAATGACATGTTTGTAATGACTTTCTATGTTCACACACTGACCTGCAAGTACAGGAAATGATCCATATTACCGTACAGTGAAATCTCTCTTGAAATGTCCAAGTTTTCCCTCTTTTCTGTTCTCATCCGCGTTCTCGATTATTGCTAAATTAGGTGCTTGCGCTCGTCGATGTTTCTTTTTCATTCACTTAATTTTCAGCTAAGCACACAGAGCCAACATGCCATCTATCGGTCAACATGTAAACAGGGTCCATGCACGACGTATTCCTCTTCGTTTAGAACAAGCTTTTTAATTTTGTGTTCCGAAAACTCAACCTCTGAAATGTTTATAGTACTGCTGTGTTGTCGTTATTTTTAATTCTTTGGACTTGACTGCAATCCTTGAAAAGTGGTTATACTATCAGATATTTTTAGGTACCGTATTTTCTGCACGCTTTGGATTATAAAGCGCACCTTCAACGAATGGCAGATTTCAAAACTGTTTTTTATATATAGGACGCACTGCATTATAAGGCGCATAGAATAGAATAATAGCTGCGGTTGCGCTGTGCATCCACTAGATGGAACTATGTTAAAAGGAATACAATACAAGACAGTTTTATTGATATAGAGCCCCGGCTGCGGTTGTGTTATGCATCCACTAGATGAAGCTACGCTAAAGGGAATACAATACAATACAATACAGCTTTATTGATATTGAGCCTTCACAACAGTTGCAGCTGTAACAAAACGCTATACAGAACATTTAAAATACTACATCCAATAAATCAGAATAGTGATCTACCTGTAGCTCCCTCAGGATGTCATTTCATTCACCATAATAAGCTTGATACAGACACATATGGTCTCTTAATATGTATAATTGATCATTTGTCATTCTTATCAATTGGATAATGTAGTTCCTCGGTGATTGAAAAAGGTGTTCTCCGGGTCTACATCGTGCTCCATGTCTTGTGTCTTGTGCTCGGTATATTGAAAGGTTTGCGGTTCTAGATTGTCATATTCACTAAACCACTGAGTTACTTAGCATTTGTTTCTGGAAATCCTGCACGTGAACGAGGGACTTCTTTCAGTGTGTCATTGCTGTGTGTAGTTTACCTTAATGTGGATCATTAGTCAGTCCAGCTGTATCTTCCATGAAATCCAGGAAAAGCCGTGGAGCCAAAATCCATTCCATCAGACTCCACCTCAGGACATCACTGATTGAAATGAAAAATGATGTGAAACAAAATCCCAGCTGGCAAAGATGTTTTTGTTGTTGTTTTGTTGTCATTGTTGTTGTTTTGGGTAGTGTGGTTTCCAACGTGCTCTAGCGACATACATACAGTATACACACATCCAGCCCTCCCTCTTCCGTTATCTCTGAAAGGCCACTCTGCCCCATTAAGTAGGTTCTGCTGTGTGGGTTGAGACATCTACATTAAAATGTTTATTTCCTCTCAGCGTATTTCCATTAGGTTGCTCAAGCACTCCGGCATGCCGGCTCGGGCCCAATTTATTCTGCCACAATGTGCTGCTGCTGCTGTATGAGTGGCCATGTAATGAGTGCTTAATGGCCCTCTGTCGGTTACATGGTGTCGGGGTGTTTATGAGGAGAGTTACACTAATGTGCCACAAGGGCTTCAGTGGACAAAACTTGCAGTATTTCACCTGCTTTTAATCTCTTGAATCACAAAGTACTTGTCGTACTAAACATTTTTTTTATCACCATACTGAGAGAGAAAGAAAGAGATAAATGCAAACGATGCAGTATACGCACCATATAAGAATACTGTCGTTCATATATTCTTTATCCTCTGTGAAAAACAACCAGTATTGATTCTGTACTGAGGAGCCGAGAGAGGGACTGAGCCTCCAGTCTTATACTGCCCCCATGTGGCAAAGGAACACACCAGAAATAAAGGAGAGAATTGATTGAATGATGAATGGCATTTCCATTCATTTCAATGGTGGACAGATTTTTTGAGATCCAAGTATTTTGCTCCATGAGCCCGATCAAGGAGCAAATAAAACTTGCATCTCGAGGCACCAATGTAGAGGAGGAAATCAACAGCGCCTCTGCTCTGCATCCAATAAGTGCACTCCATTTTATTTCTCATTTGCATCAAGTCGCAGTTCATCACTAATAATCATGTTAACAATTTTTTTTTTAAACAAAGTAAAACTAACTATAATTAGGAGTGAACGTGCCCTTCATTTTCATCTTTGTCAATTAATAAGTGCAAGAGCTTTTGGGCTTCATTTCAATTAAACTGAATTCTCTATTGCTGTGTGCTCGTACAGAAGAAGGTCAGCAATTTGAGAATTGCAATTTACTGTATGACACAATCCATAGTGACTCAGTGATCATTTTACAATTTGAGCCTGTGAGTCCCAGGGACTCGCTGTTCAGAAAAGTATGAGTCCCGTTATGCATTTAGAGAGTCCCAAATTTCAAATTCTCAAACGGTCTACTTATTCAATTGCATATGATAATAACACAAACAACAACAATATACATGGATGATAGGTTTATTTCTTATAAACAAATGCTGCAAAAATTTAGGTTCTTATTTCATCCCATGGTTCAATCTTTGAGTTCATAAATTCCTTTCTTTACTCTGCTGCCAATGATGCAAGGCTTTCTCAAAGTCAACTTATTATCGCAAAAAACTATCCAACTTTAGCTGCTTCCTCTGTGATATCTCCGCAATAAACTTTCGCAACACTTGTTCACACACTTGTTTTAACGTTACACGTCTGCCGATCTCGCCAATCTCATCTCGCGTGAACGGAAATCTCGTCACGCGGGATTACTTAACGCGAGATCAAAACAACAATGGCGGCGATTGTCAAACGACGCTCGTTGCTGGAAAAAAAGATGGACTGTAGTTTTTTGGGGGGGTTACTGTTTTGCCTGAGAAATTTCCTTGCGTCCCAAAAACGCACATTATTTGGAACTGTGCGTCCCGCGGGAAAATTATGCATCAGGTAACGAGATGGCTGAGTGACCCCTTTTTTTTTAAAATTTTGCATTCGAAAAATACTCCATACAATATATCATAACTAACAATCCTGCTCTACAAACGAATTAAAACTACTACATTTAAAAAACCATCAAAACAAAAAAACAAAACAAAAAAAAAACTCAACTGAAAAACTAAAATCTGGTATGATCTTGATGACCATAATACTCACAGGCATTTATTCTTTATCGTTGGCAAAAAATAAAAAATAAAAGATTTGGCATCTCTATTTATTTCACTGGGAAAGACGTTTGAGGTACAGAATGTGAAGAAAAAATTGTGAGCGTTTTTAATTTGCTGTGATTGCCCTTTAATTCCAACACCAATGACAATGAAGAGCTCAGACAAAACATGCTTTCCGCCTACGCTGTGGCGCATGAATTATTATCGCAACCTTGGACTTAATGAGGTTCATTCGGAGGTGAGGCTGCCAACAGCTGAGCGTGAGTGACTTCAGTCATTCCTCGCAACATGGCCGCCTCAGCACCATGCGTGTCGAGTGTTCTCGCCAGTTCGCCTCCTCCGATAAACTCTTCCGCCCAGCGGCCGACCGGAGGCTTGCTTGTTGGCAGTATGTTGGGATTTCTTTACTTGCGCAGTGCTCTGTCATCAATCCTGTTTGCCATGCTTCAGTCCCCGCTCCCCCCCCCCCCCACCTCCTCTTCCCCCCTTTCAATCTCTGTGCCATCCATCCTCCAATTTCTACTCTTCACATCCATCCATCTTTCTTTACGCTGCCTCGTTGGATTGATCATGTTGAGCTTGGGGGGGGGGCAGTAGGCATCCTCTAGGGACAAACACAGCAACACGAGAGTGCCAGGCCTTGTGTTTTTAATGAAAGGCTTTAACACAGTAGCTCCCCCCCCCCCCCATGCTCGTGTAGCACATTCAAACAGACAAGCTGTACCGAGTTACCCTTGATGGAGAAATTGAAAGGAGTCAGCTCATTAAACAAACCATTACATGGAAGACTTGTTCATTGTGCTGTACGGCAAAGCAGTGTTTTGGGTGGAAATGAGCTCTTTTGTGAGATGCTTGTGTCAAAAGCGAGAGTAAGAGAAAGATTCTCATGTCTTCTGAGGTGGAATCTATATAAAGTATTGATTATTGCTCGGCAAGAAGGTTGTGGGTGAAGATGATGATGCATGTTGTGGTTACTATATGATGCGGCCAGCGCGTTTACATGAATTTGTTCTATATAGGCCACGATCTCTATAGCTGCAATAAAAGTGGCCGAAAATAACAGGCTGCAAATCATAGCCTCTATTAAGTAATTAAACATTTTTTTCGTGCCTCTTATGGTTTATTGTAATCGTCTTTTGAGCTCTAACAAGCAAATGCGGCGGTTGTGTAGAAGCAGTTAAACAACGCGTGGTTGGCAGCTGTGGGAATGGCTACTGAGGGCAGAGGAGGAACAAGAGAGAGCCAAACTCGATCGTAAGAATCCGCCATTCATTGATTTTCTGTAGGACTTTATTATTACTTTTACTTTCTTTTGTTAAGAACAAACACTATCGTATTTTCCACACTCAAAGGCGCACTGGCCTATTTTGTCATTTTTTTCATACATTCGGCGCACTGCATTATAAGACGCAATCTACAATGCATCCACTAGATGTAGCATTGTAGATGGATCTCCAGTCCAATGCAACCACTAATGATATCATTAAACTACTGTACTTCAAGCACGCTATAGTTACCAAATGACTTATCATTGTAAATGTGCGACAACTTATTTTAAGACCTCAAAGTTTCATTCGTCTGCTACATTGGGATGATGTGATGCTGATCAAAGGCATTTAATGGCGATATTGGCGAATTAATTTTTCTACCAATGGTGTAAGTTAGCGTCGATTCTTAACTGTCATACAAATGTAAAAAGTTAACCACTCTCACGTTTGGAACGTGGAGACTAATTACGCTTGCATGTTGATGCGTACACAAAAGTGTGCGTGCGCATGTGTGTATGCATCCATGCCAAATCGACGCCAGAATTTCAAGCGGTTTATTTAAAGAGTTGATTTTTTTTCTCCTCTCTTTGTAGTCCCACTCGGCGCTGGCAGCATTTGGCCCATCAATAATGTAATTCTTAACCAACAACTGCATCACGTTGTCCTAATTCCCCCCTGCATTGTATGACCACATCTCTCATTACATTGTAAGCAGCCTTCATTCGGGCCTCGGGCAAAACGCAAAACGGGCTGCGTTTCTCATTCACACAAATAAACACGTATACACGTAAGAGTGATGAAGATGCACAAACATGCTTCTTCAGTGGCTGCAAGACTCTCAGATAGAACAGGCCGGCAACCTACTTGGCCCTCTCATCTCCACTTCCTTCCCCTCTCTTCCTCTCTTTGTTTAATCAATCAGATAGCCATTAGCCAGCAGCGACTGCTTGCTCACATATTGCACAGCCACGGGAGCGCTGCCATTCCGCAAGATGGCTCACCCCTCCGCCCCCTCCAACCGTCTGCCTCATTGTGATAGCGGCGCAGCCCGGGGGAAATAAAGACGGCAGCAGTTAAATCAAATCCACAGCGCGGTGAGGTGGATGCTAGCAAAGATACCTTTTTAGGCCCGATTTGATATTGTCGTTCTGTTGGCACGACTCAGAAAATTACCACCAGCATGCCCTGACTGTGATATTTTAATGCACGTTAGTAGGGATACAAAAGGCATACATTGTTGCCCTTCAAAGTTCAATCGCGATTAGATATATCCAATATAATACTCATTGGATGAGGTAAGAGTTTATGCATCCAGAAAAAAAGAAGACCCAGTACAGTGAAACCCAAGTCAAGTTAATCTACAGTGGTACCTTAACTTATCAGAGCAACAATTTAGGAGCTTTTCGAGCCACAAGCTTTTGCTCAATTTGTATTTTTATGTCTCTGTGATACACTTGCAAGACCCGCTATTTACAGGGGATAAGAAATGAACCCTGATGCCCACCCAAAAAGGTTTGTAACTGCCTACAAATGACATAAGATGGCAGCAAAGCACTTTAAAAAAAAAAAAAATCAGACAATGCTGTTCTCTGATGAAATGGAGCTCCTCCCTTCAGTTTAATGTTTTTGATTGGCAGCAGGCTGTTACAAGATGACCACGAAACAATCTTACTATATTAGACATGGCTTTGGACTGAGCACAAAAACAGCAGGGGGGGGGGGGTGCAGGCATATTTTTATCTATTCGCTGTAGGGCTTTGTCCCTCTTCTCTGTAAATAGAAGGGATTTGCCATATTAGCTACTGTCGTTGTGCTAGCACAAAAGTCATCAGTATGCAAGGGAGCGATCCTTTTAATGTGCTTTTCCACCTGCGGCTGTTCTTGTTCACAAAGTTATGCTCCGGGTTGTGATAAAAAGTCATCAGCATTGCGTTGTTCATCATCAGCTGTTCGCCCTCCTCTGCTGTCAGCCGCGTGGCAGCTTGCTAATGGTGCCAGCTGATTTCAATTAGCTCTCTGCCAAGCTCCGTCGCTCCGTCCGCTCGGCTGAAGAACAACCTTAAATGGTCTGAAATAGCTCTTAGAGGGAATCGGTGATAAGAGACAAAAGGGAACAGGGGACGCTGCCATAAAATGGCATGTTTTAGTGCTTCTTTTTTGTTTTTTGTTTTTTTGTTTTCCCAATCCATTTCAATGTGCGTCAAAGATACGCGGACAGCGGGGGTTCCACTGTATATTGAGAGGGGGAGAGCAAGTGAGCAAGTTCAATGGATAACACAAGAAGTGTAGTCAAACAATGTACTTACAGTAAACAAATCAAAAATTTTACCCCCAAACTGATTTATGAAATTCAGCTCGACCGTCACTTTCTGCCGGCGTAAAAAGCAGGATTGAAAGGGATCGACACTCAATAATCTTCAGGAAAAAAAAAACCCAACCTAGAAAGCGCTGGAGCATACTAGATGGATGGATGGATGGATAATTAATCAATCCAGTTGTTTGGGACCCATAACTCACCTTCAATCTTATCCTCTTATGCACTCTGTATGCCCCCATTTATTTATGAACTGTTTGGCCGAAACCCTTCTCTGTTCCCAGCGGACAAAGCAAGATCCATGAGGGGCGTGCTTGTATGAGTGTGGTTTGGAAGAACCTCATCAAACACCTTTGAGAACAAACAGTGATTGTGAGCCATGAGGCCCCCTTGATGTCAATGGCTTTCTTGAATTCAGTCCCTACTGCCCTACCCGTTGTTTCACCTTAACTAGTGAAAATATTATATCCACAGTGCAGCAGCAATCTTTACAAACTGTTATTGACCCCCCCACACACACACACACACACACACTTTTTTTTTTAACCTATTCATGCACCCTGTAACCTAATAACATGATAAGCAGTCCACTGGAGTAACCGCTGCCCCTGAAAGGGTTAAATTATACAAAGTAGAGAGTAGATCGAATCAGTCACTCTTGTTCTTCTTTCCATTTGCCACCTGCACCAGCTGATGACAACGTTTCATCACACGTCTCGCTGAGAACCAAAACCCAATTTGGTGAAATCTTTGCTACGCATAGTGCAATGTTTCACTTGGCGAGTACATGAGGACACAAGTTAGATGGCAAGTAAGGATGGATGCTTGTTCGCTGTTAAAATGATCCAGAGGGAGTCAACTTGTGCTAAGATCAGAAGCTTATCTGAAGTCGTCCCTAATGGGGCGACTCAATTGTTCGTACTTTCTCATTGTTCCGACTTTTACCGCTGTCCTTTCCTACTGTTTAGTTCCTCAAGAAAAGACAAGTCGGTAAGATGTGAAGGTGGCGCGTACCGACTTTGTTTGAGATGTTTCCTCCTCTCTCCCCCTAGAGGAAATTGGCGCAGGAGCAAGTAGGGCATTCGGCGCAGGAGAGGGTTTTGGAATCGAGGAATGTGGATGCTTTACTCCCAAAGTGAGAGAGAGATGAGGATCTGCTCTTTGAAAACAAAAAGCGAGGGGTGTAACAAAGAATCTTGAATGAAATTGGGAGTTTCTAGTGTTTCCTTCATGGTACTACAAAAAGAAATTGACAAGTTAAATCTTTTAGACCGTAACAACGACAAGTGAAAGTGTCTGGCAAAAAGTTACTCCGTGCACCCCTTCATTAGGTACACCTGCACAATGGATGTATGCTTCATGCTCAAAGGAGGCATTTTATGCCTTTTTCACAATTTTAAACAGATCCCACTTGTCTTAATAAACAGATATCACAGTCCGATTCATTTGTTACAGTCGTGTGGGTAAATAATTTTTTGACTGAAATTAATGTAAATGACATGAATCTGTTCCAGCCCGACCCCAAAAAAGTTTTGAAGCATGTTTCCTGATAAGAAAATTAGCACTCCATAAATATTTTATTTTATTTAAAAAATACAATATTTACATAATGACTGTATGTAGAAAGTAATACATTGAACAGTTAATGCATCATGATCCTTCTAGTTTGCCTGCCTTGGCCACCAGGGTGCATCATAATACACACAGACATACACCACACAACTGATGCTAAAACACGCAAGAAGTTAATTCATATTAGGTTTTTTTTCTCCACAGAGGATTAAGAATGTATGCCTGTGAATATTGTTGTATGATGTGTTGCTGCTGTCTGTGTTCAAATCTACAATACACTGCTAAAGGTTTAGATTAGAACCACTGTACCGCTAAATCAATGCTAGCAGTGTTAGCCTGTCTAAATGGCTTAGCATAATGCTAGCAGACTTTCATAAGACTTTGTGTTTTGATGAGGAACACACTGTGTAATTCCCCTTGTTTTATGTTCCATTTTACAGTGAACCTCACTTGAAGAGCTTCCCTGCATCTTATTTGAAGAATTGTGGCAACAGTTCGTATGTTGAAGAACTTTTAAGTCGGGTCTTTCATGAGTCAAGGTTCCGATGTAAAGCAGCCCCCCCCCCCCCCCCCATAGCAACATCCCATGTAATTCAACCACCATTAGAGGGTATTACGTGTTTTTTGACCAGTCCTGGAATGACAGACCTTATTTCTTACGAAAAATGCCCACAGATCTTTTCAGTTCAAACTTTTTGGGCTTTCAAATGGAATTCAGGAGCATAGCGAGGAGAGCGACATAAAAAGACAGCCGCTCTCTTTGTCTGTTTTGGCAGCGATTGTGTGAAATAGTCACAGTGCACAGATGAGCTCTTTTGCAGACCGTGGGCAGATGCATTGGGGAGCTTGTCACCTCCGTGCGTTCCACGCTCGTGTCACACAAAGGGACAGTGGCTCTGTCCGTCACAGTGTCACTTCCACAAGCCTGCAAACTCCCCGCAGGCCTTTTTACCCCCCCCCCCCCCCACCCCTTTTGGCATCGTTTCGTGATCTCAACGCTCACAGGACTTCTGCTTTTGCCGTGAAGGCTTCAGGTCTGTCAAAACAATCCCCACACAAGGCAAATGAGTACGTCTGTTCATATTGCTCCTGTCATCACCTGTACATGGGATTGGATCCACAGTGTGTTATCACTTCAAAGCACGATAAGAAAAAATGTCATCAAGTATAATACATTTACTCAATTGTTCATTTTGTTACTTTGATTCTTTATAAAATATTTTTTTGATTACTTTTATGTCACTGTCAGCTTCTGGGTCCAAACACCACCAGCCTCACCTCGTCACAAAAAGTAAACAAGGAATGATATCTGCATGACTGGAGTTCCACATTAACATTATGGTCATAAATGCAATTTTATCAAAACCAAAGTTCATGTTTATTTTGTAGGATGATTATCTTTGCTATGGTAAATTAAATCGGCACAGAGCAAGTGTGTATCTCTGTCCTAACTGTGCACAAACCCACTAGTGTGTGAATGTGTGTGTGTGTGTGTGTGCGTGGCCGCACGTGCGAAGGAGCGTTTCAAACCACAGGAGAAGCGAGTCAATGGTGAACGTAATGAAAATGCAAATTGTCTTTCTGCTGTTGACCTGTGCTGTCAGTCAGCGTCGCAATAATTCGATACAGACCAACTTTGGAGAAACAGGCCTGCTCTCACCCCACAGCATGACACAGGCACAACTTCCCACCAAGCTATTTCCTTCATTCGTTATGGAAGAATCTGTCTTTCTCGGCAAAATGTTTTCTCCTGTGATTCCTCCACTTTCTAAACTCTCTAAACTAAACTTGTTTTTTCTTATGCCGTCATTGACTGGTGACCAGTCCCAAGTGTACCTCGAAGTCAGCTGGGATAGGCTCCTGCTCAAGCGAAACGTATTTTCTAACACTGTACATTCAAAGGGAGTTTGGAACGTGATGAAAATTTACAGTGACGCATTGACACAATCCGTCATTCTGACCATTTTACTTTATATCTTGGAACGAAATGGTACATTTACGTCACTGACAAGTTCAAAAATGTATGCAAAATGACAACAAAAAAAGTCTCATTGTCGCATCCTACCCTCTTACCCTGCAATCTTAATGAGGTAGAAGACCTCAAAAACTATCTGGCCCATGACGAAAATTATTTACACACCTTTTTTTAGGACAACCATAGACTCCTTTACTTATAGCAATGAGCAGCCTTGTATGTAATCTGCAGCAAGCATCCCCCCCGGCAGTGATGCAGCAAACACATGTAAAAATCTGATGTTTACCCAGTGGATTGCTACTGATGGAGCAGAACCCTTTCCTCTCCCTAGGCAGCTCGTGGGCGGTTTGCTGTCAGTCAAAGCGTCACAGGGCAAGTAATGCATAACAAAAATAATGTCACTCTCATTTGCATTCTGTCCCTCTGCGGGTTTGTATATCTCCGTTTCCACTACTTTCACACAACTGCGGCCTCCTTTTCTTGTATGTTATGATTCGCATTTGCAAGTCAATGACACTGAGATTCCTTTCCAAGAACTGACTGCATGTATTCCTCCGGAGGCGTCTAATGACCTCTTGGTGCCGCTGTTGTATCCTAGCTGCGGTGAACGTCGCTCTCCGTGGTTCTCAAACGCTTCCTCTCAAAAAAAAAAGAAAAAAAAGAAAAAAGGGTGCTAAACACTTGCCTTTCGCCCATTGTTTATAGTGCAATTTAACTCGACCATATTCATTTGCTATAATCAGTATTAGCGTCGAGGTACAAGGCACAATGTTCATTGGGGTAAACACGCTCGTGTTTTCTGGACTAACCTCCATCTATTATAATATAGATATGTGACAAACATTAATTGTGTTTAGGTGTGGTTGAGTTCCAAGTAGCCATTAAAGTGAACAGGATACATTATTTATATATTTTGTATTATTATATACATATTTTTATTTTTATAAATAATTTGGCTGACTTGCCTGGTTTTTAGGTCAGCAACAGTCCGATTGTGAGTGCGGATTGCTTTCTGTTTTAATGTGACCTGTGACTGGCAACTATTTTAGGGTGCAGCCTGATTAGGACTAGCGCTATAGAAAATTCATGTACAGTATAGGTATTACATGAATAAATATTGTTTTGAGTTGCTTTTTCAACGATATACATATATAAGTTTGAACAGTATGATGATGATGATTATTTACTAGTGATCGTTGTGGCGGTAGCAGTTGTACTATAGGTTCGTTTGTTGGTTCGATCCAGAGGTTTAATGCTGGAGCTGTCCAGTAACCCGGAAGTAAGGCGCACGCTGCAAAAAAATAGCGTAGTGCCCTCGAAAACAAGAGCTTATACGTATCAGTGATTTGTTTTTTTTTTCTACAGTAGTACGCGTTTCATAGAAGTATTAATATTCTAAGAGCTGTAGTAACCATTCCCGTGGTTTACACCCAGCTATTTCACACGATTTGGCGTGACGCGTGTACAGCTTTTTATTGTGAAATAATCGCCGGATAATTTGCGCATCCGTAGCGTAGCTTGACTCATGAAGTGAACAAATTGCCGGGAGCCACTGAGTGTCGGCACAAACGGGTGGGCTTCAGCGAGAAGTTAAAACCGGTTAGTCCAAGCGCTACGTGGACTCGACCACGGCTTGCGGCGCGCTGAGGTAGACGCTCGCCAACTCAATCCACGTTCTACGACGCCGTTTTCGTAAAGTCGCTAAAAGGTGGAAAGGCAACCCGCAGCGACATCACCTCGGAGACGGAGTAGCCAGACACCGCGGCTAAAAAAAAAAAAAAAGAAAAGAAAAGTTGACAGACACCTGGATACTCTGGTTAAAACTTTCCACTTTTCCTTCAGGGAAATCCCGTCTTAAAATCTTCTAATTTCGTCGGTTGGAACGCTGACACAATGTTTGGTCAGCACATGCTACAAGCCGGGAGATTGACGTCCAAGTCAGGGGTCGCTCGTTTTGGGAAATGATGACTGTCAGCACCGACGGCAAAATTATGGTCAGAAGATGGCTCGTGACGTTCAAGCCCTTCAGGTAAGCAGCTGTCTTCTTAAAATCCTGTTCTCTCCTCTCCCCGACGTTATTATTTAACTGGACACATGCTGATCTTGTCATATTGGTGCGTTATTGGTTTCAAAGTGGCAATCCATGAATTAGACGGACCCCTTCAGAACGGTTTACGTTTACAGGTACTTACAGGTGCAAGGTGGTTTCTTAGCTCCGTTTATTTCAATGAATCGTCAGCTTTATGAATGAGTACTCATCTTGGCTCGCAATAATTTATTTTACGATGGCTATAATATATTCATCGTTGTCAGTGCAATGGTTCTCAAACGTTTTTTTAATTTACAAATATCATCAGGACTAACATGAATTTAAAATATGGAAGCGTAGTAGGTTAAAACACGAATCAGTAATCATTTTTTTAATATTACTGCAATCCGCTGGAACAGAACATTAACTGTGCTTAAATATAGGACAATAAAATAAAAGTAGATTTTACATAAGTTAAAATATTACCCAAGGGTTTGAAAAAGAACGTACTTTAAAGTACACATGAATTGTACTTAACAAATGTACTGTAAAAAAAGTTTGAACATTAAATTCTGAGATTCTGTCGCCTATCACAGGTGGTACTCGTACCACACTTTAAAATCAACTGGTTGTCTTCCAATTAGGTTCTCAGAGGCCAATTTGAAGATCAGGTGTTTTGAGGACCTCCTGCTCAGGCAAGAGACATTTCACAGTGTTGTTCATTTTCGCACAATTTCCCCCCTACATTTATGAATGAGAAGCACAAAACTGCAGAGGCTATTCAAGAACCAATGGGTGGGTCATTTGTTGCCACCCCCGTTCAGCAGATGTTTTCCCCCCTGGCAGAAGTCTTACAGTTGGGTCAAAACAATATTCTGTAGCACCCATGGAGCGAGTGGTGAAACAATCCCCTGACATTACAATTACTGCATGGGTAGCTTCATTGTTCGTGCACAGAGACACACGAGGGGCATTGTTTTTTCTTTTAACAAATAACTGCTCTTGTCGTCGGAATATGTTGCAGTTGGACAGCTGCTCGATTTTTGTTTAACATGTTAGAGTTGCAGTTTAGGACCCGCTGAAGTGGATGCTTTCCAAACGTGACATAATGAACTGATTCTTAAAAAAGCCATTTATATAAAACTTGCACATCTCAACGCTGTCTCAAACCGTAGTTCTTGTTGCTACAATACCCAAAGAAATGCCAGAAGGCCGATTACCGGCGCCAGCAAAACTCTGTCTGAGAACGCCAACACCTCCCCCATAGCTGGCATGACTCGTCTACTTTCCAAATCATCCGCAGAGGCCAAATCAGGTAGGTGTATATATATTTGAGGGAGCCAATTAGCCGATAGCGCATCTCCTCTCCTGATCCAATTAAAGGGAGCAGAGCATTTACTTTTAAGCATGTTAATTAAAGGCTCGTCAGTGCAGGAGGAGCAAGGTCTAATCCTCCCGCATCACCCACCTAACAGCCCTTTGCAAAACAGTTGAATAATAATCGGGGGGGGGGAAATGACTATCTTTTCGGAGCAGCCCCTCTAGCCTCGTGCCGGCTAAATAGGTTTTATGCCTCTTTACACTTCATATCGACCTCGATGCGATGTTGCTCTTCCCAACATTCAAATGCACTGCATTGGAGATGCTCGTGTAAACTAATGAGTTCACTTCTAAAACTTGGTGCCTTTAACTGTAATTAGTGATCATTTCAAACGAAAATGGAAAATGAGCACGTTCAGCGTCAGGAATTTGGTACTCTGTTTTCTGGTATCCTGTATAACAGTAAATGCCTAATCCCAACAGCAGGGGATTACAAACTTTTTCATTTTAGCGCCGCATACAGAAAAATGGAAGGATGAAAGGGCCACGTTAATTTTTTACATTTTTTGAAAAACGCTAAATTCAACCGAGAAAGCAATGATATATTGTTTGTATTGTCGAGTTAATTTCATCAGCTTTCTGTTCAGGGTCTTAAGGCAAATAGTTGAAGATTTTTTTCCCCCCAAGTTTTAGGGGTGGCCAACAGCCATCTATCTCACAATGCCAACTCATTTTTCAAACAGTTACTTGAGGATCATTAATGTGATGTCTTCATAAATCAGCCATTGAGCAATAAGTGGCAGAAACCATTTTTGCCTCTAAAATTGAATGATCTTTATTTGCTCCAGTGGTTTGAAGATAAATTGTTAACCTTGTAATCAAAAATGGTTTATTTGTATCATTGACTATAGAGAAAGGTTCTACAGTATATAAACAAACGGATTCGTCAAGATGGCCCCTATTTTTCTGACAACTGGTCATGTCGTGGGCCGCTGAAAAATGGATGGCGGGTTGCAAATGGCCCCCGTGCCATACTTTGGACACCACTGCCCTACATGTATGAGTACAGTATCACTGGGGCTCATCCTGGGTTGATTGCCAGCCAATCACTGGGGACATGTAGACGAGCAACATTCACACTCGCATCCGCACCTATGGACACTTCAATCTGAAGTCAACTCAACATGCATGTTTTGGAATGCCGGAGGTTCCCGGTGAGATCATGCAAACCCCACACAAAATGAATCAAACCCCGAACCTATTGAGGCAGACGTGTGACCCACTTGCTCACTGTGCCGCCACACTTCTCCATCCAACAATCAATATAACGCTGTACAATTTCTTTTTATTTTCAGTGAAAATGAACACTTGCTTGAAGGATTTTTTATGACTGGGCCTACCTTAGAATCTCAAGCTCGTAAAAGCAAGAGTCTTCTCCCTCATGTGTCATTCAGCGTCTTCTTCATCCCTTTGGGTGAGCCGGATCAGGAAGTTTTGTGACTTCATCGCCGTCCGTCATTGGGAATTTCTTCCTAACAAGCCACATTAATATCCACCGTTTCCATTCCAAACTTTTGCATTTCCTCAACACCTCGTCACCTCGGAGCGCCTATGAATCATTCATTCTTTTGTTGTGTCCATTCATTTATTCAATACAAAAGGTCGCTTGTGAAGGACTACCTCTAAATTATGAATGACACTCATTCTCTCTCATCCGCTGCTAAAATGAGTTGCGGAGTGAAACGCATTAATTGCCATACATCCGTCAACACTAAGTTCTTGCATTTTTTAACAGCGGCTTTCCTCGTAAGTCACGAAAGCCGATTGCCGTTTTGACCACCAGGTGAAAATCAGACATTTTCCCCCTCTGCAGTTCGCCAAAGTCTTTTTGGCATACTGAGACAACCCTTTGATCGTTGTCCTTTTGACAACAGTAGCTTAACTGGGTCAGGATTTACACAGGCACAAAACACCTCTCCTTTACTCTCTTTTAAGTCAAACATGAATCTCCCTGGGCTGTCTTAACAAGGGAGAATGCACACACGGCTGTCTCAATTTCCCCCCTCATGAGATTTTCTGAAACACAAAAATTTGTTTATATATATATATATATATATATATAACATTTTTGCACAAAAGCCAGGCAGTCTGTATCCGTGTGTCACCAATAGATTCATTTTATGCAAAGCACAACAGCTGATGCTGCTGAGACTGCGTGAAGATCCCATTACTGCCCTAGTTTTTAAGACTCTGTGGCCCCCTTTTACTCTGCCTGTAAAAGACAACTTTTTCTCCATGCGCCGATGTTTATGCCGCCGACACAGAAAGGGGGGGATGAAGTTTATTTTCCAGTTTTACTGCTGCAACAGAGGAGAGATGCCACCTTGGTGCAAGGATGTGAAGTTTAGCACTAAATATAAGATTTTTTTTTTTTTTTTTTGGGCCACGCTGTGATTTCGTAGGAATATTGTAGAAATGATCAGTTGAAAATATAAACACATCATGAATATTGCGAGAAAAAAAAAATCACATGATCAGTGACTTCATCTAGATCAGGGGTGTCAAATTATTATTTTTTTTGTCGCAGGCCACTTTGTAGTTATTGCTTACCTCGGAGGGCCGGTGCAAAATCTAAACGTTATTATTACCCGTGACAATTTGACATTTCTGTGCAGAATTCAGCAGGAATCATGATTGTTGACACACATGCTTTCCTTCCGCGGGCCACATAAAATGACGTGGGGGACCGGATCTGGCCCCCGGGCCTTGGCTTTGACACCTGTGATCTAGATGAATATCATTATCAATAATAACATAATTCAAGATTATTTGAGGAAGTTTGGATGATTGGGTACCCAAGCAGTCGCCTGGTTTCAAAAAAGTTAGCGAGCCCTCCGATAACCGAATATTTTTCCATTCACACCAGCAATATCATGCTAGAGGATCTCTATTTTGTCAACCAGAACCACGTATCTGTTACAATAATTACTTCCTAATCCGATATCAGAATATTTTGCCAATAGTAAAGGAATGATGGTACGACATCACAATATTTTGCAGCTAACATCACATTATGACATCACAACACTCATGAGACAAGGGGAGGAAGGCGACCTGTTTGACCTTTGCCTTTTTCTAAGCGCATGCGTTTAAAAAAAAAAGTGTAACTTGAGTGTTTTTCCTCCTTGTCTGATTGTTCTGCTTTTCACTTTTTCTACTAGCCTTGTCATGCCAATCGGTGCCTCGCCAACCTCACCTCAAAATAATTTGCCTGTTTTGTTTGCCTCGATTCTCCCAACTACAATTTACCTGCCTCGAAATGCCTTGCCTGGCTCCTTATTCTTCCAAATGGCTTACGCCCCCCCCCCCCCCACCTCTTCCCACATAATTTCCTACTGCCTCACATGAAACTCACTTCCCTCCTTTTAATACTTCCCTCCCTTTCCTCGCGCTTTTGTGTGTTGCAGGATATTCGTGGTGGGAATAGGCTTCTTCAGCCTGTGCTTTCTAATGACTTCTCTAGGGGGGCAATTCTCAGCCAAGAGACTGGGGGACTCCCCCTTCACCATCCGTACAGAAGGTACTGACATGAGCTTTCTGTGGTGTACAAGTGCTTAAAATGCTCCCTGTCCTCTTTTGCTCGTGCCGCACTCAACATGAATGTGATGTCGTCTTACTGAAGAGCGGTACATGATCATGATTTTTAACCTCTCGACATTTTGTTTTAATTTCACGAAATCCAGTGAGACACAAAGGAAAAAAAGAAATGTTGTGTGTTCTTATTGCTTTAATAAGTGTGTCTGGTGAACTGTCGTTGGCGCCAAAACTGACTTGTGGAGAGACACTATGGCGCAACAGGGCATCCAGACTGCCAGGAGATAAAAAAAAAAAAAAAAAGGAGAGCGAGAAGGCATGGACGGTAGTTAGGTGAACTGAACGAATTTCATGATGGTGGCAATTATTTTTTTCCAATGGGAATAGTTTTAAAGTGACAACTTGGAAGTCAACTAGTGTCACTGAACAAATTGTGCTCCACTTTTGGAGGTTCCACTGTGATGGACTTGAGGAAGCGCAGGTAGAGCGTATATACTGTATATATATATATAAAAAAAAATCTGCTCTGTTTATGTGTCTGTGTTTGAGAGATAATGGAACAGGAGGATTTGCTTTGGGATTACTGTGCTTGTAACAACTGTAGGTAATGCAAGTTTGTGTGAATCAAGGATAAGAATTCGGTGCACGTGCTCGATTAATCAACTACTTGTGCCGTGCAGCCCGAGAAGGAATTTGGAGCGAGCCCATTAAAATTGCATAACGTCCATCAGTGCATCCCCAAAGGTTTTCGCCATGTGTCGTGCCTGTCGATAATGCCCCCCCCCCCCCCCCTTCGCATCATATATTGCAGGAAAGCGTGTTTTCCTTGGAGCACGTGGAGGATGCTTTTTATGTGAATGCCCTGCCGGTTCAGCCTTTTTATGCCTGCCCCTGTGCAGATGGACCACGTGGGTTTTTTTTGGCGACTCCCTGCCCATTCAAAGCGCGCGCTGATCCGAGTTGGTGATGAGCTGGCAGGAAAGGACTGTTAAAAAGGGGGCGATGGCAGCAATGTGGGACAAGATTGAGACGGCGCAGGCCCAGAGGCCGATCCATCTGCTCGTTGAAAAACAACTGGTCCTTTCATTAAGCCTTCGCTCACCGCCCACAGGGGTCACTCCGTGTTTGTATGTCATGTTTGTCACGTCTTCCTTGTAATACAAAGGAGCTTACGTACTTTTCCAAACGGTTCTGCTTTTTTTTTTTTTTTTTTTAATGCTAAGCGCCTTCATTCACCGATTTATGACTCATGTTTGCTTTTGGGATTTGCTCTCAGCTCAGAGGAGATGTCATTGTTTTCCCGTTGTATTTTATTTTCTCCACTGTTGTGTACATTCCAGATTAGGTGTCATCCTTTTAAAAATGTGACAGCTGTTTGGAAAGTTGCTTCTTAAACATTGTACACGGAAGACCTCTCTCCAACTGGCTGCTTGTGCACTTGAGCTCCCCATTTAAAGATTTAATTTGTTTTCAAATCTCCAAATAGTCCCGCCCACACATCTCTTAGCTGCTCCATTCCGACACTCCTGCCCAGAGTCTCACGTCAGCCGACCTTGCTCTTTGCCAGTACAGAAGTCCAACTATCCAAAGACATTTTAATTGCTATGTGCCCGATGAATAAAATGAGGTGACGTTGACGAGACTCCTCTTGCTCTGGGTCAGCCTCACCATTCACACACACACGGTTGGCTGTGTCGCTCGACGACTTCCGGCAGCCATGTTTCTCCGGGGATTCACACGCTGTCGTCATGGTAACCTGTGCTCATGCTGGCACACCTTGCAGTCGAGGGACGGTGGGAATGAGCAGCTGTTTAGGGACTGTGATAAATGTGCGGTAAATTCTTCATTGTGGTGGTCTTTAATCGCGGTACTCAGATTTGATCGAAGGACTAATTTAAATTGTGGGAACGTCCTCTAAGACACGTTTTCCAACTTCTACGCTTGAAATTCGGATAGAATAGTGCATTTCAGTTGCAACGATCTAATTTTCAGTGTGACCTGTCTGCTATATGTGAGCAGTATTTTGCAGCATTACCACCTCGTATGATGCTATGAGATATTTTGACTCCGGGGTTTAACCCTCTCTTCGCACAGTAAAACCTACATTTGTGTGGGGGCTTACCACCGAAATGTGAGCTGCTCTGCAAAGCCGAGCGCTTGTTTGAGTATTAGCTGAATCCCATTGCCACCTCTCACTTCCCTGGATTATCGGCTTCCATCTTCTCAAATCCCTGTCTCGCCTCACTAACTCTCAAACTCATCATAGGCTGTGATCTGACACGGGGTTCGGTGGTGGTGGTGGTGGTGGTGGTTTGGGGAATGAGGTGCAAGTGTAAAACAGATTGCCAGCCTGAGTTTTTGTGCACATCTCTGATGAAGAGAGAGAATTAGATTTTTCGGGGTCATATTTCTTCCACAGTCCACAGATGAAAAGGAGTCGGCATAAAAGGTGCGCTTTTATCTCCGCATTAAAATGAATCCGGCACAAGGGAGACGTTAGCTTGATCAAAGGCTCTCCCTATGGAGCTTGTTCATACGATGGAGTCAGTTTATTATAATAACAAGAAGCCACGACAGTCCCTTTTAGCCTCAGCTTGACTCTTGCGACGCTGTTTGTTCTAGCTCTAAGACCGAAGGCATGATAACTCTCTGCCTCCCTGATGGGAAGGAGAATCTAATTTTATTCTCCCCTCTCGCTTATTCTTTCTTTTATTAATTTGGAACTCCGCAGGTCTAGTAGCCAACGGCTTTAGGATGCTGCTCTCATTTACAAAATGGGGAATAGTTGGCCCAGAACTGAACATTGTGTTTGGAAATGTTGCCGTGCTTGGATCAGACTTGCTTTAAACTCTGTCCTGTAGTGTTTTAGTTCTTCACATTAGTCAGAGGAAGACTCATGCCTACGTTTTACATTGGCACGAGTGCCCCAAAGCTTTGCTCATCTATGTCCTAAGAAGACCCACACAATGAGCTTTACTCATTTACCAGCTGCAGATACAGTAGGTTGTCATTTACCTTCGCCAAGCATGTTGGCAGGAGTTTTGTCTTTGTTAGTTTGCCCTTGTTAGTTTCATATTTTTTCAGATTTTTGTGTGGTTTGTTGTTCGGTATAAACCGCCCAGACAAAGACTGAAGGACAAAGTGAACCCGGCAATTTGGAGGCAGGTGTACGAGTAAGGGACTGCTGGAAAGGTGGCACAAAATATGAAGTTCAAACCCAACTTAAGAGTTGTTGGAGGTATGCGCCGTCATACGGTTCGTTTTGCGCTAACTGACTTGCAAGTTCAAGCTAAGCTAAGCTAAGAGGGCTGTATGCTGGCAGTGAACTGAACTTGCGTCACAATTAGCATTTGAGCAACTAGTAAACAGTTCTTCAAAAGAAGACTTCAAACTGTTGAGTGCCATTCCCAGTTGATGTTTTCTGTCAAACTAAATAGAAATCAAAGAGAAATACACCTTATGTCCTTAAAACGGAAACAGCTTACCCTTTCAATCGGATAGCTTAATGCTAACGCTTATTCAGCAGAGGTGAGCGCATCATCGTCCGAAACCGGCCCCCTCCCAAAAATCATGTAAACCGCGCTTGACGTGATAAAGCCAACAGCGGGGTATTGTCACATATTTTTTCCGGTATTTTTTGGGGGTACCTTTTAGCATTTGAAACAAAGAGTGTTTGCTTGGAAGAGGTCCTTGGTATTATTTTCCTTTACAAACACACATTTTTCGACATATAACAATGACAGGAATCGTTTGCGTTGTTAACCACCGTCTTTCAACTTTGGCAGAGGTCCTGTCTCAACAGTGTGCCTTTTAGTTTGCTGTTTAGGTCACCCCACCCCCGAACATTGTCATGCAGTAAACCAGTCGAGCACATCGTGCTGCCCTAATCTGTAGCCTGCTTTCATGTGTGTTATATATATTTTTTTTTTCTCTCAAGCTGGCAGTTCATCTCCGTCACAAACTCCCTGCAGTGATGTTTCCTCCACATCACTTCATGTAGAACAAATGTGGCATGACAATCTTCTACACGTCGCTGGTGTAAGGTGCATCGCAAGTCACTGTGGGAGTACACTTTATCAGTGCACTCATAGCCTAGGGACCGTCTGTGTGTGTTCGCGTTCGTGCGTGTACGCGTGCTTCTGGATAACCTCACCCACCGAGGGCCGACATGCTAATGGGTTATTGTGTGTTGGCTTGCACTTGTTCTTTTCTGCTTGAATGGGAGCATGAAACATGAAGTGTGCTGTACAGAACATACAAAAAGACAAAATACAATCTTCTGCATATTTCACCTTTTGGCAACCAAATTGGGCTAGTAAAGATGGACCAGACTGATTATAACCCAACCATGTCACTTACGCTTCATTTCAACTGCTCATCATAAATGTCAACGTCAGCTTTGGTCTATCTGCTGCTGAATAGAAAGTGTTAATGAGTTTTAAACCGCTACACAATTGCCACTGAAATGAGCTGGACTTTTGAGTTTGTCTGCCTTGAAACACACACACAGGCACAAAAAAGGAAAAAACATGTTCCGCACTCTGCGGTGTTAATTGGCCCGCAAGCTACTGACTTGCGTATCTGGCAGATTTGTTGCTGATGATGACTGCAAATCCCACTGAAAGCACTGCTGGAATCATTTTACAAGCATGACCTGCGTTGGTGGAGGAGCGGGGGGGAAAAAAACAAAAAAAAATTGAGTTAGGTTCATTTCTTTGTTTTTCGTTAAACAAATAAATGAAGTGAAATCCTACTCAATCGCTAAGATTGAGTAGGATGCTTGTCGTTTTTGTCTTTGTTTGGAAACACAGTTTATCATGCAAAATAAAAATGACAGACGGTGGGGGCTAAATTGCTGCTAGCACAAAATGAAGTTTGAAGTGATGGAATTGGAAGAGGCAAACAAACATAAATGAGTTACAGAAAATCGAGAGCGTACAGAGTAAAAGTTAAGTAACCCCCCTCATGTACATGGGAATTGGATATGCAGTATCTGCTCAACCCAAATAACACTATCTTTAAATTTGCCGAAAGGACACAAGAAAATGCAGTTGAAAGTAGTTTCGTTTTGTGATATGGCATGACTCCTTCTTGTGACTCTTTCCAAATTAGGATTTCAACGATTCGGAAGCTGCAAAATTGCATTATTGATTAGACTGGCCCGATAATTTGTGTTTTTTCCCAACAAAGTCATTGTTTGCAGTTGTCTTTCAGACACAGTATTTTTTTATTTTTTTTTAGGCTCTAAAATGCAAAGTTTTTCAAAGACCAATAGAGCATCGTTTCCCACTTTGCCTTTTTGAGGTTGGTCGAATCAATTATCAGCCTGTGCTGTTGCTCAATAAATAAATAAATAAACAGATGAATAAAAGGCCAAAAGCGCACGGTCAATACGCCTGGCTTTGTAGTTGAAATCTAATTGAGCACATTTGTTCTTGTACGGCAGCTTTGATGCTTTGAAGGAGATAGAAGGGTAACTCAATGACTGCCAAAAGTCGCTCTGGTAAACCTCCGCACATTGACGTAATCAGCCATGCCGAGACATTAGGAAGAGGTTGAGAGCGCTGGACAAATATGGAGGAGAAAATGGTGCTGACGTGAAGTTTTAGCATTGGGGAAGGAGATAATGTTTCTGAACAGTTGGTTTTGGCGGGCAACCAAACGGCTGTTGCTGTTGAGCCACTTTTACATCGGCACAAATGAAATATCGTGAGGCGCCGACTTGGTGATTAAACATGACAAAACAGATTGCTTTTTATGAACGCAGATTAAAACAAGCTCCGTTTTGACCCGTCAATGTCAGTGGCAGTTCTGCCAGGTGTGCGTGCTTGCCTGCCTGCCTGCCTGCGTGCGTGTGTGTGTGTGTGTGTGTGTGTGTGTGTGTGTGTGTGTGTGTGTGTGTGTGTGTGTGTGTCTCAGCAGTTTAAAGGCCACTTAGCACTGTGGAAAGCAACTGTTACTGTGGATTACCCTCCGTTGACTGCATGTCAGCCACTGCACCTATTTTCTTTTTCTTGAATCGACTGAATACTAATACCAGATACATAAGCAATCGTTTTGTGTCTGCTATTACTGTAGAAGTTTTGTTTGGAATCGGGAAAGAGATCTCAACTTGGGCTCAAAAAACAATGATCATTTATTGTTTTTTTTAAATTTTTTTATTTATCGTGTTACAAAACTGTCACTTCTCTGTGCGACTTCTGCGAGGCTTGAGTGTCTTGGTTTTAAAGATTATGTTTGACAATCATGAATGAAGTCTAATGAAAGATTCCAGTCATCCATATCAAGCTATTGGGGATGGTGACTGTTGGAATCCACTGCAGTCACTACAAATTTAGCATTTCTAACTCAGTAATGGCTAATTTATCCGGCTGAATTTGTCAAACCAGGACAATAGGTGCTTGTCATCACTGAATTTTGGGTCTTTGCTCATTTTCAGAACAAAGTAACTCAATTTCATGGTATATGCAGGAAAACACAGATTAATCCCATTGCGAAAAATTGTGGATTTACAAGGTTGTATATCGTCCAACAATGACCACTCCACCAGTCCATACTGCTCCGGTACAGCCTCACCATCCACATTTGTAATTGCCCCCTCACAGCTTTGCACTACTTTAGCCAACTCTTAACTCCAGTACATATTTAATGAGAAAGCTGACCCAATTTCGAAGTTGTCAGAGCCATTGTTCTGACCCAAGTCTCATTACGCGTGAATGAGAACTTTCTCCACAGCACATTATACGGTATTATGGTTATGTGATCTCTGAAGGTGACTGTTTAAGGATACTGTAATCTGCTGTCGAAATGACCTTCCCTCTATCGTCTCGCATGCTCGTCGTCCCCTCTGCCGTAAACTGGTTATTTACCCCGATCTAGATAAAGTTACACTCGCAGCTTGTCCTTCTGTCCTGCTGAAAACCACACGTTCGTATTTTGATGGCATCACGACCGTTTGGGAAAAAAAAAAAAAAACCTGCTCTAGTTTGTATTATTCGCAATGTCAACACAAATACAGCAGGGACAAGCCCCAAAAAGTTTGGAGTTTGGAAGTGTAAAAACTAAAACGTCAAAATTTGACTGGATGATGCACACACACACACACACACGTGAAACAAAAAACAAATGGATAAAAACCAGCTCATTTCTGTTCAGCTGTTCATCACAAGCATATTCGTATTGTTTTAACTTTTGTGCGTACGACAGACTTTTACAGCCCTTAAAACCACCGACCCGGAGAGGTGGATGGGAAAAAATAACAGGGAGGGAAAGAAAGATGAAGAGATAAATGAATGAGACTGAACATCTTCATGCCGCAGCATGCGGCAGAAATCAAAGACAAGTCTATTGAAGTGTGAAAAATGCAAAGTGAGCAACTCCCCTCCCCCAACCACTCTCGGTCTTTGTTTTCCCCACATGTGCCCTGAGAGACATTTTTACTTCCTCCATGGAGCATTTCCGGAAATAGCACCGTCGCTTTCTAAGCCAGCAGAACAATTTGGGATGAAGCGAATATCACGTCTGGCATTAAGTGTGCCACCAAGGCAAAATCCCTGCCACTAACATGATTTATTCACGCTTAACTCATGCTTGGATTTCTCACGTCAGCCTTTCGTTACCCGTGATAGCCTATGCTATATTACTGGAGTTGTTTGGAACACTAAATTGCTCGGTTCGAACCGCAGACCTTAATGCTCAATTCAGATTTTGTGGTGAAATCCAATTTTTTGCATGGAAGCGTTCACATTACATATTAATGCGGCACGCGTCTGCCTGGTGTGTGAACCCATTGCGTCCCGAATGTGACTCGCATGTGCAGAAGAAGAGACGACGTCCTGCGCAACATCGTGTTTACAGAAGTTAATGTGGTCCAGTGAGTAGGGACCATTTTGTTAAAAAAGAGAAACCCACTAAGTCACCGAAATAACTTTAGACGGAGATGAGAATTCTGATCTTAGTTTTACTGTTTGGTTCCTTCTACCATCTTTGTGACTGATTTATAGCTTTATTGTTATATATATGTTAGTTGCTCCGTGTACAGCACTTTGTATGCAGCGATGGCTGTTTGAAAGTGCTTTATAAATACAGTTGAGTTGAGAATTTGCCAGAATGTATTGACAAGTCACAAAGCTACCAGGGGGGAATGTCTTTTGGACTAAGACCAAAAAACAGGAGCTTTTTGGCAAGTCGTATGAGGTCTTTTTACGAACGCAAAAAATGAAGCATGCAAAGAAAAGAACACTGTGCCGACAGTGACGCTTGGGGCGGGGTCGAATATGTTCTGGGGAGCAGCTTCGCTCCATCAGGCTGTCTCGAAATTCCCATCAAGTCATTCTGAAGTGAAATGCGCTGCCCAGTGTCAGAAAGGTTTGTCTCTTCCAAAATCCAAAACACAGAGCCTCAAAAGAAAAAAAATAAACAAGGTAGGCGAGAGGAGTCAAATGGTGCATTCGAGTGCGCTCAGTTTGTTCGAGAACTGAAATTTGTTTGTCATCCGAGGCACAAAAAATGCAACATTTTTGGTCGAAAACCAAATTGGTCGAGAACCGAGACGTTCGAAAACCGAGGTTTGACTGTACTGTAAATTTCCCACATTTAGCTTTGCTACTTTTTGTGCTTTTATTTCAGTCAGAATGCCCTGGAAAACAACAATGGAAGCTGTGACAAGAGTGCAAAAAGCTGGTATTTTGTCAGCATCAAGAGTAGATGACAATGTCAGAAGTGATTGCAAAGAAAATAAGAGAGAACTCCGTTTAAAGCACCAACAATGTTTTTTTTAATTTTTTTTTTTACCAATATAAAAGCAAAGGAACCACTGGGATGCCAATCTAAATGGAGATGCGTGTGTGCCCAAATCTCAAAACTGCTCTCACCACCTTAGTCACTCGAAATTCAGCTTCTCGGCATCCCTCGTTTTCCCCTCCACTCATCAATTGTCTTCCATCTGCTGCACAGAGTAAACACTTAACTTGCATGTCACACCCTGCATCCGACAATCTTACGACCATTGTTATCATCACCAACAGCTTTGCTACAAGCCACCTTTGCTACAAGACATCTGCTGATGTCAAGAAGCTGTGGATGAGTACAAAGTTCAAATCTTCACTGTATCTCCTATGTTCAAAGAATATATATAATATATATGGACACAAGTCCAATACTTGCCACTGTCTTGTAACTGATCATCAATATTTCACAAGAACACCATGCTCGGCACAAGGGAATTGATAAATAATTCACCGTAGCGTGGGATTGAATGAGCATGTGCATTGTATTGCAGGTGCATGTCAATCACAGCAGATGAAATACACCAGGAGTCCACTGTCTGTTTTCCCAACAATAACAAATGTCATTTTGTCTTGGGAGTGGCGCCACAAATTCCATCATCAACCGCATGAGCGGGTGTGCCTGAGCTCTTAACTCATTCAGTACCAGCCAATTCTGGACCAAGTCTGAAAGGACGTTTAAAAACGTCATTGGGAGTGAGTGAGTTAAGTGCGCCACAGAGGGCGGAAAAAAAAAAAGACATAAAACCACACATAACGTGCGGGTTTCGCCCAAGTTCCCTTACAGAGGGCAAAGCTCGGACAGATGAGAATTAATTTTGACCTCAGACCAGCACTCGGGACGGGTGGCAGGAATGAGTGCAAGATTCTGAAGGAATTTCACGCTCACACCAGTTGGGCTGGAAATGGAGACAAAGCATAAAAACAACGATTGAATGCATGGATTGAATTCTGGTGAGCCGATGTAGCTTTTGGTCAATCTTTTATTATTCATTTGGATTGCAGCGTCTTGGACAAAGTGTGAATGATAAATGGAGGTGCCAGATGCAGGAAATATGTTCACATTGAAGGGAACATTTGGACTCTGACGTTATCTGCAGTAGATGTGATAACAATCAGTATTGCAGCAAGGAGACAAAAAAATAAATAAACCATGCAAAGCATTGCCATTGATTAAACATGCACTGCGACAGACATGGCTTCTATTTCGTGATCACAATAAATACGAAACTGGCTTTCAGCGCCAAAGTGATATTTCAAACGTACACACGGTTGGCCATTTAACATCCTTTTATTTGAAGCCGATTGTCCGTCCTTCAGCTCCCTTCCTCTCGCGATCCACTTTCATTGATTGATAAAAGGCATTCTGCTGAACATAAGAAAATACTGCACATGAAGTTGTTTACGCTATATAACACCCAGACGATAGGGAGTGATTTGGGGTTGCCATGGTAACAACCGATGCTATTCTTATTCAAATGTCCTTTAGAACAAAGACCTCCATTAGCTTCAACGATACAAAAGGGAGTGAACTTTTTTTTTTTCTTTTTTCTGGAAACCGCCCAAGTTGTCAGCGCTAACCGTGCATTGATGCGGTCTTTGATGGAAGGTGGCCCCCAGCAGCCCCGCTTCTGTCAGCGCCATTGTGGCGAGAGGCGCTAAGTCGAAAGACGTCAACCTCACTAGATGGTGGCCATGCTAATGAGGGTCAATGCTCGTGTCCGTCAGGCCTGTCGGCTTGGCTCAAGAGGGTGTGTGGTGTGCATAAATAGGAGCAGCTTGCCAACAGTCAGGAGGGCATTGTTCATACATTTCTGGATTGCGTGCGTTTGCAAATGTCCGTCTGCATTTCCCTACTCCTCTCTAAAGCTGGACTTCTACTGTGTTTGTTTAAAATTCCATCTGGCATTATACGAGTTAATCACCTGTTACAGATAGTCAGTCGACGAGTGCACTGAAGTTCCTCACGGGATACGTCCCAGACCCCACTCACAATAAAATCCACAATATAGAGAGACTGGCTGGAAGATATCATTAATCAAGTCCTAGTTAGTCTTTCCCCCTTTGTGCGCTTTGATCAGATGAATGAAGGAATGTTGGTCCCCCAGCGACATAATGCTGACCTACAGTAATCTATCTAGTGTGTACGGTAAATGGATGAGCTTGTTGACCAACTATCCTCCTTCACTTGGCGAAGGAAGATCAGAGGTGTCCTGTTTAAATGCACTCGCCTTAATTAAAAAAGCACCCTTTTTTGGAGTTTCACCAATGACTCGACAACACAAAAATCTCTTCCTGTCTATATTGAAGGGGACGGATTGTTATGATGAATGATAGACTGAGATGGGTTTTTTTGGGGTTGTTTTTTCTTTTGTTAAATACTGGACCACTGCCGGTGGTCCAGTGGTTAGCGCGTCGACCTCACAGTGCAGAGGTCGTAAATTCAATCGACTCCGGCCTCCCTGTGTGGAGTTTGCATGTTCTTCCCGGGCTTGCGTGGGTTTTCTCCGGGTACTCCGGTTTCCTCCCACATTCCAAAAACATGCATGGCAGGCTGATTAAACACTCGAAATGGTCCCTAGGTGTGAGTGTGAGCGCGGATGGTTGTTCGTTTCTGTGTGCCCTGCGATTGGCAGGCAACCGGTTCAGGGTGCCCCCTGCCTACTGCCCGAAGACACCTGGGATAGGCTTCTGCGCCCCCCGCGACCCTTGTGAGGATTAAGCGGATCAGAAAATGGATGGATATTAAATAAGAAACCAGGCACCAAGTTTACAAATTAAAATGGTTTGGACCCGAAAAAGTGATCTATGGGCGTCGAAGATCCCCTAAATTCTAAACTAAAATACTGAATCAACAACTGAAAATAGGATGCCGCAATAGCAAACTATGTATGTAATTATGACCAACCGGTCACCATTTTATCACTGATCCTTCCCTTGTGATTGGTCTTTGATATCATCTATTAGAGCCCCGCATGTGTTTTTCACTGAGTGCAGGCGTTAATGGTGACATTTTCACTTGCCTGAAACCATTTGTGCAGCAAATAAAGTAAAAAAAAAAAAAAAAAAAGGAAAAAAGAGGAACATTGTCACCCACTCCTGCTGTTCTTTAGCTAATGAACAGTGGAGCTCCTGCGCCATCATAATTAAAGCGAATGCAATTTGTGGTAATTGTGTTGGTGTGCAGATGAGATGCGTTGCTGTGGAGATTGCAGCGGCGGCCGAGCCATTAAGTCTCTGTGTGCCGCGAGAAGAGTTGTTCTTAGGTTTTCGTTCGAAAGGTTTGACTGTACTTGTAGGCAGACGCGCTGACGCCAAGATATAGCCTCTTAAAGGCACATAACACACAAAAATGTGCAGTATTTTCTCTAACTGCAATTTTTGTCGTTCAAATACAGTTACAATCTGTTCTAGAATGTTTCCCGCATGATGCACGGGGGCTGCAATGACTATTCTCAGAGCTGTCAATGAATAATGGGAATCGAGAAAGGGCTTTAGCAGACGTACAGCCGCCTCCTCTGATTCACAGCTGGAAGTTGCAAAGACAAAATGACGTCGCTCGGCGGTTAATTTGGAGGCGTCGACTCCTGTCGAGCAGGCGGTCCTGTCAGTATTCATCACCTCTCAAACGGCTTTCACGTCGCATGAATATGCAAAAACGCCCGCGGCCGATCAAAACACCATGATGTTGGGGTATGTGTGTGGGTGTGTATGCATGCGCAATAGGTAAGAGTCAGTCACCCACAGGTTGAACGCTCCGAGCTTCCAAATGTTTGGATGTTTGCTTCAAGAAGATTCATCTCTTTTTTTTTCCTCAAAGATTGTTCAAGGCGCTACGACAGTGGAAGCTTTTTTTTTCCCCAAAGTGCCGCGTCGCTCATCTGTCACTTAGATTTTGTTTTTGTTTTTTTTCCCTCCTCCTTAAGTTTCAAAATATTTTAGGGCACTGCGTAGCATTTGATGACTATTTTTAAACTGTAAAGGCAATTCGGTACCCTTGGCGAATCTAAAAATAAACACCTCTGAAAAGGATTTAGTGTTTCAACAGAATTTGTTTTACTTTGCACTTTCTGTCACCTCTGCCCCTTTTTCCTGCTTTGCTTCCATATACCGGTGCGTGTGTGTGTGTGTGTGTAATATATAAATATATGACCGCACATTTTGGAGCATACACAGCCTTGAATTTGTGAGGGAGGACACACACTGTACTTGAAACTAGCAATGGGCATTTCACTACATGATCTTAATTGACTCTATAGGAAAATTAACAATCCACTAAATTCGGTGCTTGAACCACAACACCATCAGCGACTCTCTGCCTGATTTCTGTATTCATTTTGCACAGCAGACAATCCTAAATGCATATTTCTTCACATCGTGGCCTTCCTTTGGATAGACTTATGCCCCAATTAGTCACCTCGTGAATCATCCTTTTTAAGAAAAATTAAGAGCTCCTTAAAACGGATGCCCATCTTCCCCCCCATCAGTTAAGATCATGTGTCGTACCTGCACAGTGAACCCTGGCTCTTCCCAAGGGAAGTGGGCCCTGACACCAATAGCATTTTATCTTCAAATATTTAATCCCCCCCATAACACAGTATATGCCATCAATCGCACATCTTCAGGTACACAATGAGAAAACCATGTTACAGAAATGACGGTATTGTGTGGTTAAATCATTTAACGCCAAAAACCACCTTCGCTCTTCAATCATCAATCTTATTAGCTACCACACTAACCTAAGTGACACATGAGGTCAATCAGATGTGACATCACACACGGGCAAATAAATATGCATACCAAGCCTTTACACAAACGATAATTAGTCACCGAATTAACCTTCTCAAATTTAGAAACAATGATGAATAAGGATGAACTCAATCCTGCGATCTGAAAAAAAAGCCCATGCCAGTGGAATAACGTAGGTAGCGGCAAAGTTATGCACTCCATTTTGGCTCAGTTGTTCTGTTATTTCCACAAGGTCAAGCAGATATAAATGCAGAAAACCAAAATGGACTTGGTAATGATTTGCCTTGCAGCCAATAATATTATTAATAATAAAAAGAACATCTTCCATTTCCAGAGCGTCTTTCAGAGGACCCAAGGACTCTAGGATAATGTTGATACTCCCATTCTGTTGACTTTGCGAACTAAGAATGATGCAGACGGTAACATGCGCGTATATAAACAGCCCTTCTCACTTGAATCGCCCATTTCGACACACTAAAAGTGTCCCGTTCACGCATTACAGGCCTCCGGAGCGATGCAATGTGCAGAGGCTCTCAATATTCAATCCAATATGGTGGAGAAAACAGGCCACTGCATAGCTGCATCTTTGTGTGTGCATGCAGGCAGACTTATTTGAATCCAGGCAAACAAGGACATACGATAGAATGCCAGCAGCTCCTAAATATTCTACATTTTCTACAAACTAGCAGATTGGTCCCTGAATGAAATGCAAACACCTCGCAGTGCTGCTTTAATTAAATATTTGATTAATTGGTGTGAAGTGGGACATCAACACCTTCCATCTAATTTCAGTTTTTTTTTCCCCCCCCCAATCATTTTCTGCTGGTTAAAGGTGACATTCTCGCAAAATTAAAACTGCAGGGGAAAAATCTTTTATTGATGCGTGCATCCATTAAGAAAGCAATTTAAACACGGAAATGTTCATGATGAACCGCCACATACGGTATGTGATTATTATTGCAACTGAAGGCAAAAAAAAAAAATAAAATTACGACCAATAAATCTCTCAAGCTCTGGATGATCACGCCCACTCAAAATGCCTCACCCTAAATATTTGTTACAAGAGCTCACTTTTAATTGGTTCCTCGTTTTGTGAATCTGTGCCACTTACGTTTCCTGTCAGCGTCTCCATAAAGAATATGCAAGCCTTGATTTGACATGATTTATTAGCAGAAATCAAAATTTTATGTCTGGGTCCTGCAACCTGTTGAGAGTGACTCGGAATCAGATTTTAAGCACAATTGCTGCCTAGTCGTACGAGACGTGTCTCAAACATTTGAGGACTAATGTTTCAACGCCAAACTGTTTTTTCAAATGATCAACAAGAACATTGACTAAGAGATGTTTTTTTTTTTTTTAGGTTCCATTACAAAAGGTGCTCAGTTGGTGTCGGCAGCTTTTCCGTTCTCACCAATTATGGCTTAAATTATAGCCCCAATGACCTTGAACCGTTGCCACAATGCAACTGTACTAAAGCGGATTTTCAACACCCTTTTTAAAAAAAATTTTTTATCCCATGCTGTCTTCCAAACACTACTTGTGCCAAGACTCCGCTCTTCAATCCCAGGAAGCAGAGCGTTTATCCCAGTATGCCACCATAACTACATAGAAGGCCCCTCCGCACACTCAATAGAGTGCCCCCGCTGTGCAATGTGAGGTGATGGATATAATTGGCTTTTGCACACAGAGCCTTCACGTAATTAATTCCTGGCGCGTCATAACTCATACAAGCCTCATCTTTGTATCAAAGGAGAGCTGAAAGCTCATATTCAGATATCACACTGTGTGTGGTGTGGACAATGGCCATTTGATGACATGTTATGAAAATACAGCTGTGGGGCAGGATTCAGTTTTTGCTGCGGGCACAGGAAATGACAATTGTGGCTGTTAGATCGGCAAGGTTAACAACTCAAATAAGCAGGGAGGCTCCGGTGTCGTCTTCTTTCCTTTTTAACCCGCTTTTGCATCTTCACGGTTCTGTGTCTGCTCAGTGCTGGGAGGTGTGGAGTCACGCGGTGTGCTGCGGAAGATCAGTGACATGCTGGAGGTGATTCTGAAGCGAATGGATGGTCTCACCAAGCTGGACAACGCCACCGCTGCCGATACACGACGCCTCGAGGAGCTCATCTCTGCAATCAACAAGTAGGCCCCCCCCCCCCCAGCGCCCTTCCCGTTTGGTAGCAACGATTTTGAATGAGGCAATCAGACGTCATGCCGATTCTTTTCTTTGATGACATGAATGGTCATAATCATGGCAACTGAACCCCAAATTTTCAAAATGAGGTTTCTTGTCTCAACCTAGGACATGAAACATGGCATCTAGAAATGGCAATAATGTAAAAAATAAAATGGAAAATGCAACCTCCTTGAAAGCCAAGAACGTTTCACATTTGCATCATTCACTTTACATAAACGCTTCCCAGATTTGAATACGGAATAGAATCAAAAGTGATCAAGAGACAGGCAAGATTTTAAAACTACACTAAAACTCCTCTACAACGAAATCATTTTTGCAGCAAGACATTTTTCACAAAAGGGTTTTTTCACTGTAGCAAATTTGAAACAGGAAAGTGGGAATGGTGTTAATGCATGATTTTTTCACACTAGGGGGTATTTTCACCCATGTAGATTTCGTTGTAGAGGAGTTTCATTGTATTCACCCTAAAAAAAAAGCAACTGACTGCTGTTATTTTTTTTTAATGTTTTTTAGAGGAACTCTGTCTACAGCGTCAAAAAAATTATTCCAGCTCTAGCTAAACACTTCTACAGCACCAAGACTCAGGGAGGGGGTGGAAAAAAAACAAACGTAATAATTGCCCCGCCCATACTCAAAAAAGGTTACAGCCAAGATTACCGGGCAGTGATCATAACTTGAAACGTTTTTAAATCACTAGAAAAGCTCATGATTGGGAAGCTTCATATCAGTGTGCAACCAGTGCTTGAAGACTATTTTGCCTATCCCAAATCTCGCAGCACAAAGTGAAACCATAGCAACGGTAATGCACCTCGAAAACCTGGCTGGATTTCGCACTGCATTTAATCTCATCCGGCCACACATTCTTTTCAAGACATCCGTTCAGTTAAATGTTAACCCTTTTTTAATCCGGCGGTAACACCCCTTTTTGTCCAATAGGCCTGTTTTCTAGGGCTCCAAGCAGCATTAATTGCACCCCAGGGGTGCCCCAGTTTATCTTTTCTGTCCACCTGTGAGTGAGTGTGTGTGTGTGAGAGCTGGGGCTTACAGCAGCTGCCGCATAAGTGTTTTACACTTCTCATGACATTCTTTAACGTGCATCAGTTATTGTGGCTCTCCTTTCCCATATGCAAGGGCACTGCAGTAAGTAAAAAAAAAAAGAAAACAATACTACATGATCCCATCATCCTTTACTTCCTGTTTTGTTTTTTGTTTTTATGTATGTATGTATGTATTTTTGGGGTGCTTGAATTTCTTAAGTGTCACTTAATTCCACACGCTCTTTCGCATTTAAACCGCCTAAACCCTTTGCATGAGTACCTATGTGTGACAAGCTGACACAGTCTTTTACCTTGTTAAGTTTTCAGCTTCACATCGGCAACGAGGCACTAGAACGGAAGAATGGAGCAATTAATATAGTCTGGCGTCGGTGTTAACTGCAATCAACGTCCAGTAAAGGACTATTTAATGCGGAGGAAGCACAGTTGCTCTTAGACCATGGATGTGCAGACGTGTACTTATTGTCACTGTGTGCACAAGGAAGTGTTATAAGGAATCAATATGGAGTTTTTGTCTGGCCCAATGTTGTGTGCTTGTCCTCTTTTTAATAGCGTTAATAAGTACTGCTTCTCGCCACATCAGGTTACAGCTCGGATGAATACATTTGAGTTTGTATTGACAGCAGGTAGTCTGAAAGTTTTTTTTTTTTGTGTGTAATTAGAAGTGACAAAAGTGCCCATTCACCGGAACATCGTCAAGGAGAAGTCAACCCAGGTAACGACCGATCACGGCTCACCTGTTTTCTGAAGCTGAGCTATGATTGGTCGTTCCCTGAGCAACTCTCATGTCATTTTCAGTCAACAGGCAAAATGGCCGCCCACTGAGATGGACAAAAGCAGGTGGATTTTACCACTAAATGATATGCCACAAAAAGTAATAATGAATCAGAACGCCATGTTTTGACTAGTGAGGCTGCATAGAACATATTATTGTAAAAGACATTTTTGGGTTGGCATTCCCTTTAAAGTTCTATGTCGACCCCGACTTTTTTGGGGGGTAGGGTATTTTGAAAAATTATTCTTGCTGGGACTGTTACGGGTTCATGCACTATTAGGGGCCCACACACTGCGTGTAATTGGGAACACCCGTAAAATGGATGATGATCACTAATAGACGGCGTCATGGGCCTATATTTTGTTAATTTATCAAATGGCGCATCTCTAATGCAGCAAAATGAAATCATATTTAATGGTCTGTCTTTCGTAGTTAAAATTTACAGGAGCTGTTGTCTGTGTTGTTTAAAAAGAGACGGGTTTGTGACGCACCGATATGGGCAAATATCCAATATGTCTCCGATTTTTTTTTTTTTTTTTTAAAATCCAAATTTGGAAGAAACTTGAGTCTGATCTATTTTGATTCTATGCATTTTTCTCGACTTTAATGACACATGTCTGAAGTGTGCCAATTGGGAGCAGAAAAATTAAAATGGTCTCACTTGAGCCACGCTTTGTAAATTCAGCCTTTTTAAGCCACTGTATATTTTTCTTCCTATTGAAGCTAGTCTTTCTTATGGAATAGGGTCTGGGAGATATGCTGTTAATGTCACTCATGGCCGCAGGAGTCGTTTTGTCTCTTTAAAGATGCATTTCCCGGGAAAATGTTGGTCGAATTCCAAATTGCGCGACCTTGGGGATATTTTATTTTATCGAGTATCTATTATCATTTCCATATTCCATTGACCAAGGCTGACTTTTTCCTCAGGTTTGTGGGCTAATCCCTTTGCAAGCATCCTCATTTCTTATGCATAGAATTGGCCTATTGTTGCTGAACTCGGAGAGTGTAGTTAAAACACATATAGAGGTGCCATTAAATACACACAGACAAATGGATTACATTTTTTTTTCTTCTTCTTCTTTTGACAGCGTGTTGATTTGGACTGAAATGGATCCTTAAAAGCAAAAAAATAAATAAATAAAATAAAACGCTCAAGAAAGGTTCATCTGCACGCTCCATCTAGCATCATCGTAATGATTATCCATTAGTTATAGTCCAAGTAACACGTGTTAATAAATTCAGTCTGGGCATGAGACCAGGGCACAGACAGCAACCCGATTGAGTATGCAGCCTACAGAATTAATGGCCGCATATAAACACACATGCATGCTTGCTTGCACACACTCCTTTTTTTTTTTCTCTCTCTCTCGCGCTCGCTCGCTCGCTCTCTCTCTCACACCTACACTAATACCTCCTCATGGCTCTCGTGTATGTTCAGTTCTCCAGTTTGGCTTTCTTTGGACTATTTGAGTACTTTGCAGTAAAATAAATAAATAAACAAAATTTAAAAAAACGGGGCAGTCAGGTGCACATTCACAGAAAGATGTGCTTGTGCTGGGCAGGAGTTTCATCTTTGGCTTGAGCTTCATGGGTGCTGACAAACTGCCGTGTAGTGGCGAATTGGACTGGATGTCTGAGCCCTCCGCCTGCAATTCACCCACAGGGCAGCCACTCATTAGGGCAGAAAATAACAAGGAAAGGAAGGAGAAGGAGAAATAACAATGACGAAAGGAGGCACAATAATGTTGAGTTGACTCGCTGTATTTTGGTTATTGGTGCAGGATTTTTGCTGTTGGGCCTTAGTTCTCTTTGGCTTGACTTCAGCTTTTTTTTTTTTCTTCTTAACTTAGTCATTGATAACCTTAATATGTTCTCTTGGAAACCATGTTGTAATTTGTGCAGAAAGTAATCTCTAGCCTATTGGCATCACCGCAGTACAAAGCCGAAAAGAAGTGCTGTATATTCACCCCCCCCCCCCCAAAAAGAGCTTTATTTTGCCCAAATGTTTGTTTTAACTAACTTAGTCTTTGACACAAAATCTGATAGTAGAGTTCGTAAAATTCAACAGTGTCTGTTCTAGAAAAATAAAAAATAATATAAATGTGCCTTCTCAAATGTGATAAATCAAGCCCTTGTCTCTGCTCTCAAACACTGGAACCATGACGCAACCACACCCCACTCAACTGTTGTGTGTGTGTGTGTGTGTGTGTGTGTGTGCGTATATATATATAATATATATGGGCGGCCCGGTAGTTAGCACGTTGACTTCACAGTGCAGAGATACCGGGTTCAATTCCAGCTCCGGCCTTCCTGTGTGGAGTTTGCATGTTCTCCCCGTGCTTGCGTGGGTTTTCTCCGGGTCCTCCGGTTTCCTCCCACATTCCAAAAACATGCATGGCAGGCTGATTGAACACTCTAAATTGTCCCGAGGTGTGAGTGTGAGCATGGATGGTTGCTCTTCTCTGTGTGCCCTGCGATTGGCTGGCTCGTAACCGATTCAGGGTGTCCCCTGCCTACTGCCTGAAGACAGCTGGGTTAGGCTCCAGCACCCCCGTGACTCCAGTGAGGATAAAGTGGTTCAGAAGATGAATGAATGATATATATATATATATATATATATATCATATGTATTTTTTTTTTTTTTTACATTACATTAAATGACAGTTTCTCTAAGCATCTGAAAATAAATGTCGTGAGTGATAATACACGAATACATGAATGTGCTGACACCTCATCACACACATCTCTCGTGCTGGATGGTGTCCAGTCATGCGGTACTGCCCAACAGACCATCCTCTCGTCCTTAAGAGGATGAGCTCATTAGATCAGAGGGAGGGTGTGGGGATGAGGGAGGGAAGCTCTCTTTTAAGTCGAATATGAGAAGTCATTTTCATTTCCTGTCTCCGTAGAGACTTTCCTTTTGCTCATTGATTTCCCCTCTCTTGCTTCTTTTCCCTCCTCTGCTCCAACGCACGTTCTCATTCTTGAGCTCGTCTTGATTTGTTGTTGTTTTGCTCATTTGGAGAAGCTCGTTAAAATGCGCGTGGCTTCATTGGTGAACACGTCCACAGTGTTCTTTTACTCTTTGATGAGCGTCATTTGTCATTTGAGTCGGACCTTGTTATGCTCTAAATGAAAAGGAAGAGGGGCATTTTTTTTGTAGTGCTCCGATGCTTGATCTGCTTCCTATTTCATGACTTCTTTCATGCAACCCTCTGTTTCTCTTTTTGTACTCCCGATCTTTTATATCACTTTTGTGCTTTTGGGGTTTTTTTTCCATTTTGAATTTGACAATTTTCTTACACTCAGGTGAAATTAGGTGGACTTTTTCAGTGGACCCCCCCCCCCCCCCAAGCTCCGCTGGTTAATTTACAGACCCCACAAGGTCATTACTTTTACTAATACAATGTTGTTTCAGTGCACCACGAGCAGCAGCCGGGGAAACCTCAAACAGTTTATTTTATTTGGGACAGTAGGGGGGGTAGAAAATGGATGCTAATAAGAGAACAGAGCATAAAACTATATGAATACATATGGGGCTATAAAACATGCATAACTGGAATGGAACTCGGTGGAAAAGGAATCTCAGCCCAGGCTGAATTCATTTGTCCTTTAGTTGACATTAATGGGCGTGATAAATGTTTTGTTTGAAATATATGCACTCCTTTAAACCGAACCATCTCATTTTTCATGCGGGTGAACCTAAGCCTAGCCCAGCTGACTTTGGGCGAGAGGCAGTGGACTGCATAGTCACCAGTCAAACGCAGAGCACATATACAATGACCACCAATCCTACTTGCATTCATATCAACGGAGAATTGAGAGTCTTCTGTAAACTAAATGCGATGTGGGAGAAACCGGAGTACAAATGCAAGGAAGAAGTAGTGGGGGTACTCAAAATTTAAACCACAACCTCAGAACCGTGAGCCAGATATGCTAACAATTTAGCACGTGCTGCCCTTCCACAGATTATTCAAACAATAGGAAGCGCTGGATGTCTACGATTGGTTTCAGATTTGAGTTTCTAGCATGTGCAGTACACGTGTGATAAAACATGAATATTGGTAATATAAAGAGAAACACTAATGTCTCATATGTGAGGGTATGCGCCAAATAATTTGTGAGTAGTTTTTTATCGTATACTTTTACGTACTCTGTCATGTGAGGTACCTTAACTTGTCCAACTTGTTTGTATTTCTGTCCCTGATCGATGTGACAAGCCGAGATCCTCGCCTCATCTTTATCTTCTACTCAAAAGCAGTGCTAAGCTCACATCCAAAGTGATTCAACGCCACCATCTATATGGATCTGTTCGTCATTACAGTTGTTTACAAACTTGAATTTCACAGACGAGACCAGCGAGAAAACCTACTTGACTGGTATTATACTTCGGTGGCCATAAGTGGCTGGATTTCAGTGGACGAATATTTTCGTTAATGGTAGAGAATGAGCTCATTTAAAAATACGTAGTCACTGGTGAAGTGGGGTCTATCAATGCTGACTTTGCACGGGATGCGGGATGCTCCCTGGCTTGGTCGCCAGCCAATCGCAGGGCACAGACAGGCAATCGATCACACTTAGATGCAATTTTTAGATTCGTGAATTAACCTAACATGCATGTGTGTGGAATGTGAGAGGAAGCCACAGTGAACCTTAGACCCGTGAAGCAGACACGCAATTGACAACCGTGTTCTTAAATTTTTATGTATTTATTTTTTATTTGCCCAATTGTGCGGAATGGACTGTTGATCAATTGTGTCTTGAAGCAGTCGTGGCAAAATGGAGTACGCTACTTGGCTGTGATCCTCAGAGGCGTTGTTGATTCCGTTCCAACCGGTTTGCCGCCTGAAGAAGTAAAGCATGACGTCAGCTGTGGGAACTTGAGCTACACGCAGACTCACAACTCCTCTAGGTATCGTTTGCCTGCTCAGTACAAACCTGCCATGGAAACAGGAGATTCGAGCACGAGAGATTCAAAGATTCCTGTCTCATAAAAATAAATTAAAATAATTATTTTAAAAAACAGCCCATTAATTTTCTGCCTGCTTGAGCAAGGAAATGTCGTCCAACGCCCACCCTAATGAATATTGCACTAATAAGAATAACAAGAGGTTGAGCCTGTCGGCTATCTTTATTTTCCTTCAAGCCGTAAAGGTCATCTCCTGGCAGGCATACTTCTCCACAGCTTGGATTTATCTTGACTCTTTTCAAGCGTCTGCTGCTGGCATATAGTCAAGCGCCCTTGCACATCATCCTGCCCACACATGCATAGACAACCCATTGTATCATTGTGAGTGACTTGTGATCACGCTGCATTTGGGGAGCATGAAATTAATGAGGATTAAAGCCATCTGCTGATTAGACAATGCATAGACACACTACAGCGTTGAAGTGCCCGCTGAAATCAAGTCATTAAAAAAGAGGTAATGGGCACTGCAGCAGAAACGAGCATGAGCAATAATGAGGCTATGAGGGCTTCCTTTTTCTTTTTTGCATGAGATGCAACCAAGCACATGCTAAAACTACACAACCACGGTCCGTACGCAGACAACTTATTCAGCACATCTTATCTTGTGAATGACGAGCTCTGTCATCCGGCAGCGAAAGTGGCAGCGCAGGTCCTTTCTATTTCACGCTCCAACCAAGTGTCGACCAATTTGCATCCCTTGCTAACACTTGTACATCTGTTTGAGATGTTAAAAATGGAGAGGGGGGGAGCACAGGAGGGGATTGAGATAAAGCGAGGGGACAAAAAAAAAAAGCAGGCGATGAGCCTACAGAAGTACCCACGAAAATGGAATTGTTTTCCAGCATTCAAATCCACTCTGCATGGACATGAAATCGCTATTAGACCCAAAAGAGGAAACATCCACCACTTGCGTACACTTTAATGCGGAATGTGTGCCGTTATTGCCGTACCGCAAACAAAGTTTCTAATGAGCTTTTCAGCTCCAGCACATTAAGCAGCATATAAATGTACCTGCAAATGTTCACTTCCTGTTCTACTGCCGTGCTCGGAGTTTTGAAGCTTCGGCATTGTGACACAGAGGGGCGTCTCTTTCCCCAGGCCTTTATTTTCCTTCCATTAATTCTGCTATCACCAATTCACTCTTTACGTTTTTACCGCAAAAAGGGTTGATCAGTTGGGGATTTTAGACGGAAGCAAGATTCCAGTCAAGAAAATGAAGAGAGAGAGCTTATTGCAGTGACCCGCTCACCCGCCACCACCTAATTTGAGTGAGGCAGTCATATCCAAACATCACAATATGATTTATCAGGATATTGTCATGTTCTGCTCAGCCTTTGTTTTTGTTTTCAGCACCAGCTGAAGTGGAGGGCCTGCCTCCTCAGTGGTGCACTTGTTTCTCATTACCAATCAAGCTTTGCCATGTATTTCAGGACTGCCAAGCTGCCTAGTCACTGTCGGATTATTGACCTTGCTTTTTTGTTTGCTCAACAGAAATTTTCTAGATGCTTCATTCATGGTTATAGTCGCTCTTGTTTCGATGGTTTTCTTGTTTAAGTGTTTTAGGATTTCTTGTTATTCTTGGATTATTTAAGTTTCGTGTAATTAAACTTTTGCCATTTTGTATTGCGTATTTTCGGGTATTTATTTACCTTGCACTTTGAAAATGCGTTTTTGTTCATCTTGGCTTTTTTTGTTTTTGTGGTGCTCACGCATTTGTTTTTCTGTAAATTTTTTATTTTGTTTTTGTTTTTGTTTTTTTGCCCTAAATCTACATTTGTGGGATCCGCTTATCTTTTGCTCTTGCTTTTTCGGATTGTGTCAGATTTGAACCTCACGATACGATAATTATCATACCCTAATATTTCCACAAAAAAAGTCAGCAGTGTCATTTTATTTCAGTGATACCACGATATTTTTTTGGTCACGGGTATCATACCGTCAGAAAAAAATAGCGGCCCATGTTTAGCTGCAGGGCTGGGTCCCCTTACTGTTCTCCTATGGGTGGCAAACAATGTGATGGTTGGCTGCGATTTGAATCCAGGTTTTAGCCAATTTCGCCGATTACACTTTGAGCTCATGTTTTTGTATGTGTTGCTGCGCCTCTGCAGGTTTCAACCAGCTGGCCTCATGGAGATGATCCAGACTATCGCTCAGAATGTCTCCAACATGGCAGTCAGAGTGGAGCAGATACTGCAAACCAGCATTATGCAAGGCAAAGGTACAATCATCGGTGACAATGAAACACTGGGGGACCGTAACGCACAATGCATATTTTGTTCCAACCACTGTGACCGAGCCTGAATTTGTATGTGATCCAAAGTCGTTTTAGTTTATCACTAATCTACGGTAACATGGTACTAAACTCATAAATTTCAATATTTGTAGGCCTAAATCTAAAACATCTATTTTCGAAAAAATGTCTTCTAAATGTAAAAATATATATATATAATAATAATAATCCATGCGCAGATAACTCTGAAAGACGTATTACACCGCCCGCTTCTCAAACCGGTTTCAATGTGTAATCCAAGGACAGTGCTACACGCGCATAAAAATGGCTGCTCAAATATCATGTTATGACTGGAGTTCAGAGTTGAGTCGATTTTATTTAGTTTTCCTTTTGTTTCATGACTCCATTGATGCGTAACTCAGCAAAGGCCAGCTAGCAAAGCCCCCCTTTAAGTCTGTTATCAAAGCTAAATTGAATAAAAATGCTGCTTTATTAATTGATGAATGTACATTGCTAGTCGAGCTTTTTGTGCGGCTTTGGTTGGCAAATAGATTTGACCTGTGAATACCCTCATCTTCAATGTTTGTTTGTGTATTTCTGTAAATGGAGAAAAGCCTGCGGGCAAAAGACTTATTTGCAGTAATGTCTCAGTTTCATTAGGAGAGAGGAGGAGAGAGAGGGGGGATGGGGGTGTAGCTTGAAAAAGGATGAAAACACGGAAAGGCAACATTGGTGCGTCAAACCTCCCCCCCCCCCCCTTTTTTTTTTGTGCCTTATATCAGCAACAGACAGACATTTAACCAAGTGAAGCAATGAATGCAGTGTGTTTGCCCTCACTCGCTGGGCAAAGAATGACTGGCTCAGCTGCACTGGAAGGTCCAGTGAACACTGTGCACTGCGTTGGTGTCACACGGCCGAGGTGGACCGCATGCGGGTTATTCTCACTTTCCATCCTGAAGTGAGGTGAGGAGCATATGAATATGCGTCACGCTAACTTGGGGCCTCATGGCTGCTGCCGTGTTGTAAAATGCGTGTTCAATGAGCTGAGGGGTAGCATCATGATGATTAATTGCTGTATGGATCATTAAAGTCAATCTGTACGTATTAACATTGGGAACCTAGAGCCGGTGGACTAATGAAGCCACGCATTTAAGAGAAGTTAATTCCTTTTCAAAGGCTTGGGTGCTTAATGGGGTGATACTAACTCAGTCTGGACGGACTTCAGTTTGCGGATTACAGCGCGGTTAGTTGAAAGCATCAAAGGGCTGGTCGTCGAGGTTGACGAACTGTTGGCTCAAGGACAAATGTCTTTTCAGCTGTGAGAGATGGGACGTCAAGCCAGTGCGAGGTACCCAAAGATCCCCGCTACCCAGAGTGTCCTGGAAAAGTGGACGTAAGTTTCAATTTTGATTTCATTTGGATTTTGACTGTTAGTCGAAATGACTGTGAACTGTTAAACCCTTTCATTTTTCTGAGACAGAATCCCGTGTGCCTCCCTTATTGGTATTTGTTTAGTTTTTAACTAGGGATATAAAGCGATTAAAAGGTTTAACAGAGATTATTTTCGCATTGTCCGACCTCTGCCGTTGCCATTCACCGTCACTGTAATCCACTTGTCCTGCGGGCTTCGTACACATCCGTTTTCCGATTCAATCATATTTAATCAACTTCCAGCAAGGCAGGTAGAGCCCAGCAGGAGGAATCTGGAGCACCAGTCACTCTCACACTTGTCACGTGCATCATTCGCTCAAAGGCTTTTGGAAATCCACTCCTAAAACCATGGACTTAATTCACACGTTTGCAGATATTTTGTTCAGCCGTTTGTTACTGGTAGAGGGATTTGCAAGCTTTGATGCGCTTGAAAAAAAACAAAAACCAGAAAAAAAAACAAAGCAGTTGTGCAGCTGCAGCCGTTTCGAAGGATATTTTTGATGACTGTTTATAGTTTGACGGCCCAGTGAGTCTCAGACAGATTGCATGACTTGGTGAGAAAGCTGTGAATCAAGTGCTGAAGGCTACTCCTACCTCATTACTACATTAAAAATAATTGGAATTCTATGTTATATCATATTAAAATTCCCTGAGGGTTTACATTAGCTACAAAAGAAGAAAAAAAAAATTTCAGGGGGCAGCATGGTGGTCGACAGATTAGCGTGTCCGCCTCACAGCGCAGAGGTGCAGGGTTCGATTCCGGCTCGGGCCTCCCTGTGTGGAGTTTGCATGTCCTCCCTGTGCCTGCGTGGGTTTTCTCCGGGTACTCCGGTTTCCTCCCACATTCCAAAAACATACACAGCAGTTTAATGGAGAACTCTAAATTGTTCCTAGCTGTGTTAATGAGCGCGATTGGTTGTTCGTCAATATGTGACCTGCGATTGGCTGGTTCAGGGTGAATCCCGCCTCCTGCCTCCGGACAGCCGGCATGGTTGGATGATTGGAAAATGGGTGGATGGATTCTCTCAGTGTGTAGCAAAACTATATGATGTATAAAAGTTTTTGTTTTTAAATTGAACTACCGAAAAAACATTTGACACAATACAGTATTCTAATTTATTGAGATTCACCTGTACTAACCCTCGATTTTGAAAACAGACTCACTTTTCGCTGTACAATCTGTTCTTCCTTTATCATTATTGTCATTGTTCTAGACATGAGACTGAGCTGAAGTAAAATACTCTAAGCTATCATGTCAGCTTTACAAAACTTTGAAAAGCGATTTTAGAGGCATTTCTTTACCCCCAAAATGTGTCGAATTTTCAAAGTATGCCTCTGTCTAGTATGTGGCATTAGCGTTGTTTTTTATCCCTTCAGTGGATGCGAGCACGCTGGACCTCTGACCCTTGCTACGCCTTCTATGGTGTCGATGGCTCCGACTGCTCCTTCCTTGTCTACCTCAGTGAAGTTGAGTGGTTCTGCCCCCCGCTGGCCTGGAGGAACAACAACAACAGCAGCCAGCCCAGCCCCCAGCACGTCCACCAGGCTAAGGGCACCAAGAGGCCTGTGAGTATACAAGCCACACAATTTTAGTTTTAATTTTGCTCAATTGCTATTGAAAAGCTCAAGCTAACAAGCAATTGAGGTCTTGTCATTGTTTGACAATTGTTATTGGTTGCAAAGCGTCAACATGCGCTAGCGCCCATCTATAGGGTCCATTGTAAGGACCATTTATTTGTAGGGTAGTGTTGTAAGACGAGTTTTAAATGATAGTGTTATTGGACGTAGGACACCCTGTAATTTTTCTCCAGCTGTCCCATCCAAACCAAAACCAACCCTGACCCGCTAGTTGACAATCAGTGTTACATAAAAGTAGATGACTGCTCAAGCTCGTGAAGCACAGTCTAAAGCGTTGTGGAACTGCTTCGATGACACAACTAAATTCAACGCGGTAACAGTCGGAAAAGCATTAAAGGCACGAGACAGTATGTTATCTTAGTTATTGTATCTTGGCTCACGCTTCACACTCACGTTTAATTTTATGCAAGAAAGACTTTACTGTTTTAAGGCCATGAGTAGGTGATCTGTGGAAGCGCTTTGACCGAACTCAATTAACGTAGCAAGTGAGGTATGTTGTAAGGAAAAGGGGGAAGGGAAAAAAAAAGCTTGTTAAGACATGAATAAAACATTTTGCCATTTTAGATGTTAGCTCTTCCATTAATCCCTTCATTTGAAGTTTTTTGTGTCGATGCTAATCTTGTCAGAGCTGCTGGTCTCGATGTTGTGTCAAAAAATGGGTCAGCTGCGTTTCGACCGGTACTGGCTACTGTATAGATTAAACTATTTGTGAAATAGCCAGTCGCGTGTTTGGTTCATAGACTACCTTCATACTAATACCCTTGATATGGTCATAACAAGTCCCTAACGAGGCAGCAGAAAATGAAAGTCGAGATGTCATCAATCATGAAACTATAAACAAGAAGAAGGCAAACATAGTTTATGCTCAGGAGAGTTTGAGCGCTCTGACCCCATTACTACACAGCAGTTCACTTTCATCTGACCCTTTTCAAAGTCTACTAAATACACACGCCTCATCCATCCATCATTCGCTCTATTTTTACTCAACGCTGACTCAGGGGTCATGTGGCGTTGTTTCGCCCCTGTCATTTTGACTCTCATTGTCTACATTGCAGACGTATTCTTAATTTAACGCTTTCATGGCAGGCTGATTGAACACTCCAGATTGTCCCTAGTTTGTGAGTGTGAGCGCGGATGGCTGTTCGTCTCTGTGTGCCCTGCGATTGGCTGGCAACCGGTTCAGGGTGTCCCCCGCCTAGTGCCCGAAGACAGCTGGGATAGGCTCCAGCACGCCCCGCGAGTCTTGTGAGGAGAAAGCGGGTCGGAAAATGGATGGATTGATGGATGCACTACATTTTGTATTTTACAACAACACTAAACCACATTTACAATTTATAATATACACAATACAATATTACGATTTTTACAATAGGTCTTTTTGTTCTACTTGGCAAAATCAAATTTCCACCTCATGTTGACTCCACGACATTTTGTTCTCTACCCATCCACCTTGTTCTCAGGCTGCCTTCCGCACCGATCTATCCATGCTACTCGACCAGATTGGCGCAGGAAAGGAGTCTCTGAGCTTCATGAAGCGTAGAATCCGTCGTCTCGCTCCACAGTGGACAACAGCTGCCAACCGTCTCGATGCCAAGCTGGAGCATCGGTGGAGGGACCAGAAGAAGGTAGCAAGGAGGATCACTGCAATCTGTCGTTTCACGTTTCTTTTGTTGTTTTTCAATTGCGGGAGTCTTTTTTTTTTTTCACAGAAACGGCGGATGTTAATGATGAAAATATATTCCTTTCTTTGCAACAAGAAAAACTTCAGTCTTACTGATGCCATGTCTGCTCCGCACACAACCATTCGCCCTTTTAATAATGTACACGGTGTATCTGAAAACGGCACAGCATTCCACAAATAGAAAGCATTACAGTAGTTCTCTCTCTCTAAAAAGAAAAAAAAGACCCAATGATAAGTTGTCACCCATCATAGCTTTCTGACGTCTCGCAATATGTGCATGTCGGCTAAAATCACATTTCGTTTTGAAGTGGATAAGTAAAAAAAAAAAAAAAAAAAAAAAAAACATTGAAGTGTTATAATGATCTAATTTTGGTTCTAGTACATGATATCACATGCCAGAGGCCTATTGTGAGAAGCCGAAGACAAAAGGGACTCTGAGATAGATGAGCAATGAAATGAAAGGAGGTCACAAATGATGACGCTGGTGATTGGGATTACGAAGGAAGGCACCAAACTGTGTTGGTGCCAGAGGAGGAAAAAGGAAGACAAGAGGGATGGATGGTCGAAAAGAAGGCTTAGTAGAAAATGGATTAAGGACGACTGAATTGTCGGAATATTGTAAGGCTTTGTGGCTGCTGCCTTCATTTAAAACTAGTTAAGCCAACTTGGGCTCTCATTTGAAAGCTATCTTGATTCAAAGTTCAGGTTAAAAAAACAAAACAAAACGAACTTTCTGAAAAAACTACATTTTCGATTTAACGCTTCAACATGCTGTGGATTGATTCGGTTTTGCTCCCGAAAATGAAGATGAATGAACAAGCTCTTGAGAGAAAGCACTTTGGTGAACACATTTTGCATCTCTCTGAACCTCAATCCCTTCTTAAAGTTAGTTAACAAGTGTAGCCATCATTGCCTGTCACCGTGATTGATGTTTGCCTTTCTTGCGCTGCATTGAAACGCTTTGTTGCTTCCCATCATGGCTGCCCGAAGAGTGTAAATGCCTTACAATGAGCCAGCGCTATCTCTCAAGCAGACGTCGTCGCGTTTGCGCGGCTCTGCCTTACTGTCGGAGGCGGTTCGTCACAGTAATGGCAAGTGGAAGTGTGTTTGTGATTGGGGGTGGCAGGGTGCAACAGTGGTTGCTAGTAGCAAGACGTTTTGGTCCCCGGGGGCTTTTCTATGAAATCTCTTTGCTGCTTCTCGCCTAAACGTGCTCCATGGATGGATGCCGAATGTTCAAGTCACTCTGAGCCGAGTAGCACTAGCCGTGTGAAATTTGGGGGTCTCTGCAAGGTCTTTCTGCGGGTATAAACACAATCAAATGCACTCACCTGAATTTACAACCTAAATTCTAAGATTTGTTCCAGGGAATGGAATGAATGCATTCCCGACAGTCTTCTCCCTTAGTTTTGTTGCGGTGCTTCCAGCACGTGTACTGTGTACGGATAAGTCAAGTTTCAAAGATTCAGATGTGCTTCCATGTCCAGGTAATCTGCGCGGGGCCTTCCGAATCAATAGTGCCAGGAGATGGAAAATGAAACTGCAATGAGACTGTTTCAATGAGATTTCAAATTTTTATTGACATAGCCCGAATGCTGGTCAAACGTTCCACTAGCAAAACACTTTGAGCAATCTGCACACATGACATCTTTTAATATTCAGCATTTATGGGGACTTGATGACCCTTCATATTTTTGTCACATTATAAGATGCATATTGATTATGAGCTCCTCCAGATAATTTACATCGCAACAAGTACATGCACGCGATTGGATGGTGTCCGTAATTGCAACATGATCCTTCTGGTGGGTAAGTCGAGTAAGGACCCGCACGGCTCGTCACTGGGTTGTATCAGTACAATTTATAGCATTGGCCGTGTTATTGATTGGCAAGTTCTTTGAAAAATGAACACTTCCCGCAAGCTTGAACTTTGACTTTGCACAGTATGAGAAATGTTGACGATAATGAAGCTGCAAATGAATTCATCCTTCCCTCAAGCGACGCTGAAAATGACAAGGATGTTCCGTTGCAATTAAATTTGACCTGCAACTTTTCTCATGTGATTACCTTTTACGTTAGCTTTTTGTCTATGTCGCAATCCACGTATCTTCAGGCTCATTAACGCCTTACATTTGACGTCCGGTCCTTCCATTTATTTGGTCGTTATTTTTGTCCAGCTCCCAGAAATACAGAATAAATAATAATCAATAATAAAATAAACACGTTTAGATATTTTACATATAAATCATCAATTTCTGTTAATAAAAATGTTGATAAAAATCAAGGATGGCACTTAAGCACAAAAGTGATAAAGGAATAAAGTCTGAGATGCATGCAGAAAGTATCCGTCTCTGTGGGGGTGGATTCTGCATCAAACTGTGAAAAGCGTCTGGGAAGTAACTTTTAGACGCATAGAATAGAGAAGTTGATAAAAGCCAGGGTCAAATTGCAGAGAGCGGGTATTTCTAATGCAAATTTCTGTTTTCTTTGCTTTGTTTCCGGACATCACAGAATACATTCGAGACTTGAAGAAAATAAACTCAGCTGAAAGAATTGAGCCTTATTACCCAAACCAGTTGCAGTGTATCTGCTGCTTCTTTGACGAGTTTTTTTGTCATCAAGTCACTTGAAAGCATCTGCCGAAGCTGATTGTGTTTTGCATTTTCAAGAGTCAGATTTTTTTCGAGACTTGGCTGACCCCAGACTGCTCTAGTCTAGTGCACATGATGTGGGTGGTATAAATAAAGGGTTTTGGACCGTTTAGCCAAGGAGATTGGAAGTCTAAAAAAATGGGTGCAGTCATGCAGCTTTCGCAATAGTTTATTCTAATTGTTAGTCTTCACTTTTAGTTTCTGTCTTGTCTCGCTATCGATTCCTTCTCCTGTGATAGAGAGTTCATATATTTCCATGTTTTTTTATGAGGAACCACTCTGCCACTTTTTGCACCATACCAGCTCACCATGTGGCGTTAATGCGGCCAAGCATGAAAAATAAGGATGCTGCGCTGCCACGGGTTGTCACTCTTGCCATCTGCCACCATAACTGTAATTAAATTTCACTTATCCTTATTTTATGAAGCACGAGCTATTAGCTATTAGAGCCGGTTTATTAAATCTGGGAATTTTTCCACGCCAGCTGGACTCTCGGTGGAGCTTGGCAACTGCTGCTTACACACACACACACACACACACACAATCCACGTGCACGTTATTGTCCAATGTTTTGTACGCGTTTGGTGCATGTTTACACTCGTTAGCAGTTGCCCTTGCATGTTATGCGCATGCGTGGGTAGTTTTAAGTATAGCGATGTTGAACACATTATTTCAAATTCAATTGTTTGAAACTCAGCTAAACTAAGTTGTGCATCTTTTTTTAACTTTGGATGGGGGAAAAAAACTATCTTCGCTTTACCGGGTAAAATTCCAGCCTTGCAAACGATAAAACAACTGGACAATGCATTTATGATGATGTCAAAATAGCATGATGTACAAACCGCATTCACATTTCGTACATGCCGTTTAACTGGGAACATTTTAATGTTTTACATAACATTTCAAAGACCCTAATAAAGTGAGATCAGAGGTTTTTTTTTTTTCTAAACGCATTGTTTAGGTTGAGGCCTCTCCCGCACAATCTAAGAAGTTGATTGCTTTCGTTCGCATCAACGGTTATTCGATGCAATTGCAACTTAGTTAGTTACTTGTCCCATTCCTACCGTGACAGTTTAGAAGAGATCTGGGGGCTTGGGGTCCTCATCCGGCCCACCTTCAATCCCTGACCGGCCCTCGCAGTAAGCAAATAGTCAAATTAAATGTAAACTATGCGGTGCTTTTATTTTGAAAGTTGTGCTTTTATTTTAATGTTCACACAACGGTGCTGGTAATGTTCTTATCGCACATCAGGTTATCATACAAGCATGCAAGCAAGAGGGTTGACGAACGCATCCGCATTATGAGCACGCACTTTGGACCGAGGCTGATCAAGAAGACGAAAATAAATGCAACTTGCTTGCCAGCCATCAGCGGGAGGTGTTCATGCTGTGATGGTTAATCAGGATTGCTTTGCAGAGCAAGGTTAGAACATGGCCCGGTCAAATTCAGCCTGAAAAGCAACATGTTGCTTTGTACTTGCTGGGATGTGATGATTTTGCAGGCATGCCCCAAAAAAAGAAAAAAAAAAGTATAATTTTTTTTTGCTTGGAGTGGTAAAATAGATACTCACACATTGAGCAGGCTTGAAGATGCACCGGATTTGCTTGTCTGACTAAGCGTGAGGAATGCCAAATGTACTTGCTGCATCCGAAATTAAAATGTTGCTAATCCCCAATGTCATTAAAACAGCTTAGCTTTCAATAAACTTGGTGTGAACAAAGATATAAATATTTCATTAATAATTGCGATGCTCTTTTTTTTTCCCTTCCGCAATTTAAATTAATGGGTGGAGATCAAGAGTTTACAAATGATATTTTAATGGGGATCACAGAGGTTGGAATTAATGCAGGATCATATTCTGTCATGTCTGACTTTTATTTTCATAAATCATTGCTCATTTGTTGAGAAACACGCACTCTTTTGTAGAAACCAAAAGACAATTGGCTTTGTGTTGTAATTAAATCGAATCGCCGCATTTTCACTGACTCGCAGTCATAATCAGGTTTGCAGAATCATGTACATTGTCAGTATGCATTTACCCACGTTCGCTTTTCATTCTAACCTTCAGTGAATATGCAGAATTAAGGATTTGAAGTAAACCTGTCCCTTAATATTAATATCAACTTATTGGTCTGACCCACAAGGCAAACAATAACAAGATTGCGTGTGTGTGTGTGTGTGTGCCCTCTTGCAGATCCTTATCCATGTGGGGTTCCTCACAGAAGAGTCTGGCGATGTATTCAGCCCCAAAGTGCTTAAAGGGGGTCCTCTCGGAGAAATGGTCCAGTGGGCCGATATCCTCACCACACTCCACGTTCTGGGACACAACCTCAAAATCTCCATGTCTGTCAAGGAGCTGCAGAGGTGAGTCGTCGAGAACGGGTGCTGCCAGTGTAGCTTGACGATATTTTTCAATTAAATGTTATTGTTATGGTGCCATTCACGAGACTCGGTTGGATTGGGATAGGGCTAAGGAAGAGGGGAGACATGGGATAGATCTCGGGGCGCTGTACATACGGCGAGTACCGACAGGCCCTTTGCACTGTATCCCATGTTTGCTATATATATATATATATATATATATATATACACGCACGCACACATGCCTCCTTGACTGACGTTTGCAACAAAGCAAGTGCATGAAAATTGCTTTAGAAATTCAGGGAATTATATTTTAAAGTGTGTTCATGCCCAAGTCTCAAAAGAAGTAAATGAAGTTCCCACAAATCATGCAAAGGTTTGCTTCCACTTCAAGTGCCACAACATATGGCAGATGAAACAATCCAAAAATTAATTAAACGTACATATGGCCCGTTTCTGTTCATTTTTGCACGAAATCAGAACTCTGAAAGCAAGTCATAATCCAGTGCGCCTTTTAGTGCGGAAAATACGGTACATTACGAACTTTACTGACATGTTGCTTTTGAGTTGCATGTGGATGGCAATGCTAAGCTAATGTCTATTCTTTCCATTGCCTGAGACGCCATGATATATATATATATATATTTATATATTTCTGAGTCGTTATTCCTTCAACTACTGCGACCATCGATTTAACGGCCCCATTCATTTTAATGTAAATCTTTAGCACCACTGGGACGCCGCCACCGGGTTTCCATAGCAACCATCGGCAGCATTGATTCTCGAACAATCCTTGAGCCTGCACATGAGCCTTTTCACACTTTTGACTATCCCTGAGGGATGACAAGGAAAAGTATTCAAATTATGAGTATGACTAAATTAATCAAAGCAGCAGTAAAAAAAAAAAAGCGTTGCTGTTGTTGGCCGCACCACTGCAGGCACAGGCGCCTACTATACATAATAGGGTAAAAGGAACAACAGATTTCGGAGCAGTTTTGTCGTCTGCGCTGCAGGAGGTCCCACTGTATATAAATCACAGTGAACAGCATTGATTTCACTTAGTAGCGCCGCATAACCGTTGCATTCGAGAAGACCTGTCAAGCCTGCCGTGACAAGCAATCAATGACGTTTTTACGATCTTCTTGTCATCGCTGTTGTCTTTCAGACTCCACTTTGCGCAGTGAATGTGCCCTAACGGCAACCATCTCCCCACTTGAGGCGTTGATAAGTCAATGGTATCCCCCTCGGTTGATTTATTCGTCGCAATATTGATCTACTCCGACACCCTCAGCGCCGTGCCGCTCAGCGCACGTCATTTTTGCGTGCCCTTGCGTCAGCATGCTTCCACGTTTCTGCTGACATTTACAACTTTTGTACACACGAAGGTTGAGTGATTGATGTAACTATGCCTCGTTGGGAGGAGGGGGGGGGGCGGATCCCTGTGGCTTGGCTAAGTACATTCTATTCAAAATCTGCTTTCCTGCCCCTAAATGTCATCAATCACCTGGCTTGTCAAGCTGCTCGCATTCTGATGACGGATGTGCAGTGGTTCCATTCCCGATTGTAATTTCAAGCAAGCGCAAAAAAAAAAAATTCACACCTTTGTTCTGTTTCCATCGCTCCAAGAGTCTTCGTCTTCCTGCCACGATCGATTCTTGCAATGGCACCGGTATAAAGTTAAGATCGATATAATGACGTCTGTGGGGAGCACACACAGCGTTGTCTGACTTAAAGCCTTCCAAATTACTCAGGAAGCGCCGTATTTATTCCCGACCCCTTGCTTTGCTCTCCGCGGACGTGTCTCCGGGCAGCAGTCTCTCAAAATGACATGGTCGCTTGAATTCACACTTGAAATGAACAATCATCTACAGAATCTCTTTGTGTGTCTTGTGGTGATTCAGAAGTGTGCCTCGTTGTCCATAACAACATGCTCACATGCATTCAACCCCCTTTTTTTTTTCTTTTTTTACACTGCTGTACAGTGCTGATTTTATTTACAGTTTGTGAGTGAAGCCAACTCAGCTATTCACGTTTTTCTTTTTTTCTTTTTTTTTTTTTGCACTGCTTGCCCAGTGTTGTGAAATACTGTTGGAGAATGCAGTGTACACGTGTAATTGGCCACTAAGGGGGTGATTAGTGAGCTCGTGCCCTGGCCCGGAGGGCTATCAGGTGGCTGTACCTTATACATTATGCACTGACAGCACACACAGACATCTGCTACACTTACATAGAAAAACACAATCCGATTACGTGCCTGCGTGACAGATTTTCTTGCAACCATTTGATGGTGAGCGCTCAGATATCTCGGCCATTTTTTTTTTGTTTTTTTTACTTAATAGGATTACACTAAAGTTACCCAATTGCTTTAAAACTTTGTCCCGAGCACGGAACCGTGAAAGTGAAAATAAACGACAACAGCTATTGTATGTGCATCACGTTTTCGGGCTTTTCCCCGATGAGGAATTCCCTTGCGGATAAAGCCTAACAGATCTGAGCCGAGCTATATAATGACTAGAAATCTAAACTGAATGCGAGATCCCCGGTGTTTAATCACATATTGTGTTTCTGTAATAGGTTTATCTCAGTCCCACGTCTCATCATTGTCAGGGAGGCTGAGACGAGGAAGAAAAAAAAATGCAGACGTGCAAATCCATATGGGAAAGCGCAGAAAAAAACAAAGTGCTGAGTTGGCATCTTTGTATTTGAATGTGTAAATAATGCATTGTTGTGTCAGACAATCACTGATACCTGTGTTGGGCATTTTGGAGCGGCCTTCATTATGCTGTGGAGAGGAAAGCATTTTGCTCCTTTTAACTAGCATGGACATCGCAGGCTTCTTTTTTTTTTTTTGCGTCGTCACCTTTTTGTGCTGAATGAGCATTCCGAACAATGTGGGCTCACGGAGAGTAACGTGATGGAAATGGAGCTGCTGCAAATTAGATTTCAAAGGCACCCCAGATGGATTAGTCCAAAAGCGAGGGCAGACAGAGCTACGCCTGCTCTATATCATACTCCAGCTGCTCCAGTGTGCGGACAAATGAACTGAGGTGGATGGTGTGCTAACTCATGTGGTGTTGCTTTTTTTTTTTTTCTTCTTTACTGACAAAGTCACGAGGTTCCCTTATCACTTTGGAGCCTATCCCAGCAGTCTTAGCCGTCAATAGGCGGAGTACAACCTGAACCGGTTGGCAACCAATCGCAGGGCTTGATTTATGTTTATTTTTTAATTCATACTGGTCTCTTTGCCCCCCCCCCCCCACCCCCCCCCCCCCCCCCCCCCTTAAAGACCTGGCACTTGCACAAGCCTGAATAGACTTTTATATCCACTGTACATTATGCCACAATGGTATTAGCAGTTGGGATTCTTAGTTTGGAACAATTTGTCTTTCAATATATTTGCAGGAGCTTCCTCTCCTCCTCCACATTACTTCTCTCTCTCTCTTTCTCTCTGATGGTGTGATCCATCGCGACGGATCAATTTTGGCTGGTGCAATGTTATTGTTTCGGTTCACGCACCCGGCAGCTGTTGTCGTCAGAATATCTTGAGTAGCGCACCCCATGCGCGCACCCTCTCTTACTGCAGCAATTAAGCAACCCAGACGGTTCTCGGTGTTTTGCGGTTTTCACGGTAGCAAATTAAAAGATTGCTACGTCATCTATGAAATTGGTTGGAATTAGAAAACCATGGACTTCGACCGGGGTGGATTGGTTTTTCACTTTGGAGTTTCCACTGCGCTGAAGATATTAGAGGCTCGGGGTGATCGGCATCCCTCAGCCACACAGACAAAATTGGTTTACTCTAAGCAAACATGAAGGAAAAGCCCCACAGACTGCCACAGCAAATGAGGGGAAGACTGTACCGCATCCCGAGACCATTCTATTTTTCATCATTCCCTTTCACTCTTTTTTTTTTTTCCTGAGGAGAAGAGGCAGTGGCCAACAGTGCTCCAGTGCTGGAAAGGCTTCAGGGCCTGAGGACACATTAAAGTGAGCGCCAATAAAAATGACATTATCCATTCATCAGGCTCCTTTGCCATGTTTTGGCTGTAATTGTCGTGAAATGTTACTTGGAGGAGACAGAAGAGCAGATGATTACAAACAACAGTATAGCGACATGCAGGGAGACGTGACTGTAATAGTTTGTACGACTGGTTTTGCATTCTGAAGGGATAAACCAAAAGCCTTGTTTGAAACCGGCCCCACATTTTATCGCATTGCCGTGATAGAAAAGCCCCAAAGAATTTGATTGTAACCGTCCCACCTTTTGGGGGGGGGGGGGCTTTGCGCTTTTGCATCACGGCTTGAAATCAACATTTATCAATTTTGTTGAAGTTGTTCGATATCCTTGGTATTCAGATTCAATTTTATCAAGGATGTCAAGCGTATGGGAAAAGAATACTCAAACGGCTTCCCATTTCATATTCATATATATCACATATATTTTGGTGTGTGGCACACGCTCCACAGCGGGGGGGTGTCCAAACGTTTTTGTTCGAGGGTCGCATACAGAAAAATGGAGGGATGAAAGAGCCACTTTTAAATTCTTCAACTTTTTGAAACACACTCCTTTCAGTCAAAAAAAGAACAAACTGTAATAAAGTGACCATTTTTCAGTGCCTTGAGGATCATTAATCGGATGTCGCCATCGAGCACAAAGTGGAACAAACCATTTTTGCCTCGAAAATTAAATTGTCTTTATTCACTGCAGTGTTTTGAAGATAAATTGTTATTCTTTGAATTATAAATGGGGTTTTTTTCTGACAACCTCCCCTCACCTTTTTTTAACTAATCTTGCGACCCATGTCAAATGTAATTTGTTGTTGTTTTTTGTTGTTTTTTTTGGTCATGTCACGGGCCGCTGACAAAAGGATGGCAGGCTGCAAATGGCCCCCGGGCCGTACTTTAGACACCCGCGCTCTACAGTATTATGTTCAAACTAGCACCAACACAACATGAGAGCTGCGTGGGCCGGTCCAGGGATGCTTTTCTCCCAATTACAAGCCACACACTCGTCCACATGATTCTGAAGCGGTTATTTGACTCCAAAAGGCGTCAGGTCAATTTAGATGAGAAATTGCGCACTTTTCCCTCAGCAGATTGCAGCTCTAAGGTGGCTGATGGTCTGCAACACGCATCGATATCGAGTAGCTTTCTTGTTAAGAGCCTGTCATGCCTCGTCTCTATGTGTTGGGTTAACCCACTCGACGAGACATGACTCGCTGATGAGTGTTTTTTTTGGGGGGGTTTTTCGCTCCACATGCTTTAGTACACTCCCAATTCATCCCGCCTGCTCCTTCGTTGAACAGCTTTCATCGCTTCACGAGTGGCAGCTTGCGGAGTGGATTGATACCGTGCAGGCTGTGAGAGTGTGATACATGCTGACATATCCGTCATCATCGTCGTCCACTTCAAGAAAGAAACTTTTTTTTTTACCCAGTTCTACACCAAACAGGTGATGTCAATAGCGTGCGGTCTGTCCTCGATTATCTTTGTCGAGAAATGTCGGCTGGCAAACCTTGACTGCAAATCTCAAGAAGCCACCCGGCGGGTGCTATAAGCGCAGACAGGGTGAGGAAACGGCGTGTTTCTGACACCCCTCCCCCCCTTACAGTATATGGAACTTGGCCTGCGATTTGAGGATGACACGAGTGCTCACACCAAACATGAAAGCAACTTGGTTTTGTGGCAAATCATTTTGTTGCTTTCTCCCACAGGCCTTAATCCAAATCAGTGTAACATTTAATCGTGGTGCCACTGTGTAGTTCTAATTACAGAATGTGTTTGTGTGATCCGTGGCGTGTATTTGTCAATGTGCGTTTGTGCTCCCCGAGAGAGATCCTCCAGATTAATGGGGACCCCGCTGAACGGATGCCAGGTTCAGGAAAAAACACAAAGCGCCTGATGAGAAACAATACAACTGGCGGACTTTAAACGGCAAAAGCTGCATTTGATGTGAAGCGCTTCATCATTGTCGATGTGCCCGTTGCCATCCATGGACATTTTTCTCTCGCCTTTGAATAGCTTTCTCGCTCCTGGTTTTGTCTGTTATTATTTCGCCTCGTATTAACGGATTTTGTTCACTCCTGTCTCCTCATTTTCGTCTCCTCCTATTTTTGCCCCCCCCCCCCCCCTTGACCTTCCAAGTTTCCCTTTCCATCTCACCCTTCGCCTTCCCCCGTTGGCCTCGCATTTCGCATCTCTTAACTTCACCCCCTCTGCACCACAGCTCTCCATCTGACAATTTTATTATCTCTGACAGGAGTGTTTATTTTATTTTATCCCCCCCCCCCTCACCCCCCTCCTCGCTCGTACCTCTTTCATCTCAGATTCATCCCTTCCACCGCCTCTCTCCCTCTCTCACTCTTTTCTGAATTGTGTTTTATGATGCCTCGCGGCTGCCTGCTCCACGGCTGCCCGCCTCGCTTGATAACTGGGGCCTGTCAGCAGGGGTGCTCTGTCTGTCTTTGTGCGTGCGTGCGTGCATGCGTGTGTGCGTTTCAATTAAAAGAAACCTTGCCATGCATACAGATTGCTATCCCTTTGGTGTAATCACAGGCGCACGTGGAAATGGATGATTACGCGCATGTAAGAGTGTTCGATTTTGCTCATGACTGGGAATGCGTGTGTGTGTGTGTGTGTGTGTGTGCGTGTGTGTGTGTGTGTGTGTTGTAACTTTCATTGAATCAGTGTCGTAATAGGAGCGTATTGGTTTAACACGATTTACTTTTTTTCAGGCAGGGGTTGTTCAGCTATCTCTGCCAACATGCTCACACAAACATGCATCACTTTATTTGATTTGATTTATTTTTTTGTGGCACCGACATTTTGTCAAACCTATCATAACTAATTGCAATCATGAAATGCCATTACACGTAGCACCAGTTGCTATCATTTGGAAAAAAAATTTGCATGGTTCCTCAACGACTTGCAAATTCACCAATTAGATTTGTTTTTTTCCATATGCACACACACCAAACCCACGACACTTGAATGCTGCCTTCAGCCTCCAGCACATTACTTAAAAGTCCTATTAAATGTATTTAATAGAGTTTTTAAATTGTGGGGAGAGAAAAAAGTTCCCTTGGGTACGACAAGGCAAGCTTTGGAGGTCCGCAGAATAATCCTAAATGAATAATAATTTTTCATCTCATCGTGTATCATGTTACATACGTACAGCAAAGGGACTGGTGCGCCAATAAAAACAAACACGATGAAGCAGTTACTCCTCCACGCTTTTACTTTGGGCCAATTAAAAGCTGTTTGATTGTAAATATTTATCACATACTGTTAATCTGACACTTATACATGAATAAAGTCATTTTGGGGTGCAATAAGAGACGTATTATTACTAGAACGAAATAAGCCCAAATATTTATGTCTAACTTTATTGAAATGTTGATTGATGGCCGGTCACAGCCACAGAGACGAAGAATCCATTCGGCAGATTGAATATAGAGAGCCAAATACTCTTTGACTGACGATCGGACGACTCTCATGTTTGGTGTCGTTGCTTCGCTTGTCACTTAGTGTTCACTGAGTGCTTGTTGACCACAGCAGCCCAGAGACCTCAAGAACCTGGATAATTGGCCTCCTCTGTGGCCCAGCATGGGGATTCCACTTATGCCTGCCAGGAATGCCATCCTGAGTGTGTGTGTGTGTTTGTCTTTCTCAAATTTTTGTCTAGCATTTCAACAAGGCAGAATATGCTCATTTTCAGACGGCTGATATGCGTTGCAGTGCGCAGTTTTATCCTTCATCCAAGTATTTTTTTTCCTCCACATTTTGCAAAAAAGGCATTTGAATTCCAAATTCTGCTGTTTTGCTTATTCATTTGACAATTTGAATGTATGCTTGTTTCATTATTTCTTATTACGTGTTCACTTCCCTTTAAATGCTGTCGTGGTGTACTTATACGGGGACTCAAAAGAAGCGACCTAACATTGCAAGAAGCATTTCTGTTGTGTTAAAAATATTAGCAGTTAGCAGATGCTTTTTGTGCCCGGAAACCTTGTTCTTGGAAGGCTTTGTTTAAAAAGGACCATTTGTAGATTACAAAATGTGTTTTGTGCTAATGCAAACTTCTGCTTCAGCTTTTCATTATATTTGTCTCCCGTGTTCTGCTTTTGCTCAGAAGCATTGTTATTGTCGCTATTAGCAACACAGTGGAACTATCAGGGTCAAACACGGTCTGCTTAAACTCTACTAATTTGTTTAGTTTGACAGTAAACATCATTTGGGAGTGGCATTAACCAGTTTGAACACGTTCACTAAGTGCTGCTTATGTTGAAGTAAACTGAGGTCACTGCCACTGCAGAAGTTTGCCCGACCAAATCAAAGTAAAACAGGCTGTAGCGCAAAAAAAAAAAAATCACGAGTCCTGGTCACTCTTATCTCAAGGCTTCAAGGCACACTCTTCTACCACTGAATTGACACCTTCACCAAGCCCAGTTCGACGTCATCAAATTATCACGAGCTAACACTGCTAATGCTAATCTGCGCGTACAATAAAACTCACCATAGCTCTGCGTACCTTTTGGCCTTGACATAATAGGAAGGGCGTCGCACCCATGGGGCATGTCGGCGTTTCCGCATGATAGTGTATTCGATAGCACTTGAAAGTGGCTCTCGATATTGACCGAGCTGATCGCGTCATGTGCGTGTACACTCTATGTGGTGGGGCAGTTATGTAAATTAGTGCGCTCACACATTTTAAGAAATGGAAAGAAAAAAAGATTTAAACATCTCTTTATTTGCATACTTATTCCCTCCAGAAATTATTTTTTAAACAAGTAATTAAAAAGTCACATTTCCATAATCTGTATTACAACATTCATCCAAGTGGAATCATGTGCAATCAAAGTGTTTGGTCAAATTCCAAATGGAACATTGAATTGTAGGGGTTCTGCTTTATGTCGTAATGTGTTTGGACAGCATTCATTGGCCTTGAACAAAGTGTGAGATGCTTGTTTACTCTCCGCCAGGCTCTAACAAAGGGCAAATGGAAAAGGAGCTGGGGTTTATTTTGTGACTACTCACCTTAAGACAGGTATTCAATGTGGTTTCATCAGCTTCAGTGCCTTTCACTGCTCAACAACAATAGAAAGAACAGCAGACTGCCAAGAAAAAAGAAAGTGTTTGTGTGCCGTTTTTTTCCCCCTCTTTCTTTCTTTTCTTATATCCATCCTTCCGTGTTATCTTTGTTGGTGCAGACCTTTTGTATGTACTAATGAAGTGTCCCATGAGCGTATATCTGGTGTTGGATATCTGGCCAACCGGTCCAGTAGGGATCACTGAGCATGCCTGTAGTGTGGCATTTGTATATTACCGTATTTTCCACACTAAAAGGTACACTGGATATTGAGGCGCATCTTCAATGAATGGCCTATTTTGTAAATTTCTTCATATATTGGATGCACCGCTTTATAAGACGCAATCTGCAATGCATCCACTAGATGAAGCTACGCTCAAGGAAATGCAAACAGAATACTACACTGCATTACGCCCTGATTTATAGAGCGATTATCAGATGTCAGTAAAACTTATTTAATAAAGCAGCGACACAGTTCACTTAACTCATTAACTCCTAAAGATATATTTGTCTTTTCACACTCCACACGTTGAACCCCAGATACTTATTTTTTTTTTCAATTTTTCCAAGCCTTAGGGGGAGGGGAAATGGGGTCTAGAATTGGCTGGAACTAAATGACAAACATAAAATAAGCAAGTTATAACATTGACTCGTTAACGTTGAATTATCTTGCCGCTGCTCTATTTCCGTGTTCAACTGCGAAACCGATCGCCTTAAGTTTGAACTCTGCGTTGTAAGTGTGTCTCTAGCAAGGAGCCATTTTGGTGTTGACAAATTACCGTAATGACCATACACAAGGCGCATCGGATTTTAAGGCGCGCTGTGGGCTTTTAAGAAAATTGAAGGCTTTTAAGTGCGGCAAATACGGTACAAGATCATCGTCTGTTTACACGCGCCCGATCCGTCCAAGTGTGAATTTATGTCGCGTTTGATGGGATGTTTTGTAACAGAGGCCCTTCAGCAGCAGCTGTGTTTGTATAAATAAATACGCACAAACACAGACGGGCGACAACACATCCGGGGTGTTTCTCGCCATTGGTTGACCATCTGCTCCTGCAGGGTACCACTGAGCCAGGTCCTCATCAATACTTTCTTTTCATCTTGTTTGTTTGTCTTATGTTATGCCAAAGACCTGTGCCCTTCCCGGCTTTGCTTTGACTGAACCAAAAGCTCTGCGCTCGTGATGGAAAAACATGCCTTCATACCTTTCAGTAAAAGTTTTCTTTTTCTGGCTGCTTGGGATCTTCACATTTGAAATTGTGCACATTTCATAAAGCCCCTAGAAATTACATCTGTGGTGCCCTTGAACAAACGCCCCATTACTCCAGATCCAAATCCGAAACCTAACATCCTTCTCGAACAAAATCTGAAGAAAACAATTTGAAGAAAATGTCAGCTTACCCTTACCGCTAACAGACGTGACAAAGAGAGAGAACTCTTAATTCACAGAAATCAAAGCAGATCACCAATGGGAAGATTCACACATTTTTGGCTCACTTGACGAAACTAACAGAAAGCGCTCATAAATGATGAAAAATGCACGGCGCAGAGGAAAATGGTTGACAGTGGCTTGGAGGAGCGTGACCGCTGTCAAAAAGGCCTCCTGACAGCAGCTTGACATTTGCAGTTGGTCTCCTCGGCGGCAGGCAATCAGCAGCGCCATGACCCGAAGGCAATTAGCCAATCAGGCGCCCCCGTCAAATATTCCACTTGTTAAATCGGCATACGACAAGGAACTTTGGGTTTATAACCATGTCTATGGGAAGATATTTTGACGCAGACTGCTGCTGCTTTTCACTCACAAAAATCTGTCATTCGCATGCTCTATTATGCCAACCTCACTTGTTCTGATGCTCGCAATTGTGCTTTGTTGACCCAAAATGCAGCACACGCAGCAAAAAGCAGTCGTCCCCGCACGGTAAATGTTTTCCGTTGTCAGCAGTTTGAGGCAAAGCAACACATGCCTGGAGGGCACAAACCTCTGATAATTGAATTGTGTAACAAGGGTAGACATGACTGTATTAATAATGAGCGCTTGGCTGTTTGGTTTCTCATTTCAAGTGTTATTATTAGTCGTCATCTTCGTTTGTAAAAATGCGTTCTTGTGTTGCAGCTTCCTGGGTGTGCCCCCCGGGAGAGGCAGTTGCCCACTGACTGGCCCTCTGCCCTTTGACCTCATCTATACGGACTACCACGGCCTGCAGCAGATGAAGCAGCACATGGGGCTCTCGCTCAAGAGACACAAGTGAGTGCTGCTCTGGAATTATTTTATTTTATTTTATTTTTTTTTTTTTGTGGCTCTTACTCTGTGTTTCACAAAGAAAATAGCAATAAATAATGGGAAAATGTACGTGCTATATTACAGAGCTCAACCGAAATAAGCCTTTGTGTTTCTCTGTGACCATAAGAAGATGTTTTGCAATTTTCTCCCGAAAGACTTCCATTGGTGTGTCGTCATTTTTGCAACGTGAAATGAATTTATTACGAATCTAGGGCTGCACGTTGACAAATCTCATTTTGCAAGCAACCCACGTTTATGGGAGTATCTTGTACTATAATACTGTATCCAATTAGAAAATATGGACTTTACGTGGGTCGTTCTCATTCATGTTGAACAACGTACATCGCTTGTCGGGAAAACAGCCTGCGACATGGGTGCCATTGTTCAGGCAGTTGATGTTCATAAACCGTAATGATGTGGTCATTTTCTACTTCAACACACAATAATTCAAACGGGGTGAATGCGCTCTGCTCCAACGCCGTATTTTGCAATGAAAATTGGTTTGTCTACCACTTTTTTTTAATGGGCTAATATTGCTCAGTTTAATGGAGAGAAGCCAAATAAGATCATTATCCCTACTAAAGCGCAGCGCTGAAAATTCCATTTGGAAAGTGTCCAAAAGGGGATGAGGGACGATCATAATAATCGATTGAGTGCTAAAAATTCTGTCGATTGTGTTAAAATGACTGTTGATGAATCATGAGGCAGTTGAGGCAAAATCACGTAGTTGGATTAGCGTGCAACTTCAATGTTATCAATCCATACATTTTCCGACCCGCTTTATCCTCACAAGGGTTGCGGGGCGTGCTGGAGCCTATCCCAGCTGTCTTCAGGCAGTAGGCGGGGGACACCCTGAACCGGTTGCCAGCCAATCGCAGGGCACACAGAGACAAACAACCAACCGCGCTCACTCTTACACCTAGGGACCATTTCGAGTGTTCAATCAACCTGCCATGCATGTTTTTGGAATGTCGGAGGAAGCCGGAGTACCCGGAGAAAACCCACGCAGGCCCGGGGAGAACATGCAAACTCCACACAGCCGAGATCAAACCCACGACCTCTGCGCTGTGAGGTGGACACACTAACCACTGTCCACCGGACCACCTCACTTCAACGTTATGCGGTTGCTCGTTTCCCCCAAATTATCGGCACATTGTTTTCTTGTCTCCTACTCGGTTTCTTTGTCTACCACTGACACTTCCAATTCCATCACTTCATACGTAATTTTGCGCTTGCGGTCCTCCCCCGAATGTTTATTGGTGAGAATCATTCATCGGAACTACTGAAAGTGCAAACCCTAAATCTAGCTAAAGCAGTCTCCACCACTTCAGTATTTTCGATTGAGTGAGTGAACTCGTAATTTAGCTCTGACTATTTGGGATCACCGGACAACCCCACCAACACTGTAGACTACCTGTTCGAGCGAACACGCACTTTAACACTCGTTTTTTGGGATCGTAGTAAATCGGCGCCGCGGCGCTAAGGCTATTCTGTCATATTAGCTATTCTTGGCGCTCGTTCTGTTGTTTGGATGTTCTTAGAATAATAAGAATAAGAATAAGAATAAGAAAACCTTTATTGTCCCGCACTGGGGAAATTTGCAGTCTTCAGCAGCAGAATTGGAGGGGGGGGGGTGGGGTAAAAAGAAAAACAAAGTATTGCATGCACAAATAAATGTTCCAGAGCAAAATAGAGCTGTACACAGTACAGAATGCAAGATAAAAAATACAAAATACAAAATATAAGGTGGCTGTGCTATTTACAATGTATGGATGGGTTGAGTCCGTTTTTTTTTCTTTCATGTGTGTTTATTGAGCAGCCTGACAGCAGTCGGTAAGAATGAGCGGCGATATCGCTCCTTCTTGCAGCGCGGGTGTAGTAGTCTCTGGCTGAAGGAGCTGCTCAGTGCTGTCAGGGTGGGCTGGAGGGGGTGGGAGGGACTGTCCATCATAGCTTTTAGTTTTGATAGCATCCTCCTGCTGCCCACCTCCTCCACAGTGTCCAGGGAGCAGCCCAGGACAGAACTGGCCCTCCTGACCAGTCGCTCCAGTCTGTTTCTGTCCCGGGCCGAGATGCTGCCTGACCAGCAGACAATGCCATAGTGGATGGCCGAGGCCACCACAGAGTCATAGAAGGTCTTAAGGAGAGACCCCTGAACCCCAAAAGACCTTAGTTTCCTGAGTAGGAAGAGGCGGCTCTGTCCCTTCCTGATCAGGGCGTCTGAGTTGGTTACCTAAGTCACCTAAGGGAAGTTGAAAGAAGCAGCAAAAAGACATGACATAGCCTGCCTGACAAAAACCATATCGTAAGGATTATGAAAACAACTAAGTGCTTGTGGGTGTGCGTGTGTGATAGTCGCGCATCTCAGAGTGCGCCTAACAGCTTTTGGCATTCCCACAGAGGTGGAACATCCTGGAAAGTAGGCCACAACAGCCATGAGACCAAGGGAGCAAAATCCTTTCAGTAATGCATCCTTCATCATATTTTTACTATGATTGCCAGCAATTTGACATTTGTTCTTTTGTGGCTAGCGCGCCCGCGCAAAGTGGAGGCGCGAGACACACTGTGACTACAGGCTAAATGCCAAAAGAACAAAGCTACATACAAACAAATATGCGAATCCTAGGGAAGGTGGGGATGTGACAATGGAGCAAAGAGCGCAACTCCCCCCACACCTCCCCACCCCCCCCAAAAAAAAGAAAACAAAGTCCTCTGCTGGGACATGTCTGCTAGCAAACAACACAGAGCCATGAAAGCCATGACATGTATTTTTAAAATCCAATTATAAGCATTACAGAGGAAGCTCTTTTTTTCCTCCCCAGAACATAACCTGTTTTGCTGTTTCTCTTTCATCCGCAACGTGTACGTGTGTGTATGCGTATGTCTTGTACACACACACACACACACACAGGCAGTCGCACATTTCCCCCAGACTATATGTCACCGCGCAGCAGCAGCCTGAGTCTAATTGCTTGCTGAGGACAGCAGTCCTACGTTGGTGTTAGGAGTCCTGATTTGTGCTTTCTCAAACAACATTTGACAATTAGTTTGGAAGAGAAGAATGTGCGGCACTCCGTAGAAGTACATTGAAAAAAAAAATAAATGGACACGTGGTGGACTCTGATCCAGATCTGGGTGCTTTTCTTTACAAGCCCAGAGCTACTCGAAGGTGATTGCGTCAAATTCTGCTCCATCGCGGTTCACCTTTCACACCCCTGCTATGCCGCAGATGTTTAAGCAATAATTTTTTTGTTGTTTTGTTTTTTTAAATGGGTTGGTTTTTAGAGTCGTGCGCCTTCAGCGTAGTATCACATCGTGCCGCAATATGTCGGGCGGCCCTGAGGTCTAGCGTAATAGAGGAAGAAAATGCAGCGGAGGTCACTATTATCCAGTGCTAGTCATTGTTTTTGTAGAGCACAGGTGTCAAAGCCGAGGCCCGGGGGCCAGATCTGGCCCGCCATATCAATTGATGTGGCCCGCGAAAGCAAATCAAACATGTCAAGTTCCATGATCCTTGCTACAAAATTTCAAATTGTCACATGTAATCCACAAGAACAGTCATTATTCTTGACGTCGGATTTTAAAACTAGCTATCCATCAATTTTTTGCGTGCTGTGTATGTAATATGTGGAGGGGATTAAACGTGGATATGGATTCCCAAAATTCATTACGGCCCACCAAGGGAAACCGTAACTATAAAGTGGCCCGCGACAAAAATGAGTTTGACACCCCTGTTGTAGAGTAAAAGTGTTTTATGCCCGTGTGTAATGTTGTAACCACTGTTGCTGTTGCTTGCGTTAAATTAGCAGTTGTTTGAAGGTTTATGATTAGATGGAGGTTGGGGGAGTGGCCACTGAGAGAGATTTTTCTGCCCAATCGAAATTTTCCTTTGGCAGCGCTCTGGTGAGCCGCCCCACCCTTGCAGTGTTCAATAACAAACCTTGTAAACATTTCAAACATATGAAATCTACTTGATAATACTGCTGCAGTGCGCACGGGAGAGAAACTGACACTCGAGTATCAACGGCACTTCACGAGTATCTATCAATACCAACGTTGCAGTCAATATTTGGATCAATCGGCCTCTACAAGCCACCAAGCACCCATCACTCGGCATCCATCTGTACTACTGCAGCAAGTCTCTATTTGTTTCCCGTTCCGCTTTTAACTATTTCCTGAGCAACCCAACCGCGTCATGCGTTTGAGTCTAGCGACACGTCAACAACCAGCTTGTCCATCTGTCCCCGCCTGCCTCTGTCTGTCTTTGTTTTTCATGTCTTGTTTATCTCACGCTCACTCTATTTTTCTTTTGCCAGTAAGTGTATTGAAATAATTTTCTTCTCAAAAATCTTTGGCTCCATGGCCAAGTGAGTGCTCGTGAATGGTGAGAGATCTTTCTTCTTTTCATCTAAAGTTTTGCCTTGTCGATATCTGGAGCAGTTCAGTCAATGCCTCGCCGTGCAGAGTAGCCTCATTAATCAATAGTTCTGGGGGCTTTGGAGCATTTCAGCTCCATCGAATTGCTCTCATTGTGTTTTTGTTCACTCTAAATGTTTTTATGTTATGTCCGGATGAGACGGTGCTGCAATATGCCCCCCAATGCTGCTGCAGCGAGGTGGCACACATCTGTAGCGTAGTGGTTGGATGTTTCGCAGCTTACGATCATGTGGTGAAAACGGAGTCGAAATGATCAATTGACAACAGCATTTTTTCTGTAAAGTCAACTCGTCAACAAGTCAACCGCTACTGTAGAATACATTTGGCATCTGCAACGCTGACTGAGTTTTCGGATGAATTGTTTCGTATAGTTTGTTCATATAGTGCTTCTGGAGGACTGACAAAAGATAGTGAGGAGTTGTTGGGGGGTTTTTTTTACGCCCACATAGGACACAACTGAGCTGTCCAGAAAAATAACATTGTGCCGGAAAGTCTGTAATAAAATGCAGAATTATTTTGATGCCTTATTATATTTATGATCCATCTATTTTTTATGGCGCTTATGCTCGTTAGGTTTACGAGAGAGGTCGGTCTCATCCGAGTTAGCTTTAGACGAGAGGCGGGGAACACCCTGGAATGGTCGCCAGACCATCGCAGGACCCATACAGACAAACCCAATCATGCCGAAATAAATATTCAATCCTGTTTGTTTAAGAGAGACAAAATGCCCTTGGTCTCTTCATAACATTAACTAAAAGAGCTGTTGGCTGTCTTCTTTTTTTTTTTTTTGCATTGTGGCATCCACCCATGTTCATTGGGAGGGCGTGAAAGAAAATACATAAACCTCTCTTAATTAATGCATCACCGTAGCCAGTCGATAAATTTGTAGAAGCTCCAGACTTAGAGACACAGATGGAGGTTGGAATATGAATCGAGTCCCATTCCAATCTGGCAATGCGCACGCTATGATACACAGCACCCTCATCTGAGTCATTTTAAAAGCAATTTAAAACCAACTTGCGTGCTAAGAGAACGACAAATTTGCATAATGATTGCCGAGACCGCTCCTGTGGTCATACAAAAGGATGACTAATATTTGAAAGGGAGGCGTGTCAAATGCCTTCGTAGTTAACATCAGATGAGCCTTGGTGAGCCGCCACTTAACCCAAATTAGCGTCTCACTCGGAGCCTTGGTTGGATATTCCGCTCAAATGTCACCATCCTTATTTTCTCCGCTCCTTCCCTCGGGGATCTTCTTATCTATGGCAAATAGTGATCACGTTCCGACAGGGTGACATGTGATAGGGCAACTGGGGAGGGGGGAAACAGGATCCAATACAGTCAAACCTCGGTTTTCGAACGTCTCGGTTCTCGTCCAATTCGTTTTTTCGACCAAAAATTTCAAGTTTTTTTTTTTTTGCCTCTGATGACGAAGAAATGTCAGTTCTCGAACAAACTGAGCGCACTTGAATGCACCATTTGACTCCTCTCGCCCTCCTTACACGAGGAAGTGACGCTTCCTCGGGTAGACGAGGAAGTGACGCTTCCTCGTGTTGCTTTCCATTGTGAGCAGACGTGCTCAGTAAACATTTTTATTTTCAAAAAGAGCGTGGTTTCGGTTTTAGAACAGTTTCGGTTTTCGAACAGCCTTCTGGAATGGATTATGGACGAAAACCGAGGTTTGACTTATTGTTTTTCATTTACAATTTTACTCTGAGCTTTCTCTGGACCAAAAACGTGCAACGATCCTTTTATCGGGCAATCTAAATACAAACGTGTGCCATAATTATTTAACATCTTCTGCTTACGGCGACGGTTAACGGGGTTGGTTTCCACCACCTCATCCTCTGTTGTGTTCATACGGTACCACACCTCAAAAAGCTGCGCGTCGTACATTTCATCTCTCATTTACGGAGGTAAGTGCCCAGTCGCAAGTTTTTTTTTCCACTTCAGTGTCACTTGATCTAATCCAATAAAAAATGTCATCTCTGAAGCGGGGGCGATGACACCGATGTCTCTATATGAGCCGCTTCAATAGACCATCAAACGCAAGAGTGGAAAAACATGTATTTTTCGGAGTCTGTGCTTGATGTACCGATGCGTGTACTAGCCTTGTGCGACGAATCGTGAATCATAAGTCATTCCCCGTATCTGTATCACACAGGTCGGTTGTAAGGAGAACCGAACACAAAAACTTGCTTTGCAGGTGTATGTTGTGCGAGCACTCGCTGGTCTCAACGCTGTATTCTGACTGCCCTTCTGGAATAAAAATGAAGCAGATGGATCCATCCATTTTCAGCCATCTCAAGGGGCCGCAGTTTTTGACAAGCCACATGACGACTGCCTTCGGGCTCGCATTGCAAACATCACTTGACACAAAAAAAAAAAAAAATGGAGGAGTTTTGCTGCTTAATTCATATTCCACAAAGGCAATATTAATCAGAAGGCCGTGTTGAGACTAGTGGAGGCGCAAAGAACATACTATTGTAAAGAAAACTTGACTTCCACTTTAAAATGGTAAATGGGCTGTCCTTCATTCGACCTCAGGTACTCAAAGCGCTTCACGCTGTTACCTCATTCATCTACTGGTCATGCACCAACTAGGGGTTGAGTATCTTGCTCAAGGACACTTTGGCATGGCTGCAATGATACAGAGAATGGATGGAAAATTCCCATAAAGTTGCCAGCCAGGGGGAAGTTGTGAAAGTGAGGTCGAGGAAGCCACCTTTTAGCCCTCGTTAATCCTTGTGAGTTTACAGACTGGTGAGGCAGAGAGTGCCGAGCGTTTTATTCAGAGCGCCAGAGCGTGTGTTTGAATCCGTGTCGATGCTCAATGCGTGATCACATTTCTTACTTTTAAACAGCTTTTATTTCTTTGTTGGGTTTTTTTCTTTCCACACTTGTCATTGTTGCGATGGATCACCCGCACTTTGTTTAGCTTGTAGACTTTAATTCGACTCGTTGGCCAATTTTTTCCCCCCTTTCTCTACTCGCATTCTCATTTTTGTAAGTCCAGGTAAAGTGGCCGTGTTGTGTCATTGCAGATGTCACATCCGCGTGATTGACACATTTGGGACGGAGCCAGCTTACAACCACGAGGAGTACGCCACCCTGCACGGCTACCGGACCAACTGGGGCTATTGGAACCTGAACGCCAGGCAATACATGACCATGTTCCGTAAGAAGCTCCGTGTGCTTTTGTCAAGCATCGCAACATACGCTGTATAATTACTTCCTCTTCGGATTATGTTTATCCTTAGAGAGTTCACTCTATATCATTTTGACCTTTTTATAGTTTTTTTTTTTTTTTTTCGAACAATATTTTTTTCATCTTCTATTTTATTGTTTTTGTTCAAAGCTCTGTGTGCTTTGCTTCCCTTTAATTACGGGCACCTCATTCTCTTGAGTTTATCAGCTTCTTTTGATTCACAATGATGGCATTGTAATCGCAAGGATCTTCATATTTGGGTGAAAATCCACACAATGAATTATAAAAAAAAAAAAAATCGCAATTTTGAGTAGCAAAGAAAACCAAAAAAGTGCATGCAGGTGCTAAAGCTGTTTGGTCCAAACAAGATTTATGAATTCAACATGAATTCTTCTCGTCATGTCGTCAGATCAGGTTGTAACTGTGTTACTTTCGGCTTCAGAACAAATTCAGCATCTTCCAAACAGTGCTCAGGGATGTGCTGATATCTTGCTCGTTGTTTTGAAAGTGCACCTTTTTTTTTGAATACTTAATACTAGTTGCGCCGAGTTTCTTTGGTCATTCAAGAATGTTGGAGCACCAAACTCAAACTGTTTTCTTCGCTGTAACGATTTTAAACGGCCATCATTGACTCATTCATTTGACATGTGACAAATGTATGTTTGTGCCCTTGTTTTATTTAACGACGTTCAATGCCTATTTTCAGCAGCATCACAGTTAACAAGCTGCATCGACCAGATACACAAATGCATGTGTGATTTCCCCCCCCTCCCCCAAAAGCACTTATTGTTCTCTGCCTCCTTAGTGTGACTCACTGAATTATTGGCTCCATTACTTGGTGCTCTTCTCACATTCACTTGTAAACCAGTCGGCTGTAGCGGCGCCATTATCGTCTTTCTGTTGTTGCCCATGTTTCACTTTGACTACGTGCCGACCGAGACTAAACCCGCACACTCGTGTCGCATGTATCTTCGCCAACAGCAGCTGGCTCGTGGACAATGACTATTTATAATACTTAGCCATGCAGCTGTAGGGCTGAATTCGCGGTGGAATGAAACAAACCGAGATGCTCTTTGTATCTCACTCACAGCACGACTGTCTTTTGTCTCACCGTACGACGTGTTCCCCCGCCCCCCTTTTGTCCGTATTTAGCGCACACGCCAGACAACTCCTTCATGGGCTTCGTGTCGGAGGAGTTGAACGAAACTGAGAAGAGGAGCATCCAGCAGAGCAAAGTCAACAGCATGGCAGTGGTGTATGGGAAGGAGGCCAGCATGTGGAAGGTACAAAACAACAACAAATGACAAGTGGGGCTCGGTGCCACATGAAAGCTTCCATTTGGCAGCAAAACACAAACCGAAATTGGCCTTGGAAAGATCTCTCATGCGATGCTTCTATTTCACTTGAAAGTAGTCTTCCAGCCGCGCGCAAATGCATTGAGATACTGTATGTGGTGTCCAGTTGGCGTATTGACATACTATTTCTATGTTGTTTCGTCCCTTTCTCTCATTGCATCCGTCTGCTTGGACACAAGCTTCAGGTGAGCCTCATTTTTTTTTTCTTTCTTTCTTAGATCAAGTGGTTAGCGCGTCAACCTCACAGTGCAGAGTCGTGGGGTCGATCCCGGCTTCCTGTGTGAACTTTGCATGTTCTCCCCGTGCCTGTGTGGGTTTCCTCCCACATTCCAAAAACATGCATGGCAGGCTGATTGAACTCTCTAAATTGTCCCTAAGTGTGGGCGTGGATGGGTGTTCGTCTCTGTGTGCCCTGTGATTGGCTGGCAATCGGTTCAGGGTGTCCCCCGCCTACTGCCTGAAGACGGCTGGGATGGGTTCCAGCACCCCCAGCGACCCTTGTGAGGATTAAGCGGATCGGAAAATGGATGGATGGATGGATAGATGGATTTACATCTGACAGCTGTTGCATGTATATTTACTTTTCACTGCAGGCTTTCATTTCCAAAAGTCTTCACACACTTGTGTTTGCACTGATTTAGCATATGCATGCCACACAGACTTTCAATTCGCATACCTGTTTTTAAAATGTATTTTTCCCCTTCAGTTTTAAAGATCTAACTTCACTTTCTTGCCCCAAATAAATTGAGAGCGATTCAAGGCAGCACTTTCTAATCACACACATATTGAAGCTGTTAAAACGTGTCCTTGAGGTTAGGAGAGTGTTAATAAGTGTTATGTCTGTGAAGAAATGCGCCATACTTGGGCTCCACAGATTCTTAAAACCCTTTTTTTTTTTCTTTTTTTTTTTCCTGAATTTAGGGCCTCAAATTGGGCAGTGACAGCTGCTGGAAAAGTATCCGGCTATAATAGAGTGCTTAACTCTTGTAACATATCCAGCTAAATTGCCCTACAGACTATGTTAATGCGCAGCAAAGGAGAATTTAAGCCATCTCTGTTCCGCCTTCCAATATTTCTTATTGTCTGTCGCTGTCAGTCGTCAAAGTAATCTCTCTGTGGCTGGGGGAAATCCCCACGGAGAAGCTGATCGATATATTTTGCCTCCAGTTACAGTTGGAGGGATTAACACAGTGAAGGGGGGGAGGGCAATAGTGCAGGTGCAGGGATACAGTGAGTACGCTGGACTAGTTGTAGTGACGCCTTTTTTTCTTTAATATTAATTATTATCATTTTGCAGTGAACTGGCGTTTGGTTGTGCTGCTAGCAATCATTATTAGCCTTGAATTGGAAATTGTCTCTTATATAATAACGAAAAACACGGATCACTGTAGAGAGAATGTGTGGTAACACCTTAAGAAGCTTACATATGCAGACTTTGAAGGGGGTGTCACTGTTGTATATTTTTAGAATCAGTTATTCCATCGATACATTGAAAAGCCGGATAAAAAAATATATTTTACATAAACGTTTATTACAGGAACCATTTACTCCAATTATGTATTTTTTTTAATTAGTGTTAAAAGTCCTGTGTTTTTATGTCCTGTTTTTATTTAATAGTTCTCTTATTTATTTTTTATACTGCATTTCCTCTTTGTCTGTACTGTGTCCTTGGGTGACATGAAAGGCGCTTTTAAATAAAATGAATTATTATTCTTATTATAAAAGGCTGCAGAACGAGAGATTAATTACTGGTGAAAGGCTGAAATCAGAGGATGAGGGCAATTCTTCATTTGTCAATGCGCGCAGCTCGGTATCGAGATTTTGCTTGTTGTATTTGTCTGGTTTTGGTCTGATATGTGTTTCCTTGACCACCTGGAGGCAGAATAAGACAGACGGGAGAGAAACTGACACTCTAGTATCAACGGCAACGGCAGTATAAGACAGACATACTGAAATATTGTGCGGTGGAACTCGGCTCCTTTCTCAACGTCAGTTTGGCAGTAATATTAGTCGCTCTTCGAAGAGGACGAAGAATATATGCCCGTGAATACCGTCGTATTGTTTGTTTCCGTTTCTCCGTGTCCGCCGAATGCGCTGAAATAGAACGCTTCATTTTCCCCTCAAGAATAAAGCTTAGTCCACGGACTCGGTTGTTAACGCACAGACAGGAAAACGCCGAGCCCATTACAACTCTTTTGTTAACCAAAACAGCCTCGCAAGAATGAAAATAAGGAGTCTTGTCAGTTTCCTTGCTCGGTTTAAAAGATAAAAATTGAAGACTAATTTGATGACTCAATAGTACGGTTGAATTATGAAAACGATATCAAGCTCACTTAACAAAGTTGCCGTGATGCAACACAAGCCACCTCACCTTTCGTCTGCCTCATGCTTCCAATCAGGGCAAGGAAGGTTTCCTGCAGATTCTCCACAAATACATGGAGGTCCATGGCACGGTCTACTACGAGACACAGAGACCTCCAGAGGTTCCGGCCTATGTCAAGAACCACGGCCTGCTGCCCCAGCACGAACTGCAGCAGCTGCTGCGCAAAGCCAAGGTAAAAAAAAAAACACTCGGGGAGTATGTTCCAGTTGTTGTGTTTCGCGTAAAGGGAAACAGGTTTAGAGTACCGGGATGTCAAAATTTACATAATTGCAATGTTCACATCTTTATGTACCGATTCATTTGTCCGCAGCTCTTCATCGGCTTTGGTTTTCCCTACGAAGGCCCCGCCCCGCTGGAAGCGATCGCCAACGGCTGCGTCTTCCTGCAGCCAAAGTTTAAACCGCCTCACAGCTCGTTCAATCACGAGTTCTTCAAAGGAAAGCCCACATCGAGAGAAGTAACCAACCACTGACTCCCGTCAATCGATTTTCTATGGCACTCATCCGAACCGATTGTGACATCTTAGCGTATTACAGAAGGAGTCTTTAAATGCTAGCAGGGGAATTTTTCTGTGAACAACGGAGGGTCTGTTCCACAGGAAAATGTGAATAGTGAACGGCGAAAAGGTAGCGTGTTACTGTATTTGCTGTGCGTATTTATTTTCCTGGCACGTATGAGCCAGAAGGTGGCTTCAGGGTAGGTCGAGGTGTGCGTCTCGAGCAGCGCTCTGCATTGTCAACTTCAGCTTTACAGATAGCACATCTGCCTTGCAGGCAACGTGAGGTGGTGAATATGTCGAGCACCACATCTACTATGATGATGTCACGGTCTCAAGGGGTTTGCTTTGGGGCGGGGCGTTTATTTATGAATTGGACGACACGCGTGACGATTCATGAGGGGACTATTTGAGGAGAGGCGTCCATTCCATGAAAGAGTCCAAAATGTCTCTATGGGGATTTGGTATTTCTTGTTTTATATCATGGTGTTTATTTTATCCTGCGTCATTTTATGTACTTGAGCTATATTATCGCAGGTCATTCAATCCTCTCTGTGCGAGCTAAAGTTGACCATGGATAATGCAATATTTCATTTTTACTGTCAAAATATCCATGATAAGAAGTTGCCATTGTTGCTGTGCAGGTGTCGTCGCAGCATCCGTACGCGGAGCAGTACATCGGCAGCCCCCATGTCATAACGGTGGACTACAACAACTCTGCGGAGTTTGACACCGCCATCAGAGAAATTATGAGGAGCAAGGTAGCGTCACTCAGCGAAAAAAAACTGCAATTTTCGACCTTTTAAGCAACATACCGTCGAGGGTATCCCAAAACAAATGACATCATCTGGAATATGAAAAGCAGAGTAAACCGCATGTCCTAGGCAAACAAAACCAAATCGGCTTGACGTGGTCGAATAAAAAAAAAAATTCTCAAAGTGGTTATTTTTTACATGCCTGGATTTTTCATCTATGTGGTTTCTGCTGTTCTGGCCTCTTACTGACCCACCGTGCGTAAGCTGGGAATGAGTGCGGAAACACCAGAGGTGTGATTCTTTGACAGCTGATGCTAGCTAGCTTCCAATCCTGGGAAGAAACACGTTTGAGAAGGTCATTGAAATCCATGAAAAAGATAAAGCACGTGTTAAATTTGAAAATGCCTTACGACAGTGGATGCACTGCATAGTTGACCAATCACACTTTGGAGGAGAGCCCGCTTCCCCCCCACCCCCCTATGAAAGGAATACATTTTTCAGCCCTGGACCAATTTGACATAAACAGATTTTGACAAAGAAAAACAAATTATTGCATATACAACTCACACTTTTAAATGAAGGTAGTCATTAGCTGAATTAGATCCCAATTCTCGTACTGTACTCTTTTCAGAGATGGTGTCTGTTGTGCGAATCTTTTTTTTTTCCTGACTGGAAAAAAAAAAATCCAAAGGTTTGTCTGTTAAAGCCAGCTGGAAAAATGGCCGAAGCAGAATCGCTCCTCGCTGTTTTAGGTCAGCATCGTAAATAAAAGGACGGGGAAAATATCTGCTAGCACTGACATACTGTAATCTGACCATAAATATCCCGGCTAAAACGCTGTTATCACCGTCTCACAGGGCCTCTTTGATCAACTCAATCAAATATGTTTTGTTCAATCTCTCCGTACGGCCCCGATGGCTCGGGATCCATTGAGGACCGTGCTCTAGATTATTGCAATTAATTAGCTTGAAGCAACAGTCAGGCATGTCACTGTAAAGTTGCATGCGACTGCAGTAGAAAGAAAAAAAACAAACGTGGCAATTTGAATACATTTGAGATCTAGATTGTTTTCTTGAAGTCTCTTTAACCATGTTATTAGAATACGTGGCTTATACTCTAATTGCATCCAAAACTCCCAAGTGCCATATCGTCTTTCCTGGAGCTAAAACTTGCATTGATTGCTCAAAACAGTATTTATTTGTTCCCATGTCGAAGCCAAATACCTTTTATCGTCGATCTCCGAGATGCTTTTGGATTTCTTTAAGGGGTGGTTGCTATTATGCATGTGGTCAATAGGAGGCGTTTCTCAATGCAAATGAGGCTAGAAACGCATGAGTGTAGAAGTTGAGAACAGGTGGGATTGATCAAAACCTTATTGGCGTGAGTACGAAAGGTGTTCGTACGTTTGATGGATACGGATTTTTTGGGGGGCTTCTGCACACTCTCAATTTGAGCCTTGCAAACAAATTTTCGATCCTGTTCTACGTACTCTTTGATAAACGAGACCCCTGCGTAAGGACCGATTTAACATCGAAAGCTGACATTTTTAGGGCGCTCCACCCAGTGCAACCTTTCCGAACTCACGTCACTGGAAGAATATGCCGCTCGGTCTTTACACCTTGACTCATTCTAGAGACGGTTTACGCGTTGCCGTAGATGTTTTGACTTGATAAGCAAATGATGAAAAAAAAAAGATTTCCACTGATAAAAAGCGTTGCTATTTTATTTTTATTTTTTTGCAGTTCTCTCTTCTTTGTTCAGCTGTCATTCAGGCAACCATTTCGTCAGATCTCCGAGGGTCAACTGATGGAGCCCTTCATGCAAAACACACACCATGCTCTTCTCCTGGCACTTATCTATGCACGCGCACACACACACACACACACACACAACCACGGTAGGATTGTGAATAGCCTTGAGATGACAAAATTTCTCCTATCAGCCCACCGAGCTTTACCTACACATTATGGCCATTATCTACAAACCACACATACGCTACACACACACACATTCTGTTCAGTCATGCAGGACAAAGCAATCTCTTTCTGTCCCGACGAGTCATCACGTTTCAATATATCTTTCTTTCTGCCTGTGTTCTTATCAAACGGATCTTGATGGTTTTGAAAATGTTTAAAGAAGAAAAAATATTTTATGAAAGTAGATCAGCTCTCCAGCCGTCCTGACTTCTCTTCTTAAAATGCCTCGTCATGCGGTGTGGCCCGATTCTACGGCACCTTTGGCCTGCAATCTGCTTGCTTTATTTCTGCAGTTATAGATCACTCTGGCAGTTCTTCTGCGGCTAATTAGGCAAATAATGAATTTCAAGCACGCGCCTCACAGCGGGTACTCTGTCGTGCTGTCATGCAAATGCCGAGCCATCCATCCGTCATCCACACCGTTTCGAATGACACGTGTGAAAACGATGCATCCAGATGAACACATGCACGGTCAAGTGACCATATTAAATGTGCAACATAATTGGGAGTGCTTTTTGTGTTTGGCAGGTTGAACCGTACCTGCCTTACGAGTACACGTGTGAGGGCATGTTGGAGCGAGTGCACGCCTACATCCAACAGCAGGTGAGATGCTATGTGTTAGTCCCTTTCATGCATATATACTACGAGTGAGTACATTTTTTTATTTTGAAAACAAATTGGGCACATCACTTGCAAGGAAGGTAAAAGTTAAAACATGCAAAATTGTTTATTTTCAAAATGAAATCATGATTCATTCTGGTTTTAAAAAATTATACGTATCGCTAAGTTATAATTAATACATGCAGTAAATTTTTTTGCATAAACTTCAGAGGCTTTAAATTGCACTGAATTCAACTCAGCACCTTGCAATCAACACCAGTTTGCCAAATAGTGAAAAAAGAGGCTCATCGATGTTCAGTGTCAATTCCAGTCGTCCTTTTCGATCAAGCGAAGCATAAAACTCAACAGCGTGTGTACACCATGTGCATTCAAAACGGCCAAATTGCCTGAAGAAACGCCCCGCTATGCTAATGCTAGTTAGCATATACCGTATGTTGCAGCGCTTAAACCTTTTAACACAGTCATATATTCTTTACCCTCCATGGAGCATGACTGATATCGGTGCTGTATTGATGAGCTCAGAGTGGAGCTGAAGTCATGAATCCCCACTGCAACATGATTGGTTGCCGCACAAAGGCAACGACTGCTCAGAGCTCAAATGGGATGGGTTCATGTGATTGATTGCCGCAGTGTGACAAAAATGTTTAGTTTTTTACCTCCAATAATGTCATTACAGCGGACGCCTGCATATTCACCGTTCACTTGAATGTTTATTAGCATTTCTTTCCAGAATGTTTTCGCTTTACTCATCACAGAGTCTCAGGTGAAGTATGTAGGTACACACGGTTTAAAATGATACCATATAATTTGTTGCAAATTGTATTGTGTACCCCCGATGGCTACGGCTCGCTGACCATCGGTGATCTGGAGACCCCAGTTTGAGAACCACCGCACTCTAGTACATTAAACAGCAGTTAACCATACCTCCTCAATATTTTCGAGTCACATGTCAGGTTCTCTCAACACTCTCACATATCTACCCCCGTCCGTCCCTCCGGGTCCAAAGCGCTACATCAAATGACATTGATGAAATAGGGACGAGTCATGCAAGAAGGGATGCGCCAAGATGATGTATTTGGAAGTGCGGACGGCAACCAGATGATGATTTGTCTTTTCAGTGCCGTTTTCATTATTTACCGCTCAGGTGACAGTCATGTCTAAAGACTGTTTAGTAAACATTTTAGTGCCTTTAGTTTGCTGGGCAATGTTTATTTAGAAGCTAGAATCCGATTTTTTTTTTTTTTAGCCTCAAAACATGACGTTATGTTGCAGTATATGTATGCAGCTACATACAAAAAGGGTGCCGCTGGCACGCTGCAAGCGTAAATGTTCACATGAAACCTCTGTCGCAGTAAGATGCAAGCTTGAAATGTGCGTGCATGTTTGTGTGCATTCATACACATGAAAACGCACACAGTGTGCCCCTATAAATTTAAATATTGTGCCTCATCTGACAATGAAATGTCTTTTTTTTTTTATGTTACAGTAATTATAAACTGCAACCAAAGAAAAATTCACAATCTGATCACTAATCACAATTTTTCTTTTATGCAAGAATTACGGTGGGTTGAAATTGTGCTCAACACCGTCTAAGAAATTCGCTTTTTGAATTGAACTAACGAAATTAATACTTTTTTAAGTAAGTGGAGCGTTCCGACTACGTTAGTGTTAGCCTACGGCACGTTCTGACTAGGGCACAAATTCAGGTTACAGTGAAACCCTACATATTTGTGTTTGGAATCTGCGTTTTCTTGCCGAAACGTGTCCTCCATTATTGACTATTTTACCGACCTATTAGCTGTTTTTGTGCATAGGCCAAGACCATGTCTAATCTAAAAATATTGCTTTGGGCGCGATTTCGATACATCACTAACAGATTTTCACAATTCGCAGCAGGGCTCTGTCCCGATCACCCATTAATATTGGGGTTCTCTGTACATCTCTACCGTAACACCGTAAACCAATACAAAATTTGAAAAGCTGGACAGTTACGGTCCAAATAATGTTGGTGTATTTTTCTCCTTAGGATTTCTGTGCCTCGGAGCCACTGTTCGTCCCCGCCAACGTATCCAGACAAGGTCCTGCTGGCGTCGGCCCCCTCGCGAGGCCTCTGTTTGTGCCCCTGCCCAACTCCACAGCCCTGGTCTGGGCGTCCTACGTGACCCCCCCTCCCACAGCCTGGCCCCCACTCAGCTCCTTACGGCTCCTCGTATCGGAAGAGGGCGAGTCGTGCGTCGAGGCGTGCCGGAGCCACGGCTTCATCTGCGAGCCTGCTCACTTTCGCTTCATCAACAACAAGGAGGCTCTACGCAGGTATGGTGGCCCAAATGGACAGTTTTAGCATTTTAAGCAGAAATGGGTGCATTTCAAATACGGTTCACCTTTTTCGGAGAATTTACCAATCAAGCGAGCGTGACGATCAACTACCAACACTCATTTTTATGTTGAGGAATGCAGGTTAAAGATTATAATTTGGCATCTTAATCCAATAAATGTTTCAAACAAACACTTCTTAAACATTGAAGACCCTGTAAAGTCATTTGTGTTTTGTTTTTAATACATCACGTTTAGAAAATAAGTGAATGAAAATGTGCAGAGTGGGAACAATTTGGAACTGATTTGCTCAGAGATAGCGTAAAGTTCTTTTTCGTCCTTCGAGGTGTCCGGATTTTGGGGGCGGGGCTATAATGCAGGCGAGCTGATGCAAACAAGGAACGGCTTCCTTCTTGACAACATGCCTTTAGCCATCAAGCTATACTTACAACCGGCAAAATACCTCTTCCCCGGGGTGTTACTTGTTTTGTATTTTGTGCACGGCGCAAGACGGCGGCAAAACATAACGTGATGTCATGGCTCGGAGATTTTTATACTGTTTAGTCACACTGGCTGAGAGTTTTCATGACCCAGGGTCTTTGACAAAATCAATGTCTCACAAATGATCAAATTATTTTGTCACTGACGAAATCCATTGTGGTGCACCATGTAGAAATATGAAGACATGTTTTGTATGTTAAGTGTTCTCCAAAACAGGAGCTTTGGTTCCGATGTTTTGCTTCCCGGACCTCCGACATGTAAATTGTGATTTGTGTGCATTGTTCTCCACACGCTCCCCCCCCCCCAGTCAGTGATGTTTCTTCTTTATTTTTGCCTCCTCCTCCAATAATCTTTTGTGCGCGTGTAGTTGACATTTTTTATGTTCCCGGCTCTGTAGAGACGTTGTTCTTTTTCAAGTCTGTCATCTTTGTGTCTAGTATGTGTGCACGCGCGCACGTCTGCCGTTCGACACAAAATGATATTTCATCTCGTACCCGCCTACCGGTTCCAACACCCTTGTTTCTTCTCCACTCAATCTATTGTCTCCGTCAGTGAATTTTGTTCCCAGCACTTCCTTGGTTAAAGTACATACAGTCAAACCTCTGTTTTCAAACGTCTCGGTTCTCGTCCAATTCGGTTTTCGACCAAAAATTTGGATTTGTTTTTTTATGCCTCGGATGACAAACAAATTTCAGTTCTCGAACAAACTGAGCGCACTTGAATGCACCATTTGACTCCTCTCGCCTTCGTTACACGAGGAAGTGACGCTTCCTCGGGTAGACGAGGAAGTGACAGGGAAGAAACGGGGAAAGCTAAATCTGAAACAAACAAAGTCCTGAAAACAAAACGAAGCCAAAGTATCAAACAAAAACCATGACTGAAGCTCAAAACTATCAATAACAGAAACATGACCTAAACATGACAAACAAACCAACATGACAGCAGCCAACAAACAGCAACAATGACCCGACAATGAGTGGTCGGGCTGGTAGTCTTTTTAAAGCCATAATTGCCTAAAGACCAACAGGTGTGCACCTGCAGGGAAAAGCCCCACAGTGCCACCTGTTGGTCACAAACCGAAACATGACAAGGTCGGCCATAAAAAGCTCTCGCATACTAAAAAAATTGTCTGATCATGGTCGATCGATCAGAGCACTCCAAATAACAATATTAATTTTAATAAAATATTCGTTTTCAAGACAAATACACCTCTTTTAAAACATACATCCTGTCCGTGTGTTAAGACCAAGCTGTCACAGTCTGTATGTTGGCCGCCTGCTATTCCACCAGCGGCCCTTTGGTCGACTCAGGGTAAAAGTTGTGGTCACGGTCCTCATAGATGTGAGGGAAGAAGAGCCAAATGCTCCTTTTACGTCGGCATACAGGAAGTCCAGAGTTGTCAGCCTACATCTAAAATATGACGTCATTTTAGTCAATGAGTCTAACGTTAGCCCTGACTTTTATTTTTTTATTTATTTATTTATTTAATCATCACACTGTCATTTGTGTGCCTATGAAGGTTGGAGGTGCAGTGCGAAATGCTGGACTCCGAGATGAACCACATCCTCCCGGCCTTCTCCGTGTTGCGCCGCGAGTGCGGACTTCAGCGGGAGCCGCTGCTCTTCAGCTGCGCCGGCCACTCGCCCAAATACAGACGCGTGTGCCCCTGCAGGGACTTCCGGCGCGGCCAGGTGGCGCTGTGCGGGGACTGTCTCTGACCGTGGAAGAATTGAGGCATTGAGGCAAGGTAATGAGAACTTACCTCGGAGTGCAGGGAGGAGGTCTCCGCTGTGAAACGGTGAGTGGTGGAAGGAAACCCCACGAATGGATTTAAATTGCTTCAACAGGCACCGGGGGTACCGTATGATGGAACTTCCTATGTCGCCGGGGTGGCCGAATGACCCATTTGGAGCGTTGGCGGAAGCCAACGGGAGTGTAGCCTGCCCCCTGGAGGACACCTGAAGAACAAATCTGTTCATTTTGGGAACCTTTAGTTCTTCGCACGCATGGACTCCGACGAGAAGGCGAGCACAGTTCAATATCCAATCTCCTCTCAGCGCACGCACAAAAGGGTCGACGGACAAGCTGGGGGGGTTAGAGCCTCTGCCTCTCGTACCCCCTTCCGCCCCTTCCGTCGTCAATTGTCAGTCATTTGTCAAACTGGGGCCCCCCCCCCCCCCCCACCCCCAAGTCGGCGGCAACATTGCTCAATGTAATCATCTGCGGTCACAAAAGGCAGAAAAAGGAGCAGAGAGGACACAGATAAAGGCGACCGAATTATTTTTCAATGAATAAACTCGAGTGGATTTTTCAGCGTGCTCGCGGGCTTGCCTGATGGAGAAGAGGTCCTCAACTATAAAGATCGACATGGATCAAAGCCGCGTGCTGTCTTCTTTCGTTGTGCTCTTCACTCCGACCCTTTGTCCTTTTTTTTTTTAATTTGAATATGCCGGCATCCTCACTCAAACGCGGTTGTCTTAGTTGTATACCGGCGGTGTCTCGTTTGCATTTATCACGGGGTCACGTCATAGTGACGAGGCTGCTTATAATGGCAAAACCACATCCGAGTATCATCATTTGGGGTGATAGTTTTGGGGGCACAACTCGGTTTTAAGTTCAAAGGTTTGGTTCACTTTCGGGATAAATGGACGAAAGCCTGCCTTGACTATAGGTGAATTGTTTAAACTTGAAATAGGCTCCAAGCTATGAAATGAATCACTATAAATCCGAACTTGCCTTTCATTTTATTAAAACTTATAGGTTTACAGATTTGATTCGATTTTTTTTTCTCTCTAAGTGTTCATTAATTGCACTTGTCCATGAAAATGTAAGCAAAGACTCTCCCTTACAACCCAGACTTAACGAGGCTCCTCCCCAAAATGGAAAGCTTGTTTCCTATCTGAGATGTCACCAAATTCCATGATACCAATCGACCACGTTTGTATTCAGACGGAGCTTTTATGGCATTTTGCTTGGTAACTTATGACAAAAACCAGGTTGGTGAATTTTCCCGCAAGCCACAGGAAAAAAAACACAAATTTGTGAACAAACCGCAAATATGATTACTACAGTAAGGGAGCGCAGTAAAGTGAAACAAATTGAATATTATAAAATCACTGATAATGGCATTTGAATGTTTTGTGTTTGACAAAGGCACAGGAAGTTGCGTTCCACTTCCCCCCCCCTTCTACTCACATTCTTGCGATGCCATTTGGAATCAGGTAACAGTGATGCTCTGCCAAAAGCATGCCGCTACCCAAAAGTTGTACTGCTCTGTGTTTGTTTTTTTCGGCCAAGGATTGCCGTTGGAGAGTGGTGAGCCTCACCTACCGGTAACATGTTCCGTGTGGGAGCCACAATCATCGCTGCATCACGTCACATAAATTGGGCCCAGTTGGATTATTATCTGTTGTTATGGATCACTAGTTTTGATACTTAGGGGGGAAAATTGGGCCACGGTTTTCCTCGTGAAAATAACAGAGGGCCCATCGAGAGTTTGACACGAGTGATTTTAGACCCATTTTCTCCTGCACTTGATGAGTTCCCACGGCCAAAAGCAGGTATGACAAAGTACGACTCTATTTCTAGTGCCTTGTCAGCGGGGGTCCAAAGTGAATACCTCATGGATTGAAGTGGAGCAACCATCAGCTTCTAATTGAGGTGAGTAAGCAATTGTTTTCTACAACAGTGTGATAAACTCACGCGTGTCTACCTCAAGAGCACTTCCGAAGTTCCGTATGATTTTAAGGCCTTGTGATCAATACAAACAAACACGAAAATGCCAATATAGAGATAAGATCGATCGAATCGACGCGCAATTGAGTTGCGACATGACTTTGGAGAGTCGAGTTTGCACAAACGGATTAAAGCGCTCGTGCGAATCGCGGCATCTATCTAATATGTTGAATATTGCCGTGCTTAATGTTAAGTGTGTTTGATGTGACGGGGAGAGTCGAGCGAGAGGGAGAGGAAATGCTTTTATCACAACCGTCGGATATTAATTTGACGACATGCAGCGGCTGTCTTTGTCAAGGTGACTTTGACACGTGAGGTTGACAAATAACCAGGTGGGCTTTTCTTTCTTCTGCGTTTTGTTTTCCTCTTGATTTGCATGTCTTTCACCTGACTTAAAAGAAGACAAAATTCTGTAAAAATGCTGTTAAAACGAAAATATGTATCTTTTTTTTTTTTAATGGGGAGATGATGCAAATCAGCAAATTGCAAGGATGTGATGTGACACACACCCCCACCGCCACCCCCCAGCCTGTGTTGACAACTTTATTGGTGCTGAAGCCTAATTGGCTTGTTATCACTCCCGTTTGGTGTGTCAGCTTCTGGGCGGATTGCAAATGAGAAGCACGCCCGAGCGCAAGGTTGATCCTGTTTAAAGACCAATGAATCAGCTCAGGAATAGGACTGGTGCACATGGCAGGACAAGTGAGGAGACAATCATGTTGTTAAGTACGCAATAAAAAAATCGTTTAAATGTTTATTTTCATAGTGACAAGCACACCTCTAATGGTAATAACCTATCAATCAATAACGGTACTGTCTTGAGAATATAAACTATTCGAACGCCTTCACTGTATATATACAGTGAAAGTTGCCATGACTACTTCAAGCTGAAGTGCTTCTTCTTCATTGTTTTTAAAAGAGAGAAGAGAGACGACAGCTTCGACAAAGAAGAAGATTTAGCAAAGGGAACAAGGCAACTAACTTTGCACAACAACGATTTAAAAGGCGCATAAATCCACCAAGATGGTACCTTTGGCTGCAATGCAAACGCAGTATTCTCGTTCAGGGAAGCCATTTTAGAATAAAAAGGAAAACTTTCATATAGTTATAAGCAAACGTCAAGTGTAGATACCCCAAATTTCTTCCTAAGTAAGGCAACAAACTAGTTTTACTTATTCATGATGTTTTATAGCCGACTGAGGTAACTACAATGAATTCATTATTTCATTTCTTTAAAAATTTAGGGGACTTTCGGGGATTACGGTGATGTGTTCAAACAAGGGAATGATTGATTTTACAGACACTAGAGGTTACACAGATCAAAGGATGGAATATTACAGTGCGTTTGTCATGAATTTTGCTTACAAGGCCGCTTTCCCAAACACTTTACCCTTCCCGTCTCTTCTGTTGCCATGCTTACGCTTTATTGCTTCCTCTTCTCTGAGGTCCAATTTGCCTGCCAAACTTTGGCAACACTCATACACACACACACACACACACACACACACGCTTGCTGTTAGCATAGTTAAAATGCTTCAGCATGTGCCTCTCTAATTACTTATGCTGATTTTTACTTTCGTCCACACACAATAAGAACCGACAACCACTATCTGGCTTTGTGTGTGTTTGTGTGTGTGTGTTTGTTTGAGCGCTGTGTTCCTAATGACTTTTAAGTACACTTGCAGGTGCCTCACTTTTAATGAAGACAATTAGCTTGTCAAATTGGGCAGCACGGTTTGTAGTAGAATTTTGGACTCCCCCCCCCCCCCCCCCAAAAAAAAATTATGATGTAATTTATGTATGCTTTTATTCATTTAGAAGCACTGAATGTTGAAATTTGTGGCGGCAAATGTTACTTGAAATTTTTGAATTCAGTTAATTATGCTAACCATGGTGTTTTTAAGCATGTCCATATACAGTATATTCTTTTTCAACGATCCGCCCCCTCCCCCCCCAAAAAAACCCAAAAAATTATATATGCACCTGTGGTGGTGGCGCTGCCGTCAGTTTCAGCTTCGGAAGTTGCAGTTGAGATGAAGCACACAGCGTTGCACACCACAATGTTGAATTCAATGCCTTCATGCATAAAGAAGCCACAGGAGGCTATCAGGTCAAAGTCAATATTGGACTGAGTTTTCTGGTCAAGAGGAAAATCAACGAGAGCAGATGGCAAAGTAGAAAAGAGAGATAGAGTTAATAATTCATATTTAATTGGCGAGCTCCTCCAGAGTCCGACAGAGGCCTGAATAAATCAGTTTGTGTGTCAATAAAAGAGCCCATCTCATCGTTAAAGAGAAGCAAATCAACGATCAATCACCCAGATGAGCGCTGGTCCGTCATCCCGGTGCAACTCTTTTTCCTTTGCGTCAAACCTACGTATCCTGTCGCGACTCTCGTAATGTCCAACCTTCAGGGAGCTCCTACAATGGGCCCGGTCTGAAGGCTCATCACTCGCGATATCGCGGTCGAGCGGCATGAAGAGCGCGTGCAGAAAGGCAAGGTACGCGCATACCAATAATCCGGCCAAATTTCGGCATTTTCACTCCCTTTGTGGTCCAAGTCAGAATTTATTTAATAAAGATGATCCTAAAAAAATAAATTTTTAATACTTTTTTAAGGCTGTTTAAAAGAATGCTAAATAAGGAAAAGGAGGAGCCTTGTGCCACTAATGACACAACGACCAACAGGTGTGCAACTGCAGGCGGAGCCCTACAGTGCCACCTGTTGGTCACAAACAGAACCATGAAACAATGTGACTTTTCCATCTTTCTTAAGAGCATCATTTGAAGTTTTCTTTTTCTTTTTGTGCCGATTCATCCGTGGAGACCAGTCAAGTGATGAAATTGTAAACACCGGTCAGCAAACCTTGACAATGGTTTTCAGAAGAAATGGAAGTGAAATGAACGCGACTTGATGAAAGTAGGATTACACAACGATACCAGATGACTAATTATCCGGGCGGATGTTATCTCTGTTAGACACTGGGGACTTTTCCACCACGCAAGGATAAAACCGTGGATTGTGTTGGGATTGGCACACCAAAGTAGGAAGACCTTCCAACTATTTGCCGCCCGCAATAGTGTACAACAACAACAACAAAATACGGACTTGCAAACCAGAAGCGCCGTCGCGTAGGCCTCGGGGGGGGCCGCTGACGGACTTTGAAAGTAGCATTGACAGCATGGGACACAAATAGAAGCACTTCGCATGACTGCACACATCGTGCATGCGAGGAAAGCGACTCGGCGGCAAACAGGAAGCCACCGGGGACGTTATCAACCCAAATGAATGACAGAAAAATAGGATGTACTGCACTAAGCACATGGTCTTTGGGGTATTTGGACAGACGTCAAAATCGTCCTTTTTCTTTTCTTTGCTAACCGGTAGCATGAATCCATTCTTATTTTCCGTATTTTCATGATCATAACGGGCACATAAAAGTCTTGAATTTTGGACGGGGCGCCTAATAATGCAAAAATCTGCGAATGTGTGAATGTTGTGTGATTTCGATGACTTGATTAACAGTTTTCGGCTTTTTTGGGGGGGCGGGGGGGGAACCCTGTGCTTGGGAACTTTGGTTTTCGTGGTGTTGCCCGATTCGATTCCAGCTCCGGCCTTCCTGTGTGGAGTTTGCATGTTCTCCCCGGGCCTGCGTGGGTTTTCTCCGGGTATTCCAGTTTCCTCCCAGATTCCAAAAACATGCATGGCAGGCTGATTGAACTCTCGAAATTGTCCCGAGGTGTGAGTGTGAGCATGGATGGTTGTTCTTCTCTGTGTGCCCTGTGATTGGCTGGCAACCGGTTCAGGGTGTCCCCCACCTACTGCCCAAAGACAGCTGGGATAGGCTCCAGCACCCCCTGTGAGGATAAAGCAATTCAAAAAATGGATGAATGAATGAATAGAGAGAGAGAGAGATTTTTTTTAATGTGTATTTTAGCAAATGCAGTTTTTCCTCTCAGGCATTCGATGTGTGCATCAAGCTTTAAGAAGTTTTGAAATTGGGGTAAGAAAAGATCAAATTTAAAGACCCTGCCAATTGAAGTCAGAGATTTGTTTCAAACATTGTGCCAATAATTGCTGAAAACGTGCCAACACTGTCAACTACTGAATTCAATCGAGATTTCAACCGTACTTGACTTGTCTGAATATCTTTTTTTTTTACGTCATCAACCGCAGAAGTTGAAAAAAAAATAGTCCGCTTATTTTGACACAATATTCACACGAATACGAGGTGTTTTCCAAAAAAAAAAATCCAAAGTCATCAGTTCAATAAAATACTCCACTAAAGTACTGACAACTCAAAACTTTCTTTTCTTTCTTTCTTTACAGCCGGAGCAAATGTACATATACAAAACTGTACTTGTACTCTGTCTCACACACACACACACACACACACACACACACACAGGACGTGACTGTGTAAACAATTTTATGTCCCCACAAACATACAAAAATGAGAACACACACACACACGCACACACACTGATTCTGGCTACCATTCCCGATCCGTTTGCAGTAATGCTCATCGCCTGCTGCGTATTCCAAAGGTGCGAGCGAAGCGCTGTAAAACGAATCGCCTCAGGAAGCCAACGCGCATGCGGCTGCGAGCGACACTTGGCCGCTCTCGCGCTTTCCTTTCGTCCTCCGCACATTTGTATCCCCCCTCGGCGGCTCTGCACAAGCGTGGCCCACTTTTAAAATAAACCGGTCACATACGCACATGCATAAATGCCAGTCAACAATGGAATTCTTGGAACGGCGTCTTCAAACATCCCGGGGCTGTCATGTTGCGTCAAGTTACTTTGTAACGCTATTCTCGCAAAGATTTATTTTTTGCACAGTCGGCGCTTCTTTCTGAGGAGTGTTTACGACGTCACCTGCCAAACTGCTGTTTGAAGTGAGATGAGGCACGCGCCCACCAGTCAACGTGCAGATTTTAGGTTGGCACTCGGAAAATCAAGCCCAAAAACCCCCCCAAAAACTTGTCATTTGTGTCTCAAGGCACCAAATATTATTTTGACGTCACTGTGTCAATACCGTACCACAAGACATGACGATGAGTATCTGACGTACTGTACTTGATACTGCCCTCAGTGTGATGTGTTCCTCTTTATTCTTCTAAAACACACAAGTGTCAAACTCAAGGCCCGGGGGCCAGAACTGGGCCCCCACATCATTTTATATGGCCCGCCAAAGCAAATCAAACATGTCAACTTCCATGATTCTCGCTAAAATCTCTGCCAAAATTTTAAATTCTCATATGTAATAAATAAGAAACGTATTGTACGTATTTTCTTGTAACCAAACCCCTCATAACGGTTACAAACAATAGTTCAGTAAACCTTTATGACTGAACCCAAATTTTAAGAAGTCAATAATAAGGGAAACGGTAGCTAAAATGTGGCCTGTGACAAAAATGAGTTTGACACCCCTGTTCTAAGGTTTTAATGTCACTTTCTCCATTTAATTGTTTTTCTTTTATTATACATCGAGACTGCTAGTTAATTTCATTGAGCCATGTAATATGTTGAGGGAAAAAAAAAAAACAATAACAGTGGAAGTGAATATAGTAAGCGAGAAAACACGCACACACACACACTTCCCAGCACTATATAAACACACATTAATTAGGAGAGTTCATAAGCATCTTATAGGGATGCAAAACAACTTTTCCATCTGAGTGGCAACGTGTGGGTTTTGCATATTGATGACAAACAACCTCAAGAACACATTGTGATAGTCAATACACACACGCGCACGCACGCACGCATGCACGCCCACCGCCTATGAAAATCTGACTTTAATTTGCGAGGCAAAACATTTCCAGTGTCAGCGGGCTCGCAGGGGGAAACCACATGCTGCGGATGCTTGTGTGTCTATGTGTGCGAGCGCGCGCGTACACATACCCGGTGAGCCGCATCCATTTGTTTTAAAGAGCAACACTGTCGAGACTAAGCTGTCGCTTACAGACAAAAAAAAAACACTGTCATCTTTAATCTAAATGGTCAAACATGTAAGGCATGTGCAAGGATACGGCTCACCAGAGCATGTCTTAAATCTTTATTGGTTCATCTATATCAGGGATGGGCATCTGAAACAATGGAGGGGGCCACGTGGGGCTGTATGCACACTTCCTCACCAAATACAGTATATGTCAAAAATGACACTTAAAATAAGGACAAAATATCTCTATTGATCCAGCTCCGGCCTCCCTGTGTGGAGTTTGCATGTTCTCCCCGGGCCTGCGTGGGTTTTTCTCCGGGTACTCCGGTTTCCTCCCACATTCCAAAAACATGCATGGCAGGCTGATTAAAACTCTAAATTGTCCCTAGGTATGAGTGTGAGAGTGGATGGTTGTTCGTCTCTGTGTGCCCTGCGATTGGCTGGCAACCAATTCAGGGTGTCCCCCGCCTACTGCCCGAAGACGGCTGGGATAGGCTCCAGCACCCCCCGCGACCCTAGTGAGGATAAAGCGGTTCGGAAAATGGATGGATGGATGGATATCTCTATTGAACCAGTGTACGGAAGTGTTTCATAAAATATTTGAATGCTCAAACGCATACTCCTCAACTACAAAGGCTTTGAAGCAAACTAAAAATAATCAGATACTGTGATTTTTTCTCCCCCTGTACAAAGGACTCCTGCATAAAAATTACGCAATGATAGATGGCACCAAACTGCGGAACAGCAAACCGGCATGAAGTGCAGAAACGTATTTTCTGAACAATTGTTCCCTATTTGACAAACTTCTGCTTATTGTCAAGTCAGTTCAGTGCACTGCCGCCATACAAGCATCTCATGTTTGAGCTTGCAAAAGCAAAAACCGAATGATGGCCCGTGTCTCAAAAACTCATGAGCCGAGTCGCTCGTGTCTCAAGGCGTCACTGTTGCAAGATTGACGTAACGAGAAGTACTGTACGTCCGATTTTGAATAAATAAATGAATGAGTCCACGCATCCCAACACAAGGGTCAAAAATTCCTGTCCATGTACACAAACAGCCGGAGAGTAATAACAGTCGTCCCTCCATAACCTCTGCAAATATCACCATAGCACAACATGGAACAAGATTGTGCTCTCATCTCCCGTAACCTTGGGGCATTTGCTCTTTTGTGTGTCGCTCTACTACTGAGCCGCCAGCCCTCCTCTTATGCTAACGTTTGTTTTGGCTTGACAGACAGGCCCGCCACAACGGCACATTTGGAGCCGCTCATCTTGGCGGTGGAGCGGAGATGTAATGATGTTCCTGTCAGGGGGGGCATGTCTGCAAAAGTGTTGTCTCTGAGCGTCACGTGTGGTAGGGCGTATTGTGGTCATCGGAAGCCATCTGCAGACAAAACATAAAATCATAAAAACATTGAGCTGGAGGGTCGGATAAAAACAAAAGAAATTAGCTCCACAAATGGAGCTTGTCTCTCCAAAGTTGCTCAAGCTCAAGGTCACTTTTCGGGAGACTGGAACGGATTATGGCACGTCAGTTCATTTCAATGGGGAAAGATGTTTTGAGTTACAAGGCATCGTCACGGAACAAAAGAAACTCATATGTGAAGGCGCCACTGTACAGGGTGTGTGTGTGTGTGTGTGTGTTTATTTATTTGGGGTATGGATTTAGATATATAGATAAAGTCCCCTCCCCTAATAAACACCCGCCATTTCTAGCAGTTGCGCATGTCAGGTCCACCGGCCACTCAATTAGGTAAATGCACCCGACAACGCGACTCCATGGAGCAACACCAGACCAGGTAGAGGCGGTTCAAAGGAGCCGAAATGTGCTTCTTGTCTTTATTAGTGGATTTGGCACCCAATCTGGGCCCGGCGTGACAGTGATGGAGCGGCCTGCTCCCACGTGGCGGTAGGAGTGCATGTGTGTGAGAGCAAAGAGAGTGAGAGATTTGTTTCATTACAGAAGTCCAGAGGAGGCGGAAGCGAGAGCCGGGCGGAGGTAGACATTCATTTTATTACCGAAGCCCCGAGTCGAGAAGCTGTCCCCATGGTGACCGATCGTCACGGCGACCGACTCTGATGTGAGACCCGCTGCCAGACAGCCCTGTGATTGAGTCAACAGCGACACACTGGTTGGACACTTTTCGTCTCATTCGCGCACAGATTGGCAGAGGCCCGCTATTGCTCTCCACGGTGGTGTTAGGAAAAAGATGATCCCCTGCTGACTTGCAAAAATGACTTTATTGCAAATTTCACAGCTTTGCAATGGGCCAATAAAGACAATGGTAGAAATGGTCCTAAAAGTTAAAAAGGCAACAACGAAAACTGAGAGTCCACACTGAGAGCGCCATTATCGGTGTGTGTGTGTGTGTGGTGGTGTTTGTGTTTTTTTTTTTTTTTTTTAAACCATTAAGCTCATTCATATTTAACCCCCATGCAGTAATAATCCCAAAATTGGACATTTCGGACACTTTGGACGATAACAACATCGGAAAGCTGTAGATGAGGGTCTGATCTGTTCATACTAAAGGTGAACCATATTTCTTTGCATGGACCCGAAGGCACTTTTAGATGATGTTTGGATACATTTCAGAGGGCCGCAGATTGAGGATGTTTTTTGTTTGTTTTTTATTCTTTGCATTCCGGCTAGAGCAGTCTTAAATCTGAAACATGTCCACAGCCTTAGGCCTGCACTCTTGGAAAGAGCATGATAAATATAGACACCCATTAAACTCAAATATTAAAGCGGGTTGTGCATTTTTTGTTAGTGCCCCCTCCCCCCATACAGTAGCGCCCATTGCACTTTATTGTAAAAGCCATCAGGAAATATATAATGCACCTACTTGGTCTGTGATAACGGCAGACCAGCCAGTAGAGCTCATCTTGTTGATGTTGAAGTTTTTTTTTTTTAGCGTAGCAAATAATAGGACAATTATATCAAGACGTGAGACCATTTATATTGTTGAGCTGGACTGTTTTTAGCTTCTATGATCCAACTGAAACCCCTTCCACGTCGTTTCCCCCGTAGTGGCAGCGTGACCGTCTGCCTCCCCCCCAAAAAATTCAAATGATGAAATTCAAATTTTGCACATCATTCCCTTTCAAATGCGATATAATGCAGAAGTTTTAGTTGACGAATTGAAATCCCTCGTTTTGAGAAGAACGCGTTTCAAATTTAGGCACGTGCATCTTTCGACGATGGAGAGCAACCGGTTTCTTAGGAAAAACATCTTGACCCCAAATCTTCCCGAAAGACAATTCCAAAGATGAGGAAGTTTGACCTCTCATCCCAAAAATGACATTTTTAACATCCGGAGCTGGAATTCGAACGCGTCCAAATGACCACAGCTAAATTGTAGCTATGGCTATCTGTCCTTTGAACTGGTCACAATTCCATTGCAGTTATCTTGAATGAAAATTCCAGCTACAGTATTCACAACGCAGAAAGACGAACACGAACATGTTCCAAAATGGTGGTCAACCTACGATTCTTTTGGATTTATGATTCCCCCTCACCCCTTCCCCCCCCCCAAAAAAACTTTTGAATACCAGGCAGACTAACCACTATCTCAGCGCTGCCCTCCATTTTAACCTTCCCTGCCAAACACCCCCCACCCCACCCCAAAAAAAATCACAGCATTTCCACATAGTGCATCCTCTGTTCTTATCACTGTTGTGTCATCCCACTTCATCCCATATCTGCCCTTACATTTCAAGTATGCATACCCGCTCCATTTGGGATGTATCATCTTAGTTTTGGTGCCCTTCATGCCCTTTTAGTCTCTTTTACTTAGCCAAAACACACACACACACACACACAGACACACACACAAGCGCACGCCTCCTCATGCTCAGTCTCCAGTGAGCCGACCTGTCCACTCCAGCCAAGGTCGTCTGCGGGCTGACGTGATGGAGCACTTAAGCCGGGCGTCATTACTTGCCTTTCCTGGTTCCTTCACCGTACATGTGTGTGAGGCTGTTATATGAGGTGATTAACAGGAGCTATTGGAGTTCAAGAATAGGAGAGAGAGAGGGGGGGGGGGGGAGGGGGGAGAGAGAGAGAGAGAGAGAGAGAGAGGGGGAGAGAGAGAGACAGAGAGGAGGGGGAAGAGAGAGAGGGGGGGGGGGGGAAGAAGGGGGGGGAGGGGATGGGGGGGCAATGGAGAGAGGAAGAGGAGAGGAGAGAGGGCAAGACAGAGGGGGAACAGAGGGGGGGGGGAGACAGAGGGGGGGAAAGGGGGGAGGGAAGGAGGGCAGGACAGAGGAAGGGGGGGGAGAGGAGAGGGGGGAGGAGAGAGGGGGGGAGGGGGGGGGGGGGGAGGACACAAGTGGAGAGGGGGAGGGAGGAGGGGGAGAGAATTGGGGAAAGGACAGAGGGGAGGCGGGAGGGGAGGGCACAGGGGGAAGGGGGGGGGGAAAAGAGGAAGAAGAGGGAAGCAAGAGAGAGATTGAGAAGAGTGAAGAGAGAGAGAGAGAGTGTGGAGTGAAGGTGAGGAGACAGAGGGGAGAGAGGAGAGGGAGGAGAGAGGTGACAGAGGAGGAGAAGAGGGAAGGAGTGTGTGGGAGTGAGTGTGTGGGGGGACAGGAGGGAGAGGAGAGTTAGAGGCAGTTAGAGAGAGGAGAGCAGTGAGAGGGGGAGGGGGGAGAGAAGGGGGGAGAGGAGGGGGGGGGGGGAAGATTAAGAGAGAGAGAGAGAGAGCGAAGGTCTCTGTGTGACTGTTTGTGAACTACCCCAGCAGCGATGAAGCCGAGGACTAACTGCGCACTCTTAATTGCTTTTGGCATTAGTGTAACATTCCTGGGCTTGTTTATTTCCAGCACCTCTAGAAAGTTGCTTGGCGGTGGGATATCAATAATTAAGCGGGCGATAATGGCTTCTATGTGATCCCCGGCTCTTCATCAGAGGGTGACAAAGTGCAGCTTAGGCTGATTATATGTGTCACGCAGACAAAGAGCGTAGCGGGCGTGTGGGTGCGCACGAGAGGGGAAAAAAGGACCAGGCTCGAGTTTAATCGGGAGGAGGCTTTTGATTTCCGTGATGGCGGCGGTGCTTGTCCTTGAAGGACACGAAGGAGAAGGAGCTGGTGAGGGTCCAACATGGAGCACCGAAGGTCATCCTGTCAAGCTGGCATGGGATGGCGGTGGTGTGCGAGCGACAAAGTGTGTACTCTGTGTTCTTAACGGTGTACTCCAGATGAACAAACACGTATCACAAGATGGACACTGGCAAATCGGGCTGCAGCTAGTGCATACGTTTCAGAAGCGATTATTTTACCGATCAGCCCGTCCATGATTGGGAGTAATCGGATTTTGCATGATTAAACAATGATACTAATACAAGATATGCATGTGAGGCACGGGTATTGTTTTGTCCACTTGGGGTCACCATCCTCACCATTGTGACTTTGAATGTGTAGGCTTCAAAGGGCGGAGCCTGGCCTGGTGAGTGACGTGTGCGCCACCATACGAAAATGAAGTTGGCGGTTATTAGCTACTCCGCACGTTGAGTCCTTGTGAGTCACTTGTGGTTGATGCATCTCCGGTAGGAATGTGCTTATGTGTTTCTTTTTTTTTTTTTCCAGTTACTTCAGATGCCAAAAAAAAAAAAAAGAAGAATCACAACTGAATGCAAAATAGTGAGACCACCTCGAGCAGTTCTGTGCAGGCGGTACTATGTGGGCAGAAAACAGGTGAGCTCTGAACAACAGTGATGTCATTTTCAATCGCCAAAATGGCCGCCCCCGGAGATGGATAAAAGCGGGTGGATTTAGTTGCTTAATTCCTATGCCACTAACGCAACTTTCAACCAAAATGCCGCATTTAGACGAGTGGACCGAAGCCTTGCTCAGCCGACTTTTTGACTCTTGGCTGACGGAGACCGAGAACACGCGTAGGAACTTTACTCACACTTTGGACTTGGTCTTCGATGAGGCGCTTCATCCAGCAGAGGAGGTGGGCGTGACCCGTAAGTGGAAGGAGATGGACAAGAATCAAGAGGCTGTGCTGTCAGATACTCGGGAATTGAGTGGGATCAAGGCCAGCGCAGCGCAAGTTGGATGGAGGCTTCTTGGCAACGGCTGCTTAGCAACAATTTTTCACTCCATTTCTCATGCAAAACTTTCACTTCAGCTTGTCTCTACCACCAACACCCATCAACGCTCGCTGAACTTCTTCTTACACGTTATTTACGTTACTATTTAAGAAGTTTGTTACTTACAAGTTAGGGATATTTGGCTTTTTAGTGACATTTATTGAAAAAGTCCACATTTCACACTACAGCGGTACAGTGAAACTCCTCTACAACGAAACCCACATGGGCAAAAATACCCCCTAGTGTGAAAAAAATCTTCATGCATTAACGCCATTCCCACTTTCCTGCCCCCCATACAACGAAAAAAAAAAACCCTGTTGCGTTATACGAGATCTTTTTCTCTGCTCTTGCCTCGTGATGAGATTCACTACAACAAAGTTCTAATCCAACAGCGACCTCTACTGCTTCATTCGGAAACGGCAACTGCAACCACCACACATGCGCAGTAGTCCAGGAAGTATTTATTATTGTTAGTTTCAGACGCAGCAAGAACTTTGCATTGCAAAAATGGCTACAAAAGGGACCTTTGGGTGTCATGCAGCTAAGAAAAGAAGCGCTCTGACGCTGGAAGAGAGGGTAAAAGTGATCAAAATGAAAGACAGAGGAAGCAAAATAAAAGCCATTATCCAAGAAATTGATGTAAGTGAAAGTGAATGCTGATCGTAAATTTCTTTCCCTTTTTTTTCTTTCTACACTGACTATATGAAGTGTCAAATAAGTGTATGCTCATACTTATGCACTATTGGAATGTGTACACATACATTTGTGTGTGTGTGTGTGTTTACATTTGAGATCAAATTTGCGACAGTGAAAAACCCCCTGTTGTGAAAAAGTTCTTCAAACATGATTTCGTTGTAGAGGAGTTTCACTGTATCATGTCATAAAAAATGGTGTTGAAGTAGAGGCATGCAGAAGGATGCATCGATCATACGCACACGGAAGCTCTCGCAAAATTTTTTTTTTTTCTCTCTTGGCCATTTAACTCCGTTTAGGAACAAAAGTTAAAAACGAGAAATCGGAAAGTTCTCTACTTTATGTCAAGATGTATCAAGGTTGTTTGAGGCGCAGATGGCGACATATGGACGCCTGCATACCACCGCTGCCGACGTTCCCCGGTAACATTTCATTTTTGCCAATCATGAACAAGTCATGCAAGCAACGTGGCTGCTTCGGCATACCGCCATGCGTATACGTTTGTGAGCTCGGGGCATTTCTTGGATGATCGCAGCGATGCCATGGCGGGAACGGGATTGAAATGAATTTATATTCACATCTTGCTAGCAGCTTCAAGATTACATACTTCAGCTATAAGTCTACTTCTAAAGGTTAGCGTGAACTTCGGGGTCATTCTGAAATGTCACCCACAAGTTCAATATATTTTTGTTAGTAGTTTATTAAATCCATGGCAAGCGGGGGGTGCCAAGCTCCCATTCGTCGCTGCTTGCCGCTTCATTCGAATGGAATTTCCTCTCGCCTATTTTACAATTGTTTGTAAGCAATTTCAAGATGGAGGCCAAAGTCGCTTATCTGTGTATCAGTGGCCATTGATGGAGGTTAATCACCTGCTTTAATTGGGTCTTAAGACGCTTATGAGCTTTGCCATTTGGAGGTCGCTGCCGTGTGGTTTCCTGTTAATGAGATTTGGCTTTTCCGGAACCTCAATAGAGACTTGGGGACAACAAATGCCACTCAACCTCGGTATGGATTTGTAATTACCCATCCTGCGGTCCCAACACGCTGTCAACTTGGGTTGGTGCCTAACAACTTTAGCCTAAATACAGAGGGAGGGTCGGAAGGATCCAAAATGGCGATCCCCAAATTGGGGGAAAAATTAAAGGCAAAAAATATCATGATGTATAATCATTTAGTTACTTTGTCGACAACTTTGCGCATTGAAATGCACTGCAATTGATGTTACCTCGGTTTAAACGCTGACCTCATCAGCCTTAAAAAAAATTTAAAAAAGAAAACCCGCGTGGGTCATGCTGGCCTTCACACGTGCTGACTTGTGCTAGCAACCGGTCATGCGCGGCGCATTATCAGATGCCGACTGAGAAGTATTTGTGTGCATGTGTGTTTGCAACAGCACCGGAGGTGAAGCGGTATCACAGAAATCCAGAGCGTGAAAGCTTTTATCTCGATTTGAATAATGCAGCCGGCCGGTCGGCCGTGGGACCGGAGAGACCAAGCGGTCCCACTCAGTCTTAAAACATTCATGTATACAGTATGTACACGCCAACACGTGCTGATGAATAAATATAAACATACTTGGCTTTACTCGAGGAGGCGGAGAGAAAAACAAGAGGAGAAGGCTGCTTGATGATTTATCTCAAGCCATTTTGGCTTCATGATGCTCAGGGGGGTAAGGGGGGGGCAAATCGACACGATATTCATGTGTTTGCGCTGGTAAACAAAACGCGTCGATTCAAATTTCAAGGCGTCTATGAAATGTATTGTTCATTATAAATGTGTGTGTTTCGTGTCCAACTTCTCACACTTTAAACGTGTGCCGTCTACATTATACAGTCAGACCTCGGTTTTCGACCATAATTCGTTCCAGAAGGCTGTTCGAAAAACCGATTTGTTTGAAAACCGAAACCACGCTCTTTTTAAAAAAAAAAATAAATCTTTATTGAACACGTCTGCTCACAATGGAACGCTACCCGAGGAAGCGTCACTTCCTCGTGTAAGAAAGGCGAGAGGAGTCAAGTGCCGCATTCAAGTGCACTCAGTTTGGTCGAGAACCGAATTTCGGTCGTCATCCGAGGCCTAAAAAGCTCGAAATTTTGGGTCGAAAACCAATTTGGTCGAGAACAGAGACGTTCGAAAACCGAGGTTTGACTGTATTTCAGTCGAAACCACTTTTCAAAATGATGAGCGGATTCCAGTGGAAACTATTTGAATTGAAATGAGTGCTTTCAAGATTTATTTTTTAATGAATAAATAAATAAATAACGCTTCTTGTAAAAATCTCAAACAAAACCAACCCAGAAATCAAATATAAATGAACTTTTATAAAATACAGGCTCATCCGCCGACACTGCAAACAACAGTCGCCTACAGAGGTACGATGATGTCTCTAATGAATTAAAACGGAATTGACACATCACGTCAACTCGGAGGGCTTGAAAGACAAAATTCAATAATGTTGATTACGGAAGAAGAGCCCCTTTAGATTTCAAATTAATTTCCTCCATGATTAAACGTTGATGAGCGTCATGCTTCAGAGTAGCCTTCTAATTCGCCTCCGCCAACCAACCGCGCTCTTTCGCTATAATGATGCCGTGAGAGCTGTCAGCGCCGGTTCTCCGAGGCATTGAGCAGGAATTCCCCACCGCGCTGTGAAGGAAACCGATGGAAAAAAACCGCGGCAAGCCCGAACGCTGTCATTTGTCTTCATAAGACCCTCTTTCCAACGAGGTGGAAGGGGCCAGATAAAGAGGGATGTGGGTTATCTGTGAATGCAGACTGATAGATCTGCTCCTGCTACTAAAGGTAAGATGGCGCCATTGTCAAGTGTGCAGTGTCTCCGCGCATACGAAATGTTCAAGTTACAAAACGCCTCAACAGGAAAATATTGCCTCCGGTTACGAAAGACATTTCAAGATACGAACGGTTAAAAAATACAGTATCGGCTACTACTCGCAGCTTAGAGTTTCCTGAACGCAACATACTTGTAGCTGCTCTGCCATTGGCTATTACCTAGCATCTTCCTGGCATCCCATTGGCTAAGAGGAGCCTCGACCGTATGTGTAGATCGATCGATTTGTGTCTAAGATAAGATAAGAAAACATTTACAGTCACAACCTCGGTTTTCGAAGGTCTTGGTTATCGACCAAAAATTTCGAGTTTTTCATCCCTCGGATGCCGAACAAATTTCGGTTCTCGACAAACTGAGCGCACTTGAATGCACCATTTGAATGCACCATTTGACTCCTCTCGCCTTCCTTACACGAGGAAGTGACGCTTCCTCGTGTTGCTTTCCATTGTGAGCAGACGTGTTCAATAAATATTTTTATTTTAAAAAGAGCGTGATTTCGGTTTTCGAACAATTCGGTTTTCGAACAGCCTTCTGGAACGGATTATGGACGAAAACCGAGGTTTGACTGTATTTGTCTCACAATGGAGAAATTCCCAATCTATGCAGCGTCCTCGTCATTCGCCCCTCGGGCCATGAGGCGTTCCGATAGTTTTACGTAAATGTGAATCATCCAGAAAAAGTGTTCGCCAGTCTGACGATCGCTCACTATGCTAATGTTTGCCTTGGACATTTTCGAAGGATTGTTGAAGGCCGACAAAAGCAAACGTCCTTAGATCAGTTCTTTACCAAAACGGCAGGCAAAAATCACTTCTGAGAGAGAACATGAACTAAAGAGGGCAAAAATCGAGATGGACGCAGTTCAAAGTGAAATGACCATCATTTTTTTCTTTATTCTTAGTTTTTTACATTATGCACAAATCATTTTTTTGTACAATAATCTAATTGTAACATGTATTTGTTACATATTTTGATGCATTTTTCTGCTTGATAAAACTTTGGGGGGGGGGGTTGGAACATGTTAGGGCATTCACTTGGAAAATGCGTCTCTACTTACAGAATTATCTAGTTAAGAAATTTCTTCCGGAACTAATTCATTGCGTAAGTAGAGGTAACACTAAACTTTGAAATGTTTTTTTTTGTTTTTGTTTTTTGTTTTTTAAGTATACCACAAAACAGAAGATTTATTGTACATGTCGCATTCTTCTTCTTTTGTCAAATCCATCGGCTGGTTTCATTTTCTCACCTCGAGGCAGGACTGTTGTGATCAATCGCGCATGTCAAACTGTATTGTACAAGGAAAGTGAACGGCGACCGAACGTCGCCTGCAGTTTGTTCTCGCTTCCCCGTACTGAACCACCAAAGCCTACAGTGCACAAAATATTTAGCCTTGCTATTATTCAGTCTGTGATTGTTTTTTTGGGTTTTTTTTCTTCACCTGGAAATGCCATTCCCCTCCCGCTGTGGGGCCCCAACACTTGCTGGGTTCTAATCAGGAGGCCCAAGGTAAGTGCAAAGACAACCGCCTCAAAACAGGACTCGGGCGAGGGTGGGAGTGGGAGGGGGGGGGGGGTAATGGCAAGTTGAATAAGGATGTGAGTGATTGAGGGAATAGGGAATTAAAAAAAAAAGGATATACTGTACCTGAGGGTGTACATTTGTCTCCTATATTCAGAGTGTGGCGCCATCTTGTGGGAGTGTTGGTGAAGTATGACGTCCACACAAGGGCTGATCCAGTCCACTTTAGCCATTCATTCATATTAAAAAAAAAGGTGCTTTGGACGGAGACCAACAAAGCCTCTGAAAATTGCTGTTCAAGTGTCAGATTTAAAATGATCGTTCATCCACCCAACCCTTTTTTCATACGTCTTCAGGTCACTTGTGAGCTTGCACATTTTTTTTTTTCTCTCGCCGAATGAAACGTGAGCAACAATGTTGACGAGGGTTTCGTGGACTTGGTTTTGACCCAGCACCAGTGTGTGCCTCACTGGTTGGAAAACCCTCCTTTACATCAAACACGAGGCGCCAGTTTTGATCCCCATTTGTATTGTTAGTCATTTAACAGCCGCTAGGGGGCGACACAACTTCATGCCTGCTTCCTCCCCCCCCCAAATCCAACTGATGTTTTGTAGCATTAATGTGTGTACGTATGGTGTCAACCCTGGCCATGGACCTGTGCACAAGTTACCACCACTTTGTTTTTTAGGTGTGATCCAATTCACTGCATTCAAATGACATGGGGAGAATATTATGTAAGGTGCATTTCTCAACCTCTCTCTCATTTACAGAATGTGACCTCGGCGTGGCGTAAATGTGTTGACGTGACCTTCAAAGTGCCGTCGGCCCGAATGGCAGCAGTGCTGTGTTTTTGTTTGAAAGCCCAAACTGCCAGAATCCCATTAGAGTGGAGCACAGCACTCCTCCCCTTGCAAAAACAAACCGTCTCTCTATGAAGCACCTGTCAGGGCCCTCAAAAGCGCCCCTCCTCATCCTCACGTCTGCCTTTATTTCTTCCACGCAGAACATCCATGTACCTCTCGCAAAGCTTTCCTCCAGTCAGTTTCTGTTTTTCCTGTGCAGCAATGGTGGAATAGTGATTAGCATACTATGGCTACCTCCCACATTCCAAAAACAGCATGCAGGTCAGTTTAATCAACGACTCACCAACATTTTAAAAACTGAAAACTACTTCTTGCGTACTTATTAATGTGAGGGGTTAGCAGTTTGACCCCCCCTCCACACACACACACACACACAAAAACGGCACATTTTCTTTATCCCCTGCAAAGAGTGACTCATTAATGTGGATTGAGAAGCTGTGCCCCTTCAAATGACTTGATCCTCTTTCAGGAACGCCCTGTAGGGAATGGATGCCCCCCCCCCCCCCCCCTCTCCCAGGTGGATTTTCAGGTCCCCTCCTTTGCACTCTCTTACTTATGAGCATGGTCATGGGGCAAATTAAACTGTTTATAAAGTATGTCTATATATACAGTATATGTATGAACTGTGTGTCATATACTGGTAGCTCCACGGCTTGTATGCAGTATGTAGAGTGTGTGTTTGCGTGCTCTCGTAAAAAGTATAGCGGAGTCTTTTTGACAAGACAAGGCTTTGAAGTTCGAGAAGACCTCAGGACTGAAAGTATGTTTTACATCTCTAGCAGACGTCTGATCGCCCGTAATGGAGAAGCTGAAGAAGTCTCAGTGTGTGGGTGGGCGCGCTTGCGTGTGTGTGTGCGTGTGTATGTGTGCCCGTTGGAAGGATGAAAATAGATGTCTGCCCGGTCACACCATTAAGAGCTGTGATTGACAGCTTCCTGAGGTGCTTTACTTATTTCAAATGACTTGTGACCGCACGCTCACACATCGAAAGTGCTTTTCACACAAAGGTAGACCCAATAACAGGAATGAACCTTGATAAGCATTTTGACTTCCAATATGAAGTTTCTCACCGTTTTATTGTAAGAATACATATCAGAATTCACTCTTTGCTTTCCATGGTAAGAGGAAATGAAACCAGATACCTCACATTGGTCACAGCTAACCTAAGCTAGCAAATACTTCCATCCTGTTCAACAGTGCACTTTAACATGACACAACTCCATTTAAAAAACGTGTTTAAACAAAAATGTGGTTTAGTTTAGTTTTTTTTGGGGGGGGGGTGTTTAATGATTGTCGGCAGACACGGTTTGGGTTTTATGTGTCTTTTTAATAACAATGGCAGAGCATTGCAACATGCGGTGGGCTCACTCGCAGTTACTTCCTGGAACGCCCCCTTATAGGCGGGACCTGTCAATCAACTCGAGCATGTAACGTAAACAGTGCAAACTTCCAAAAATATAATAATGACCTATTATATGACACGGTTTGACAGCAAACCCAAATCTTATTCACTCCAGGGATGTTCTGTGCTGCCATCGTTAAGATTTCTCAGCATATGCTGGAGAAGCGGATTTGTTTTTCAATGTTTGGTCAGTTTTTATTTTATTTTTGTTTGGGCAGGGGCGTTGGTGGTCAGGTAAAGAATTTTTTTTTTTTAATCTCCCTGGGGGAGGGGGGGGGGATCTCTGTTTTAACACCACAAAAGCCTTTTTAAAAACTTGTCTATAACAGTTTCATTCACATTGTCATTCACCAATCACCACACAGATTCTCCAGTTCCCCAAATTGTCAACTTAGGTAAATCAAGTGTTGCAGAAGCAGGTGTGGCTGCATATGTGTGGTTGAAAGGGGAAGACAGCCAACCAATTTGAGGCCAAAACTCAGAGGAGCTGCCCTTAAAACAATAATCCTGCTTCCACAGAACACTCGGCCTCATCCATCCTCTTCCAAAGAAAACTCTTGCGTCCAATCGACCACATATCACAAAGAAGAGTAGGCCAAGGTACAGAATCCTGACAACATTTAAGAATTTTTTTTTAAATTAAAGTAGAAGTAAACTTGCAGTTTGAATTATTCATTCAAACTGCAACTATATCGCAAACTATGATCTCAAACTATGATCTCAAAACACTTAACTGTCATTTCAAACTCATGTTAGAGCAATTTTACACCTCAAAATAAATGCCTTACAGTTGGCTTGATTGGAGGGGGGGGGGGGGGGGGAGCACTTTTTCATTTTTCTGCAGTGGTCAGGAACAACAGGGAATTCCATCCCTCCCCACTTTTTCCGAAGGTGGAGGTCTCCTGAATGTTACCAGCTGAATATATTTACTCAGCTCTTGCAGAGTGTTGGCCACAAAGGCAGGAATGTGACTTGAAAGGGCCTGTTACATTTTAATTTTTAACCCATAAAATAAACACAAGAGAGTGGCCCTACAATTTTTTATTTTTTTTTTTTTTATGAATGGCTCTATTCATTCCCAATAGAAAATTAGTTCTGGGGTAAAGCCACACCCATTTGGAATGGCCGTCTCACTCCCTGCTCATCTATTGGCCAGCCGTGAGGAGAGGGGGCGGGCTCTGTCAGGTGGTATAAAGAAGGTGTTTAGGTTGGTTGTCCCCGGAGGGGAACACTTGGACAAAGACCCCGAAAAGGGACTGAGCTATTTAGGACTGACTATTCTTTAGTGGAGCTGAGTTTGAAATTAGATATACATCAACCATATTTAATGAGCATGGATTATGCAATGTATTTTATTTTGATGACGACAGCCTTCATCTCACAGGTAATATATTTATACGTAAATATATTTTTTCCTCACTGAAGCTTATGTGTTAAATGTACATTGAGAGACAGATTGGCTTTGGGACAACGATGCAACGTTATGGATGATAATGGAAATTGTGAGTCACAATGAGTGTTACTCTATGTCCTTTCCAGTTTTTTTTTTTGGGGGGGGGGGGAGGGAATAGCATCAGATGACATCAAATCATTTATGTCTATGGTTCTTGTGTTGAATACACTTTAGGTAACTCAGTTATACGCATCCTGGTTCTCGTGAACTTAGCTCACCAACTTTACAACAAACTGCAATACAGCGCAGCAGCAAATCTGCCAAATAATTAGTACACCTGCCTCACAATTTAGGTTCTGGGTTTGACTCATTATTCAGGCGTTGGTTTCCTACCGGTACTCTGGCCTCAGCCCGTATTCCAAAAACATGGTTGTTGGGTTCATTGCAGATTTCAAAATTCTGTTAATAAATGTTTGTCTCGACCAGTGGTCTCAAACCCGCAGCCCTGGGGGTCATTTGCAGACCGCAGGATGATACTTTGCGGCCCCCTACTTGACATCAAGGCTGATGTCAGTGCGATCCCCAGTTTTTTTGCCGTGTCGTTGCCCTGGGTATTTTGTTTATGTCACTTTTAGGCTACCATAGCGCAGGCTCATGCCAGGTTTCGAGGAAACGTATTTCTCAAGTGACACCAAGGTTATCCTGTCACACAGTACCAGTCAAGTCTTTTTAAAAAGCTGAGGAGATGATGGAATATTTATTTGTTGAGCACAGGGGCACCCCGACACGTCTCGAATGTACAGAGAAAGTTACCATGGTGCTTTTACTAATTGGTTGCTATTTTGGTATACGTTAGCACAGAAGCTGTTAGCATGTTCACCTTTCATCAATTCTAAAATACCTGCTAGGCAAACTCTGCAGGAGGCTAATATTGATGCTGATCATTCGATTTGTGTGTTAGAAGAGGGAAACATCCTAAACATGTAGGATAGTGACCCTCAAGGACCAGCTTTTGACACGTGTGGCCTAAACGCTCTCTCTGCTCAGGTTGTTTACTTGCTCTATCATAGCCTTACAATTGTTAGCACGATAGCGCTCAATCAGTTCCTAGTCAGAACGTAATGTGACCAAAATAAATGATACAAAGCCCTTATCTATCTGCCTTAGCACTTTTTGTTCTCATGCTTCTGTCATTTAAACTTGGTCTCGATGTTTCTGTCCCTTGTCTGACAATGCAGTCGGTCCAGGTGATGGCTATCTGTCCCTCGACATGCGAGTGTCCCGCGGGCCACCCGGTGTGCCCTCCGGGGATTAGCGCTGTGCCAGATGGATGCGGGTGCTGCAAGGTGTGCGCCGCGCAGCTTAACCAAGACTGCAGTTCCATGAAGCCTTGCGACCATCACAAAGGGCTGGAGTGCAATTACGGCAACGACATCACAGAGGCTTGGGGGGTGTGCCGAGGTAAGGGGCCAAATATATACCATTATTATTATAGACTAATTAATTATGCCCAAACTGTATTCCTTTCTTGCTTAATTGATGCCCTTTTAAACAAAAGTGACTGTGGATGTGACTTGGCGTATGCTAACACTCATAGATGAGCGCCATATTCATGTTTGTTGATGCATTTAGCTAGCATTGCCCAATGTCACCGATAAACGCTTGTTTAAAAGTGTTGCTCCACTGTTTATGTTCAAATGTCCGCGGCGTCTAAAACCGCGACTATTGATTCGAACTGTTAACCTGTCAACGGCGTTTTTGCACCGTGTGTTAGCATTAGCATTTGCGCACTTTCTAAAGACAAAGCTATGTTGTTTTAACTAAATCATAGGTAATTGTCATCCTAGGTCATTTGTTTTAAGTTTTGTGTCACATTAAACAGCCGGAAGCTTCTTTTTTTGGGGGATTGTTGACTATTTGCCAAACTACTTTGTGAAGTGAGCTGAATTTTGTGTTCAGTGACCCCATAAAACTCTCTCATCCCAAAGGGTTGTGAAAGCCAAAAGACAATGCCACATGTCAGTGAGCCACCAGTACACACCACAGTATGTAAGCCCCGCATAAGCACAAACATGACCGAGATGCTTAATGGGAGCAAAAGTAATGGAGATAAAAATAAGCTTCACGCCAGAGCTGCGCTACAAACTATGAATAGCAGGTCCTTCTCAATTCGGAGACAAGTAGTCTGACACTTCCTGTCTCCTCAGATCCACTGACCTTTCAGTCTAAAACGTCGTTGCCATGCAAAGTTATTGTGCCGTGTGTCACAAGAGTCACATTTCAGTGCTTAAATAAACGCTTGGGTGAATTCTCGTCCCGCATCTCAGAGGTGACCATGTGTCTTTGATGCCTTAATGCGGGGTGAATAATCTTGCGTTTTTTTTTTTTTTTAACAAGTCATAGTTCTCTGGAAGTGAGTTATTTCTATGAAATGACACATTATGCCATTTTTTTTTTCACAATTTCACAAAAGACCTTTTATTAAGGGTCCCGTGTGTCTTTAATAAAAGGTCTCTGACATTTTTGGTCAAAACTGCATAAAGGACGGAGAATTGCGACAAAACGAGCTGACTCTGTATGCCATGCATCCAATCATTCATCCATCCACGGTCCACCCATCCATTATCTGACCCGCTTCTCACAAGTTGGTGAATTTGCGGCTGAATTTACTGTATCTACTGTTTTCCAGCCAAATCGGAAGGACGCACGTGCGACTACAGCGGCAGGATCTACCAGAATGGAGAGAGCTTCCGCGTGGGCTGCAAGCACCAGTGTACCTGCCTGGATGGCGCCGTGGGCTGCGCGCCTCTTTGTGACCACAACCTGCCACCGGCGTCGCCATCGTGCCCCTTCCCTCAGCTGGTCAGAATGCCCGGCCGGTGTTGCTTCACCGTGGACTGCCACAAAGACGTCTGGCGCCTTCCAAACAAATACAACCCAAAGGTTTTTTTTTTTTTTTTCATCTTTAGAAGTGTTTGTGGTATGCTGTACTTCAAAAAAAAAAAAAAAAAAGAGACGATTGGACTGCTGTCATTTCCATGGCAACCCAACCTCGCCAATAATATCGCTCTCTGAACTTGTTGCTGCGCACATTACTTGGGTCTGTTATGTCTGTACTGCACACTGTAATGATAAAATTGTTTCAAAACATTTTGGATCAAATGTCATTGGATACAATGACGACAAATTGCAAACAAAGATCTTTTACTTCGGACACAGATGATTCACAGTTGTGTGAAACGGCCGCCATACACACCAACTACTGCAAAGGAGGACCTACTCGATACCAGATTTTAACATTTTTTATTTATTTTTTTTGCCTTCAGTATTTGTGGCTGGTATCGGCAGCTTGCATGATATCCGATACCTTAAAATAAGGCCAGGTATCGGCCCGATACTAGATATTGGTATTCGCTCATCTCAAATAACTACGAGTCATGTGGGGGGTTTTAACCATCTCGCACCAATCTCAAAGGCGTTTTTGTGCTCTATCTTAGACGACCTTTCCGAAACGACGGCAACCCAAACCACAGCGCCGACCCACCGCTCGGCCTCATGAAAACGATCTGCCGGCGACCAATGAGATTGGGGCCCTTCACACGACTGGCTGGGAGGCTCAACGTGGCTACAAATACCTACCTGGTGAGAGAGAGAGACAACAACAACTGCTTTTCATGACAATGTTGATCATTATAGGATTGTGGAAAAACCTCAATCAACCATCTCAATATTATAGCCCAACATATTCCAAAAGAAAAAGTCAAAATGATTTTTTTTTTTGTGGTTTTTCTGACCCGAAATTTTGCTTTGCAGAATCCAGACTCTCACAATGAAAAGTTACACACTTCTCTCGCTCTCCACAAAACTTGCAAACGCCGACATGACACGGAACCTGACTGTACCTAATGTATTGTCCGTCGTTGCTCTTCCTCTGCGCGGTCTACCGGCAGCGTCGCGGCTCATTGCCGCCACCTACTGATCCGAGCCTTCCGCTGCAAGGAAAACCGCTGTGAAGTAAAAAAAAACAACCAACTATTTTATCTCAAGGCATATTCGTCTGCGATTTGTTTTCAGTGTGGGGCAACCAGAAGAAGTGTCCCATCCTCACCACCGATTGGTCCCAGTGTTCGCGGAGCTGCGGGACGGGCATCTCCTCCCGCCTCTCGAACAAGAACCCCCAGTGCAAGCTGGAGAGAGAGACCAGACTGTGTACAGTGCGGCCTGCAGCGCCACGCAGCCTCTTCCGAGCAAGGTAACCTTGAAGGATTATATTCCCAGTAGATTTATGTATAATTATCGGGAACGACATTGAGGATTAAAAAAAAAAAAAAAGCTGCTTATCTCTCACCAAAAGTTAACCTCCACACCTTAGGATAACACCTGACCGCAGAAAGTCATACAACCTCTTATCTGTCCTTGTTTGACTTTATGAGGGCAAACACCACTTTCTGGCTTTGAGCCTGTTGCCATTGCATAAAAAATAAATAAATCATGAAACGAAACAAAAAGTCCTTTGGAAATTATCCATACATCCATCCATACTTGGTGACCTCATTTTTTTATTTATCTTGCACTCGACAAATAGGGCAGATAATGTAACCCCTTTCATGCGCACTGTAACCTGATAACATGATAAGCCGTCCCTGAAAGGGTTAAAAAAAAAAAAACATCAAAACTAACTAAAAATCCAGAACTATTATAACCATGTTCAGGTCAAAGTGTATGATTTGTTCAGTTTTACTGAAGGTTCAGAGGTCCAGGACCCCCAAAATTATTCTATGTTGTGTGGTTATCATTTTTTTTTGTGTGTGTGTTGATGTACACTCTTGGTGCTAATTATACTGCACAGACCTGATTTCCTCTGCTGCTGTGTTTGAGTTAATTTTAGTCCATATAAGCAGCCTCCAGCCAGCCACGGCATTCCTGCCAAGCAACTGTCCATAGCTAAGCTCCCGTGCGGTGGGTCTATATTAATTCTCCATGTTGGACAAACACCAGGAGCTCTTTGCCATGCTTGCTTAGCTTGAAGACTCTGCTGCCAGGGGGGCAATGATAGAACAATGTCCATGGCATGTTGTGAGGCTGCTAAATTTGGCTGTTACTTAAAAATGACACATCATCATCTGACTTGTGTATTTTAGTGAAAATGATCTTAACCCTTTCAGGGACACATTTTTTTTTAAATAAAAGTATGATCTAAATATGGTTATAAATGAAAACAGTGCTGTAACGTAGTTTTTGTCGTTATCTTTCCGATGACAGGGAGGCAGGAAGTGCTCCGCCATGCAAAAATCCCCGTCGCCCCTCCGCCTGTCCTTTGGCGAGTGCGTCAGCGTGCGCCTCTACCGGCCCAACTTCTGCGGCCAGTGTCGGGACGGACGCTGCTGCTCGCCGCGCCGCACCCGCACCCTGCCAATCGACCTGGCCTGCCCGGATGGCCAGCGCCTGCGAAAGTCGGCCATGTTCATCCAGTCGTGCAAATGCAGCGAGGAGGCCTGCGGACACCTGAACGACGTGGCCCTGCCGCCGCAGCGCTGGATGCACGGCGACACGTACAAATTCAAGGACAAACAGTGATTTTTTTTTATTTCAGTTTTGATGCGGAGCAAGATGACGTGCCAGGTTTGACAGTGTATGGGAGGAAGGGCCCTGGTTGTGTGTGTGTGTGTGTGTGTGTGTGTGTGTGTGGCCCAGGGTGCCTTTGTTCAGACGTGGGAGCTAAATTAAAGCCCTGATGCAGCCCCGGACACTTCCCTCCTTCACGAGGGATAAGCGTGCTTATTCCGACTTGGATATTTTGAGACCCTCCCGACAGGCCGCAAGAGGAAATGCTTTGCAAGGCACTTTGAAAACTGACTTTGGACTTCAGCGGCAATGCAAAAGGACCTAATATGTTCAGTGGGTTTCCACACAATTTTTCTGTGGTGTACAGTGAACACTGAATTTAATGTTTTTTTTAAGGGGGTGGGGGGGGAGACTTTCCCTCTTCTTGAAAAACTCACGCGAAATGCTGCAAAAATAGTTCTTTGCCATCTTATAACATTTAAATCTTTGTGGATGAGTGTCAACTATTTGTGGATTGTGGCTATTCGTGACAGGGTTTGGTCTCCACCCCCCACCCCCCACAAAACGCAAGGGTTCACTGTACAGCGATGCCCTGAGAGACAGCCAGGGTACTCCACGATACTCAGTCATATACTTTATTTTCTGTGTTGAATGACTAATATTAGTGTCGTACTGATGGGCTCAGAGAGGAGCTGAGACAGCTGATCATTTAGAACAAAAGTTATGGATTTGCCATTGTAAATATGAAACAGGATTAACATTTACTATTGTTGGCGTTGTCTATTTTTTTTTTTTGGGTGAATCAGCTCTTATCACACCACATTCCACAAGATAGTGTTCAGGATAACCTTTGCTGACTTGGATTGCAGAAAAGCACAAATGTATCCCGATTGTATGCGTGCAACCCACTTGAGCCACAAACGGTCTTTTGACATAATATCCTGTAATGCATTTCAAACCCTTATAACCAGCAAACGAACTCTCAAGTTCTTTGTTTTGGTGGGGGAAGTTTGCACTTGTTTGACAAGCTGTCATGTTGACACACAGCACTGATGACGCCACTCCACGTTGGTGTGTTTGTAAAAATAGTTGAAAGTATTTTTTTGTTCACAATCTGATAAATGTTCAATAAACAGTCTAATATTTGTATATTTCCGCTTCTTCTGTGAAAGTATTTATGCACCGTGATGGATGAGTATGAATGTTTTGAGAGCTTCTTAATGATGAAGTGTTTTAAAAATTTAGCCTCGAAAGCAAAATAGTAACTTGATGAAATGCCTCCCTCTGTTGGAGAGGGTCAGTTACTACAGAAACTGAACTGATGGGTAAGTTTTGCCCTATTTTAGTTTTTATAAAAACTTAAAGGTGGCATACTACATTTATGAAAGAACAATTAAATGATTTATAAGCATTTGCAGGTTACATGTTTCATGTCAATAACGGTTCCCCCTCCTTTTTTCCTTGTGTGTGGGCAGACAAATGTAATACAAATGGCATCACTGTAGCAAACTAAGGTATAAAATGTTTATTTCCTCAACCAAGCAACAGTGCTTAAAAAGAAAAACACTAAAACGAGCAACAAGTTAAAATAAAAAAATATTAAACTTCCCAACATGTAGTGGCACGGTGACATTGCCTGTTTTCCTTAAGAAGAAGGAGGAAAAAAAACAAAAGAAAACGAAGGGTCACACATCACTGGAAACTTCAGATTCATCTGGACTGTTCAACTGGAGTAAAAAAGAGAAAAGGAAGCAGAGTGACAAAATTAAACACCATATAAATTGTCAATCATATCTATAAACCACCAACATAGGCCACTAATGTCTTACTAATATTTCAATTGCAATCTTAAAATGAGGCTTTATAGATAGACCAAGTAGTAGGTCCATTTTGTGTTTTTGCCATTCAGTGGCTAAAATTGGGGCAGACGTGCTACATCAGTAAAGAATTTGTCACCCTCCTCATTGCTGAGAAGATGGATGATGCAATCAAGCAGAGCACTCACTGTAAGTGGAGATATCAATCTCCTCTGGCAACTCAGCCACGTTGACCTCGAAGCGGTCTTGGACCTCGTTCAGGGTCTTGGCATCAGCCTCGTCAGACACGAAACTGATGGCCAGGCCTTTGGTGCCAAACCTGCCAGCGCGAGCCACCTGGTAGGAAGGGGACGAGAAAAGGTGAGCAGGATTTGTGGCGGCAAGTCACACGCCGAGGGTTTTACTGCAGAGCAACTTACTCTGTGCAGGTATGAGTCAGAATCCTCGGGCATGTCGTAGTTGAAGACAATGTTGACCCGCTCGATGTCCATGCCTCGGCCGAACAGGTTGGTGGCTACCAAGATCCGCCGCTGGAAGTCTTTGAACTGCTGGTACCGGGACAACCTGCAATAGCAGATGCAAAGAGCGGCTTATTTCATATGGGGAACCTCAGGGATCTGTTTTAGGGACCCTATTGTTCAGCCTTTATATACACTCCTGTTTATATACTCCTGCAGCATTTTTATCTGTTGCTTAAAGGATTATATGTTAAATATAAGTGGCATCGAAAAAAGACCGATGGAAATGGTGTTTTCCCCATATGTTAGCATTAGCAATGTGCTAGCAGACAAAAGATGTGCGCGTTTCCGTTCTTTTGACATCTTAATATTTAAGGATTGTGTTCATATTCATGTTTCTTGTTCCTCAAATGGGGAATTAGCTGAACAAGCTCCCACCTCTGCTCCTGGCCCATGCCGCCATGGATGGCAATGGCCGGGAAGTTCTGCTCCACCAGAAGCTGGGACAGCGCCACACAGCGATGCACCGACTTCACAAATATCACCACCTGATGAGATCAAGTCACGCCACTACAGTAAGGAGCTTTTTCTTTCTTTTTTTAAAAAATCCTATTAGTCTCATTGCTCTGCATGTTAAGAAGTCCATACTTGGTTGAACTCGAGCACGTCGAGCAAGTCGAAGAGCTTTCGGTTCTTCTCGCTGTCTTTCAACTTGCAGTAGTACTGCTGCAGGCCGTGAAGGGTCAGCTTGGTCTCGTCGTCCACAAACACCTCCATGGGCTGCACCATGAGATTAAATTAGTTACAGGTAACGTCCTTTTAGCGTGCGTACGTGTTGTCTTGGGCGGCATTAGAGCTAGGGAGTAATGCTGACCCTAACTTTGCCACTCAAGTGCATCACTTTAGCCCTCTGATATGGTCACTTATGGCACGGACAGCCACAAGTGAGCAAAGCTAAAGGGACACATTGCCGAAGAGTCGGCAAGTTTCATTTAAGCTTGTGAGGATAAAAAAAATTAATAAAACTGTACAGAGATTTCTACATACAGTAGAGCATGTCTCCAGGGTTGGACTTAAGAGTTTTCCGCTGTAGGAGCAGCGCTGTGTCTAAAGCTTACCTCTAAGATTAAAAGTACATTTCAGCAAAACCTCTGTTTGTTTTTCACTGCTGCACTTGACAACTTACATCCTGCATGAACTTGCGGCACACCGGGCGGATCTCCTTGCTTAGCGTGGCGCTGAACATCATCACTTGCTTCTCGTGGGGAGTCAGCCGGAAGATCTCCTGGATGTCATGTCTCATGTCTGCGAAGAGACGTACAGCCACGTATTGAGATCAAATGAATCTCCGGTCGTGGCAGGGATAAGTTCCGGACACGCGACGACAGCTGAAATAGCTGCATTTAGACCATATGAATTTTTTTCCGTTTTAAACGGGTTTAGCCAACCAACATGCTCGTACCTCTGGCTGCGGCAATCAAATAGTTATAACGGCGTAATCTACCAATTATTTAATCGCATACAAATTCTTTTTGCATTATCAAACAATACCACACATGAGCTGGAGGCATTTTTTCCCCCTATGGTAAAGACAAAAAAATAATCTGTTACGCTTTCTGGTTCCGGTCGTGTCCCATCACTTACCCAGCTGCTCCAGCATCTTGTCACACTCATCGAGCACAAAGTGCTTGATGTTCTTCACGCTGAGGCTCTTGTTGCGGATGAGCGCCAGGGTGCGACCGGGCGTGCCCACCACGATGTGCGGGCAGCTCTGCCGCAGGACGTCCTCGTCCTTCTTGATGGCCATGCCGCCGAAGAAGACCGACACTTTGACGTTGGACATGTACTTGGAGAAGCGCTCGTACTCTTTGCTGATCTGGAAGGCCAGCTCTCGAGTGTGGCACATGACCAGGACGGACACCTGGAATGTAAGAGAAAAAACAATCAAATAAAAACCACACACACCTAACCCTATAATAGAAAAGCGACACTTAAATTAGGAAAAAAAATTAACTCCTGTACGTTATTGTTGGTGGGATAAAAGGTGAACTTACTTGACCATCCACGGGTTCAATCTGCTGCAGGGTGGCAAGCACAAACACGGCCGTCTTTCCCATACCGGACTTGGCTTGACACAGAATGTCCATGCCCAGGATGGCCTGAGGGATACACTCGTGCTGGACTGAAAAGACAAACAAATGCTTGGTAAAGAGCCTGGAAAAAATGTTCCCGCTTTTTGACGGAATTAAGACTTGACCGAAAAACATTCTTCGCAATCACATTGCAGAGTGTATCCACCGCTGCCATTCACCTTCAGATGGATGCTCAAAACCACAGTCAATGATGGCACGAAGAGCTCGGGCTTGAGGAGGAAATCTCGGAACCCGGAGCTGTGGATGGATACGTATGACCCCTTCACGGCCTTTTTGTTTGCCGGGGTCGAACTCTCCAATGTTCCTTGGGGCTCCTCTTCCTCTTCATAGTCCAGAAGTTCATTATCAACATCTGGTTCAGTCATCTGTGAGGCAGTCAAAAAAATAATCAGGATCAACTCTGCATGCATTGTTTATTTTAGAGCATTGTGAGCATCTTTATCGTACGTAGTTCATATTATGGTCTTGTTCAAAAAGGCCTTTATACAACGCTAAAGTACACCCAGGTTCTCCCTAAGCAATGTGTTCTTCCTTCCTTAAAATGTTCTCTGCTAAACTGGGATTCACCTCATTAATTTAGAGATTGTGAATCACGACGAAAGTTTGTGTGTATGCGCGCGTGTGTGTGTGCGTGTGAAAAGATTGTGGTGGGTTTGGAAGGGAACCAATCTCTGGCCGCGGTGTGTCCTCCAGTAGAAACATATTACATCATTTCTGTTATAATTGTCGAGTATATTTTTTTTACCTTTGTTTATTAGCACATATTTCACATGTTTAATACGCTAATACCCGCTTTTTAACAGTAGTCGGTCCATTACACGAGCAGCTGGTAAATTCGCAACAGGCATCGAAACCGAGCAGGCCGCATCAATCGTACACATACATTTTTCGGATCAAATGATTATCATACGTATCTATTTAAAATAAATGTCTTCATTAGACTTAATCACGCCCCGGGATTCACTAGCGTGAAACGACGCACAGCGTGCTCAAAGGAGCGGGTTTTCCCTCGTTCATTGCAGCGCGTTACCAAGCTAGCAGCTAAAAGCGAAGAACGGTTTTAATTCATCAGCAGCATATGCAACAAATCATCGAGGCTGCTTTGATTTCACGTTTTGTATGTTTTAAAACGGACCAATTGTTCACACTATCGTGCAACCAAAAATACGATTTCGGTCGAAGACCTCGAGTGAGCGTTAACGCGGTTAGCTTGTCTCGGTTAGCCTACTAGCAAGCGCGCAACCATCAAATGCGGCCTACTTTATAAATACACAACAATTACATTACCAACGAGTAAATGGAAGCAGGCGGTGCCTGTGTTCGGGCTTGTGTAGTTTCTCGTATGTGTGAACATATGTAACGCCTGTAGATTACCTTCCAAGATCTTTATTCTTTGTTTGTCCCGCCGACGTCGATGAAATGACTCTGCACGCTAGCAAGTATTCACGGCACAGTGAGCCGCACGCATCCGCGGTGCATTCATGTACCCAACGGAAACGACAGATATCGCGGGACCTCCTTACTGTGTTAGAAGCAATGAAACAAATGCAAGAATACAGGTAAATTGATGTTTCAATTTTATAAATATTATTTTGTATTAAAGTTAGTTGTACGTTACAATTAATGCGTCTAGTAGTTCATCACAAAAACGATTGCCAGTACAAAATGTACGAAAAATCCTGAAGTTATCATTCGTGGACGTCGAGCTGTTCAGAGCGAACAGCCGCGTGTTAATGCCACAAGATGGTGGCAAAGCATTTGAAACGGAGAGAATTTGTAAGGTGTTTTCCTCCTGTGTCAGACTCGTAACCACCGATGTGAACACTTGCTAGCAAGCATTACCAGACAACATTCACAGTTACTTATACAGACTAAAGCGGCAAGGTGCCTCACAGTCAAGACGTCCAGAGTTCGGTTCAGAGCGTGTGGATTTCTCCCCGTGCCTGTGGGTTTTCTCCGGGTAGTCCAATTTCCTTCCACATTCCCAAAATATGCATGGTATAATTCATTCATTCATTCATTCATCTTCCGAACCGCTTGATCCTCACTAGGGTCGCGGGGGGTGCTGGAGGCTGTCTTCGGGCAGTAGGCGGGGGACACCCTGGGTTGCCAGCCAATCGCAGGGCACACAGAAACGAACATTCTCACACTCACACCTAGGGACAATCTGGAGTGTTCAATCAGCCTGCCATGCATGTTTTTGGAATGTGGGAGGAAACCGGAGTAATGCATGGTATAATAAAAGAATATATTTTTTCCTTGTTAGAGGTCAGAAAAGTCAGACTCATTTTTCGGGAACGCAGCAATAGACCTTGCCCCCGTCCCCCGTAGAACACCCGGTTACCTCCAAGAGTGGAAAGCGTTGCATAACACTTAAAGTATGTTAAACGGATTCGTAAACAGTCGTGACATTGGCTCAATTTATGATCTTGCAATGGTCCATGTTCCATGATCTTTTAATCCACTGTATGTTATGTATTGAATTGAATACAACTTTATTGTCAAATGAGATGTACAGATGGAATTTCTTCCCTCTCAACATAAAACAAGTCTGTATGTATGTATGTATGTATGTATGTATGTATGTATGTATGTATGTATGGACGTATGGACGTATAAGTACGCACATCTATCTATCTATCTATCTATCTATCTATCTATCTATCTATCTATCTATCTATCTATCTATCTATCTATCTATCTATCTATCTATCTGTCTGTCTGTCTATCTATCTATCTATCTATCTATCTATCTATCTATCTATCTATCTATCTATCTATCTATCTATCTATCTATCTATCTATCTATCTATCTATCTATCTATCTATCTATCTATCTATCTATCTATCTAAATTGCCCTTAATTCCTCTGCGTGAACCTCTGTGCAACACCTGCAAGCCCCGCCTTTCGTCATAATAAATATCGACGGTGATTGGTTGTTGTAACCCTTCTTCTACGCAAAAGGCTGTAGTTTCAGAAGGCGATTGGTCGGTGAGTTGTCAATCATTTGTCGTTGTCCGCGCCAATTGGCTCGCTCTTCCTTCCCCAAAGGCTGCCGAATGCCAGCCACCCTCAATGATTTCCTCGTCGTGATTGATGCTGCCGTTTGCGCCGATTCCCCTGTTGAGTCGGCGTTGCAGTCATGTTTATTTCTGTTGATTCCAAACTAAAAATATATAAACGTTAACACATTGCTGGCATCTTTCATTGGGCTGGCTCGATCGCAGCTGTCGGGGCTGGCATCGCCGGGAGGGATGCCACTGCGTTGGACGCTATCCGAGTGTGTGTTGTTTTCGACGGTCTAATAAATGAGGATTTTAATTAGCCGATAACACGAGCGGTGTTGATATTTAGGCGCTCCTGTCGTGGGTGAGACTGAATCTGCACTGTCGCGGAATGGAAAAACGCGTCTGGTAAGTACTGCACTTATGTTTTCTGTTTTCATTCATTTAGCTTGGCGACAGTGTTGTTGCGAGACCACCTTGGCGGCTTTTGTCAAATTGCATTGCTAAAGTACAACACAGGCCCACCTAGCTCAAACATCGATGAATGTCGTCATAAATGTTCAAATGTTCCACTCTTCCTCGCTACTTCAGCTACATTCCGTCACATGTCCTCTCAAACAAGACGCCGACGTTATTAGCACCCCCCCCCCCCTTTTTTTTCTTCTTTTCATTATTCTTGCTTTATTTGCTTTGGGGGAAAAAATAATGTCGGATGGCCATGTTGTGTTGTCCTGCTCTCCTTTTTTTATGCTGTTACACAACCACGCCGCTGTCGTGGGAAGCCGGTGGTATCTGCACTCCCTCCCGGGAGGAGATGTGTCATTTAAAACCCACAGATGTTAATTCCGCCTCAGCCGTGGATTGACTGCACACAGCGTGTGCTGGCCTGTTCGGGTATCCTAGTTACAAAGCAGACCAGCTCTGATATAATCGGAGATGAGCTGTCATGTTGGTGACTCGTCTGTTATGGAAATTGTGTTGGACGAAGCATTAGTGGAACTCATGCTCCTCTTTGACTAGTTTTTTTATGACTGGAAAAAAAGAGAGAGTAATTTGAGGGACTCGTTTATTTGTCTTAAGTAAATGACATATGGTACCGGGCAAATAATTGTAGCACAGCGGTTTCAGAAAATGTGTTTGTAGAGGAAGGGCCACTATTTGAGGAAATGTAGCTAGCTTGCAGTTATACTTTGGGGAAAACATTGCTATTAGTTGTTTCTTCCTCTTTTTCAGGTACACTCCTCATAATGTACAGCATGGCCTCTGAAAGAGCCTTCAACGTTTTTTTAAATTCCAAATGTATGTATTTTCTTGCAATATGTTCTAAGCGCCTCTTCTAGTCTCAGCACACTTGACATCCAGTTGTAAATTATAAGCATATTTTCACAATCCCCCACGAATAGTTGGGCCCAGCTGAGTTAGTCAAGGTCCCCTGAGGGAAATTTTGCTGCTGGGTATCCTCACCTGGAAAACTTTGGAAATCACTGATCCAGTTGACACATGACTACTTTAAATAGCTCTGCTTCAAGTGTTTGCTCACCAAGCCATTGATCATCGTCTGTTGGATGTAATCTTGAACCTACCACTGTTGAATACAGTGAGTTGATCCTCAGAATTATCTGAAATCCCTGAAACACGCAAAAGGCATATCACACGTTTGTGTCCCGAGGGGAAACTAATCTCTTTCTCACTTCCTGGTGATCTTGTTTATTTGTTGTTTTAAGCACTTTGAGTCTTTTTTTTGATCTGATCTCATGGGCACAGACCCAAAGACAAAGTACACTTGTGACTCACCCCTTTAGCTTCTTCAATTCAGTACTTGCCTCGACCGTGGCCTCATAATGCAGCTGTGTGGGAGTTAGAAAGTCATTGGGATCAACAATCCGAATATTGTCGTTTGTGCGACCGAGAAAATGTTGTGTATTTAAAGCTGGGTACAAACTGTATGAAATTAGCCTCCAGTCTAAACACGAGGATGATTTCAGCTCATTCTACTCTGTAAAAGCTTTGCAAGCATGTGATGACACCGAGGGGAGATGATTAAAGGTTAACAGATTGTTGAGAAGAGAGGATTAAATGTTCACAGATTGTTTTCATGTCAAGAAGGAAAGGCACTGATTTAGTGGCGGGCAAGGTAAAACTGTCATGAAAAGACAATTTTGACAGACAAGATTCAATCTAACTAAACCTGTTTTTTTTCCCCCCAAGTTATCTACACAGACAATTACATTAATCATACTTTTGTTGGCGTTTATTTACTAAAACAAAGTCACACCGCTCACAATCTTTGCTTTTCTACAAAAATGAATAGATGCGTGGCTATACAGTGTGCGTGTGTCTTTGTTTGATCAAATTTTTCTCCACCCCAGTGGATGTAGGAAAATAACGTGAATAATAGTCATGAAAAAAAAAATGGTATTCTCAGCGGAGAGCAATCACTAGATGGATTAACACCCGTGCATGCAAAAAGGCCTTTACTCTCGAAATGAATACAATACTGGCACTGAAACAGGAGTTCAGTACATTCAAAGGGTGATTCCATACATAAAAATGGATCATTATTTTCGCCTGAAATCAGTCAAGGAAATTCCCGCCTCTTAGTCCGTAAAAACAGTTTGAACCGTTTTACTATGTCAAAATGCGGAATGCGACGCAGACTCATTTTCTTGAGTGTCGTTTTATTTTTCAAGACACAAATAGAGACTTTGATCCAAAGAGCGGGCCACCCTGACTGGCTGGAGGCTTCCCGGTGTCGTGGTTCTTGAGCGCAGTGCTGCTGCACTTCATCTCCTTTTTGCTGGCACAGAGCAGCTTGCTGAACTACCCCCCCCCCCCCCCCCGAAAGCGGCAGCTCGATCTCGAAATGATTCGTCTTGTACTCCGCCTTATTGTTCCCGCAGGCTAGCACTTTTGTAACTGGATCCGACGAGTCCCGTAGACTGTATGTACACTGACCGAATTGTGCTGTTCACTGCCTTCTTGGAGTCGTACCGATATGTAAACGCTGTCCAAATAATGAGGTGGGAATCAAAATATGGCCGTGTAAATGTTTGCCGGTCACGGCAGTTCAACTCACTCTGAAATGATTTCATCTCGTTGGTTCACGTTTTTTCATTATACCGATTTGAAGTTGCCTGCTGGCGTCGCCACTGATTCAAAAGGTCAACTGACTGCACACCCGGAAGGAAACATTCAATACATCTATGGTTTGATCGCCCAATGTCATCGTCCAGATATTGTTTTGAAATAGTTCGGAGAGGAGGATTTACTCATTGGGAGTATGTTTAACGTCATGACGAGAAGAGAAATGTTTAGATTAGATACTGTATTTTTTCAGATGAGAAGTCGCGCCGGTGTAACAGGTCACACCAGTCAAAAAAAAACGCACCATGAAGAAGAAAAAAAAAAAGATAAATGGCATTTTTGGGGGGGATTCATTTTACAAAAAAAAAAAAAACAGCAAAACAGAGAACAAGAACATTCGAGTTTAGACTCACACGCAAAATCCCCATTCCCTAATTGCCTTGATGGCAGCGAACGAGATCTGGATGGATTTGAAATTTCTCGTTCTCACTTGGGAACTTTTGCCAACCAGAAGCTTAATTGCACTGAATTTTGTGACAAACTAAAGTTGTTGCCAAAACACAAGGGGGGGGGGGGTAACATTGCTTGTCCCTTTCTTAATATAACCAGTGTGGGAACTTGGTAGATACACTCCAGTGTGGTACCAGGGGAAAAATGATCTGAATATGAAAAAATTGAGTTTTTTTTTTTGGGGGGCGGGGAGTGTGTGTGTGTGTGTGTGTGTGTGTGTGTGTGTGTGCGCGTGTAACTGTCCACGACCCCCCCCCCCCCAAAATGGATGCGTGACCTACATCTGGGTCTCGACTCACCAGATGAGAACCGCCGTTCTAAGTGATTGCGTACTGGTTGCTTTCATACAGATTTTTTTCCCTCCCCTTTCATGGATAACATAACCTTTTATTAGTTCCACGCAGGGGAAATTTGCACGTTTACGTTTCAGGAAACGGTTCAGGACATGAAGGATTTTGTGTTTGGAACATAGTGGTATTATTATTATTATTATTTTATTTGAAAACCGTTAATGTGAAGGAGATCAACAGTGCTAGTGCCCCAGGCAGCTCGCCAGATGGGCTCTTTGAGAAGCTTCTCTCTACCAAGGGCAAAGAATTTGTAAATCAGGCACATTCTGCACGGAAATGTGCATGCAGAACACCGGGACAAAGGCACTGTGCCCGATAATGGCGAACAACCAGTCACACATGACAGTATAGGGACGTACAAGCTACCCGATAATCATGGGCTGAGACTGATGAGTCACCTATTAACCGACTTGTCGGGACGACGGCAACGCAACTCGTCTGGGCGGGTTTGGTTTGGGTTAACATTTGAGTCATCATGCAGTCATACGTGGTCATGCTCGCAACTTCTGGCTCGCTCGCCTCACTTTGTCTGAGGCCTTCACAGTGTCCTTCAAATAACAAAGCGCATCAGCAGCAACGTATCGCTCCGCCGCCGTCATGCATGATTGACACATTTCACACTCCGGGCCCCGACAATGAACAGTCCTTGTTGTTGCTGAGATGTCTCTGAAGGGTCACGCCGCTTGTCTGACAAAAGCAGACTGTATTCTAAATGTAGCGCCTTTTATCGTTATCTTGACTCCTGTTCCCAGGGATCTACTCTCATTTCCTGGTTCGGAGCATGTTCGTTTCAGCGTCGCATTGAGTCCTGCTTCGGTGAACCACTCCTCTTGTCTACCCCGATTAGAAAGCTAACGCTGCAGCTCTGGTTTAGAAGCTAGGCTATGTCTGTCAGGTTTAGAAGCTAGGCATGTCTGTCAGGTTGAGAAGCTAGGCTATGTCTGTCAGGTTGAGAAGCTAGGCTATGTCTGTCAGGTTGAGAAGCTAGGCTATGTCTGTCAGGTTTAGAAGCTAGGCTATGTCTGCCAGGTTTAGAAGCTAGGCTATGTCTGCCAGGTTTAGAAGCTACGCTATGTCTGCCAGGTTTAGAAGCTAGGCTATGTCTGTCAGGTTGAGAAGCTAGGCTATGTCTGTCAGGTTGAGAAGCTAGGCTATGTCTGTCTAGGCTATGTCTGCCAGGTTGAGAAGCTAGTCTGCCAGGTTGAGAAGCTAGGCTTGTCTGTCAGGTTTAGAAGCTAGGCTATGTCTGCCAGGGTTAGAGCTAGGCTGCTGCTGTAGGCTGCAATAAACACACATGACTCAACCCATCCATCATTGTAAATGCCAGGTTGTAGTACAGCTCTATTTTGTTCTGGAACATTTATTTGTATGGCTATGTCTGTCAGGTTTAGAAGCTAGGCTATGTCTGTCAGGTTTAGAAGCTAGGCTATGTCTGCCAGGTTTAGAAGCTAGGCTATGTCTGTCAGGTTTAGAAGCTAGGCTATGTCTGCCAGGTTTAGAAGCTAGGCTATGTCTGTCAGGTTTAGAAGCTAGGCTATGTCTGTCAGGTTTAGAAGCTAGGCTATGTCTGTCATGAGAAGTTGTTATACTGTGTTCATATGATGTACATTTTGATGTATTCTTGGCCGAGAAACTCTGTAGCACCCGGATACTGTTTCTTGCTCCAAAAGTAATTGGTCTCATTGGCTTGTTAATGGCTCTTTTGATTGGGCTGCCCGCAACGCATGAATGCGTCCCTTGTCTCTTCCCCGAGCGCTGTTTTCTGTGTTGACGCTGTCGGCGTACTCCCGTCCTCGCTGTTTTTGTGCTTTGCTTGTTTTGTTTGTGCACTTTGGTGTCATGCTGGGTTGTGTCCTCGAATTATTCTCAATATGCATCAGGAGCCTTATAAAACGGTGGTCTCGACATATTTGTGATGAGACATTGACTTGTCAGGATTGTCTTTGACACTGTCCAGGACTCCCCATCTTGTGTTCATAATCCATTTGTTACCGTCGAGAGTTGTAGGCGATGTTCATACAAATGATCTGGCAGTGAGTTCAAAATACAGTGGAACATGAGCCATTCTGGGATGCCGGTCCCCATTCCATTCCATCGTTATTCTTGTTTTGAATGAGACTCACTTACTGGTGCTCAATGGCAACATGCGCTCCACTCAGACCGGGATCACTGTTTGTTAAATTTAACCCGAGGCTAAATGTGCAGAGAAAAAAATAATAATAAAGCCGTATTTATTGTGGTTTGTGCAGTCGTATTTGAATCGTCGTCACAAATTTGGCTGCCACACGTGAATTAATCCTGATCTATTTTTTATTTTATTTTATTTTTTTACCAGAGGGTGCCCGAGTAGGCAGCCGTCGGCAAGTGTTCTTCAAGAGCCTTGCTTTTTTTGTCATTTTTTAAAATATTTTATTTTGTCACATGGTGTTTGTTGTTTCGTCGTGTGGAGCTGATGTGGACTGTTTTCAGCATTTTTTTTTGGCCACGACATTCATCAAAGGAGAAGAATCTGTGCATGGTGGTTGCGCCTTCTAGGCAGCACGCGTGTGCCAGCACCGATTTTGCGTGGGAGGAATGTCGGCGCCATATGACTGTCTGTGCTGGACAGCCCCCGGGGGTGCTTGTGGTTTTTTGCGCCTGTAATGGGCAGCATTTTTCACAGCCCCGTTTTGTTCAGTGGAGATGTCGGCGCTGTTGGTGCGGCTGGATGGCTACAGACGTTGACGATGAGGAGAGAGGAGCGTCGGCGCGGAGCGCAGATGCGTATTTGGAACTGAGAGTCGCCGCTTGGAATTGAAATGGATTTACAAGGGACAGCAGAAGTGAACCGATCTCTTTTTTTTTCGTCAATGGGATGCTACAGCTTCTTGTTGACTTTGAAACTTAGCTTGTAGCCGACGTGTGCACATTTTGAGCACGACGTCTCTGATCCCCTGGTGAAAGGACACTGAGTCTCTCCTCTTTCATCTCACACTGCTTTAAACAACAAAGCGTGTGAGGGAAAAGTGGTTCGGATTGCACGACGGTCCGTGTTTTACGTTGTGTTGTGTTTATTATTTTACTTCATGTTAACTGTTTTGTTAAGCGCTTTGTTACAGCCGCAGCTGTTTGCGAACGCACTCTATAAATCAGGATGTATCGTATTAATTGATGGTGATACAGTGGCGGGGAAGAGACAACAGGAAGCTTCGCCGCAGGTAGGGGAAATGAGGATGTTGAGACTTTCTTTCGGCGTTATCGTGTTTGAAAAATGAATTCATTAATTCGAGGATGGGTTACTGGAAAAAGTAGCACCGTTAGTCACGCTCTGTCTTTTAACCCTTTCGAGGACAGCCGTCACTACAGTGGACATTTTGTCATGGCGTCAGGTTACAGGTTATCATTATTGGTGTATGAAAGGGTTAAACGCATCACTGGTTGCAGTGAGGGGGATATTTTATTTTATTTTTTTCAATGAAACACAATGGATCAATTTAAGGAGCCGCGTCTCAAAGACTGATGGTGTGTTTGTGGGTCGTCTTCAGATAAAGGCAGGCATGAAGGATAGTTTTTCTCTGGTATGTGTGAAATGATCACAAGGGCCTTTTTATAGCCAACGCATGCATGTGTAAAAAAAAAAATAAACATGACGCAACAATGGAGAATTAAAGGAAGAAGAAACGCCGTGCGCTGAACTTGGTTGACATGAGCAAAATGAATGTTGTGCTCAGGGTACACATGCCTTAAAGAACGTGAAAATAAATAACTGGTGCCCGTCGGAGCACAAAAACACTCGTGGTGTTTTAACATTCATTAAACAACTCATGGAAACAATGATGTAATCGTCTTGGAAGTCCCAAACGGTTCTTCATGTTCCATTAACTCGAAATGTTTGCTTTGAGTGTGAAACGAGCTTCCATTAATAACTTGACTGAAGTCCTCGGCTGTGAACTCTCTCAACTCGTGGAAGGAGGCGGCTTTGTTTATATAGATTTAAATGTCCATTAAGAAAGTAACACATTGAAATACTGAATAAGTTTCAAATATTTTTGCCCTGTTTTATTATTTGAATAAACTCAATCGCAGGCATTTATTTGCGTTAAAGTCTCTCATCGAAACTTGTTGAGAACCTTCAAGAAAATCTCGCCATCCCTCCGTGCCAGGTTTGAAGACATCTGATCCTATTGGCTCTTCGGTCCGTCAGCTGACATCCCGAGGAAGGAGAGACCAGAGGCAGACGAGGAGTTTACTCTTGCGCCGCTTTCCCTGCTCGGCAACAAGCGTCATGTCTCTAGCCAGCAGCAGCCCAGAGCGAGAGGGCTCCTGCCTGGCTCCCACACACCTCGACTGCCCCTCCTCCCCTCCTGGTTTGGATCCAGATCCCCTGTCGACGGGCAGTCCGGTCCTCAGCCCGGACTCCTCTTCCCATGATGCGGCGCTGTCGGCGCCCGCAATTTCTCCGGCAGACTCCGAGAACCTCAGTCCAGATGAACTGGAGCTGCTGGCTAAACTGGAGGAACAGAACAGGTGACGGGCCACATCGGTTGAATGATTTGCAGTCCAAAGAATAGCAATCAGTAAATAAAAATTTTGTTCAAAACATTTTTCTTTTCAATTTGCTATTTCTTTCAGTGTTCCCCGTTATATTCCTTGGTAAATGTGTCGTTCCGCCACCCAACTGCGTATTGCTTCCTATCCTTACTAATTGTTGTACTGGTCTATTACTCCCAAGGTTACTGGAGGCCGATTCCAAGTCCATGCGCTCCATGACGGGCTCGCGGCGCAACAGCGGCTCTTCGCTGGTGTCGAGCTCCTCGGCCTCCTCGAATCTGTCCCACCTGGAGGAGGACACCTGGATCCTCTGGGGCCGCATTGTCAACGAATGGGAAGAGTGGAGACGCAAGAAGGACAAGCTCCTCAAGGTGAATTGAAGGTTGAGCAAATTCCCGCTGACTGCCTGTGATATTTAGCCACCGTTTCTTTTGCATTTAATCAACGAGCAACTCAAGTGTTCTCTTGAGTGTACTACAACCGCAGGAAGCCAAAGGAAATGGGGACCTTTCTAAAGGACAGGTGGAGTCAGGCAATTCCTGCAAATCTTATTGGGGGTTTTTTTTTGGGGGGGGGGGGGGGGGTTCCCCTTGCTTCAGTGATCTACACAAAAATTAAGTGATTTGTATTGCATTGATCTTAATCTGGAGGAGACGCCTTTCATCTCAGGCAGTGATTCCCAACGCCTAGGCCGCAGACCGGTACCGGTCCTTGGGTCATTTGATACTGCGCCGCACAGAAAGAATAAATACAATACATCCTGATTTATATAGCATTTTCACAACAGCTGCAGCAAGCGCTTAACAAAACAGTTCACATAAAGTATGTTTTATAAAGCAGTTTGAGATGAAAGAGGAGAGAAATCATATAGTGTCCTTTCACTAGTGGATCAGAGACGTCACGCTCAAAATGGGCACACGTCGGCTACAAGCTTAAGTTTCAAAGCCAACAAGAAGCTGTATTGGTTCACTTCTCCTGTCCCATGTAAATCAATTTCAATTCCAAGCGGCTAAAATAAAGAACTCACATTCATCTGAAATATGTTTTATTTTGAAAAATCACCGGATTCTCTGTTATATCCGTCTACAGTGCGTCACTCTTAACGCAGGTCAAGGCGCAGTTCTCTGTCACGTGGTAGGTAACTGCTAAAATGAAACCTGGGAGATAGCAAAATGAGTAAAAAACAAACGTCTTTGGGCAGGGGGGGAAAAAAAGCCCAGCCAGGAGACAGAAGAGGAGCCTACGACTTTCAAGCAAAAGAAGGCAATGTTTAATAGACAGTATTAGGATTTCCAACTAAAAATATGGATTTATCTCAACTGGAGATGGGTGATGTTGAGTCATATTTTTCATTCACGTTGAATTCGCGGTGTATCTTATTTTGAAGGCACGTTTAAACGTAGCGACAAGAGTGTTGCGGTCAGATAGGACATTCTCGTGTCATGAGTCGTGTTTACTATTATGTTTCGAAAATCCCACAGTTTTCATGCAGGTCATACCATATTATTTTGTCGTATTTATCCGTCACACCTTAAAATATTGTCTGACATTAAACCGGTCGGTGGGGGCAAAAAAGGTTGGGGACCGCTGATCTAATGGAACAAAGCTAAGATAACAGATGATGATCTACAGTATAAATGCACAAAAGTAGCCTCTAGGTCGCACTGGCCTTTGTGTGTGCTGCGCTGCAAATAGGAGAAACCTCCGACGGCAAGATGGATGAGAGAAGGGACAGCTAAGTGATTCAAGATGAAATCAGAGCGGAAAAATAAGCAACGAGTCGACAAAACATGACACTGACAATGACATGATATGGTCTCACAGCTCCTTAAAAAAAACATGGCTCCTGAAAAGGGATGTTGATTAAAACATGCTAAGAAGGCTGGTGATTGTGTTAAAATAATAGTCTTGAGACAAAATGGGAGTCCTATACATTTGATCCTCTCTCAACTAGTTCTATGTCAGTGTCCGCAATAATATGGCAACATCTCCTCCAGATAGTTTTCAATTCAACACTGATGTTGAGAACATCCAACAAGCTCCCAGTCACTTTATTGACCAAACGGTAGCGAAATAAACATCTAACGAACACGCCTCCATGTGCCACAACTGAAGCCCTGCCACTCAACACACCAGATGAGCTAAAGGTTAGCTGGTTAACAGCTAGCCGCTAACCCCGGGCTACAAACAGCCAACTCTACATTCTCATTCATCGACTCCCATGTCACTCACTCAAATATTTATGCTGGAGTCCAAAAAGTCTGTCTTTGAACAGATAACTACAAAAACACTGAATTGGACACAAACGTAGCCAAAAGTGTGAACGTGTGTTTTTCACTCAGTAATATTTGTAACCGAGTTGACGTTTAGCACTGGTGATGTTTTTCAAAAGAAGCATGTCTTGTATTTAAAAATACAATATGTGTATTTTTTGTTGTTGTGTGTTTTAATTTTAAAGTAAACTCCGATTCCAGTGTCATTAAAGTGTTTAAAGCATGCTAGCTTAGATGGTTTTCTTCTAACAGCCCTCTGAGGGAAACATCTGCCCCCCGTCTGCAACTGAGTTTGACGGGGGACCTGCCCCACAAAACCCACGGCCAAATTAATTGGTTTTAAACATTTAAAATGTGAGCCATCATATTTTTTTTTTTCTGTTTTCTGTCTTCATGCATAAGTATTGCATTCATCCATGGCTGTGTTGTCCAGGAGTTGATCCGGAAGGGCATTCCTCATCACTTCCGGGCCATCGTGTGGCAGTTGCTGGGCAACGCCACAGACATGCCGGTGAAGAATCAATACTCGGAGCTGCTCAAGATGTCGTCCCCCTGCGAAAAGTTGATCCGCAGAGACATTGCCCGTACCTACCCCGAGCACGAATTCTTCAAAGGTCAGGACAGTTTGGGCCAGGAGGTCCTCTTCAATGTCATGAAGGTAAAAAACACATCAGGTTGGGATGTTTGACCTTGTGGAAGAGGCACGACTGCTGTCTTTTGCAATCAATATTGATGCCGCCCTACATGCCTGTATTCCGAAAATATGTCGACGATCAAATTCGCCTATATGCTATGAGTTGATTACATGCTGTATGTACCAGAGTTGAACAATTCATTGACTTCAAATGGACATTTGCAATGTAGTAGAATTCAAATTTCAAATTGTCAAGGTGCAATTTGTGGAAAAAGAGGCTTTATTTTGGTCTGTCGGCTGATTTGTTTTTATACATATATTTGTATAGTTTGTACTGTAGATAAGTTCAATGCTTTAGAAATGCACATTGACACATTATTGTTTCATGAAGCGTGAAAAGTTGAAGCGATAAAGCCACAGCTTTGCTTTCACTCTTGTTGTGATCTGACTTACAATGCACCAACTTAAATTTGTAAATGTAAAGAAAATGTCTATGAATACCTAAATAGGGCAGCTAATTGAACGAACCAAAACCAACTTTTGATCAGCATTTTTGCCTGATGATTGAATTTAGCGCCTATTTATTTTGCTTGTCTGGTGAAATGTTGGGCATTTTAAAATTGCTGTCACAATTTTTGGGTCATTTGTTCATTATGTTCATCTTTGAATTTGTCTTCCGGTCTTGACATGTAATCCCAAAGTTTTAAAAATATGTTTTAATATGTATTGTGAAGGTCATTTGCGTCCGTTTTTTTTTTTTTCAGGCATACTCTCTTGTGGATCGAGAGGTGGGCTACTGCCAAGGCAGTGCATTCATTGTTGGCCTGCTGCTCATGCAGGTAATGCTACCGGGGGTAATTTGTCTCACTAGATTAATCTGTAATAAATGAAAAAGAGTCCAATGTGGTCATAGAACTTCTCGAGTGTTAATAAGAGCGCCACCGTGTGATACCACCGTTTGCTAACGAGGGAATTCCCCACTCACACTTTTGTGCCAGATGCCCGAAGAAGAGGCGTTTTGCGTCTTTGTGCGTCTGATGCAGGAATACCGTCTGCGAGAGCTCTTCAAACCCAGCATGGCCGAACTGGGACTCTGCATCTACCAGTTTGAATATCTGCTACAGGTAAAAAAATAAAATAAAAATAATAATAATAATAATAACATAAAGGCAGGGGCAGATTACATCCACCAGAGGGCAGCAAAGTTGCAATATTTTTGATTCTGACGTCTGCTTATAAAACAACTGTGCTTTTTTTTTTTTTTTTAATTGTCATATCAGGAACAACTTCCAGAGCTTAACGTCCATTTCCGGTCCCAGAGTTTTCATACGTCCATGTACGCTTCATCTTGGTTCCTCACGCTCTTCCTCACGTTTCTCCCTTTGCCCGTCGCCACGCGCATATTTGATATTTTTATGTATGAGGTAGGAGGATGACATGATCTATATCCGTGTATTGAGTCAGCATATAAAACCAAGCTGTGTGACCTTCCTGAAGGGCCTTGAGATCATCTTCCGTGTGGGCATGGCCATTCTGCAGTACAACCAGACGGACCTCATTCAGCTGGACATGGAGGGCATGTCACAGGTCAATAATAATAATCCTAATTACAATGCATCAAATTTATATGTCTCTTTTCTGGACACGCGGGGGGTGTAAAAATTTTTTTTTTCTTGAATATGAAAATCTTCGGGTGCAGAACCACGGGTATTCAGGGATCAACTGTACCAAATAAAATGCTGCTACTACTCTCTCACATTCATGTTCTTGGAGTCAAATATAACAATGGACCATTTTCATACATCTTAACCTTATTCGGGTCACGAGGGTTGCCAAATGCTATTGATTGTCCATAAATCTCTGACTTCCAACTCGTTACAGACTTTCTGTTACTTGTTTCGTATATGTCAAAATAATACTAATCGTCCCACAGTAGCAGCAGTGTGTCGGGTCACCAAGACACTGACCAGTACACATTTGATACGATGACATTCACACAAAGTTGTAAAGATACAAAACTGTCCTTCCACATTGCATAGTCTCCCAACCACCCTCTGGTTTCCGCCGTTTCGCTTCATGCATGCTATTTGTACGGTGCCCCATTTCCCTGCGAGCAACAACCGGGAGGGGAGCAAATAAGCTAAACTTCTGACTAGTATCGTTCTCATGAAAAAAGGCAGAGAAGTATATTCGCTTGTATACAAATGTATGCAATGTCAAGGCTATTGTCGCCAAACGATGCAGGAGCTTCAAATTTGTCCGATTTGAATGCCGGCGCATCCATGCGTCTCTCTAACTGCACCTGCCCCCGCTTTTGTCTTCCAGCATTTTCAGAAGGTGATCCCCCACCAGTTTGACAGCTGCCCGGACAAGCTGATCCTCAAGGCATACCAGATCAAGTACAACCCCAAGAGAATGAAGAAGTGAGAGTCCTCGTTTAGGTCATAGCCCCGGGGCAGGAGGCTTTTCCAGCAAAGCCCCAGAGCCAAAGAACTCGTTTTGGTGTCACTCGTGAAGCCTTTGTTGTTTCTCTCTATTCACATCAGGCTGGAGAAAGAATATACAACCATCAAGAACAAAGAAATGGAGGAGCAAATTGAGATTAAGGTGTGTATTTTTTATGACATTCATCCTTGGAAAGGGCACTTGACATCATTTACTTTAGCAATCAATGAAAAAATATTTTGTATTTAAAGACTGTGTTATTTTTTTTCTTTTTTTCGTTTTTTTTGTAGGAGTAATAATTTTAGGGGGCTTTATTTTGAGAATAATCTTCCAGCAGTTTACATATAACAAGTAAACATTAATTAATGTAAAACCAGTATCCTTTTATCTGAAAGAATTTCCTTTTTCTTTTCAAAAAAAAAAACGGGGGGGAATTTACTGTTCAACGCTTCTTCCGCCAACACAATATAATCCGAATGTTTTGATTCATGGTGAAATATTGAACAGAGAACTGTCCGGAAAATGTTGGGGTTAACTTCCAATTTATTGTACATTAGCATACAGCTTTGTAACTGTCTGCTCTTGTTTTCAGAGGTTGCGCACAGAAAATAGGCTGCTGAAACAGCGGATCGAAACCCTCGAGAAGGTAAGAGATGGACTTTGAGTGTGTACAGAATGTCGTATTACAGCCAGTATTCTTTTTCCTCCTCTCTAAAATGCTATTTTCTGACTGATCTCCATGCTGCCTCTTTTCTTCTTCACCTCTTCTTTTTTTCCCCCCCACTCCTCATATTGGTTCGTTTTTCTTTCTTTTTTTTTTTTTTTTTTTTTTACTTTTTGGCTTTCTCTGTGACCTCTTTTTTTTTTTTTTTTCCCAACGTCTTGTTGCATCCCTTCATTACGTTGTAGGAGAGTGCTGCTCTGGCAGATAGACTCATCCAGGTAGAGTACTTGAATGAACCATTCTCCTGCTCGCCTCACAGTCCTCTCCTCAACTCTTACCCAACCTTAACGAACCTGCATGGAAAAAGATTGTTTTAAAATGTTTTTATTGTGAATATATTCAGTCCACAAACATATCTGCATGTTTGTTTATTGTATTAAAGGCTTATCAGTCATTAAATGCAGCGGAGATGCTATGATGACACTGTGCAACTCCTGCATGTGGCATGTAAATAACATTTTATGATGTTAAAATTGGGATTTAAGTACACTAAATATTTGGTCTATTTTTTTTTTGTGTGAGAAGTTAACATTTTGTGCAACATTGGAGATGTATTTTTCCTCACATTTGGGCATTCTACTGTAAATGTTTTTGTCATGGCTGCTCACCTTAAAAAAAGCAAATTCCCTTTCTCCCAAATAACATAAATTTTCCTTTAAGTCTTGAACACGTGCCACTTACCTGTAAGCATGATATTATTATGAACCCCTTTCCCTATATTGATGTGTGATTTGGTTTTTTTTTTTTGTTGATTTTGTCATCTTAACATTCCACATTTCAAATGCTGTTCTGGTGTGCCGTTTCAGGGCCAGGTGACCAGGGCGCAGGAAGCCGAGGAGAACTATGTGATCAAGCGCGAACTGGCGGTGGTGAGGCAGCAGTGCAACGCAGCCAGCGAGGGTCTGGAGAAGGCGCAGGACACCATTCGAGAGCTGCAGCAACAAAAGGTCATCACTGGAAGCATAAAGTAGAGAATGCTTAGCATGAAACGAAGAAAAATGTGCAAAAACAAACAAGTCCGCTAACCTAATGCTAACACGCAAGGCAAAACGTCGTCGATGCCTGTTCTCTTCTGACGCAAACATTCAGTCCTTTGAAAATCAACAACATGTCAAAGCATTTTTAAAAATGGTGCTATTGCTTTGGTTCTGTTAAATGAAACGCCGATCTGTTTTTCGACAAGTATTAGATTTGCTTTCCTGAACCTGTAGCAGTTTGTCATGAGGCGCTTTGTCATACATGCAGTATGAGACGAGTGTTTCACTATAATTCTGTTCAGTTTCTCAACGATATCGCTTGTTGTCCTGCAACTCCGCCGCAATGTTTGTTTCAGTACACGGAGCCGTTTGTGAGCAGTCTGCAGACGGAGCTGGAGCAGTCCAAGCTGCGTGAGGCCGAGCTGCTGGGGGCCATGAAGGAACTGCAAGACAAGGTGCTCGATTTAGAAAAGGTGAGCTGGCGGAGTTGGCACCAGCGAGGTATTTTGCATTTACATAAATTTGCATCGATAGCAATTGAGTTGAGTGTCAGTCTCAATAAAGGACACAATGTCATTGATCACAGTACAGGTAGTTCCATTCAAAGAGTCAACCTGCGTATTTTATAGATTCATTAAACACAAGGGGAAATTATTTTCGTTCTCACTGAAAATTACAAAAAAATTTGGCTTACCTCTAATGGTTGTGCAAAAAAAAAAAAAAACTTGATTGTTTCGCCCACCAAAATGAGTCAAAGAATGAATTTATTTATTGCGATGTGTGCAACCACTGTTCCATTTTGTTTTGGAGGCCGGGGGGGGGATGGGGTTTGTTATGTTTTTAAAAATAAAGCTGTTGAACCACAATTCAAAAGCTTTGTGCTTAACCGTTCTTACTTTTGTCAGATTCAAGCTACTTCTGTGACCACTGTGGGGTTTTCTCAAATGAACAGAAGGGCTACCAACAATTTTGTCTGTTGTGTATATCATGAAATATTCCGCTGGATGCGTGCTGTCGACACCTTGTACTGACCTTAACTATTTTTTTTTTTTTTTTTTTTTCATATTTCAGTGGAGCAGCTGTTTGCCCGATGAAAACAACATGCCGGCTCTGCAGGAGGAGGTGAAGCAAATGAAGCTGAGGGAACTGGAGACGCTGCGCTCATTCAGAGAGATGCAGGACTTTGTCACAGAGCTCAACCAGCGCTGGCAGGTAACACACGTGAATTGTTGTTTGTTTTATGGTGAAGATCTGAAGGGGGGGAGGTTTGTTTTTTGTTGTTGTTGTTTTTTTTTTTACCACTTTGTCATGCGTGTTTTCAGCAGCATCACATGTCCCGCAGTGGCAGCACAGGTGGCGGCGGCAGCCACTGGAAGGAATCGCCAAAGAAGAACGCCATGAATGAGTTACAAGATAAGCTGATGACCGTCCGCCTTAGGGAGGCGCAGGCCCAGGCTGAGCTGCGAGAGGTCAAACTGAAGGCCGTGCAGCTGGAGAGCCAGGTCTGACACTTCTGGCCGTTTGTTGCTCGCGAATATTCAGGCGCTTATCCCAGCGGACTTAGTCTTCAAATTAACCTGACGCATGATTTGGGGAATGTGAGAGGGTGCCAGGTCTCACGTGGTGTGTGTCCAATTAGATTAATGGGAAGCAAAAGGAGGTTCCAAATGTGAATCCTACTAAGCATATCACGTGATCTGATTCGATTTGTTTTAATTATGAAAGAAAATTCCTTGAATTCTCAATGTCACGTTTCAAATGTAAATGTTTAAGCAAGTGGTCCACTCAACTGACTTGGGCACAGGCAAGTTGAGTTCCCACTCGGTGATTGTGTGAGTTTGAATGGTTATCTGTCTTATTTTTGGGCCCTGTGATTGACTGAAGACCAGTCCCGGGGGGGGGGGGGTGTCAGATGGAGCTTTGCGTGTCTCTGAACAGGCTAAGTGTACGAAAAAATCTGACGGATGTACTCTTGGCTGGTTTCTTTTGTATCTGTGTATAGAAGAAGCTGAACACAAACTACAAGGAAACACAGGGTCATGTTGACCAACCTAAAAAGTCCTAATTGGCTGGTTTTCACTTGGTCTGTTGTAGAACACAATCCACAGCAAACTGATCGGGCGCCATGAGCAGGAGCGCTCGGCCCTCCAGGATCGTCTCCAGATGTCATCCAATCAGAACAAAGCTCTTCAGGCCCAGCTCAACGAGATGAAACGGAAGCAGGCCGAATGGGACTGCAAGGTGTGATGAGAGGGGGGTGGTGGAGAGCGGGAAGGGAAATCACGGCTGATACAGAACCAGCCTTCAGTAAAAACGGCACCGAAAAGCATAAATGTCGTCGCGAGGATAATCCCGCCCCAAAGTCCCGAGCGGAAATTGACTCCTCCCTCCATTGTTCCTCTTCACAGAGTAAAGAGGAGGTGATGGCCGTACGACTGAGGGAAGCCGACAGCATGGCCGCCATGGCCGAGCTCAGGCAGAAGATAGCTGAACTCGAAATACAGGTGAGGATGTTTGGCTTTCAAAACTCACGGAAAAGATTCTCTTGCTTTTCAGGAACCCCAATGGGCAGAATGTTGTGTGTTTTGGAGACCAAAAGAACAACCCCCAGCTAGAGAGATGTACTCTCGAGAGGCCCAGAGATAGCGTCTTCATTCTAGCGAGCACTTTCACTCACTTCTTCTCATTTATCTGATACACATAAATATTCTGCGGACCTCGGGCGACATATCAATGGCCCAAGAAGTCAAAGTTCTTAGTCCTCAAACACTTCTAGTAGACCCCCCCCCCTTTGCTGTGGACCTTGACTGTGCGTGCGTCTGTGCGTGTTTCAGAAGGAGGAAGGACTGATCCAGGGCCAGCTCAACCACTCTGACTCCAGGCAGTACATCAACCGGCTTCGGGACCAGATCACTGAACTAAAAAATGAGGTCAGGCACACTCGCAAGTTTCAACCGTTAGTCGAGACGAAGCGGTAAGAAATGCTCTTTTGCAAATGTCATTCGAAATGTGCCACAAAGTGATCTCTGCAGTACGTAGGTGTCAGACAGGAAGCTCGGCTCGCCATCTCGACATGCTGCTTCTGTGCACGTAGTTGGAATTGATTCTCCAACAAATGTCAGTCTCTGTCTTCCGTATGACTCTTCCTAAAAATCCAGACAACAAGCAATTTTTTTTTAAAATTCCGAATATTCGTTAAGATGAGTATTATTTATGACAAATTAATAAATTTGCCACAAATCCTGCAGCTGCAGTTGAGGTAAAAATTGACAAACGTGTTATTGATGACACTAACTTTATAGGTTTATTTCTCCGGAATGGTTGGATGTCTGTTTCCATAGCAGCAAATTTTTTATTTTTTTTTTGTGTATTTCTGTAACTCCATATTTAAATCCCCCACCCCCAAGCAGCAGAAATGTTTTCCAAATCAAACAGAGGATGCAAGCTGATGCTTAACTCATTCACTCCCAAAGACGTTTTTAAACGTCTTTTCAGACTTGGTCTAGAATTGGCTGGTACTGAATGAGTTAAGAAAATGTAACCCCAAACTTTAAAATAGTGCCGCGCTCCCTCACATATATTACACCGTTAATTTGGATTCACACTAAAACCTACTTCCACCCACAAACATTTCCACTTTTGTCATTGTTGAAACTCGTTTGCCTCCTTTTTAATCGTGTCGCCTCATCATTGAAGCATGTCTTTACTTTTAGCGAGTCGTTCTGACACTTGTAAGACGTACAAGTCACGTTATTAGGGGATGCCTGCATAATACCGAAACATCCATTCCAAGCCTTAAATTGAAAATTGTAACTGAATAACTATGTTCATTTTTGAGAGCAAGTCAGTGGGTGACTGAGATTCTCAACCGAAGGGGCGTAAAATGAGACTGTTGCTTTTTAGCCCCCTTCCCACGCATCGGCTTGACTGCCTTTGTCACCAAAGCTGTGGTTTTATGAAGGAGACTGAAACTTGCGTTTCAATGAAAATGCGTTTTGTAAAATCTCAGTTGAATAGGTTTTTTTTTTATGCTTGACTCATATTTGGAGTGCTGATGCGGTGAGAAAGAAATTCTCAAATTATAGTTGTCACGCTGTGCAGGTCGAATCACGCGATGTGGCTTTAAAAATTATTGTTGTTGAAAAGATGATGATTTTTTTTTTTGCACCATTAAGTGATATGAAAGAAAGACCCTGTGTTTTATTCCTTAAAAATGCTACAATTTGTTTGTCCGCAAATGTCATTTGTGGTTGTTTAATGTACTGTGGTGCTAGAGGCCAAATCTCATCTCAAGTCTCATGCCGTCACGAGTGTAAGAAGAGCACATGTGTGGCGCTATGTGCTCAAGAGTTTTTAAAGACACAATGTTTTATGACCCAAAAAAAAGCTTAAATTGTGGGTGAAAAAAAGACCTGAAAAAATAGTGGGGGAAAAAAACAATGCACCCTGAAAATGGTAATTGCCTATACGTGCCCCAAAAAGAAGCTCCTCTACTCATTCCATGTGACTCCTTGGCACCAAGATACAGTCAGATGGTCCTAAAGCAGCACTGTTAGTGCTTTGGCCCAGATCACAAAAATGATTTTTTTTTTCTTTTCTTTTGAACACAGTCGACCACTGCATAGTCATAGTTTGCCATTTTTTAATTATTTTTTTTTTGTTTTGCAAAGGATGGGGAGCTATACCCATTATTTGTGGAAAAACCCTGCTTATTTCTACTGTTTGTAGATTTAATTTTTTTTTTTAATTTTGTATTTATTTTATTTTATTTTTACAACAGTTCCCCTTATTCACATTATTTGCTTTTTTACTTTTTTATAGCAATTGTAAGGGCGTATCAGTACTTGTGACTTTCTGCTTTTACTCTAACCAAGGACATTTTCTCCCCATCCCCCAAATAAAAATAACTAAATAAATCTGCGGCTATGGAAGCATGAATATTGCTCAGTGTATACACATCGTATACACTGTATCCAAATTTACACTTGAGAATGAAAGAAGTAATATTGCCAGCTATACATGAATAGATATATAGAATCCGTTGTGCGAGGCTAATGAGAGCCATGCTGGTTGGAAAGTGTGACATCCTCTTTGCTTTTGCAGATCAGGCTATTGCGAGGTCAGAAGGCCGGGGCCCCGGGTTCCAGGCTCACCACCATGGGCGCCAACTACCAGGATCTTTGCCTGGCCAGCCCCGCCTCGGTTGAGGGTGACTACCTGAGCTCTGACGAGGACCTCCTCCACAGCCCGCTGCCCCCCAACGCCCTTTATCCGGCCATACCGGGCCCATGTCACCCCTCCACCCGCCTGGACAGCGAAGGCAGCACGGACAGCGAGGCGGAGGAGCGGACACACCCGGATCCCCCGCAGCTGTACGGCAGTATGGTGTGCGCCGAGGCCATGGAGAACTGATGAGCACTGATCGGTTACTATGGCAACGCCGATGGAGAGAATCTCACCAGAGTGAGTGCATCCTCCTCCCATTTTTTGTAAATATTTCATAAATATCCTTTCGCGGGACAACACCGAAGAAATGATGCTTCTCTACAATGTCAAGTAGTCCATGTGCAGCTTGTGGCAGAGAACTCATTTTAGCGCACTTCACAGTAATCAGCAGTTCGGCAAAGACAAAACAATTTGCGCAAAAACAGTCTTGAAGCTATTTAATGTCCCACTCAATTGAAGTTTACTGTCTTGAGTAAAAAGGAAGAAAAAAAAAAGAAGTATGCATTGTGTATTGAAAACAAGTAAACAGCTTTGCCACCAATGTGGCCTTAAGACTAACCTGCATAATCGTAACATCATGGAAAATGCCGTTGACAAATTCTTTTTCCAGTACTTTTGCTCTGTTTTCAGTGGTGTGTTTGTACACGTGCCACTGGTGTTAACTAGCCGTTGGAGCTAGCTACCAAAAAAAAAAAAAAGAGAGAGCGAGAGAGAAAAAGGCGGGTAGGCTCCCGGCCGAAAAGTTCGACGGGAGCCAGATCAAGTCCGCAGAGAAAAATAGTTGTTTTTTTGGGGGGGGGGATTAGAGTTGCAAGTAGAAACAAAAACGTGTGCCGCTAGCAAATGCTACAACAGGTAACGAGCTAACTTAAAAAAATACATTCTGTGAGTATTTTGCCTCAGAATCGCCAGTCATGGCTTCCAGCTGAGTGATTGCTCAATCCTTTGTTCTGCCGCCAGCAGCTTCGGGTTTAAGGGCTTTGTCATTTTGAATGAGTCGTAAATAGACACTGTTATACAAGCTGTTCACTGACTACATTGTAGCAAAGTGTCATTTTTTTTTCAGTGTAGTCCCATAAACAAAAAAACAAAAAAAAAAGAAAATATTTTCAAAAGTGTACGGTATGTGAAGCACTCCCTTTTGTGAGATACTTTACCCGTTTGAAGCCCTGGACTTGGAAAGCTGTCCTCGACTCCAGCACATATCCAAACCCAACACACAAAATAGACTGACATGGACCTGCAAAGGCCGCTCCCTCTTAAATGTCCTGATGATGTGAGATGAGCTGGCAGCCCATATCAAACTCTCCTTCTTTTGATTGAGTTCGAATGTCGGAGAACACCGTCGGCACGTCAGTCCTGGCTTGCCTTCACAACGAAAGGTCTATCAGCCGTGCGTGGGGCTCTCTCACGCTCATCGAAACAGGCCCAGGCAGCTGCAAAGTAACATCCTCGCATCACCAAATGGCGTCCATGCACCCATCGCCGAGCCTCCATTTCACCGTGTTCAACACATGCAGAACGTTCAGAGTGCGAAAATATTGAAGACAAAAAAAAAAAAGGAAGAAACTCAACATTGCCAAATCGTTTTTTTTTTCTTTTTGTATTTTAAAGTAATTTATATGTTATGTAATTTATTTTGATATGATTTCTACTATCAAGTGTCATGCAAAGTATGTCTGAGGTACTGACTGAGGCCTCCCCCCCCCTTCCCGTACCCTCCGGTATGCGTGTGATCCAAAACGAGTGCCACCGCGAGCGTTGCCTGGCTGTGTGCTGCGATGGAGCGAGACGCTCCATGTGCACGTTGTCATTTTTCATTCCACATCTCAACATAGTCGCCGTTACTCTCTCGTCGTCGGCTCGCTACAACTATGGAAACGGATGCTACCATAGGCATATTTTTGCATATCAAACGGGCCTGCTGATGGTCAGTTTAAATATTAAAGACTGTATCCGCACACCTTTTAAAAGTCTGTCATTCAGATTGCAAATCAAACTGTGGCTTTTGAGTCAAGACTGAAGAGACACAAGGGTGTCCGACGTTCTGCTTTTTGCACTACACAGGAAAAAGTACCGACATATATTGTTTCCTTGGTTTTTAATTGTTTTCCACTACCGTCCGCGGGGGAGTGGGGGCGGTTTGGGGGGGGGGGGGGTTGTATCTTCTCGTAACGGCGTCAAAAGGGTATAAAGAGGATGTAGGATGTCGTATTGCCAAGTGTACTGTTGCACATAACAGCCTTTTAGTGGTCATCGCTGCGTGTCGCAAGACCCCTCTCGCCACTGGAATCAGTGTTAGCAATGTTGTCCAACTTCCTTCTGTTTCTTAAGCTTAAGCACACTGTGGAGACTGAGATTTTGTGCTTTTGGGTTTTGGGTCGACACAGAAGTCACTCAATTTGCACATTTGTTGGCCGTGATTAAAATATGCTAAATGGATGTAATTTTTAAGGGGGGGGGGGGGGAATGGTTGCTGTAACCACATTTTAATCGCGTGCATCGGACAGTACTTGAGTTCAATTTAAGTCAATTAAAAAAAGGCTGTTTTTCAGTTACTGTAGCAGTATTCAGTAGGGAGCCACAGTGCCGATAGTGGGTAACAAGTCTGCCTCTCAGTTGTGCAGTTTCGGGTTCAAATCTCAACTTTCTCAAATCTGACCTTCCTTTTTGGAGTTGGCCCTTTTTTTTTTTTTTTTTTTTTTTCTTACTCGTTCGTGTGTGTGCCATTTCTTAACTGTTTTAATGCAATCCAAGATCAACATTTGTTTGACGAGGCACGAGCAAGCTTTTGTTTTTCGCAATTCAAACGGTTATCGCCACGAACATAATGTCACTGTATTTTTATTTGCTTTTTTTTTTTTTAAGCTTGAATAAGATCATCAATGGAAAAGCTTTCAACTCAGCAGATTGTGAAGATTTATTAATGATGCATTCAAGAAAAGCGAGTAGTTTCCAACCTTGAAAAGGCACATAGGAATGACAACAGCACCTCTAATGCTAAACAACGCAGTTATCGCGGTCATCGGTCTTGTGTTTTGTTTACGCAATGTCTTTTGATGACAAGCGACTAAGTGCATAGAGGCTAGCTACAGTATGTAGCGATTAGCGTATGAAGCTAACCTAGCCGTCTACATGGTCCCTCGGTGACGGACAAGCCAAACAGAAGATTACCAAATGTTTACTTTTGGGGCAGGTTTGATTTCAAGGCATTGACACAGTCACTTCAATGTGTATCTCAATAGATATGAATTTTGTGGAAAACTATTTCAATAGCTCAGTTCAAAACACATAATGATTTGCTGTGTATCGCTTACAGTGAACGCAAAAAAAAAAAAAAACCCCGCTTGTGATGAAGAACCAGGTACTGAAATCAACTTTTCTACAATATTCAAATTAACTGTGGTGCCCATGTAAATGGAGAATGGAACATCAACCACAATTCAACAGCGCAGGCTTCAAAACATTTCATTCACTGCCCACAACTTCAGATTTCCATTGTCCATTGAGGATTTCTAAATTCTGTAAATCCGAACAGCTCGACTCTAAAGTGACGCTGCTGTGATGTGACTACAACTACTGTGACAACCTTTTTTTTTTTTTTTCCTGAATACTGGGTGATACTTGCTTTATTATTGCATCATTTAGACTACTGCCATCCCATCTGTTTTCCCATCCTGATCATACATCAGTCACGTGCCATAAACGTACATTTCCGTCCAAACTCCACACCTCGTCGCATTTGAACACCTTATGTAGCAAGACTTTGGCGATTAAGGCAACTTAATGCGATGGCACCGTGCGTGTTCTCCGCGTGGTGTCAAACATTTTCATCATCCTTCTCCCTTCCTTTTCTCCCATTCTGACCGATGTACTTGTCGCGTACGCCGAATACAACTAAAGCTTCTATAACAGAGGTGTCAAACTTATTTTTATCGCGGGCCACATTGTAGTTACGGTTTCCCTTGGAGGGCCGTTATGAATTTTGGGAAACCATATAAATGTTTAATCACCCCCACATATTGCATACACAGCGCTCAACAAATTGATAACTAGTTTTAAAATCAGAAGTCAAGAATAATGACTGTTATTGTGGATTACATGTGACAATTTGACATTTTGGTTCAGACGTTAGCAAACATTATGGAACTTGACATGCTTGATTTGCTTTCGCGGGCCATATAAAATGATGTGGCGGGCCAGATCTGGCCCCCGGGCCTTGACTTTGACACCTGTGTTCTATAAAGTCTAGTACTACGATGAAAGACATTTCCGTGTTCTGTATCCCACAAACACTACTAAATAAAACTTCAACATTGCACCTGTTGTGAAGGTTTGCTTGTGTCCTATTACATCTATGAAAGCAACAGTATGCCGAAATTTGAAATTAAAAATGTTGCAGCTTCTAAAATTATCACGACCCCCCCCCCCACCCCAATTCACCATCAAGATAATCATCAAAATGATTTTTTATTTTAAAAATGTGGAAAAATGACTGTGATATGCTTGTTACACGATGTCAATTAAAGCAACAATATGTAGAAATTTGATCACAAAGTGTTTAAAAAATGTTGTTGATACTTGGCCATTTTGAGTCGAGCGTACGTTTTTTTTTTTAAAGTGTTCTTAATGGCAACAATCCATCCATCCATCCATTTTCCGAACCGCTTCATCCTCACTAGGGTCGCGGGGGGTGCTGGAGCCTATCCCAGCTGTCTTCGGGCAGTAGGCGGGGGACACCCTGCCAGCCAATCGCAGGGCACACAGAGACGAACAACCATCCACGCTCACACTCACACCTTTTAGAGTGCCCAACGAGCCGCCATGCATGTTTTTGAATGTGGGAGGAAACCGGAGCACCGGAGAAAACCCACGCAAGCCCGGGGAGAACATGCAAACTCCACACAGGGAGGCCGGAGCTGGGATCGAACCCGGTACCTCTGCACTGTGAAGCCGACGTGCTAACCACTGGACTACCGGGCCGCCTTTAATGGCAACAAGTATCCCGAAATTGGTTAATCTTAATGAGGGATGTTCAACAACGCTCTGACATCGGTACAAGTATTCACTCTTGAGTACTCCCATACAGAGTACTGATACCCCAAATTGAAATTAACGATATGGCTGGGTCAATAATAAAAGAACAAGGGAATCCACTTAAGTCGATCGCAAAGTGAGCTGAGCGACTTGCATCGCTTTCCTTCACCAGGCTGTGTGACGTTGGTGAGTACACACACATTACCAGCCGTCAATTTGTTTGTCCATTTTTTTCATGCTGATATGACAACTAAGAATTTAAAAATCGAGTTACAGACATGCCAATTTTCTAAATCTTCACCGATGTTGAGAATGTGCGCGACGCCACGCATGGTGAGGAAAATACTGGCATATGTGGGTTGACAGCTCTTATGAGGTTTTCGGGATATTGTTGTTTTTTTTTTTGTTTTTTCTTTCAAACAAAAATCTGCGCTCAAAGTGCGATCCTGAAAAGTGCTATTTTCTCTTATGAAATAACACATTTAAAAAATGTGCGTCTTTTTGGGTCTGCTGGAACAGATTAATGGCATTTCCATTCATTTTAATGGGGAAAGATTATTTTTGGTGCCCTCACCCAAACCAGATGTCTGTTGAAATGCCAAGAGTCACCTGCGTGAGGCAGCATGGTGCCACAGAATAACTAGACTCTGAAAATGTAAAGAGTATAAAGGTTGTAGCCGAAGAAAAAAAAATCAAAGCTTGTTTGTAAAGCTAAACTAGCTGAATTCATAAACATCGAACAGATCATCAGATGAACATTTACGATTATCGGCCCCTAGTTATCCAAGAAGATCGGGGAGTGGGAAAAAAATCACACTCCACACCACAGGATGATCACTGAAAATAATTTTTCAGACATCTACCAAACGGGTCTTTGTTGACTTTGAAGTGGACGGAAAATACTCAAAATCAATCCGATTTTCGGTATGTTTGTACACGTTTTAGACATTGCCTGTGCAGTCTTCAACATGCACTTAACTGTGCTTTTGTAAATGACCAGATTTCTGCTTTGACAAGAATGTGCACAGAGGTGGTGGTGGTGGTGAGGAAGCAGTGCGGTTGTCACGTCACAGATGAAAGCGTTTCCTTCTCATGAGAGCTTTAGAATCCACCAGACACCGTGACCTCACTTTACCTTCATTCACTTGCTTATTTTTAAGAGTTTGTGCCGGATTGCTTCAGGGGTGGCCTTCATTTCTGGTAAGTTTTCACAACAATTGATTACTCGCGTTCATCAAGGTAATCTGTAAAGCTAAAAAAATAAATAAAAGTACATATAGTACAAAATTAGAAAAAAATCAAGTTTTAATTTTTTGTGTGGTGTTACCGTTAAAAACAATTTTTCTGAGTGTAGAATTTTATTCATAGTATTGTTATAATTGTATTGTTACAATTTTATTACAATTATTAATGAAGATTCCCTTTTGAGTATTTTTTTTGGGGTGGGGTCTTGGGATTACTCCAGTATGCAATCGGTTATCATCAATGAATGTGTACAAGACTATATTGTTATACTGTCATAATGCTCCTTTTTGTCACATTTGTTCTTCATTTACTCTTGACACACTGTAGTGCAGCATTACTGCAAGCAGCTCAGAACTTCTTGTCAAAATGAATTTTTCCGCTGCTATCAAAATCAAATGCTGCATGCTGTTATTGTCGTTATTCAACAAGACTGGAAATCCCTTTACAAAGTGTTTTCAAATAGTCTGCAGCCTGTCCGGGGAAAAAGTACACTTTTTTTTTTTTGTCAAAGATTAAGATGGCAACATAATTGCCGCTAATTCCTTACCGCAGAATTCCCTCTCAATAATCAGCATTATTGCATTTGGGATGAATGTCTGCTTGTCCTTCCCCCAGAGTGATGCCTCGTTCCTTCTTGGTGAAGAGAGGAGGGCTGCACCCCCTTCAGTCAGAACAGAGAATGGGCATAGTCAAAAATGAAAGGAGGGCCCGAGACTCATCTCTGCGGAATGCCACAGCTGCTCCACAGGGTGTTGACACGGTCGCCCTCGATTCACTGCAGCCGGTTTGTGGTGGTAACCAATGCCGTGAAGGTAATCAATGCCATCAGAATTTCAGTTAAGGAGCATCATTTTAAGATGTTCAAATAGTATTTCTGAACTCCTCATCACATGACTTCAGACACCCAAAAATCATCAGGAACGGGCGTCTTAGATCAGCGCGACCCTAACGACGCAAAGACGATTTCTGCCGGGCAAGAGTGTCCACTCTGTGGCAAAGTTGGCAATTTCCCCATTATAATACAAACATGTTCAACTAGTAAACGTCAGCTTGCTAATGTGTGTTCTTCATTTTCTTTTTGCAGGTATTTACCCATCTGTCCAGCTGTAAGCGGCACGCGTACAAGTGTCACGGAATCGCATCGTACACAACAGATGGTGAATCCTGCAAGGGCAAGGTAAGAATTAATAGTTGGGCGCAAGAATTTGAAAGCATTGACGACGTTGATTTGAAATTGGTGCCGTGTCAGCTGTGTGAAACACTACACAGCCACTTGCAAATCTGCTTGTCCAAAAGAGTTTAATATCTACAAATGACGCACTCCGCAGTCTTACCACGTTATCAGCAAGTATCTTAAAATAATAGATCTACTTCGAAACAAATGTCTGAATTCACTTTACAGGATCTTCAAATAAAAAGCGCACATGAAGACCACAGTGACCAAAACAGGACGAGAAAATGACATTAAATGTTGTGTTTTCTGTGTGTCAGGATTGCCGAGAATTTGGCTGCAGCGTGTGCGGGAAAGTCTTCAAGCGCTCTTCCACGCTGTCCACTCACCTGCTCATACATTCCGACACGCGGCCCTACGCCTGCCAGTACTGCAGCAAGCGCTTCCACCAAAAGTCGGACATGAAGAAGCACACGTTCATACACACGGGTGGGTCTCTGGCCTGCGAAGTTAGTCTTTTTTTTTTTAAATGTCATACGTGAAGTCGCCGATAAATCTCATAAGTGGATTTTTGCGGCAGATGATGATGATGATGATGATGATGATTTGCGTCTTAGGCGAGAAGCCCCACGTGTGTCACATATGCGGCAGAGGCTTCAGTCAGAGTTCCAACCTCATCACGCACAGCCGCAAGCACCAAGGCGACTGGCCCCACCGCTGCCCTCGCTGCCTCTTCAGCTTCCAGGAGCCGGTGGACCTGTGGCAGCACCACTGTGCCCACCGCTGACACAAACCAGGTCACACCCCACCGGGATCCTTGGGAGGCTCGGGATGAAACGGAAGCTTGGGCAAGCGACGAGGAGACGAGGCCCAACTATTTCGGGTTCGAAAGCCGAAATGCACCGGAGAGGTTAAGTTGGGTATGACCTTTTGTCTGAAATTTGCAGACTTCATGCGCACTATGCAATACTAAGAATTGCAGAAAGTGGATGAAGTTGGTCAATTTAATAGAACTGTTATTTTAAAATTGGTACGTTTCATGTTTTTTCCTTGACCCTTTAAACAAATAAAGATTTTGTACAGACCCAATTTGTTCTGTCTCCTAAACTTGGACACCACGCCTCTCAAACTTCTGACATCATGGACACTTATTTAACCGCCAATGTGTTAAGTTGGCTTCATGAAGCCGTGTAAGAAAGAGTTGAAAGTCATTCCAAAAAGTGATTTTCAAACCTACAACCTCTGAACTGTGAGGCGGACGTGCTAACCAGGCGACAACATTATTAGTAGAAGTCGTGGTAATTATTTCATATTTGGCAATTTAGATTAAATCCTCATCCGTCCGTTGAGAAATTAAATGAAAAAAAAAATGGTGGCCCTTGAGCACTAAAGTTTACCCAGCCACATTTAGACCTAAACCTGTCAATCTTCCGCATTAAACCCCGTGGAACATTTCGCACATTGAAAACAACACCTGAAAGACGGTGTGCTGAAAGTCTGGAGAAGCATCACGATTGAAAAAGTTCCTTTTCACAATTTGTTGGACTTGGAAAAGAACAAGACGGAAACACAGTGCCGCTTTGACTTGTGTTTATTCAGGCTTGACGAGGCCTTTTCCTCCGTTGCATCGTTTTCAAGCTAAAAGCCTCCTTGACTTTTGTACCACTGAGCTCTGGCGACGACGTCACTGGAGTAGTCGTCTCCAGTCGTGCCTACGTCCATCCGCTCGTATGTTTGGACACCTCCGAGACCAATGTTGTAGGCCGCTATCCCGCCTGCAAAAGTTGAATCCAAAGTCAACCAGAAGATGGCGCACGTGTCATGTAAGAGTGAACAAACAAACCTTTGAGTTGCTGCTCTGCAGTCCAGCTCGGGAACTTGCCCTGAACCTGTTTGATGAAACTGATCAAGATGTCTGTGCCTTGGCTGAGGTGTTCCTCGCTATTCCAGCCGCCTTGTGGAGTGTGATACCTTTTATCAACCTGCGCATATTGCATGGTTTACGGTACATCCATTCATTTTTTTTTCCCGAGCTTGTTGTGGAAATTGTAAAAGAAGGCGACAATTTCTCACGTTCACGCACAGTTTGTTTTTTTTTTACATCGAAAAAAACTCCCGCGCAAAACGGGGAACCGCTGAAAATCCGTTTCCATAGCGACAAGCAAAACTAAACATGGCGGCTTCTTAAAGGGGCCGCAATTACTTCGAACCATTGCATTCACATATTTGCAGTTCGTGGTGAATTATGTCTAGAGAAGTCACTACATTGTCCTCATTGGGGGTCAACGGACTTTGAGCGAGAGGCTGGGTACACCTTAGGACACCGGAAAATCACTTCAACTCATTCTACTATGTCATTATTATTAGAACGTGCGCTACCAACCTGCATGAGTCCCCATGCGTTGCCGTTGTCTCCCCAGCCATTCACCAGTACATTTCCAGCTCTGGACTCTCTGGAAATGATGCCGGCGATGATAGCAGGATCAACGTCCTTTTTCCCTCCTACTCTCTGAATGATGGCCTTGTAATTGTTCATTCTGCCGAGATCCGTTTGAGCCATGGTATTGGATGCTGCCACGCCTTCAAGGAGAGACGCCACCCAGGGGTGGGTGGGGAAATTTTTTTGGTTTTAGGCCTAGCAAAAATTGCTTCAGTCCAGAAAAAGGCTGATGGCAACAAACACAGAACGCCATTGTTTTTCCTTTTCGCCTTTGACGACTTCTGTTAGAAACAAGAGGGGCCTCTTGTTTTTTTTTTGTTTTTTTCGGCGTGTGTGTGAGTGAGTGAGAGCGAAACTGAGAAACTTGCTCTCAACTGGCCCTCCATTTCGAAATCAAGGCAGTAAAAGCGGCTGTTTACCGGCGTATGTCAGCCTGTCTTGACCGCGCCGTTTTCATGGATGCTCCGCTTGTGTCAACCTTCATGATGTCCCCGTAGCCTAAACGTACAAATTGAGAAATGTGTTCACGTGATTTATCATCAACATCGGCGAAAGAAAAGAGCCACACTTACCCATCGTCCTCGTCAATGTACGAACTCCTCCAGGCGGAAAGAGAGACTAGTTTCGTTTTACTGCATCATGTAAAACAAAATCACACGATCGTTATTAGTACCAGTCGAAAAAAAGGCATTAAATGCAAATTTTAAAAAAAAATACATTTTGATGGGACTGGTTCCTTACATGGTAAAGGAATGAAGTTTTGAAGCATGCGTGAGCAGTTTTGGGAAAACTCTGGTTCTGCGAGTGTTAAAGAATGTACTTTCTCTTTCAAGAAACGAGCCAAACCAGCAGAGAAAACCCGAAACGAACCTCTCTTAAAGGGGAAATATTCAAAATTGACGTTTTTATTGCTTCGATGTTGAGTCTGGAAAGTCTCAACCATCAAAGAAGAAATAAAACACCAAGTTAGAGCTTCTCTTTCGAGTTCGCCAAATGTCTGAGCAAGCCGTTTGTGAATGTTGTTCGATTGTGATGTCGCAGTCGGACACAGAGAGAGAGAGAGAGATGCATACCTGCGTCTTGACGATGATGACTGCCTGCCAGCCAGTGTTCCATCAGTTTTGTTTTCCCTCGACTCCCCTTATATAGTCGGTGCTTTACTTCTTACTTCCTTTATTTAGGTTCACTCCTTTTCTCATCCAGTTCCCCATGGGGATTTCCTGAATGTGTTATGGCCAATGACTGATTCAAATGTTGTGATCCTTGTACTGTACTTTCCCTTCAGCAGAGAAGATATGTACTGTCAGCTATAGCTTATATGACAGTAACTGTCAGTCAAACTTTTCTATAGAAAAATATCCATCCATCCATCCTTAGCTTTTTTTGTGCCGGAGCCCATCCCAGCCGTTGTTGTTGTTTTTAATGACAGTAATCCTGGATACAGGTAGTCAAACTTTTCAGTGAATAATATGAAAAATATTATTTATGATATTGTGGGGAAAGTCATACTTTTACAGTTAGTGAAAAAAAATATATATATATATATATATATATATATATATATATATATACACACACACACACACACACACAAAATTAGAACCATTTTCCCGAAACATAACTTAAGTCTTGTGGTTATGTTTTCATTCTTGTAATATTTTCACTAACTGTAAAAGTATGACTTTCCCCACAATATCATAAGTAATATTTTTCATATTTCATATATATATATATATATATATATACACACACACACACACAGATACATACAATACATGCATTAGAAAATGTTATGTTACTTCAAAATAAAGTCAATATGAAAAGAAAAAAAATACATTTTAGGAGAATGAAGTCAGACTACTAACCTTACATGAAAAGTAGCAAAAATGTCAGTATGGCATCGAAGTTTACAAGTTTACATTTGACAACCATACAGTTGGATTATGTTGTCATTTAAAGAAAACATGCTGATTGGTGAAAGAGCAATTGAAACATTCTGTGAATAAAAAGTATGAAAAGAGAAATGAGTTGGAAAAAGATCATTTGCGAGAAAAAAGCTCAATTGTATTTTTGCAATGCAATGTTTCATGAGAATTCATTTCCTTTAAGGGTGTAAGACATTGCCCCACTTTAACAATGAGTAATCCTAATATCTCTATGTCCTCATTTGTTTGTGTAACTGGGTGGCACTCTAAGCACGATAATCTTCTAAACCGAGTGCATTGTAGTCATTGTTTGTGTTTCAGACAAATGGGAGTGACTGAGGAAGCTCTCAGACAGAACAGATTGTGTACATGACCATTTTTGCAAGATGCAAATGTAAAAATGTATTTTATGAACAATGACTTTAAGTACAGCTGGTTAGTCATCAGAGGCAAGGCAGCTTTAATTGCATCGTACATTTCATAAACAAAGAAACTCATTGTGCTTCACACAACCAAAGAGACAAAACCTAAAAGCATTTCAAAACACAACAGCTAAGTACAACCAAAAGCAGAAGGAAATGAAGAACGTACCGTGACAACACATGAACAGAAGATTTAAAAAACATTTAAAACATTGACAGGAAATAAGTAGCTCTTTGTGAAATTGATTTTAAAATAATTAAAAACCGACTTCAATTCTGTTGGTAGCGCATTTCATTCGCGTGCAGCATAACAACTAAATTCTGCTTCACCGAGTATGCTTTGAATGCTAGGCTACACTAATTGAGCCTTATAGTCTTTCTGATTTTGTCTGTCCGATCATTTTGAAAATTGCGTACATTCAGCTCTTGCATCTAGTGCTGTTATCTGGAAACAATCGCACATTGAGCAATTTAAAAATATCGTTACTTTATATATTTAAAAATTTAATAGACTAAGTTTGCAATCATTAATCTGTAGCCCCCCCCCAAAAAAAAAAAAGGAAATTTTATTTTGGAAAAAACACTTGTTTTACTATTACAGATGTTTGATACATTTTTAACTAAAGCATGCAGAGGAAAGCATTGAGACATTTACAAAGTTCAAAAGGGATCACACTAACAAAAAATGCCAACTAAATACGAATCATATGCGGTGAAAAATTGATCATTAATGATGAGCATGCCTTCTAGAGTTTCAATTTGACAATGTGCACGATGGTATTTTATGCACAATATGGAGGACTCAGTGTCTGAAATGGTCCCAGTGTGTTATTTCAGAAAAGAGCGCATCTCCGGGACAGGAAGTGTAGTTGACCACCTGCCTGTGGCCATGAATGGTGTAATTGGCCACAAGCTTCCCTCCGTCCACGGCGCAGCGCGTCAAGCGATGCCGTAGAAGGTCCATGGCGTGACGCGATGGAAGTGTGGAAGTGTAGTTGCCGATGATGGATACGCCGAGTCCGAGGTTGTTGTGTCCTCGCGTGTGCGTGCCAATGTGGTTCCAACCGCGGCCTTCGTAGATGTAACCATCCGAGCCCACCACAAAGCTGACAGGACAGAGCAGGTGTGTTTAGTGGAGACTGCTTGGAATGAAAATGGCTACCCCTGTTTGTCATCAGGGATACGTTACAGGCCATATGCTAATGAAAGTGTGCTAGCTGAATGCAAAGCATTTCATTTCTGACTTGGCTATATACTGTACTATACTTTCTACAAGAAATAGACCCTGTATCGTTAATTTCTCATAACAGTGTAGAGGGGGAGGGAGGGGGTTCCTCACCAAACAGATTTTTCTCAGAAATTCCAACTCTCTTTGTTGAATTTCAAGCAGCAATTCAGCATTGTAAATTGTAATGAAAATAAGCATTTGGTTAAAAAAACGTGTCACCTGTATCCAATGTCGCTCCAGTTGCGGACTTTCTGGTGGAAGTGCTGCATGGCTCTCATGTCTTTGGAGCACCTTGGAAAGGACAGGCAGGGCCTCGAGGGCTCATAGGTGTGGTGAACGTAGAGAAATTGGAGGGGTAAAGATAGCGGTATGGGCGTTCCCTTGTGAGCCTTTGCCCTCCATTGGCAGCGAGAGATGATTTGAGGACAATCTGCAGCAAAAAGTCATTTGTGTCTTGGGTTTCATTTTTCTTAATATTGTGAGGTATGATGTTGCAGAAGGTGGGGAGCTGGTGTTCATTCAACTAGGGTTTGGCTTTTATGGAGGTCTGAACTTTTACTCTTTGGGTTATGTTGGGGGCCAGGATTAAAATTTGGGGTAGGTTGAGTGTTATGGTTTGGGTTAAGGTTAGAAGTTCGGGTTCAGGTTGGCGATTCGGGTTGTAGTTGGGGTTAGGATGAATTTAGCATTAAGCCGCAGTTAGGCTACTGTTAAGTTAAGGTTAGGGTTGAATCTTGTCCAACAATTGAGGGTTAGGGTTAGGGTTAGGTTTTAGGTTGGGTTTTGGGTTGGGTTTAAGTTGAGTTTAGTGGTAAGGTTCGAAATGAAGGGATAGTGTTGTGACTTACCCCAGTACTTGTGCACAAATGCCCTAAGTCCTTCCTTCACCGACTTGTTGACTCCGGTGTCCAAAGCGATCCACTCTGTCTTCTCCAACCTCCAGACCAGTTTGAGTGTGTCCATCACCTCCTTCTGAAGGTCAAGGGGTTCCAAAATAGATCGAGAAATCTCCCTTCGCCTTGGACTAACATGTCTGGACAATGTATCAAGACCCTGGTTTGCATGCAGGGTAAAACTGTAGTATTCTTTTAGGATCTCACTAAGAGCACGTGGCTCTTCAGATGTGGGTAGTTGGCTGATGTCCGTGCCCAGTATTACTCCGTCCATACCCCCATTGATAACTGCGTCAGTGGCCAGGGTGGCAGGCCAAGACAATCTGAACACCTTGGGGCGTTCCACGCTGTCCCAGCACCCGTCAGGCCCCAGGCGAAAGGACACCGGGCTGTCCTGAAGGCTGAGGAAGGATAACCCAAGTGTCCTTCCCAAGGTGAGCGGAAAGAGTCCGATGGCTGAGGTCGTCTCTAGCTTGGCTTTGAGTCCGGATTCGATCCCCAGCAGCAACGGTGCCAGGGCGACCGTGGTGCCGTCCGGGGTAAGCGTCACCCCTCGCTCCTCGCCACTGTCCGTCACAATGTGGTGGACTGCCTTGTCAAAAAAGCTGAAGGATGAGGCATTTAGGATGGTGGTCTCTAGCTCAGCGGCATCGCTGAGGGTATTTGAAGCACCCAGGTAATGGATAGTCATGGCGTCGTCATGGCCAGCGGTCCTGCGCAAGGCCCTAACCAGCTCCAGGGCCGACACACCCGGGTTGGACTCTTCAACCTGTTGCACTGCATGGATGAAGTTGCCCATACTCCGTAGGTGGCCACCTGACAGTGTAGAATGCAAGTCATTGCACAAAAGTAATGCAATTATTGGACTGTACTGTCATGATTCGGTTTGGGACCAACAGGTGGCACTGTAGGGCTCCCCCTGCAGCTGCACACCTGTTGGTCGTTCGGTAATTAGTGGCATAAAAGGACTCCTGCCCAACCATTCATGGTCGGGTCATTGTTGCACTTTGCTACTGTCATGGTTGTTTGTTTGTCATGTTCAGATGATGTTTTTAGTCATGTTTCTGTTATTGATAGTTTTGAGTTCAGTCATGGTTTTTGTTTGATACTTTGGACTTTGTTTGTTTAGGATTCAGTTTTCTCTGTGTTTTATTAAATACAATTCGTCAAGTTTACCCTGCTCCTCCCTCCTGCCTGCTTTTTGGGGTCCACCACCACCACCACGCAAACGTGACATGTCCAAAGGTCGAGGTGGGCCTGGGGGCATTTGGGTGTTCAACAGAGTTCTGTTTCTACAGCGATAATACAGTACTGTATACTAGAGCCCAAATTTGTCAGGATGTGTTTAGTCTATCACCACCTCTTCCAGTCACTTCCGAAAAGTGAAGCACATCTGCGACCAACTTGTTCACTCTATAGATAGAAATGACTGAGGCCGACATACAGACATTGGGGATATTTAGGCCTCACAACTCACAGTCAATGAACCAAATCAGCAAGTGCAAAATTGTTTAGAGCTCACTGGGCATTATTCCATTTGAATATTATTGACGCATATGCTTTGTCATATATTGTTTCTTTATCCGTTTATTTTTAAATGAAAATATGTGATGTCTCAACCATTCATGAAACTCCTTGACAAGATTTCAAACAAGAAATATACACACATTTAAGACCCCGCCCCCATAAAAAAAACTAGATTAAAGCCCCGCCTACTGCCCGACGACAGCTGGGATAGGCTCCAGCACGCCCCGTGACCCCTTTTGAGGATAAAGCGGTTCAGAAAATGGATGGATGGATGGATGGATGGATTAAAGCCAACAATCCATCGACCGAGCAATTACACAACAGCGTTCAGTGGCTACAGTGGTTACTACTACTACTGACTGTTAAAGCGTCGCCGTGACTGCTGTGAATAAAGGTCATTCGAACGAAACCCAATGCAACAAGACTCTAGATCAGTGTTTTTCCCCCCCCCAATCTTTTTTCATCTTTTAACATAACAAAAAGCTCTCGACACACCAATACACATGTCACAAAAAGTACATACAGAACTGGATACTGACATAGTGATGATGTCAACTTACATACTCAGTGTGAAATCTGTGCCTGTTTAGTTGAACTCAGCGATTATTATTTGTCTTTATGGCAGTAAAGGGATACGCAGGTTAATTATACTTTCTGCTCTATATTGGAAGAGCATTTCATTGTACCGCTCTCACTATATGTTGCTGGCATGGATAAATATACAAAACACACTCGCTGTGGTCTGTGCGCTGAATCACTGCTCTAAACTTCAAATGTAGTACTTATTATTGGGGTTAAGCTAAAAGATGAGATCCCTTTTCTCTGGCTAGTAAGTAAATTTAGATGGAAAAAAAGACAAGCACTCTTGTTCAGGATTGGTCAGAAGAATTTAGGCCAAACCACTAGTGCATCAAAACAAACACAATACAATAAATGACCAGTGTCCAAAACATACCTGCTAGCCTGCACAATGTTAAAGTGAAGCAGTAGGATGACGCCAAAATGAAGAGTGACACTCGAAAAGACGCCATCTCTGTATAGGTGAATAAAGGTGACTTGAAGCAGTCGTCAGGTAGACAGAAGAGAAAGCATGCAGGCACTTTCTAATTTTACAATGTTCTCAGGCGCAGTAGGGTGACTGGAAGTGTACGTGTGAACTTATGCCCCTAAGGACGAGCACACGGCTACAAATATTGATTCAGCCAACAGAAAGAGGCATCCTGGACTAAAGAGGCGACTGCCCCCACGCAAATTGCAAAGGTCACAACATCATCAAGTGAAAGTCCATCATTAGCGTATCCTGATAGTGGAGTTTTGAGAAGTCGAATAATAAATATGAAACACTTTACAGTGGGGGGGGGGGTGGTGTAAGAGTACACAGTGCACAGATGGGAAAAGTGTGTGACAGTGCTGGGAGACTACGTAAAAAAAAAGTACGTTTATATCTGTATTAGAAGACCTTATATAACGAGAAATTCACCTTATTTATTGAATGACCCGTCGTATAAGTGTATCATAAATCTAAATAATTTCCATCAAAATTGATTTTTTTTCCTTCAACTATCCCCGATGTCAATAATTTTGATAGAAGCCTTTCTAATTAACTCACTTGAAATTTTCAAAGCTATCCGACTGGTTATATTTTGCTGCACTGTAGTACGCCAAATATTTACGCAATCTATTTCATATGTGTTATTAGGTATGTTATTGTTGATAGTATATTTGTTTATTAAAGGTATGTCAAAGTTTTCGTTTGTACTACCCTCTAGTGGGAAAATCATAAGGCACACAATAAAATGAAAACAAAAAATAAATATGCTTTTCACAATGTCACGTTACACCAGCGATGGAGTATTAATTTAAATAACGCGTTTGTGAATTTTGGCTGCGGTGAAGAAATGTGTTTCTTTTCACACCGTATCTTTCTTTTGGGACGGTAACTTCCTCTTGGTCACGTGGCGCGAGGGCACGTGACCCGATTCCGGAAACGAGTCAGCAGCAGACGTCCCATGTTCATTCCCTTGCCCCAAACTTGAACAATTACAGTACGAAGAGTAAACAACTCTCTTTTGTCACCCACCGGAACCAAATAAATATATACATATGTGTATATATTTTCAAACATAAACATGTCAGCGAGGGAACAACATGACAACCCAGGTAACGTAACACCGACACCTATTTTTTCTCGTGACTTTTTTTTTTTTTGCCTTGTTTTCGTGCGAATGTGTCATATCTGTTTACTGAACACTTTTAGTCTGTTTTTGCGTCATGCGAAGTGCGCTCCTGTTTAGCTTTCTTGCCAAGCCTTCTTCTGGATAACTTGAGTTGTTTGGGCAAAACGTTTCGGCATCATCGAGAACATTCTGTAATTCCACCAACTCGTAATCCACGTTGATACACTGGATTCATTTCTAATATCCTCACCAAACGCTAACGTCGAGATTGAAAAATTGTTGCGAACTGACGTGATGCGTAAATAACATCATTGTAAAACATGCCGTGTCGCGTTTCTGCCTTCAATTAATGAATTCTCTGACCCCGGATATTTATTCATGCTCTTAAAAAAACCTGTCAAATCTTTTCCCATCATGCTTATCTTTAATTCAAATAATGTTGGACCATTTTGATGACCAAATATCAAACAATTTTGAGCATGTCAATTGTATTTAAAAAGGACTTTTTTTTTTTTTTACTTCAGTACATTCAGCTGTAGATTCAAATGGACTTTTATTTGTTTTATTTACGCTCACCTCATTTATTTGTTCTTGTGACTTTTGTCTTGTCCCATCAGATGAACCACCCACATGATTTATTTGGTATACCTCTCAATACAAGAACTCAACATAAGTGGATATTAAAATTATTAAATATTACAGTTGATAAAACTAGGGATGGGCAAGTATCGATATTGGGCCTTGTTTCAAGGTATCTGTACTTGCAACGCATCTTGTCGCCGTATTACAGTTGGAAACTAGAGGCCATACATGTCTGACAGGTGCCCATTAAGATTTTGAAATTAAAAAAAGATACAAGAAATTGCCATCAATTGTGTGCAATTTTAAGAAAAAAATGCTGAATTCGGATAAGTATTTTTTTCTTTCAAATCATCTGTCATTGGAGGAAATTGTATGTCTCAAAATTATTAGTGGTATTGGTACTTGGTATCAGTGACTACTCAAGAGTTGAGCAATTGTAATGGCATCGGTATAAAAAAAAAGTGTTATCTAATACCTAATAATAACAACAATAATTGTATTGTTCAATTATTATGCTAAAGAAGAATGGATAGATGATGTATTAATTCACATGACTGCATTGCATCATATTGCGAGTTTTTCTAACACCTGTATTGAGGTACCAATAAAACAACACCTGCAAGCAGTGTTGAATGGGAGCACAAAGTTTGCTGTTTATTTATAATCGTGATTAGCCCCGAGAATAATCTGAAATGTGGCACAAAATGTATTTAAAAAAAAAAAAAAGAGCTGCTTATCACTTTTTAATGAGGCATCTTCCTTTATTTCATGTTTAATCGCACGCCACTTTTTGGCCTCTGAAGGCGTCCCTGCCAGACGAGATGTTTGGCACTGATAGCCGCTCGTAGGCCATTTGATTGACAGGCCGTCTCTCCGCAGACGGTCATGAACCCAAAGAGCCAGATATTTCTGCGGATCACGCTCCACTCGAGTGACGGTGTGTGCCAAGGCATGGCGTTTGCCCCCGTTTTGTTTTGTCCAATCCTCGTCGAGCGCGACGATCGGCACGCTCCCCTGATGGGAGATACGCGTCGACTCTGCCTCGTTCTTTTGTTTGTTTGTTTTTTTTGTCTGCCTGAAATCTTAAGTGTTTGGATTCTTGTCTGCTCCGTTGGCACGCAAAGGTTGTCACCACCTCCACACAGCAGCTCCTCACTTCTCCCGTCCTCCTGTGTTGAAAGCGTTGACATTTCTGTGGTACCTCAGCCATGTTTTATTTCTTTTTGTCCTCTTACTTTCTGTCTGTTTTAGTCCAGAGTATGACAGGAAAGCCATTTGCACTTCATGTTGATTCACACACGATGGTCACACTTCTCATTTCCAATCCAGGAAGTTGAATCAGCTGTTTACGAGTCTTGATGAAATTCAGAAATCTTTCACGTTTTGTGTGTTCTGCAGTTGTGCATTGTTGGCACTGACTTTTTTAAAAAAAAATTTATTTTTTTGCCACACCATCTGGTGGCCTTATGATCTGAACCATGTGACATGGATAAAAACATGACTGGCCTTCATTGTGTACAGGAATTCAAACAAAATGTCGTCAAGTTCTAAAGAGTCTAACTGACCACGTTAGCTTTTTAAAAGTTGTGCTTTATTGTTCACACCCCTGATATATCATTTTTTAATGTATCCTAAATCTGTTGTGGAAATCCTGCAATGCAGTGATTGTTTTCTTTTAACAGTGTACAGTCACTGCTAGCTTGACCTACAAGTTAAATTCTTTCCGTGACGAAGCAAGTTCCTCTGTTTACTTGTCAAGAAAGAATGAACTTTAAGCCATGAACTTGAGCAAAATACGAGCTCGGACATGTTTTGCATTCATTCGAGCCCGCTTTATGTCAAGCGGGTACAAATAGAGTGCATGGACTCGTGTTCCTTTACTCATCTGATTGAATTCATGTGATGCTCGCTTTCCTTCCAGTGGCATTCCTTTTTTTCATCCATTGGATCATGATTATCACTCGGATGTTCCTCCACGAGTGTAATTAGTGGATAAACGAGAGGAGTGAAGCCTTTTTCATATTTCTGACAGTTTTTGTCTACATTTTTGACTAAATGTGTCTGCATGTGCGCTGTTATCACAAACCAGTTGTCATCTGAATCCGTTTTGCGATTGTGACTCTCACTAAAGACGAGAGCGACCCCGCCGGCTCGGTGAGCTGCTACGGCTCCACGGATGACAGTGGGGAATCACGAGCCTCCGGACAGCAACCGTTGCAACCACCAGTTCCCCAGCGCCATGACGGCCCAGTGGGTGAGCGCCGACCAAGGCGAGGAGGCCATTCGCAGGAAGCTGAAGTACTTCTTCATGAGCCCCTGCGACAAATTCCACGCCAAGGGTCGTAAACCTTACAAGCTCATCCTGCAACTGCTCAAGATCATCATCGTCACAGCCCAGGTATAAAAATAAATAAATGAATGAATAAATAAATCATCATCATCTTTGACCTCGCCCTTCATTGCTCCAGTTGGTGCTGTTTGGCCTCAGCAACCAAGTGGTGGTGACCTTCAAGGAGGAGAACACCGTGACCTTCAAGTACCTCTTCCTCAAAGACTTTGACGAGTCATCAGACAGCTCTTTTGCCGTCTACACGCAACAGGATGTCTACGAGCACATTTTCTACGCTGTGGACCAGGTATGTCCGATTGCTGACCAGACGTGGGGACCCAACACCAGAAGTTTAGTCCTGAAATTAATATTCATTTATTTATTAGAAATAAGGGGGAAATGGAAATCGGTTCTAGGGTCTTACGGTCAATATCACGAAAACCATTATTGACTTTACAGGCAAGGTTTTAGGTCACGTTTATATTTCTCAACTGTCACGCGTGGCAAAAAAAAAAAAAAAACCCCGTCAAATTGTTAATATTAATAATAGAATCAGAATATGAATGATAACTCCTGTAACTTGCCGTCGCAGTATCTGGCCCTGCCAGAGACCACAGTGGGCCGCTACGCGTACGTCTACGGCGTCGGCGTGAACGGCAGCGCGCTGTCCCTCTGCCAGCAGTACTACAAGAGGGGCCGCATCGACCCGGCCAATGACACCTTCAGCATCGACCCGCACATCATCACAGGTGTAGTACAAAGCCAACCTCCCCCCCCCCCTCCCCCCCCACGCTTCTGCAATGTGACACTTCCTGATTTATTGTGAGATTATGCATATAGGAAGCGTGATTGTCACGTTTACTTTGTCCATGTATTCAACTCTGACATGGAACATTAAGATCTTTTTTTTTTGGTGTTTGTATGGTCATTTTCCATTTCCGTTAAGACGTTGATTTCATTAATACTACATTGAGATCAGTAGATAGAGAGAGATATTTTATGTCTTCCTCACGTGAGTCGGTGTATTAACGGCTTCCTGTAAGTGATGTTAATTTAGGAGGAAGTAACTGCAACAGAGGAAATAAAAATGGCGTTCAGGTCAGGCACGGGTAGACCTCAGCCATGTGCTGTCTTCATTTGAACACCCCCACTCCTCCCCCACAAATGCCCACTTCCTCTCGATACTGTACCTGCATCCGCCTATTCAGCTATGTTTTCTATCACGATGGTTCGAATTGTCATGTGTGTGTCATCTTTTTTGTGGAAAAGAGCAGATTAAGCAGCTGGGGGAAAACATCATGTGAATCAATACAATTGAATTGACATCTTGGGTAAACATGTTGCAAAACGAAAGTTTGTTTACTTAAGACACACCAAAAAAAAAGTGAAACAATGATTCGCTTTGAAATGATAACCGCCAATTATTCAGTGACTCAAATCAATTCAATTTATCCGCCACGTTGACTCAACTTTAACCTCTTTTCCTTGTCCAGACTGCGTCGGAGTGAACCCGCTGTCTGTGCCTCCCGCGCCGCTCACCAGCTCCTACAAGAACTTTACACTCAAGTTCCACAAGTAAGGCTTCATTTTTCAAATGGCTTCGACTCTTCCGTCGGTCTCCTCCGTCACAGCAAAGATTTTATCGGGTGGCGTTCGACACGTTTATTATCAGCATGCACGCCACAGCTCGTGTGGATGGCCTGTTTCGGGTCATCTCATTGTTGGGTTACTCAACTGGTGTCCCTGTATGCTCCCTGCAAGGTTTATAAACGTCACCATCGAGTTTCAGCTGAAGGCCATCAATGTGCAGACCATCATCAACAACGAAATCCCCGATTGCTACACTTTTAATATCAAGGTGAGGAAATGACTCGGAGGTTCAAAGTCGGACCTGCTTGATGAGGAAACTTGCACGACTAACGAGGCGGAAGTGCGAACCCGCCTGAATAAAATACTTTTTTTTTTTTATCACTGATAGAAAAATTCAGAAAAAACTAAATGTTTCGTCATGCAAATGATTCAACAGTGTATTTTGTGACACACGCATACATAGTCCACATGTTCCTCATTTTAGCCAGCCACCAACTACAGTCGACCATTGGACAAAAAAAAAAAAAAAAGTCTTGCGTCTAAAATGGCATTTGTTTTATGTCTCATCAGTTTCTCACCTCGTTCAGGAAATGATTTGTCTGTTGACATGTGTCCAACTAGATCGTGCTGGACAACAAGGCTCACAGCGGCAAAGTGAAGATACGACTGGAGAACCAAGCTTCCATAAAGGAGTGCAAAGACCCCAGCGTGTCTGAACATAGTGAGCATGATCAATATGCACCTAGCAAAATACTCATTGCTTTCACTCGCGGGCCACATTATTATTAGGATTATTATGAGTTCGTGTATTTATCTTCTACTTCAGGGGTGGCCAACCAGTCAGAGACTAAGAGCCAATTTTTTTACTGTGTTACTGCAAAGAGACACACGCACACACAGACATACGACCATGCACTCGCGCACATATGCATGTATGCCACGACGAGCAACAGCTGCAGTGCCCGAACATAAATAAAACCGAAAGACAAAAACACACAAATCCCCCCCCTCCCCTCCCACCGACTTGGGACCAGTCTGCTGGCTCTTGGTTGATTGAGATCGACGTACTGGGCACCCCTGCCTTAAAAACAGAGGTAGTTTGCTGACTGGCTTAGCACTTAGCACTTAGCGCCGTTGTCTGCGCATGAGCGGTGATTCAGTCATTTGATTGGTTGCCCTCTATGTCAATCAAGTAACGGGAATGATGATAGGCTGACGTAGTACGTTCTGTGAATTAAGCACTGTTGTTTGAATGGCAGCGCCATTGCCGAGGCGTTTTCGACAATTGTCGCGTGAAAGCCCGGGAGCCGCATAGATCCAGCTAAAGAACCAACCCAAAATGTTGAAAGCGCCATATAGGACAAAAAAAACCCCCAAAAACAAATATGTCTGGAGCCGCAAAAAAATAAAAGCCTTCTATAAAACGTACAATGAATGAAACACATGCTGTATGTATGTAGGAGACTGGACTGTCTCAGAATTATTTGTTATTTATTCCTTTGTTGTGTGTTCACAAACGCCCCCATAGAATTAATTTTTGTGATTTCTTCGCTTGATTTTTTTGTTTTGGGGCATTATTTTCGCTTTTCTTAGTGTCAGGGAATTTCCGTTTTTCTGAGGCCGTCTTTAAACGCCTCTCGAGTTGAACGAGAAGAGAGTAGGCACGGAGTCGGACGCAGGCGTGTCTTTTTGTGTCGAGACTGTTAAAAGCATGAAGTGTATGTTTTTTAAAAACCCACACCACAGCTCTCCTTTTTTGGAGCTGCAAAACATGGTATCTATATCAATTTGAGCTATATTAGCCTACTATCAAAATCTTTTTCCTTTTTCAAACATTTTTTATAAAGCTCCAGAGAGCCACTAGATGTCACTAAAGAGCCTCATGCGGCTCTGGAGCCGCGTGTTGCCTACCCCGGGACTAGACATTCTTGTTGTCTCCAACCCATGCGTTCTCTTTCTACGGCTTATTTGAGAAGAGGCTGCAAAGTACAGTAATTCAAAATGAAGCCCCCTTGTCGCTATTTGAATCCACAGCTGAGAATTACACCCGCTTGGCGTTCGATGTCGCCGTGGCCCTTGTGTGCACGCTGTCGTTGTTGCTGTGTGGGCGCTCCATCCTACGTGGCATCGTGCTCCAACAGGTCAGAGCTGCCTTAAAAAAAAAAAAAAAGTTAAAGCCTTTGAAAATCCCCCAGAAGGTTACGCATGCCAAACTATTTGTTTGTACGTTTGTCAGGAGTTTGTGCGGTTCTTTAAGGAGAACCTGAATCGCAAAGTGTGCTGGGGCGACCGTCTGGAGTTCATCAATGGCTGGTACATCCTCCTCATTGTCAGCGACGTCCTCACCATCACCGGAAGTGTCATCAAGATTGGCATTGAGTCCAAGGTAAGTGAAAAGGTCGAATGTGTTGTTTGACGTCATGGGAGTTCATCTTTTTCCCCTGTCGCTTGACAGAATATGTCTTCCTATGATCTATGCGGCATCCTTTTGGGGACCTCCACCCTCCTGGTGTGGGTGGGAGTCATCCGCTACCTCACCTTCTTTCAGAAGTACAACGTAAGCCGCACGTGTAGTAATTCAACTTTGTTGTCTGATTTGCACCGAGTTAAGAAAATGTGGTATTCCTCTCCATGATGTCATCGTTTAGATCCTGATCGTAACTCTTCGAGCAGCCTTCCCCAACGTGATCCGCTTCTGCTGCTGTGTGGCCGTCATATATTTGGGCTACTGCTTCTGCGGCTGGATTGTGCTGGGACCGTACCATGTGAAGGTGCCGCATCGAGAAAGTCAACCTTGCTTTTAAGTACTGTAGAACCTCAATTTAACGGACTACGTCGAAGTACTTTTTTTTGTAGCTTTGAAACAAACACCCAGTACAGAACAAGCATTGTTTTGTACTTTTTTTTTTTGTTGTTGCCTAAAAATCCCCAGTACAGGACAACATTACTTAAGTAAAGATTTTTTTTTTAAAGAAGAAAAAAAAGCTTGAAATTGAATTTTTAAAGTTCATCCAAACTTGCTTAGGGGGAGGATAGTGGTTCATGCTCCTCGATCGGGGCACTTCCTACTTTGCACCTCTTTTATGAATCGATGACATGGACAAGGGCTGTGGGGGAAAAAAAAAAATAATTTCAAAAGGATAATTTTTGAAATTAAATAAATAATGTAAATATATTAAAGTTTCTCCGCTCCTTCAAAGTTGCCAAACGCTAGTTGCTGGATCCATGTGGAATGACGGCAGTATGAAACTTCCCACTGAATGTCATCAGAGTGGAGACTCACTAAATGGCAGCGCCTGATTAAAAAAAAAAAAAAAGCTATTTGTAGAGAGAACATGCGCCTGTTGAGCTGCGTGCTTACAGCGCTGCTAAGCTATTGTCTCTGCTTTCCGTTACATTTGATGAGACAGCCATCATGGCCGCCACATTGACTCGCATTTTAGCCTGCTCTAGTCGACAACAACAAAATGAAGCTACGCTCTGAGTCGCCGAACGGTCTGAGTGAACCAGCGCCCGCTCGGAGTACTTGGGCCTGTTTTTAATATTGGTCATTTTGGTGCCACTTGGAGAGCTAAGTATTATTTTTTTTTAAGTGTGGTACTTGGTGTAAAATGTTTGCCAACCTCTTTTGTGAAGAGATTTACTGTTGTCAGATTATGTTAAGAAGTGTTTTATTGGACCGTATCCTTGTGCCCCAGTTCCGCTCCCTATCCATGGTGTCGGAATGCCTCTTCTCCCTCATCAATGGCGACGACATGTTCGTGACCTTCTCAGGAATGCAGGAGAGCAGCACGCTGGTGTGGCTCTTCAGCCAAGTGTACTTGTACACCTTCATCTCGCTCTTCATCTACATGGTGCTGTCGCTCTTCATCGCGCTCATCACCGGAGCCTACGAGGCCATCAAGGTAGGCCTGCAAACTCATTCTCACTTTTTTTTTTTTTTGCTCTTAAAGGGACATGTAGGTTTTCTAGCCTCTATTCTGTTTTAACTATATTCAGATGATTTAGGTTTGAGCATCGATAACCGAGACTTGCGTGGAATCCGGTCCCTGGACAAAGGAAACCAAATGTAAATGTCAATCTTTTGTATGTTGTCGTATCATCAGCATCAGACCCAGGAGCCCATTCACATCACAGACCTGCATGCTTTCATAGCTGAGTGCACCGATGCGCCAAACTCCGGCAAGTTCAGGGGCCTGGAGACGTCGCCGTGCTCCTTTTTCTGCTGCTGTGACAGGTAATGCAACACTTTTTCTGTTTGTTTGTTTTTTTTTTTTTTTTGTAGTGAGTCCTATAAAATCATAAATGCAACTTGTGCAACTGTGATATGGAACAAGTAGTAGTGGCATCGCTGTTGTGGTTGCTCAGTACACAATGACTAAAGTGACAATTGAAATGAATAACAATTAAAATAGAACATGAAGTCACTCCCTGCATGAGGTTGCGGGCAAGCCCTGCCGCAAATTGCGAATATTTGCAAATTACTGTCACACTCTCCATACAAAAGGGTGTGTCACCGTTTATATTGAAAATGGCGGCATAATAAGTACTCTGAATGTGAATCTGAAAATAGACACGCCAATTACATAAAGCATCAACCCCACGCATCTAGCATGTAAACAATCCTGAAACCCATGTTCCATAAACAACTGTACTCAGTGAGTCAGTGTAATCAACGCAGCCAAACCACCTTAACCGTGAGGCTCATCAATACTATTAGCTAGCCTAAAAGCCGTTTTAACATTTTAACCACAAAGTCATGTGACGTCACACACGAACAAACTGGATGATAACATTTTAGGTCAAGCAAAACACTGATCTACTGTGTTTCCCGTTGACCAGTCCTCAGGGTGCATTCAAATTCCACCAACAAAACAGGATATCTCAAACATCGATGTAAAAGCACCACGAATTAACTAAATCAAACAACTACAGTAAGATTCCACCAGGTGGTGCCAAAGTAATACTTTTATTGCTTCGGCCTGAGCACAACAATAGTGGAGGCTTTCCGCAAATGACTGGTGATACGAAAATAATAATTATAATAATAATAAATTTTATAAAGGGGACTTTTGGGCTTCCCCCTCTCAGAGAGTCACATAAAACAGCTCTGCGTGAATACAAACCACCGTCTTGTTTTTCCTTCAGGATGACAACATATGAGGACGTCTTGCTGGTGAACTGAGGAAGAATTCGGTTCAATTTACAGGACGTCCCCTTTGGAACAAGCCTTTTTTTTTTTTCGGGCACTTGATTGAAGGAGGAGGAGTCAATCAGTTGGACCAGGATTTCCAATGAGGAATGCACGTAAAGAATTCATCAGGAACAAGGTGCCTTGTGGATGGTGAAAGCACACGTATTTATTTCATGGGCCTCGTGTCAGGCCAGCTCAGTGTTTTTTAGATTTTTCATTTTTTTAAATTTACTTTCACAAGAAAAGATGTTTCAACCTGCTAGTTTATTAGCAGATTTCAGGCCGATCACTACGCACGAAACTTTGAGGCGGATCCAGTTTGACTGCGGCCTCGGAGGAAATGGCCTCTACACGTAAGTGTTCTTACGTTTTGAGGAACCAGAACCATCATTTTTTTCCTACTTTTTGGATTTCAAATTTATACTAAGGAAAAAGGATTACCTCGCTGGACCATAACTCGCTATTTGAAACATTTAATCATCAAAATACTTAAAATAGAGACACAAAACAAGAGAACAATGGAGAGTACAGCTTATGAACACTGTAAAACTGTAGTTGTAGCGATGTGTTGTTTTTTTAAATAGCCTTAGAAATCACACGTTATCTTTTTTTTTTTTTTTTAAAGACACCCAATGCCAATCCATGTGGAAAGTGCATTTCAGGACGAGTCCCCTGAAACAAAATTACACTTATAGTGTATAAGGGCGCACCCAAATAAATTGGTGGAAAATGTCATTTATTTCAATGGTCCATTTTCAAAAATCTCATATAATGCGGTGGATTCACTACACATAAAGTAGAATTTACTATGATTTTTTTTTTTTTATATGACTTTGATGGTTACAGTTTAGTAAATAACACACTCGGAAGACATTTTATTTTTGATGTAAAATGTATTTGTTTCATCACTCTGTATCATTTGAGTTGTTAACTCTTTAAATTAAACTCCTGAAATAAATTTGAGATGCACCCGCATTATGAAAATTTTAAAGTCCCAAATTGGGTGTAAAATGTATCTGTATTTTTTTTTAGGTTTTTTTTTTTAATCTATTGTTTTACTTGCTTGTTGAGAATCTCAGGTTGCACTTAGAATAGGCTGCACTAGGATCATATTTTCATTATGGTTGCTGTCATAGATTTTGTATGATGTACTGTACTCACAAAGTCATGAAGCACTTTATTTTGACATGAGATTTCCACAGGAAACAATTTGGCACATTTTGGAAGGCAAACTTGAAGCAACCAAACAGGTCAACTAATGTATAGCAATTCGCTGTACACTATGTGGTCCTCCTGTCCCCCCCCCCCCCCCGCACCCACCCCCACCTCCTACCCCTAATTCTGCTCTTGTCCACATTACGACTTGTTTTTCTATTATGTTTTGTATTTCATGAAACGCACAATCGTCGAAAGAGGACTTTCGTTCGGATGACCTTCATTCATTTGTATTCAACAACAATGACTTGCTTCAGTGAAACGTTGAGAAACGTGTGAAATTTAGCTTTAAATGATATGTTATACATGTGTATATAATATATCATACTGTAGAAGATATTAGGCACATGTGCCTTTACCCACTGTGTCATGTTTATTTTTTAAATACAGTACCCATATTCTACACTCTTGGCAAAATGTAAACGAGTAGAAACCTGACATCTTGTACACATGTTGCTGATTAAAGTGTCCTGGATCACCTTTGACGTTCATCATGTTTAGTCCTGGATCACTTTTGACGTTGTTCCATCATGCTTTTATCAGTACAGTGAAACTCCTCTACAACGAAATCTACATGGGTGAAAATACCCCCTAGTGTGAAAAAATCTTCATGCATTACCACACTTTCCCATTGAAAAACCCCCATGTCTTGCTCATGATTTCTAGAGGAGTTTCAAATCTTGAAATCTACTACCCCCTAGTGCATTAACACCATCCCCACTTTCCTGTTGTGAAAAATGAAAAATTTCTTGCTGCAAACATGATTTCGTTGTAGAGGAGTTTCACTGTACTGTATTTCAAACTTGTTCAAAAGAGGGCGTTAGTGAGTCATCTTTCGAAGGTTGCTTGTGAGACGTTTGGACCAGTCAAATGGTGACTTAGGTTGCAAATGACGTGGTGTAAATCAAAGCGCTATGGTGCAGTGTTCTATCGTGTGATGGTTTCAGGAAGCTGTTCGGTGGAGTGACATTATATATTTTATTCTTATAATTTGTATGAAGTATTTTTTAAATGTAATTTTCTAACTTTATTTACACTGAAGAGTTAAAAAAAGGAATGAGCCACGCTTTACTCCAACTAAGGAGGAACATTTCATTCTGCCGTCAAACGCGATGACGTCATCCCCGCCTATTCATCATGAGGCGGATGTTTGTCTTCCCACCACTCAAAATCATCTTGCATTATGTAAAGCTCTGAAGATGCCTTCCCGCTACCTACTTGGCCAGCAGGTCATATGTGCTTTATCGAAGGAATGGGGCATAGCTTTCATTGTCTGTGATGCACAATGGAAGCTTGATGGATGTTTGTTGATGGTGCTTTGAACTCAGCATGGCTCACTCCGTTTGCTCTGTGGTTTGAGTGGAACACACGCCTTGTGTCGGTTGGGTCCTCCGAAGTGAGTCACCGTGGCTAAATATCAGGAGTGGGCTGTTTATTGATAGGTGGATTAAGAATTACACATTGTGTTTTCAAAACAACCACATAGCTTTGAGTTAGGTAAATCAGTTTAGCTTAATGCTAACAAACAATGCAAAACACAAAAAATCTAATTGGACAAACAAAAAATCTTAATGCACACCTCCATGAACTGGTCGCAGTGCAGCCAAGAGAAACGCTATGAAAGGGAAGAGAATGAACGTCTGGGAGTAAACGAACGTATATTTGTAAGGAATAAATCTCTTAAGAAGTTAGGTTGTAAATAAAATATTGCTGTTCAGTGCTTCTGATGAAGTTTAGGCCAGCAGAGATGACCTGGCTGTCCCTGACCGCCTACCCATGCTAAATATACTGTTGTTTGAGGAAGTAGATATTTTCAGTCTTTTAGGTCATCGGTTCCTCCTAATTGTCTGGGAATTGTATCGCCGGGACACACCCTGGAGAAACGTCTTCAGAAATTGACATCCACTGTTATGTCCACTTGTATTCATGCAAGATATTTGGTTTGATTTCTGCAACCAAGAAATACAACAATTTTATATTTGAGTTTTTCAAGTTATGAGCCATTGCCCAGTCGATTTTTTTTTTCTTTAATTTTGAATTATGAGCCAAAACGCAGTCATATGACCATGCTTTTGATATTGCTGCTCGAGTGAAGTGAATACGAAAATGCCGCAACTGTCAAGTCTTTGCACGTGGGTGAGGAATGCCACCATTGATGCAGTTTCACCCATGGGTTAAAGATTAAATGTTGATGAATGTATTATTTTAGAGTGCTGTTTTCCATGTTAAAAACACATTACACATGGTAACGCTTTACACTGTTACCTCATTCAACAACTGATGAGGTAGCATCAAGGGGGTTGAATAATTTGCTCAAAGACACTTCAACATGGTTGCACGGGCCCCGCATGTTGGTCGGGGCTGTGCTGCCAGTTTATGAATATGCGAGTTATTAGTGGAAAAAAATCAGCGATATAAAATTAGATATGTGTAATTTCAAAATCTGCGATACAGTGAGACAGCAAAAAAAAAAAAAAAAACTAAAAAACTTTTGTTGAAATACTTATGGGCCAATCTGTATTTGCATAACGTAGTGGCGCAAAAAACATTGTGCACAAGGACAAACGGGAACATTTCAACAATAAATCTAGAGTGGACTTAAAGACGGTTTATGAGTTTTCCCCTGGTTTTGGCACACTGTCCAGTGTGAAGAAGCAGATGAAACAACTGCCAGACTCTTGAAAGATGCGCACACTCTCCCCAAACAGCTGCATTCTTTCAGCCCAGTCACCTCGAAGAGTTTTTTTCCAATACAACTGAAGTCTTATCCCATGCCATTCTTTTCTCCCAGTTGTTGTTGCGCTGCTCTTTGTGCGTGGCCATTCATTGATGTCTATTGAGCTGACGGCAGCTGCAGCAGCGCAACAGAAGAAAACGCGTTCACAAAACAAGGCATTCACAAGGCAGCAGCAATTGTGGGCCTTGTACTATAGGGAAGTGGACCCTTGTAAAAAAACTACTTTTGTTGTACTATTTTTAGAGATGACTTTTGAACAGGCATAATAGGCAGACAACTGGAGAATTTCACATGAGCATCTACTTTTAGGTGAGTAAATGCACGGCTCTTCTCGATGGTAAAATTGCAATTAGTGAACTCGAGCTATTTAACTATAAAACTGTTCATTGTATTAAGTGTAAATCTAAAGAGAATGGCATGACAAAGGGACACCTTCACAGTGTGAAAAAATATTACATTTTGTTCAAGGAAGAGGGAGAATTTAAATAAAATATTTCAACATTTTTAATTTGAATAAAATAAGTATACTTTTTTTTTTTTAAATAACTTTTTTAATTGACTGAGTATTGTTTTCCACAACATCCATCCATCCATTTTCCGATCCGCTTATCCTCACAAGGGGCGTGGTGGGTGCTGAAGCCACTATAGGCAGTAGGCGGGGGACACCCTGAACCGGTTGACAACCTATTGCAGGGCACAATTTCGAGTGTTCAATCAGCCTGGCATGCATGTTTTTGGAATGTGGGAGAAAACCGGAGTACCCGGAGAAAACCCACGCAGGCCGGGGAGAACATGCAAACTCCACACAGGGAGGCCGGAGCTGGAATTGAACCCAGTACCTCTGCACTGTGAGGTCGACGTGCTAACCACTGGCCACCACCGTTTTCCACAACATAAGCAAAGAAAGTGGAGGGGAAAATCTATTAAATATTGGTATGGATTAATGTTTATGTATGTATTTATTTATTTATTTTCATTTTCTTTATTGCAATGAAGCTAAAAAGGGATTTGAAATTATTTTATGAAAGATATTTAGATCAAAATAATAAAAAAATGTCTCTTGGCTGTTTCCCCCCCACTTCATATGCTGAGCAATTTTATATTTGTTCAGTTTTTCTATTGTAATGCATTTATTTTCAAAGTATTTTATGATGCAAGTTATCGTGACACGAAAAATAATAATAGTGTCACATTCCCCGTTGAAAATGGATACAACCAGGTTGAGTTCTTTTTACGCTCAATTAGTCAAGCCGCATGAGATCTCGCGATAATTGCACCACCTGACGTCTTGGCCTCTTTGCATAAACACCAGCTTCGTTCGCTGATTGGCCCGCGGGGGCAGGGTTCATTTGCATATGTCCATTCGAGCCATCACGCTTTCCCATTTCAGGCCGCTACTCCCCACCGCCCCCACCTCTCTCCCGCCCCGACCGCATCCTTTATGAGCCAGGCTGGGCAAGCCTGCCGCCGACTGTCGCTGTTTAAAACGCGGAGGGAAGGACGCGTCTCTATTGTTACGCCGGACGGAGAAATTGACCCCCTCCGTCGACATCTCTCGAGTCGAGCCCACGAAAGGAGCGACTGTATGTTTCTTCCCCGAGTCGCCGATTGAAAGGTAGGCGCAGTTTACCACGTCGTTTCGTCCGCACTCTTCAAATGTTCTGCTTTTGTGCAATTAAGCCGAAACAACCACCACGGCGACGAGTTAAGCCGCTTCCGCTTGAGTTTGCGGCGTGGTAAGTGGTCGTAAAATGGCACTTAGGGACGCTTCTCCCTCGGTTTTCAAGACTGGGTGTGATGATGGACACGCTAGCTTGTCACCGTGCACACCATGGGGCGGCGTTTCTTGGCCGTGTTTTAGCCGCGCGTCAAGGCTTGTGTCCGACTTTCCAAATCCTTTGGCAGGTGGCGGATAGTTCCTGGCATTATTGAACGTATCCGTCAACCAAACCGCAGCAGCGTGCAACCACGGCTCCCCCAAATGATTACGTTGAGGTCCAATGGGCAGCGTGTTTGTCTCGAACGACAAATGGTCTTATTAATGCGCCGCTTGAGGCACCAAAGCAACGTGCACCGAGTGAGAGCACCGAAGGGATCCTTGATCCTGATTGTGCATATTGAAGGGAGTTTCGTTTTCAGTTAGCCCGTATTTATGATTAGAGAGGCATATTTCCGGAAAATCATTTACTAACCCATCAAATCTGATCAAATGTTTTAAATGTTTCGCCACAGCATAAGAAGAACTGATTTGGTTGATGAAACAAACTTATTGTAACCCGACTGAGACCGCCCTTTCTGGTATATATCGAGGACGATTTGAATTGGGAAAATCACTTGTGATTTAAAAAAAGATAACGCGTACAATCGCTCCAGTTTATAATATGTAGAATTGGATAGTGAATGTCTTTTACTGGAGGGGTACATCGTCAGTAGGTTAAAATGCGGTTCAGTCAACAAGTTCAGATACATTGTAAAATGACCACAATAAACTCATTTAATCATATCTACTCAAACTCAGCTGTACTACAGTATCTCGAATTGTGATCCTACTGAATAAGAATGGAATTGCTCCACTTCAAACTAAAGCATCCTTCAATCACAACGCAGCCCAAGCACGTATCAATTCTTTTTATTGCACACCCCAAAACTTGGGGAAACCAAAAAAATAGACTGTGGCATTTTTTTCATCCATCCATTATCTGTTCTGTTTATCCTCACAAGGGTTGCGGACGTTCTGGAGCCTATCCCAGCCGTCTTCGGGCAGTAGGTGGGGGACACCCTGAACTGGTTGCCAACCAATCGCAGGGCACACCCAGACGAACAACCATTTGCGCTCACAATCACACCTAGGGACAATTTTGAGCACAGATGTCAAAGTCAAGCCAGATCCGGCCCGCGCGGAAGCAAATAATGTGTCAACTTCCATGACCCTTGCTTAAATCTGTACCTAAATCTAAAATTGTCATGTGTAATAAATAACGGTGACATTTTGCAATAACTTTGTGACCCGGTTTACACTCACTTGAACAATAATTGAACAAATACTTGACTGATTTGAAAACTAGTGAGGCATCTTTTTTTGTGTGTGTGTTTACCACTAATAATACGATGTGATGATTAAACATTTATTCGGTTTCACCGTCATAACGGCTATACGAGGAAAGACGGAACTCCTAAGTGGCCCGCGACAAAAATGAGTTTAGCACATAATGCAAACAGAAGCAGAGCCAAGTCGTGTCGTGTCATGGCTTCTTGGGCTACATCACGTTTGTATTTTGGTGCTGCCTGATTCACCGAGAGCTGTGAGTTGACTTGGCACAGGGGTGTGAAATGACACAGGAGAATTCTCCCGCTTATTAGCCTTTTTTTGGGGGGGGTGGACTCTTTTGGCCCGATTTTAAATACTCCCGTGTCCCATTACTAGGGTCACTTGATGCCAAATGTGTCCGCTATGGCTCGCCATGCCCCAATCTCATCAAATCCTTGCCAGTTATCGTCAAAACCTGGAAATTAGTCACCAAACAATGTTGTGTTTTATAGTTTCGTAATCTGATTCTAACCGGAGCCGCACGGCGGTCGACTGGTGAGCGCATCTGCCTCAGAGGTTGTCGGTTAGCTTGTTCTCTCCGTGCCTGCGTGGGCTTTCTCGGGATACTCCGGTTTCCTCCCACATTCCAAAAAACAAGCGTGGTAGGTTAAAGCTACGCTTTATATTGTCCCAAGGTGTGATTTGGGAGTGTGAAGGATTGTTCATCTGTGTGCCCTGTGATTGGGTGGGAACCAGTTCAGGAGTTAAAAAAATAAAATAAAAATTCAGGTTATTTGTTTTTTTGGGAAGATGGTGTGTACAGTGAAACTCCTCTACAACGAAATTATGTTTGCAGCAAGACATTTTTCACAACAGGGGACTTTTCACTGTAGCAAATTTGATCTCCGACGTAAACACGAACACACACAAAACACGTATATGTGTACACTTCATATAGCCAGCGTAGAAAGAAACAAAGGGAAAGAAATTGTGAACTTTACGATCAGCATTTACTTTCACTTACATCAATTTCTTGCATGTCTTTTATTTTGCTTCCTCATCTCTCATTTTGATTACCTTTTATCCTGTCTTCAAGCGTTAAAGCTTTTCTTTTCTTAACTCCTTGGTATGCAAAGGCCTGTTTTGTCGCCATTTTAGCAATGCAACGTTCGTGCTGCGTCTGAAACAAATACTTCCTGTACTACTGCGCACGTGTAAACCAGTGTGGTGGTTGCTGTTGCCGTTTCCAAACGAAGCAGTTTGAGGTCGCTGTGGCCTGCTGAGGTTGGATTAGACTTTTGCGGAAGGCTTGTTTTTTGTTGTAGTGAATCTCGTTGCGAGGCAAGAGCAGAGAAAAATATTTCGTATAACGACTTTTCGTTGTAGGGGGAGCAGAAAAGTGGGAATGGCTTTCATGCATGAAAATGTTTTCACACTAGGGGGTATTTTCGCCCATGTAGGTTTCGTTGTAGAGGAGTTTCACTGTACACCAATTAGTGTATTTTATTGACCGTGATGCTGACTTTAAGTATATACCAGCGGTCTCTGAATTATGGTTTGAGGACCATTTCAACTGGATAATACATTTTTGAGTTGAATACTTGGATGCTCTCTAAGCTTAGGTTTCGCAAGAACGTCCTTATTTTTGGAGATTTTTTTTTCTTTTCACAAAGCCAAAATTTTGGAATTTGGCTTTCAGGGTCTCTCTTCCTACGGAGTAAATTTCTTCCGTGCTGTGATCTAGCCATGCCTCGTAACTTTTGGGAACACCTGCAGCTATGTGCGGTATTTCCGGTGTGGCCTCAGTGGCAACGTTGACTATTTTGGAGCATGGTGTCATTTAAAAAAAATGTATGGCCCACATTTTGAAAAATTGTAGTGACATTCTCTCTCGGTGTCCGAGCTTGTGCTGATTTGAACTTGAGCTGCAGGAAAAAACTCTTCTTTTCCGCAGATATCGGGGTTTTCAATGGCACAATTGTAGTATTTATTTAATGGCGTGTTCCTAATTGCCTTTACCGTTGTGTGCAACTACACGAAGACAAAGGGAGAGCAACAGAACCTGCTTCTCGACACTGCACAGAGCCATTTATTTGCAAGCGCTGCCATTTGTCCGCCGCCGGTTGATAAAACAAAGGGAACACCTGCAGGCTAATTGAAACGACTGCACCTTTTACCATGCCGAATTGTTCCCGTCGACCGGTCTTCCCCTTTTGTCTCGAAAATCTTCAAATCCTCCGATTCCGTTTCATCTGTTGAGTATTCATCATTCCGCTTTGTGCGACATAACTGGAACCTGGCGTGACCGCAAGAGCGCTCAACGCGGCTTTTCGGGTGCTAGTACTTCCCTGCCCATTAGGATTAAGTGGTGAATGCTAGCGGTGCACTTTTTTGTGAAGGCTCGAGTCTGTCTGGCACTATCGACGGGGCGAATTAGCACTTTTAATGGGCTCTTTAGGGAAGCTAGATTTCTCTTATCGAGGCCTGCATACTTTCCAATCTAGTGTTTGCCTTTCTAAACGTCGATCTTCCTAATTGGAGTTTTGGTGAAATCCTGCGTTGAGCTAAAAGCCCACTGCTGCTCGCTCAGCGGCCATCACCGTCTTTTTGACGGCTCGAGGAGTGAAGTTTTCCTAATGCATGCTCGCGCAGTGCATTTGTCACTCTGTATGATGGGCGCGGCAGACGGAGATTGGCCTCAAAGGACCGTTTTGCGTCGGACGGAGGCCCGCTAACTAATCACACAGAACCTTTTGGGCTCACCCGCCTCTCATATTGACTATTTGTGTGCACGCACTCGGTACCGTATGCGGCCCGCTGGCTGGACCTGTGTTTGCTGAGGCGGTTTGAAATTTTCACTCTGCTCCTGATCAATCGCTTCTCCGGGTCTGGATTGCGCTTGGGAGAATGTGACTTGACTGTCCCTGGCCACTTCCGCAGTTCCTAGGCTGGCTCTATTCAGTTTGTCCGAGCTTCCAGGTCCAGGTTAAGTGAATTGTGTCGCTGCTTTATTAAAGAAGTTTTACTGACTTCTCTTGGCATTTCCTTTAGCGTACCTCCATCTAGTGGCCGCATTGTAGATTGCGTCTTATAATGCGGTGCGTCCAATATATGAAAAAAAAATTACAAAATGGGCCATTCATTGAAGGTGCGCCTCAGAATCCAGTGCGCCTTTTTAGTGTGGGGAAAATACGGTAACTTAAATGTGTTGACAAACCGAATGTCATTTCGCAATCTACCAGCTGATCGCTGAGGACTGAATGGTTCTTCACATGATGGAAAGACCCATTTATAGTACTGCATGGTCCAACTCTGAAAGGAGAGCCATAGTTTGAAGAACCCTCAACCAATCGCAGACTTAAGACTTTTAATGCAGGACTGCGTATCAATTTATTTTATTTTTTTGGTATCCTTTCCATCCATCCTTTTTTCATTTTCCTCCTGCCGTTTGATCGACAAGCGTTGCCAGCTGCTTCTCCATCCCGTCGCACCAGTTAATCCAGTGCACAAGCCCACCCCCACCTTCCGTCTAAGCGCCACGCCTCAGTGTTAGATGGTGTCGAGACAATAAGGCCCCCCCCCCCCCCCGCCCCTCCCCCTTTGTAGGATCTTCATGTGGGCTTAATGCACTGCAGAAGCTGACAAACACTTAAAAAAATTACACACAAGTTCATGCTCATCTCTTCCTTCTGCGGCTCGGACAACCGTCCTACCGACACTGGTCAACAGACGGCCTGTTTGCATAACAGCCGGATGCGCGCTGCTGCCAAGTTCACCACAGATTGTAACCCAGATCCCCGCGGCCGATCGGAATACTGCAGGCTAACTGGCTTGCTCCGTTTAACTTGCAGCCATACTTAACCACCTGACCCTAATGCTCTTATTGAGAGGCTTCGAGTCACTTAGCGCTTGCGAAGAGACCGTTGTGGAATTGATGACAATAAGCTCGCTTATACCGGAGAGCCCTCTGTAAAAAAAAAAAATCCCAAACCTCGGTCTTTGTTTTTATCTTGTCACTGCGTTGACAGGGTTATGCTAGCGTAGTTCGGATTGGGGTTAGCTTGCATCACGCCGGCGTTTCCAGCGTATGGGCCAAAACGAGGGTGGACTGAAAAGTGCCACTTTTTTAGGAGCTGATATTTCGGCACTCCTTCGTCATGGAAAACGCACAAGTTTTGGGTCCATTGACGTTTTGCTTCACCTTCTCGACCAAGATTTGACCACGGGCATTAAACAACGGTTAGAATGAATGATTAAACAGAGCCTGCTATGCTGCGATGAAACCAAGACGAACACGAATTGAATTACAAAGTATAAACACTCGCCAAAACAAACCCTTCCACTGTTTTTTTGTTTTTGTTTTTTTGACGCCTGGGATTCGGACATGATTTGTCAATTGTCAAGTTGAAAGTTTTTGAGCATGACTTAGGTTTTTTTTTTTTTGTGCTGTATCCAGCTGACCAACATTGACGCCTGGGATTCGGACATGATTTGTCAATTGTCAAGTTGAAAGTTTTTGAGCATGACTTAGGTTTTTTTTTTTTTGTGCTGTATCCAGCTGACCAACATTGTTAATGTCACCAAACCTCGAGCAACTATTGATCTGAGCTGTCCATGTTGACATCAGGAATAAATGGGCTAGTCATCACGCCTTGTTCATGCACTTTGCGAAGGAGCCACTGCCTCGAGCAGGATGCACATGCATGTCTCCCCCCCCCTTGGAGTTCCTTAAAGGGAATTTCATGTCCCGAATCCTTTGACTCACATGTGCTCAGTGTCTCCTGACAGTATGTTGGCATCTGTTGCTCTCGGCTCGATCTCCGTCTCGATGACACAAGTCTCATAGGTGCCCCGCCTGTGGTGATTCCTTCGGAGTCAGTCTCCGACAGATAGGAAGACTAAACTTATCAAGCTGTGCGCAATGAAAAAAATAAATTGTTACGCGTATGATCATCCTCTTGCTTCGTAGAATCGAAACACTTTTCTTTATTTTTGGTAGTATTGGTATGGGTGCATGACACACCTTAACTCAACGTGGAAGTTAATGATCGGCCAGCCAGTTTGGCCTCGTCTCAGATTGCACTCTGTTAATGTTTGATATTGCTAAGCTTGCTTTATTGCTTCCTGGGTGCTCATGCAGGCCTTAATGCATTCTCTACCTGCTCTTTATTTTTTGAAGTACTAAACCGAAGTGTGGGTTAGATGAAAATGCTATTCAAAAAAAGGTTCCTTTTTTAATTTTTTTTATTTTTATTTTTTAAAAGGGCTACAAAGCAACAAAATAGTCCAGACGCACAACTATCTTGCCAGATATTTTATACAGTACTATGCACAAGACTCCATGCAAACGTAGCTCTTGTTCTGTAACGCAGGTAGTTTCGGTGTGCCATTTTGTCAGGTTTGCAAATCACATTTCGGCATCGCGCGAGCACATTCTTGAGACATGCGCGTTTACCTGCGCAGCGCACCTCTGCGACCTCCCTCCAACGCTCTCATTGACGCCACAAAAGCAACACAAGACTATTGCCAGCTGTCATTCGGGGACCCTTGAGGAAATCGCTAGCGATGGAATGTGAATGGGTGGGGTTTGCGCTCGACCGTCCTGCCACCGAAACTGTCACTTTTTTATTTTTATTTTTTGCTGTCAATCATCTGGGAGCACATGCAGTTTTTCCCAGAGATGACACGAAATGGACACGCTCAGTACAAATTCTTCACCGGGAGACAATCGGCAGGCGGCGAATGAATCTTTCGCTTTTGTGACAACAGTTTGGATGAAATCTAGAGATGAAAAGTACCAACGGCCCCCCGCTCGCCGCCCCGCCCCTCTGCAGTCTGGACAATGCATTCCAAAATCCCCGCCACGCTGCAAAATCCCTCTCAGCTTGCGTTAGACACCGTATTAAAAGTTGACCCATTTTGTCATGCGCCGTTTGAAATGTCTGGGCAAGCGCCGTCGCGGCGGCGGTGCCGTGGAGAACAAGCGACGTCATTAAACCGCCTCAAGGAAAGAAGTCCGCCGTGAGATTTATTGCCACGTAATCGTATTGGAAGGGGGTGAGACGTAAATATTAATGAGGTCAGTCGGTTCCCCGTCTAGACATAGTCTCTAAATTTGCAAAGCGAAGGGTGGCGTTTGTAAGCTAGGCCCATCGGTCATCACATTACCTGGGAAAGCGTTTTTATTGTCACCAAGATGCATGCTAAATATAAAAGTAGTGACGTAGGTGATAGCCTTTTGTGAAAATGTCTTCTAAAAAAAATATAAATAATGAAATGAGCCCTTCAGATGCCTTTAACCCCCATGCAGTAATTATCCCAAAATTGGACATTTCGGACGATTTTGGACCGTTGGACAAATGGACACCACAGACAAAACGGTGAAAAATGATTCCACGAAGCTGAAATTTTGCATAGGATGTATATCTATGTCTTGGCCAATTCCCACTGAACATTTTGAGGGGTTGAAAGTGAAAAAAAATGAAAAGTGAAAAAAGTTGTTGCACATTGGAAGAGGGACATTTTTGTTCATGCAGCTGCTTAAAAATACTGCATGAGGGTTAAAGAAGAAGTCAACCCCCAAATTTTCTTTACAGCAATTTTTTATGCTCCGCCGCTTTGCATTTGCATTTGCGGAATACGAGTTAAGCAGCAAAATCCACTTTTTGTTGTTGTTGTTGTTTTTTTTGCCATCTCAGGGGGCGGCCATTTTGCCACTTTGTGTCACTTGAAAATGACATCGGTTGCTCAGGGCTCAGGTAACAACAAATCACGGCTCGCCTGTTTTCTATCAAAACGTCAACAATGGAGAACGAGTGCATCTTGTATTTACGTGCGGACATGCGGCCGTTCTCCCTGACGGAGGCTCATTTTTGTATTCCTGGCCTCGTGTCCCTAAATGTTACATTGGCGTGACGCAACCAAACGGCTCATCACTGAAAAAGCGGGAAAGGGACATTAAGTCAAAGTCTCCGGCATTGATGTGCCTCAGCATTTTCACTGTTTGGTGTCAAAAGACGATCCCAAGTGAGGAATTGACACAACACGAGCGTGGAGAGAAGAAGGGGAAAAAAAACAAAACAAAAACGCATCGTCACCAGTCGAGTGAAATGCGGTTGCGTGTGCCCGAATGGGATTTTAATGATCCACTGCACTTCCTGTGTGCTGCATCACATCGTGTCAGCTGGAGAGCGAGAGAGAGAGATGATGCGATTACTTGCCCAGAAGGGGGTCATCAACAAGGGAATTTGATTCAACCTGCCGGACGCTAAGTCCCTGGCATTAGTCGCCGGCTCATCATGCTGTTTGAACACTCTTTCTCCTCCCAGTCTGGATTATTGAGGCATGCCAGCGCTCCTTTAAAGGACTTCACCTGATTCCGACAGTGATGTGAAATCCATAAGAACAGTCGTGGCGACTGCACGGTTGTCTCTCCCGGAGCGGTTCCCCTTCAGCTCATATCCGACGTCGAGGTTTTGTGTTCAGTGTTATTTTGTTCAATGCTTCGGTGAAGCGCTTTGTTAGCGCTACACTTGTTGTGAAAGTGCTAGATGAAGATGTATAGTACAGTCATACTTCCGGTTTTCCGACCATCATCCGTTCCAGAAGGCTGTTCGAAAACCAAAACCGACGCTCTTTTAAAAAAAAAAAAAAAAAAAAAATCTTTATTGAACACAATGGAACGCTCCTCGTCTACCCGAGGAAGCGTCACTTCCTCGTGTAAGGAAGGCGAGAGGAGTCAGATGGTGCATTCAAGTGCGCCCAGTTTGGTCGAGAACTGATTTTCGGCTCGTAATCCAAGGCATAAAAAAAACTAAATTTTTGGTCGAGAACAGAGACGTTCGAAAACCAAGGTTTGACTGTATGATATCCGACGCACAATTTGAGATTTGGTGGTCAACCCCCCCCCCCACCTCCCCCTCCAAAAACAAACAAAACAAAACCACTGAACTGGTAATTCAGGGTTGAGAACTGTTTACACAAATGCCGAGGCATTGCCTAATTATCAAAACAAAAGAGCTAGCTAAATGTGGTTTTGCGGGTTACTCTCATTACACAAACTACCCCCCCCCCCCCCCCCGCACAACCGTTCCGCCATCCGCGCGCGCTTGTTACGAAGAAGAAAAACTATTCTTTCTAAAACTATTCTATCGTACAACTACTCCGTTCAATATCCGTTTCAGAAGTCATTTAGTTTCGGAAGCATTGGCAAGATTTCATTCATTTCGTACAATGTTTGGCTTTGAGGATTATTTTACAGAATATTTATTGTACTCCGAAACAAATATGCACATAGGATGAGAGGAATTCTAAAACGACTGATTTTCGGATTAAAAAAAAAAAAAAATTTCTCCCCCTGATCTGATTCACGGTCTCAGTCAATAGCCAGTTTTCAATCTTTCCAGCGGGTGTTCAATCTTTACATAGTTTAGCCCGCACGGAACTTCTGTTATCCACTCCGTCTGTTTTTGTACTTTACTGCTAGCAAAATTCAAGGTGCAGGGGAAAAGTTGTCTCTGCAGTCTTTGTTGTGGTTGGAAGGAGACACACTTGGTGGCTTGTGCTTGACTGAGGACCCCCCCCCCCCCCCCCTTTTGATAGTTAGAATAATTTGCGGAACAAACAAATGTTATTGTTTGTATTGTTGCATCAATGAAAGTGCCAGATGAGCGGTGATGCGTGGCCTTTGTTTTTAGTGCCTCGGGCGGTGCGTTGGTTCGCACTGCAATCGCGCCGTGGTCGTTGGTTTGACGACCGCAGAGGCAGGCCAACAGTTTAGTGAAGAGATTTACTGTATTCGCATCGCCGATAATTCACTTCCTTGTTTTTTTTTTAGACGTTCCCCCAAAAATCCTCAGAGAGACCCCTGACCATAAATGAGTTTTTCCTTTTGAGTGAGCACATTGCTTAACTCATTGAGATGAATTCTTCTTTTTGTTTGCAGAAACTTGATGTGAAGAGGACCCTTTAAAATTTGGCAGGAAACCGCAGCGACCTCGACGTCGTGGGGGGGGGGATGAAACCGGACGGGCTTACCATGGATCCCGCAGAGCCCACCGAAGCGGCAGCGGCGGAGTCCTCCGTGCCGCAAGATAACGCAGTAGAGCAGCCCGCATCTCTGCCGGAGCAAACCCAGAATGATATTTCGCCCGCAGATGTCGCCAAGACCAACGGCGAACCGGACCAACAAGTCAAACTCGAAGCTGTTGCCTCCAAAAAGCAGACGTCCGCCACAAAAACACAAACTTCCTTCAGATCCAAGACCACCCAACCTTGTGCCGCTGTCTCCCATCGCCCTGTCAATCACGCGCAGTCTTCTGCCAACAATACGAACTCTGGTGCAGCCAAATCATCTGCGGCGGGGGCGGTGCCCAAAAGACCAGTGAGCGTCGCGGACGGTTGTGCCCACCGTCAAGACCCCGACCAGGGTGCTTCACAAGAGGCCCGCAGGAAGTGGCCCATCCCGGACCGCCTCGGGTGCCACTGCAACGTCGGCGACGAATGGTACCAGGCCCGCAACCCTCGGTGGAAGTCGCAATAAGAAGACGGCCGCCGACAATGTGGACGCAGCTCGAGTCAAAAGTTCCGGTAAGTCATGAGATGACTTGTCCGTTTTTTGGGTCATCTTCAAATACAACGTTGTCTTTTATTTTATTTTATTTTTCTGCCTCGTAGCCGCGAGCAGACCGGCTGCATCCACTGGCCACAGACCCTACACTTTAGTTGCTGCCAAAGTTGACAGCGGTGCCGTTCCAAAGACCAGCAGGTATGCGCTCGGTAGCTTTGGATACATTTTTTTTTTTCTTCTTAATTTGTTTGGTAGAAATAACATTGAGAGGTGTCAAAATTCTTGCTTTTCAAAATACAGTCAAACCTCGGCAATCACCCTCCCTTTTGTACATATCCTCTACTTGCGTGTCATTTGATCTCAACTCTCATTGCCACTCTCTGACCGTGGGGAAAAAAAACCCCAAAAACTGAAAATCAAGAGTGGAGAATGAACTGCATTGTGGTTTTTCTGCGTAGTTCGCGAGTCCGATTACACATCCAGAGTGCGAGTCATGTCTGCTTCAATGGCTCTGAGACAGAGGACCTTAAGAGAGTCGGTGTTATTGAAGACTTTGTCATTAAATCCAAGCCTCTGCGGCAAGGGACCGGCCGCCAACGACGTTTTCACCACACCTGCATTTTTGATCAACGGCCTTCCGTCGTCTTATCGGCGCCATAATTGAAGACGTCCTCAACAGATGCCAACAACTGACTTTCATCGTCAGTGACTAATTACCACACCAAGTCGAATATAAAGCATTAGCGATCCGTTGCGGTGTCTTGAAAGGCACTTATAAATAAAATGTATTATTATTATCCCCGATGATGTCATATCCTAAAATGGTGGCGACAATTTGATGAGCCTCGTCATCCCATCGGTGGCTATTTGTCGCAGTTGCCATTTCTTTCGTGATCATAGCTTGACGCATTTCTAGCACGACAGTGGACAGTTGGCTGTCAAACAATGCCTACAGCCTGGGGGGGGGTAAATCTTCCTTAACATGTTTTATTTGGGCTGTAGTTTCTTGTAGCGAGGCAGCAGCTGGCTCATTGAGTTTTGAACGTAACTTACACTTGATCTGAATAGCAGAAGTGAATGTTTCATAATCTTCGACCAGTGCATGTGGACAACTAATGGCCTGCGCCCGGAGTGACTAAAAGCGCATAACCGCTCGTTGCGGGAATGGGATATTTATGTATAGCTTGACATGATTCATTGCCGCTGTTCCGATTTCACTTCCCAGTTGGTGGGAGGTTTCCCTGAATGAGGCCCAACGTCATGTCCGTCATTGAAAGGATTCTCGTCTTGATCGTCAAGGAGATAAACCGGAGATCTTAAGCAGTGAAGCAGCTGGGTTTTTGTTTTTTTTCCTCCCTTGTAACTGAATGTGAGGAGGGGGGACAAAAAAAATATTTGAGTACTATGTCCGTTTTTTTGTCTGAGGAGGAGCCTTTGAATTGGTGAGGTCATTTCTTGACCAAATTGTGCATCTGGCACCAGACACTCACTCTATATGTCAATAATTTAATACTTATTGTGCAGGCGTCTTGACATGCATTATTTATAGTGACTGATCCGTGCGACACATGCATGCATGCATTCTTGTTGACATTGTCCTGAACTTTAACCTCTACAAGGACCTTATATGTGTAGTTGTTAAACTCTTATTTGACTGTGATTTTTTTGGTTTTTTTTTTTTGGTATTGATTTCACTCCATCTGCCAGGAAATGTAATCCAACAGCAATAGAGCAGCCCCCCCCCATGCCCCCCAATCCAGTAATGGTGGATGCTTTATAGGCATCCCTCTATGTGCACGCTTGTCTTAGGTCAAACAGCCGCGATTGAGTTGAACTAGATACAAGCGGGCATATGTTCAATGGAGTATTTTATTTTTGGTGCCACAATTAGTCAATTGACTAAAGTGAGTTATTGGATTTAAAAAAAAAAAAAATTAATGGACAGAATTTGAAAATATCACATTTTAAATCATCATTTTTTAAAAATCCCTCCAATTTTCCTCATCACAAATTTGTCCCCCACCCCCCCCGAGTTGGCGGGATTATACAAAAACTGCTTAACCTACTTCCCAAAAGCTGTTTGGAGGGCTGGGGTGTGGCCAAAGGAAAAATCCATTTTTCTCCACAAGTCTCTCATATCAACAGGGTCTGTCTTATAAAATACATCACTTGGCCTGAATCGGGTTTTTGGCGTCTTTCACAAAGTTCTCAGTCTGCTCCAAAAAAGGCATTCAGTGCCCAATCTTCTTGATAGGAAATGATCCTCTCCTGACACAGTTATCTTTGGGGGCACAAACACCAGACGCCATTATCATTATCATTATTATTACTGTTGGCCACCTCTCGAAAGCTTTTTCTTCCATTTATATTGTATACCAAATGATCAAAAACTCTTTCTGTGCTATTTTGGATGATCTTATTTGTTTGTTTGTATCCCCAGACCCGCTTCTGCTCCCTCATCATCTCGAATGGCAACAGCTGCATCCAGGGCTGGTAGCAGCACCGTTGCAACCAGAGCACCCACAAGCGCAGCGGCTGCTTCCTCAGGATCTCGAGCAGTGCCATCAACGTCGAGAGCTGGTAACGGTGTTGCAGCCAAGCCGCCCAGCAGTGCCGGTAGCAGAACCGCTCCATCTCGAGTTACCACGGTTCCCCCTGCTGGCAGAACCGCAGCAGCACCGCCTCACCCAGCTGCTGCTGCCACCGGGAAGAAAGGTTTGAGCGTTTACACCTTGTTCTGAGAGGAGATCTTAAAATAATGTTTGAAATCATCAATTTTAACACCCTGTAATGCCATTTGTATCATATTTGATACATGCATTTTCATTTATGTAACTCATTCTTTACATTACGTGAAATCATCTGTATCGAATTTGATACTGCAGGTTGAAAATATGATTTTCCCCAAATGATCATTTTCAGATGTAATCTACAGAACGCTTATAAATGTGATACGACAAATATCTAAAACGACATATGGCAAAAATATTTTTGTGAATTTTGTTCTAACGGTTCAGATCCAAAAAAATCAGATTTTTCTGGCTATTCCTTGATGGGTCAGGCACTACACAGTTTCATTATTACAGTTATACGGCAAATTTGATAATCCAAGGCCCCAATATTGCATAAAATTATCACGGTACACCGCCAGGCAAAAAAAAAATAAAAAAAGTATCGCGACTGAAACGCAAAACTGATCCGTTCACAAAAAACATGATTTACTCTGTTGTATTAATGGCAACGGGTTGATAGACAGGTTCGTTGTACCTTCTGCTCTCTACATTTAGTTGTTGTGCCTGCCACTATACATTGCTCGCATAGAGAGCTGAACAAAGGTATATTCATATTTACTAAAAAAAAAATTTTCCCGGAAAATTAAGTTCTACCTAAATGCCGTATGTTTCTCTGTTGGCACCAGATGTCAGTCGGCCACCTTCGACTTCAGTCACGAAAAGGCCCGCTGCTCCATCAGCTGCCACCAAAAAACCGGAACCTTCTCAACCTGGAGCCACCGGAAAGCCCCCTCCTACCTCCAATTGGGCCGCCATTCCCCAAAAAGCGGATCCCAAGGTGTCTCAGAGTAAAGCGCAACAACCTGCAAAACTCGGTTCCGCCAAGTATTACACCGTGGCCTCTCCCAAGGCTCCAGCAGCTAGCAAGCCTCCCCTGGGAAAAAGCCAGCATGCTTCTCCGGCTCACAAATCAACAAACGGCAGCGCCGCGCCGGTGAAGCACATAACCAAACCCACTCAGGCGGTCTTACCCTTTACCGCCGGTGTCAAGAAAACAAAAGATTCCAGAGTCAACCACTCTGTGAGGACACCGAGGGATGCTGGTGCAGCGGTACAAGTAGCAGAACTAATACAGTTTGGACCCCAAGAACCATCTACGGGGACCTCTGTGCCAGAGATGGTCCCGCCCCAGGCTTCTACCCGGGCGGTACCGCAAGTGACTGCTCAGAGCGATTTGGCTGCTCCCTCTCCCCCGCGTAGCCCCGTTACTCCACCCTTCCCAGAAATGCAACCGCCCCGGCAACAAAGCGAAAGCGACGCTCCATCGGCACGACCGGAGCAGGTCGCAACCCCCGTGGAAGTTCCGTCACCCCAAGTAGCCTCTCCGCCAGAGATACCCAGTCAGTCTATTAACGTGACTTCAGATCAGACTCCCTCCACATGCAAACTCGCTACAACAGTTGTAAAGTCCGTCACTCCGGTAGCTCCTCCCAGCCATCTCAACGATGACGAGGACGAAGAGGAAAGAGAGGGAAGCCAGCTGTTGTCGGTCTCCGAAATGAGCGGGACGACGCAAGCAACCGAGGAGTCGCGTCCCGGTTCGGCCGGACTGCTAGGCGGCTCCGCTTGGAGGGCGGGCGGCGCCGTCCCGTCTGAGCTGGACTCGCTTAGCGGGAGCCAGCAGGGGGCGTCGGAGTTGAGTGCTCCCGGCGTCCTGGAGGGCACAGAGAGCATGGACGATCTCGGAGAGGGCAGCCTCAAAGGAGCCATGGAGATGGAAGGAGCCTCCGCGGGGTCGCCGGACTTTCATAAAGTCCCCGAGATCCCCTTTAATGACTACGACGAGGACGACGACGAAGACAGAGTGTGCGACATGGACGTGGGCTCCGAGAAGACCGACGAGCCGCAGAGGCATAGGCACGACAACGACGCGGATGACGACGACGACGACGAAGAGGACGAGGACGTGGAGATGGCGAGCGAAGCGGTAACCGAGAGCGGTCTGGAGAGTTACGGGAACGCCGACGAGGACGACTTTGCGGAGGAAGAAAGACTGGACAACTTAAACAGGTTGGTCCAGCTTCCCCCGCCTCCTCAGGTCCCATCGGCTCCGGGTGCTCAGTGGTACCAACTCAACCAGTTTGCCGACCCCTGGGAAGAGCAAGTTCAACAGCGGCAGCCCCTTGAACCGGTCTCCCAGCCCCCCCTTGTGGAAGCCGCGGTGAGCCCACCGGTAGCCCCCCTGCAAGCGGACTCGGAGACACCGTCCCAATCTCCCGCTCGGGCTTGTCTGGAAACGAGCTCTGATCCTCATCTTCCTGAAAACCGAGATGCGTCTCTGTCTTCCACTCTTAAGGGCGGGGCCAAAATGGGCACCGAACAGTGTATCGCGGGGCCCCTGCAGACTCCGGAGCCGACTTCATTCCCTGTAAGCAGCGAGAGCGTCACTCCAGAGGAACTTGGTGAAGGACGTGCCAAAATTCAAGAAGCCCCCGTCACCTCTCCCCAGCCCGATGCGGTTGCCCATATGGCGAGCGGTGACCACGACTTTAAAGCCCCGAATATGCCGGCGGATGAGGTTCTAAGAGGCGTGGTAAGCGCGCTCACTTCCAACCCTTCGTCAACTTCCGTAACGGAGGATGAAGCCAGCGACACGGAGGGCGAAGCGCTACTTGATGACTCTTTGGAATCTTCGGCCGGGTTGAAGAACAACATAACCTTCGAGGTCCAGCCCCCCGCGGCACAGCGCGGACTCTCCACCGTCGAAGAAGCGGAGGAGTCCGAGGCGACCGGTCTGACCGACGACGCCACCCCGCCTTCGGCGACCTCGCTGGCGTCCTACGGCTTCGACTCCGCAACCACGGCCTCCAACGCCCTGTCCGCCGGCGAGGGCTGCATCAAAAGCCCGGGCATCTTCTCTCTGGAGGAGCTTCCCGAGGAATCCAAGGTGCTCTGTGACCAAGCCCAATCCGGCCTGGCGGAGCAGCAATACATCGAGTGCGCTAATCGGGAAGTAGGTTGTATGGAGCAAGAGCGAGGGTCCGAAGCGACCGAGGAGATGCCAGAAGACGCGCACCCGCCATACTATTCCGCAATCTGTGAAAAGACTGACAACACTTTTGCAGGTAATGTATAGTTAATTATGTCTCGCTGTGCTTGTCCTCAGTGTTTGTCTTTAAAATCGTTGGTGCTGATGATGCAAAAAGGGACAAGTTATTGAGGGGGGGGGGAAGAAAGTATTTCTATTGACATATAAGATCCAACATATGGCTGAGGTTCCTGTATGTGCAATGGCTATTTCGATGTACTCGCCATCAATGCAGGGGCCCCGCCCCGCACTGGCATGATAGATTTGTGGTGCAGCACTTAAGAGATGGCGATGCTTAAAATTGTTTGAAGTGGATTGAATTGCCCAAAAATATGAGAGCTCTTTATCCTAATGCTTTTTACCAAATGACTCATTCATACACTAACATGTCTTGATTTGTATTTTTCTTTTTTGCCGGGGGAGGGGGAGGCTGGGATGGCGGGGCTTCTCTTCCAACACAGGAACTCTACAGTAGCCCCCCCCCCCTCCCATCACTCTTTCTTGCACTTTAAATGTATGAATTTCATTGTACCCACTTTGAATAACAAAACTTAAAATAAAGATACCCTTTTATAACGATCCTATCCTCATTTCTATAGTTCTGTTTCAAGGAGTATTGAGCAGCGGCAATTACTCTACAGTGTTCCCTCAATTTTTGCGGGTGGTACGTTACAATTCCCCTGCAACAGGTGAATCTCCACAAGTACAAGTTGCCATTTTGGGGGGGGGGGGGTTAAACGTCTATTAAGCCATTACAACCCCCCCCCCCCCCCCACACACACACACACGCACACGTTTCCCTCCCTTCGAAACACTTTCGCTTCATAAATGTTAACTTTTAAACCGCGAAATGAATAATAAATGCCAAGTTGTTGATGATTATTAGCTCGCATTCATAAACTAATGGGACGGGAGCGCGCGCTGCGCCGCGGCAGTAGCCGAGGACATGTGGCGACAAAGTAACCCACATTTGGACAAAGCCCCCCCCCTGAATGCTGTTGGAACAGAACTCTGTCGTAAATGGAGGGCCCCGTGTGGATAAGCCACCACGAAAAAGGCTGAAAACTCGAAGAGGATTAGCGACCACGAAAGGCAACAAGAGACTAGTTCGCGGCGGAAGAATACATCGTCACACTGCGCTAATGCTACATTACTGGTCTTGTTGTTTTTCGTCCATTTTTAAAAAATATATTCATGTTAGTCTATTTAGTTCTTTACTATTTATAATCCCGACTTTACTACAGCTTTAGTGTAGTTTGTATCGTAAATCTTCGAGGCAGTTCACGGTTGTATCAGTACTGTAGCACATGACACTCGCTTCTTGCGCCGTGTTACGCCGAAAGCAGTCGTAGCCGACAATCAGACGCTGCCGCTGACATGGTAAACGCGGTTATTTTTGTACAAAAAAAGATTCATTCCGCCTCTGATGTGGCAATTTTACAAAATCTCTGTGTGAAGTCGGCTCTCGATTTAAGTTCTCCACTACCCGCTGCACAAAACAAAAGTCCTTTCCCCCTCCCCCCTCGAGTTTGCCAAGACTTGACAAGCCGCTGGATGATACCTCAGCATTGGATCCAACGGCACCGCTCCAAGCAACAAAGGCCTTGGTAAATGTTTTAACTGTTTGGCCTCCAAGACGACTGCTGACTGTGCTGCAGTTTTTAGGTCGTCTCCACCACATTCTAGGTGTGTTGCCGCCAAATCACAGAAAAAAAAAGAAAAGAAAAAAAAAAGCTTTTGCATTCTTCTAAGGCACCGTACGTCTTAACTGAGCATGTGACTGTAAAATCTTGATTTCCATCGCATCTCTGCTCAGGTTTGCTGAATAGTTTGGCTTTAGGATTTGAATATTTGGAATCGGGGTTCAACGCGGATGCTTTATTTCTGTATTTTGGGTTGAGCCCTTCTTCCTATTGCAGGGGTGGGGAATCACTTTGACCTGGAAGAAAGAAAATGGAATAAGACCTGAAAAGATTCCCCAGCCCTGCACGGATGACTGAGTCTAAAGCCAAGCTATTGTTTCCTCGCGACGCTTTTTCATGTACACAAATGCATGAAGAGCTTCTGCATGTCTTCGTTTGAATTCACGGGTGATTTCAGCTGGTTGCGTACACAGGAAGTTGGCTGTTTATTTATTTTTTTTTACACTCCCCTTGTTGTCTGGGTATTAAAAATGGTTTGCACATTTTTTTTTTGCTCTCTCGTCCCAGGACTTCTGCACTGGTTTCACGATTTTACTCACCTCCTTTTTCCAAATACAAAATGCCATTTTTGCCCACGTTGCAAGCCGACTTTTGCGGAAACGGTTTTGCTTGAGTTTGGTTCCGTTGGCTGTTTTCCCTCCCACTGCCTTTTTTTTTTGTTTTGTTTTTTGCCATGGGCTTTTGTTTTTTGAACCTTTTCACACCGCTCTGCTCACTGTAACCCTTTTTTCACCACACGTAGGTCTCCCCCCGCAACATCATCATCACCACGGAGACCATCGCGGCATGACCCCCCGTCTGACTTGCGCGGACCTGCCGCCCCGCAAGGCCGGGCAGCAGGCGCTCAGCCCGCAGCTGCGGCGCCTGGAGCAGCACCAGAGGCAGCTGATGGAGATGCAGCAGCGGCGGGAGCAGCAGAGCAGACCCCTGGAGGGGGCCGAGCAGGAGAGGAAGAGGACGGAGGAGGAGGAACGGAGGAAGAAGAAGGACGAGGCGGAGGAGGAGATCAAGAGGAACGAGCGGGCGGCGTGGGAAGAAATAGAGGAGGGTGAAATGAGAGAGGGGAGTGGCCAATCGGTGACCGAGGAAGTCAAAGTCATCAATGGGGAGGGCAAAATGTCTGCTGAAGAAGAGGCGGAAAGGCGCGAGCTGGAGTTGCGACTCCTGCAGCAACAGTCCGAGCTCAAGCAGAGGCAGCAGATCCTGCAGTGGCAGCAAGAACTGGAGGAGCAGCCGCCTTCCAGCCGAGCCGTGGTCCTGTCCCCCTCATCGGGCCTGTGCACCATCTACGAAGCCCTGGAGAACAGCGACGAAGAGCCGGACGGCCGCCGTGCGGATCGCAGCTCTCGGGAGAGGAGGATGTCGGCAGACTTGAAAAATCCAAATGGAATCTCCAGCAACGGGGACCACTCCTCCCCCTTGGACTTTGACTGGGGCGTCAAAGTGGACATGGTGCAGCAGCTGATCAATCAGACATTGCTGCTCAACGGAGATGGCTGCTCCTCCCTGCTGCTTCTTCCGGGGGGCGCAGGGGGCACCCTGAGCCCCCTGGAGAGCAGCCTGTGGCCCAGCCTCCTGCCTCCCATCAGCCCTCCCTCGGCCACAGTGACTTCTGTGAGCAGCTTCTCCCCGGAGGCCGCCGGAAGCTCCCCTCAGGGCGAGTGGACAGTCGTGGAGCTGGAGACTCATCACTAAGTTAGGTGGGCGACTCCACGGCTACTCCTTTCACGCAGAGTTGCACCCAGTGCTGGTTTCGTATGTGCTCAACCATTTTTATGGTGCTCGTCGTCATGAGTGTGAGCTGAAGTCCATCCAAGCTGACTGGATTGGTTCCCACTCGCACCGTCGGGACAATTCGGCATCAGGTTCATGTACTAGTATGCTCCGCGCTCGGGCCAAAGCCATGTCTAATGTAACGAGACGGCTTTGGAGCCAAGGTACAATGTCAAAGTGAGGGAAGGGAAGCTTCACTTTGTCAAGACCACAGTCCTGGCTAATGGGGGGGGAATGCTTTGCTGCCATCTTGTGGCATCTGAGGGAACCATTATACAGTTTAGCGGGTGTTAATTACTTAAAAAAATAACAAATAAAGTCCCAATTTTTGGTGAACATGATCATGGTGGAACGCTGTACTACAAGCACAACTGCATGTTACTTGCTAGGCAAAACTATGCATGAGTTGACATTGGTGAACAACGAGTACTTACTTACTTTCACAGTGCAGAGGTCGTGGATTCAATCCCCCGCTCCGGCCTCCCTGTGTGGAGTTGGCATGTTCTACCCGGGCCCGCGTGGGATTTCTCCGGGTACTCCGGTTTCCTCCCACATTCCAAAAACATGCGTGGCAGGCTGATTGAACACTCCAAATTGTCCCCTAGGTGTGAGAGTGAGCGCGGATGGTTGTTCGTCTCTGTGTGCCCTGTGATTGGCTGGCAACCGGTTCAGGGTGTCCCCCGCCTACTGCCCGAAGACAGCTGGGATAGGCTCCAGCACCCCCCCCCCCCCGCGACCCTTGTGAGGATAAAGCGGTTCGGAAAATGAATGAATGAATGTCACTAGTAGTACCGCTTGCACTTAGTTTCGCCTCATGAACATGAAATGTGAGCAAAAGAGCATCCTAGTACAAACCGCTTTTGATAATTTCATCTCAAGTGAACTTAACATTCCTGATTTTGCAATGTGAAAGGCAAATTCGACACACGACTGTGAGGCAGACGTGCTGTCGCAGGCCAGGTGACGCTGACCGTCGTCACCTGGCATGAACATTCAGCCGCCGCATTTGAAGGTGCTGCAGATTCCAAACGGTCGGTAAGATCACCAACGGAAATACAAGCAGGTCCAAAGTGTAACGGTGACTGGAGTCTCCGCTTACTTCACTTGTAGCGTATTCTTTTTTTTCCCTTGGCTAAACACTCATCGTTGAGACTGCTCCCTCTTATATGGAAGTGTTCCAAAAAAGCCAAAGAAAAAAGCAAAAGGCTTGTGTGACACCGTGCATGATGGCCGTTCAAATGTTGAAGGATTATCTTTGCAAAGACTAAAGTATTGATCCTGGTGTTGGTTCTTGTGATAATGTGTACCTCATGTTGTGACTGCTTTACGGAGACTAAACAAAAAAAGGATATTCTTCCATCTGGTACCGTAAATGTAATGCCTCATGTCTCCGCCATAGATGCACATAAACTAGATCCGATTGTAAATTGTTTGTGTAGAGTTTAGAGGAAGCAAAGACACTGGAAATGACTTTGTCATGCATCGAGCTTAAGAGCGTTTTTGTCTTACTTTTGCCATTTGTCCACCAAAGGTCAGTAGGCGTAAATGTTTCCCCTTTGAAACATCTGTCGGGCACTGATGTTACTTATTTGTGTGTATTTTTTGATTTTTTGTTGTTGTTTTTTTTTAATAATAAAATCCAGATCTTAAGGTCCATGTAGTATTACACTGTTCTCACGAAGACAATTCAGTGCACTAGCAGAATAACTAACTGTCTTATGAGCAAATTTAAATTGATAAGAATGAAGTAGTAATGTGAAATAAGTCAGAATTTCGCATTTCTGAGAATTGTAATGTGAAGGAAAATATCATGGTATGTACACGATGAAAGTTGCAAGAGTAGAAATTGTAATTAAAATAAATCAAGAGAAATAGTCAAATAGTCCTTTGCAAACTTACAATTGTTGGGCCTTCACATGTGTTTTGTCATTGTTTAATTTTGTGTCGAAAGCTGCTGTTTGTGTGCCGTGTTTATTTTCCCTGAAGTACGAGTGGGAAGCTTTTCTGCTCTTGTCATTTTCATCGAGGGAAAATTCCTTGTGAGTCCTGTTTTTGCTTCTTTATGTATCTTAAATGTATTTTCAAGTAAAATCCAATGAAGGATGTTGATAGTGCTGGTCAAAAGTAGATTTTGATCAGAGATGGCTTTTTTTGGGGGTGAAGGGGGGGGTCATTTTGTTTTCAAATTTTACATATAAAAGTTTGCTCAATATGGATGTTACCATGCGTTGTAATTCTATGAAAAAAAAAATCTGCCTGTTGCTCACCCTAACCCTTATTTCCTAAAATATTACTATATATATTGCTCTCGGAAAACCTGATGCGCAAGAGGAGAAAAAAGGGGTTCGATTTGCAGTCAGATTTAAAAAATGTGTTGACCAATGTCACCACAGATAAATTGACTCTTGTGGGCGCAAGGTTTGCCACACTGGATTTGATTTGCACCGACTTGCTAATCCGATGAAGGGCTTTTAAAATATTGACTGAAGCAAACTGGGAATTTTAAATTGAAATTTGAAGCGCATGTGGATCAGGCTGCATTTTGTTTTTTTTTTTTGTTTTGTTTTTTTAATGCTGTAAATTTGTGAATGTGTAATTATATCATGGTGAGGTTTAATGTAAATGTTTTTTATAAGAACTCCACAATGTCTTCTTTTTTTTTTTCTTTCTTCTTTTTAACAATGAAATGTGAGCCAAGTACTTTTTAAAAGGGATTTGAAACTCCCAAGCACCATGAAAATGCTAATTTACTTTATGCCTTTTTTTCCCCCCTATCTGACAAATTGAGACAGGAAATTGTGGGCAGGGTGTAAACAGCGGGGGACTTCCATTGTATTAAAGCACACATTTAAACGACAACGTGACATTTGTTAAGCAACTTTTCAAAAGAGCATGATGTAAAAATGTAATGTAAAAATTGTGATCACGAAATATACTACTCACAAAAGTGAGGGATATTAATTAGGCTTTTAGTTGAAATTTATGGAAAATTTAAAAAGTTCATGCTACGGGGAAATTCAAACAACTTTATTAAATTAAAACTCCACATTTATCCAAACCGTTCCAAATCTCGCATTCAACATTTTAATCTCGATTATGCAGAATTTTAGTTCAGAAACTGCATTTCCCCACCTTAAATATCCTTCCAATATATTAGTCAGAAAACTTGATGACAAACAGCACCGAAAACGGACTAATGACTTCCAATGTTGAACACGTCGTCAAATCCCGCTTGTGATGAATAAGAGTCCCTGATTTAAAACCTTGACAACGGCGCTATACCATCCTGGGAACATCGGATGTGTTCCCAACGGAGATGACTGATGACATCAGCAGCTGCAGCAGGTGGTCGGTGGCTGTATGGCTTGATGGCTCTTGGCTGCCCATAAACAGCAGCTTCTCGAAGGCGCCCTCGGGAACTTCACACTCCAGCCTTAGGAAAAGAATACCACTCAGAAGGTAGCAAAGTTGATTTTATCCCCCCCCCACCCCCCAAAACCCCTTACACCAGAGACATCAACAATACACAGGTTACCATCCTGACCGCCAAGTACAACTTGTCAAATCAATGTTACGATATCTAAAAGGGGGAAAAAAACAAATCTCTGAAAATGGCTCCCGGTTTCTCTCTGCATGCTCGTGACTCATCAGCTACGGGTGAGTACACAATTTTGCTTTTAAAGAAAATAGAAATTGTTTTAACTTTTCACACCCGTATAGCAGTGAAGAATTTCAAAATGCGGTGTTAAGGTGACTGACTTGAGGAAGTCTCCAAGATCACGTCATTGAGGGTGAGTGCTATTTTTTTTTTTTTTTACAGCGGTGAACCCAAGAGTGGGCAAACTCTAAGGGCTACTCCCTCCTTTCCTTAATTTGTTTTTTTTTTTAAATTTTTAAAATATTGTCGAACTGAAAATTGTGGCAAAAATTTCCCAATTGTGGGTCAAAAATGGACCAATCGCCACTGAGGTTAATTGGACCCATTTTTTGGGTTATTCATTTAATCCCAAAAACTGTCAAAAGGGGTCACTCTATTTTTTTTTTACCCATAACTGGATTATTTTTGTCCCAATTGGTTAAATGGGAGTCTGTACACATGCCCCACCACTCATTAACCCAGAATAAAGTTCAGCTGTTCTGCTCATGACCAAAATTACCCACAGTGAGGCAGGGTGGTGTCATCATACAGTCTCAAATAAAAGTTTTTACTTTTCAATTGAGGTGTCCAGGCTATAGATGACATTAGTGGTAGAAAAATAATTTGAAGGGATCTAGCTTGTCTCCTAAAACCCTTGTGTTTGAGCAGGGGTAGGTAGACTGAATACCCGCTATATTACCAGTCAAAAATGGTCTCCGATTTGGGGTCAGGTTTCAACTGCACCCACTGACCAATGGACCACATCCGCACAGTTTTGGAATCTGGGTTGTCATTGTCTGTGTGCAAGTTGGGAATATCCTCGTAGCACAGGAAGTAGCTGGGCAAAAGGAAAAAAAATTAAAAAGCGGCCTTTATTAAAAAAAACAAAAGGAAGGAATGAGAAAATAAGACTCACTAATCTGTCTCAGGGTTGCCGTCTTCGTCTTTTGCACCGTTAAGGTGCTTCACGTTCCAGCGCATGCGCTTAAACACGCCGGTGTTGATTCTGGCCAGGTAGGGCGTGGGCTTGCAGTAGCGGAATGCGGTGACACTCAGCTGCAGCTGGTCTAGCTCTATGCAGCCGATGCAGAAGTGAGACATGCTGGTGACAAAAGTGAGAAAGTTGGCTACAGTATATCAATGACTAATAGGTGTTGGATCTTTGCAACAAGCATGCGTATTCAGATGGATGCTGAGATGCCCGTTTGTCAGGTTTACACATTGGGCCGCAACCTCCTAGGTTTCCAATTTCATATTTTTCCCACAAATCGATACTATTGGTCAGTCCACACATGCGGGGGGTGACTTTGACAAATAATTTTAAAGCAGGGGTGTCAAACTCATTTTTGTCACGGGCCACTTTAGTGTTCCATCTTCCCTCGGAGGGCCATTAGGACAGTGAAACCGAATAAATGTTTAATCATCGTATCATTACTTGTACACAACAAATATAATTGTTGGTTTACTGTTTGTTGTTTATTCAATTATTGTCCAAGTGAGTGTGAATGGGGTAAAAAAAAAAAAAAAGATTGCAAAAACTCAACATTATTTATTACACATGACAATTTGGTCCAGATTTGAGCAAGGATCATGTGTGTCAACTTCCATGATGATGAATTCCTTTCGCGGGCCACATAAAACATAATGGCGGGCGGGATCTGGCCCCCGAGCCTTGAGTTTGACACCTGCGTTTTTAAAGTGTTTTGAAAATGCGTTGCTCTCATTAGCTTCACAAACATGCCGTTTCGGGGGTCTCCTGAAAGGTGGTGATTTTGGCGGTAGAAGGATTCCACCAAATGCCAACGTTGATGGTGACAGTCAATAATTGACATTGTAGAATACAGGAAAAATGAGAACAACTGGCTTGTAATTTTATTTCCTCTCTTGATTCGTATTTGCGTGTATACACAAATATGGCTGACTGCGTGAGTTTGTGTGTTGGCAGGCATACTTGTCAGGCTCGGATTCGTCCAAAGTGAGGAGATTGTTGCTGGCAAAGGTCAGTACCAGATGTTCCAATGTGTCACACATTTCCTGAGAGAACTCCATCAGCTGTACAAACTCCAGCAGGCACACACAAATTTGTCAAAAGGTTATTGTTTTCAGCAGTATGTTTTGTCAAAATACAGCGGACCGATTGTTGTGATCGAGTGACGACATACCCATAGTACTGTTATATTTGTCATTCCCAATCACTCTAAACCAGGGGTCGTCAACCCAAAATGTTCAAAGAGCCATATAGGAAAAAACAAATATGTCTGGAGCCGCAAAAAAATAAAAGCCTTATATATATAAAACTTAAAATGGAGGAAACGCATCCTGTATGTATGTAGGAGACTGGACTGTCTCAGAATTGTTTATGTTGTTCATTCCTTTGTTGTGTGTTCACAAACGCCCCCCATTGAATTTATTTTGTAATTTACTCGCTTGATTTGTTTTGTTTTGGTGCATTATTTTTTGCTTTTCTTAGTGTCGGTGAAGTCTTCATGAATTTCCGTTTTTCGGAGGCTGTCTTTGAACGCCTCTTGAGTCGAACGAGAAGAGAGAAGGCACGGAGTCAGACGCAGGCGTGTCTGCGTTTGTCGAGACTGTCAAAAGCATAAATAAAGTGTACGTTTTTAAAAACCCACACCACAGCTCCTTTTTTGGAGCTGCAAAACATGTATTTATGTCTATTTGAGCTATATTCGCCTACTATCAAAATCTTTTTCCATTTTCAAACATTTTTTTATAAAGCTCCAGGGAGCCACTAGATGTCACTAAAGAGCCGCATGCGGTTCTGGAGCCGCGTGTCGCCGACCCACCGCTCTAAACAGTTTGGTTAAATAAATTAATTAAATAATATCTCTATATCCAGTCAATCGCAGTGCAACCATTCACACGTACGGACAATTTGGAACAGTAGACACAAGGTAGTCCGCAAGCGTATGAGCAAACCCGCTTGTTCTTAAAATGGCTCACCAATGATAAGGCTTTGTGATTTTGCAAGAATGTTATCCAAGTGAAAATATCAACACCAATTTGGAATAAAGGTTTGGCATAATTAGTTTCTCAAATCGTTGCTCGCCAGAAATCATTCCACTGATTAGTGTCATAGCATTGATGAATAGCTCAGCTAATTATTAATAGTCACTTATGACAAGTGTGGAACAAAGTCATTGGTCTTTGGACTAATCTGTACCCACGGCGTAGCTCACTCTCAAAAAACCCCAAAAAAACAACAACAACAACCCTAAAACGGCCTTCAACGCGCATGAAGTATGAATCTTGAGTTTTGTACCATGTCAGGGGGCAGCTGCATGGTTCTGGCTGTAGATTCCAGGAAGTTAAAGTACGGCTCGCAGGCGAAGGCGAAACTCCTCAACACGGCGACTTCAAGTCCCGATTGCTTGAACAGATAAGTGCAGTTGTGCCAATATGTCAGAATAGAACCCCCATGCGATTGTCGAGACGGCCTCTTGTGAGACTTCAGGATAAATGTAAACGTCCTGACACATCCAAATGGTCTTCCAACCGAGACATCCACTCACCGGTGACCACCCGACCCTTTGCCACACTTGCGCCGAGTCTCCGGGCAGAAGGTTGACCGTCATTGCTTCAGCATCATTTGCTGACATTCTCAAAAGGATTGTTGGTAAATGGTCTAGACTGGAAAACAAAACCCCCCAAAAAAAAAATAATTGTGAAGGAGCGCAATATATTTTGTTTAAAATACCAGTAGCGTCTCTCTAATTATTTCGGCAGCCTTCCTTCTGCGGAACCACACGGACTTAGTCTTGTTGCGGTGTCTTGTAAGATGACAATACGCTCTTTCATTCTTTGTCTAATATCATCAAAGACATATGACATCAACAACACCAACTGCAAAAATGTGAAATCTATCCTAATGTGGCAAGTCTCAAAATGTGCCGTGAGTGGCACAAGTGGGACATAGGCCTTCTCTAGTGGTATGTAGGCAAAAAACAAACCAAACAAACATGTTAGTGTCCATGTTAAAGTGGTGAGGCCCCTTAGTGCCCACAACGGTCATCTTTCCAGTTAAGCTTTTTTTTTTCCCCCCACCTCATAGTTCACAGATCGTCGTCCAAAGGTTAACATTTATTCTTACAAACTGCTCTCATCAACTTAACTCCCATCCGTAAAGCCATATTGGGCTCCACTGACTCCCATTAGTGCCCACAACGGTAACCCCCAAACCAGGGGTGTCTTCTCATCATTGTATGTGGCCCGCGAAAGCTAATCATCCGTGTCAAATTCCGTGATCCTTGCTTCAATCTGTACCAAAATCTCCCCGTAATAAATAACCATTTTGCAATAAGTTCACATTGATCGTCGTCCATTTTTTTGTGTGTGTAATAATACGAAGGTTATTTATGTTTTAACGCTGAAGAAACTTAACATTAACCTTTCGGTGGGGCTGTCTAAACCTTAAATACAATGAATCGGTGTGGGATCCCTGGGTATGAAATTCATCAAAGCAAATCGCCAAAGACCCGAATGGCCTCTGTTGTTTATGTTGATCAAAGGAAGCCCTTCCGCATATGGCTCTGCCGATGAGCCAATATCAAAAGATTTCCTGTTTCAAAGTCAGCAGGAGAATATTGCGGTCGGGGTCTCGCCGCTTCGTTTTCCAAGCCGGCTGCCATTGAGCACGGTTTGACTTTTCGAGAAGTAAGCGAAGCGGTCTCCCAAGTCCCAAATCCCCCCCAAGTTGCCAGATCTTCAGTCTGGCAGGATGGACCCGGTTTTTCGCCACTACTCGTGACCCCATTTTTGTGTGATCATGTCATGCAAGGTCTGTTTGAGCTCTCAAAAATGTAGAAAGGTAGCCTGCTTCTCTCAAGTAATTTCAAGGTCATTCAAACCAAGTTACATCAAGTTTGTACAATGTTGAAGAGAATGTTGCGGTACTAGCATTTTTATTTTATTTTTTATTTTTTTTAGCATTCAGAATGAATCCTGAATGAATTCATCTAAATGCTTGTGGCGTTTCTTCGTTATATTTGGGTCTACACTTAACACTGAGGCCTTGTTTTGTTTGCAACAAGGGGTCCATGATGCTCTCTTTAAAGTCTTTATAATGCCGTAAGTTCCTAAATTCTTGAATATGTTGACATTTAAACACCATTTTTTTTTTCCCAAGCTCTTCGGTAAAAAAATATTTTAAAAAAATAATTGTTTTGTCACGTACCGATCTACTGCGAGTTGTGACGAACATCTGGAGAATCAAAATCCTCAGCGCATCCTGGATTACAACACCTACAAAGGGGACTGTGGACCACCTGGACTGGGTAAGCACAAGTATGCATCAAATTGTTCTTTGGTTTAGTTTTACTGCACTATCACTTATGCAAGTAGTAATTGTCGAGTATTTTAATTTTTGTATTGGTTTAAATTACGGTTGGAAATTGTGATGAGCGGTCGAATAATTATGTCACAAGGCTTGTTGTTTATGATGAAGTCACGTTGCAAATGATGTCACTGGATGTTTATATGACAAGATGAATACTAAATGATGTCAGTAGGCTTTCTAATGATGACGTTTCGGGAGGAATGAAATGCGGTTAAGCGATCAAAGTGTTCACTGAGAATGGCGGAGCGCTACTTGGGCCGAGAGCCTTTGCGCTCAAGTGAAGGTCAGATATTGCCAACGGTATGTGATGACGATTATTTCTTGTGCAATTTTGGGAAAAAAAACAACAAAAACATTCTGAACCATCTCATTTGTAATTCAACTCAATTCTCTTTTGTCTTTGATTCAAGGTGACCAACCAAACCCCAAATTCCTCTTCATCACCAAGGCACCAAAACCGAGATGACACGCATGCTAAGTGCACATCATAATAGTCTCCGCCTGATGCTCTTTTATAAAATGGAAATAATTGTCAATTGAAGTTGTACATATTCAAAACAGTGATGATCTTGTTGTTCAGGTGTCAATATTTACTGTTAAAATTAAACTGGGGTGGTATGTGCTTTGCTCCCTTCTGCTTGTGTTTTCAATAAATGTATATTCCATCCAAATCGGTGTTATGAATTATTGACCTACTCAAGGCTGTAGTTACCTCATACTCAAGTAACTGACATGCTTAGAATACGGCATGCTTTGTTTATCCCATGAATGTATATTTAAAATTATTTCCTTTTTTTTTTTTTTTTCATTCAAACATCCGCACCTGATTGAACCCAGCATTGAATGACGATGGCCAAAAAGCTTTCTTTTTCCCAAATCTGGGAATCAATTTGCATTAACCCTTTCATGCACCGTGTAACCTGATAACATGATAAGCTGTCCACTGTGGTAGCCGCTGTCCCTGAAAGGGTAAAAAAATATATACAAAAGTGTTAAATTTGTAGTTAGCTGAAAACTGGATGTATCGCACCCTTATGAGAATAAGTACTTTGGAAAATGAATGAATGGATGTTTCAGGTGAAGTGTACTGAACTGAATGCTTAATTGTGTACAAATATTTCAAAGCAAAGTATAATGTTTTCTTTTTTTAATAAGAACTCTCCCCCCGCCCCAAATTTTTTCTTACAAAATTACAAAAGGTCAACTTTAAAGTATCTCAATCTTAGCATAACACAACTGTATGTTAATTATTTCTAGACAAGAGGTTGTAAGCAAACTGTAAACAGTGCAAAATGTCAATGTTTCAAAGCCAAACAGACTTAAAAGACAAAATGTCATTTTCGACACTAATACTGAAACAAACATGAGGTAAGCAGTCTTGTGACTATAACGCGGTTCTGCTGATGGAGATATTGGCATCCAAAGCCCCCCCTCACATGACTGGGAAATCCCGCTTGAGCTATATCTAACTCTTGAGCCCCCTTGTCCAAACCTATACTCATTTACAACAGAACAATATCCTCCTCAAACCTGACTGAGTCTCAAGTCCAGCTGAGGTGAGATGTCCTCCTGGGACATGAGCAGCTTTAGAAATTGGTCGGTGGCTGTGCGGCTGGACGGCTCTTGTATCCCCAGAAACAGCAGTTTATCGAAAGCGCCCTCTGGAACGTCGCAAAGCACCCTGAAACGCAACGCATTCACAAATAAATCTGATATGAATAAAGATGATGATTTTGAGGAAGGGGGGGTCAGCACGACCACTGAATTCGGATCCGAACTTTATACGAATCACCAGTGACATGCGCGCCGCTCATCTAACGCACCGATTTGAAGGAGAATGTATTTAATAATTTAATCCAAATACTGTAAAGTGAGTGATTGTGGATCAGCGTTGCCCAACGCGCATGCTTGCGAGTCACCTAAACGGATTTCACGACAGGTATGGATCAAATAAAATGTGATTTAAAATCTTAAGTCATAGCGCCGGATGACTGTCGTCGTTTGTCATGACTGTAATACATTCAAACATCGAGCACCCATCAGCATGCGGAAATGCTCCTCAGTGACAAAGAGTCTGCCGGCTCTGAATTCTGTTTCGCCAAGTAATAAAATATGATATCAATGTTCAGCCGTCAGTGTAATGTAGGGGCACATGATGGCTCTTGGGGCAGTCAGTGAGCACAACAGCCTCTGCACCGTCAAGAGGAAAGTTTTTTTTTTTTTTATTTAAGTGTTTTGAAGAATATGCACTCAGCACTTTGACAGGGAATGTCGCCGTCCACCCAGAATACGTTCCGTGAGGGTCAGTACTGTACATGAGTGGATGGGAGGATTTGTGCTTCCAAAAAAGTGTGCGGCTATGTGACTTTCTAACATGAAGAATGACGGAAGAATATACCCCGAAGATCTTTTATGTATTACTGTCCTTACCAATCAATGATGCTCTCCGTGTTGGGGTCAGGCTTCACCTGCACCCACTGACCAATGTACCACATCTGCACCACTATGGGATCAAATGTGTCACTATCTGCGTCCATATTTGGAAGTTCTTCATAGCACAAGTAGTAACTGGGGGGGGAGAAGCCAGCCACTTTTATTAAAACAAAAACAAACAAACAAAAAAAGGGAAGTGCACAGGTATGGAACAGGTATGAAAATAAGACTTACTACTTTTCGTGCCCTCCATCAAGTCTCTCCACGTTCCAGCGCATGCGCTTGAACACGCCGGTGTTGACCCTTGCCAGGTACGGCGTGGGCTTACAGTAGCGGAACATGGTCACACTCAGTCTCAGTCGCTGCAGCTCTATTTGGCCGATGCAGAAGTGAGACATACTGCGGACAAGAGAATAGAATGGTCCATGAAATAGTGATGGCCGTTTAGTGTTAGAGTGAAAGCTCCACAGCCGAACAAATTATAAGTTAAGCAGTTTTGAAGTCAACCAAAATTTATTTTATTCATGTGTGACAGTTAATGCCTGTTAACACAATGAGCAACGCAGCCGAACGCGACTTAAGTGAACAGTGCATAAAAAAATTCAAGTTGGCGGTTCTTTGTGTGTATGGATAGATACTTACCCCAAATCCAATTGTGTAAAATGTCAATAAAGAGAGCCCAGACTGTCGAGCAACTGCAGTTGAACATCGAGCAAGGATGGGAACAAATCCCATCTACAAAGCTTCAAGAATTAGTGTCCTTAGTTCCTTAATGCGTTTTGAGTGTGGTGGTTAAAAGGAAAGGTGATTTAACAGAGCGGTAAACACGTCCCTGTCCTTGCTTTTTTTTTTTTGGAATGTGGTGCAGGCATGAAGTTTAAAATGAGAGAATATTTGAGGGGGAAAAAAAAGTTGATCACTTTGAACATGAAACATCTTGTCTTGGTCGTGTTTCCAATTAAGTATAGGTCGGAAAAGACCCCCGTGTTCTGTTTTTACGTTTTACACAGCGGCCCGATTGAATTGAAATTAGCGTGTGAGTTGTGTGAGTCTGTATGCGCGTTTACTTGTCAGGATCTGTCTCGTCCAAAGTGAGCAGATTGCAGCTGGCATAGTCCAACACCAGACGTTGCAATACATCACACAGTTCCTGAGAGAACTCCAACAGCTGCACATCACACACACACACACACACACACACAGTATAGTATATTCAATACATAAATATGTCCACACTGTGACTTCAGGATACTACTATAGACAGGTTGTAGTGTAGTTTGCAGTGGTTCAGAACTGCACTCATACACAGAACTAATATTATCCAAACAGTCATGACATGGGGTCTTTTGTTTGCGACTGTTGCAAGTTGGATGAGTAGTTGGCACGGCAACCTCACAGTTCTGAGGGTTGGGGTTCGATTGTTGATTCCGGCCCACCTAGGTGGAGTTGTGTTCTCTGTGTGCTTGCGTGGGCTTTCTCCGGGCACTCTGACTTCTTCCCACATTTAAAAAAAAAAAAAAAAATAGCACAATATGTACGTGGGAGTTTTTAAATTGTCCATACAGGTGAATGGTTGTTTGTCCGGATGTGCAATCTGATTGGCTGGCAACTGGTCCAGGGTGTAGCCAACCTTCAGGGTTACCAAGTAGTTGGTTAGCATGAAAATATGGTATCAACTAGTGATCCGCTCAAGACAGCACTATTCTAGCCCAAGAATTGGAAACCAAATTACTCGGAGAAAACCCACGCACGCACGCATGAGGAAGACATGCAAACCCCACACGGAAGGCCGGGCCCCCAGAATCACCGTTGTACTGTGAGGCACACATGTTAACCACTCACTCACCGCGCCGCCCATGATGTCTTCATTATTGCGTTAGCGTTGGGTTAGTGACTCCAGCACATTCCAATTTGCATACAAATTCAGCATACCGGTACTCCGAAAGAAGGGAACTCCGCCATAAAACTGAGTACCCCCCAAGCTGTGACTACAAAATACTAATAATAAGTAACATGAATGAGATGCGTACCTTGTCATCAGGGCAAACATCTTGGTTCTGGCTGTGGATTCCAGGAAGCTGAAGTAAGGCTGACATGCACGGATGAACGTCCTCAGCACTATGACCCAAGGCCCACTGTCTTTTTTTGCCTCACTGCAGTAGAACACAGACTGTATAAACTCATTTATATATATATATATAATTTTTTTAATGTGTATTTTATCCAAACAAAACCCTTTACCATTTGGCAATTTCTTTGTGCAAGTTATCTGCTTGGGTGATGGGAAACTGGACCTGCAGGTCAATAGAACTGAGGTTCAACGTGGTCCTGCTTACTGGCATGCAGCTGCTTGATGTTGGATGGCCACTCTGGGGCGCCAGAGCCTCTGAAAAGAAGATTGTATTTGCATTGAATTAAATTATTCTAGCTTAGTTGTTCACTTGGTTGGAGGCTAGAATTACATGTACGCATCTCTCGTTGATCCTAAATGACCTGAAAGCGATACTGAGGTAAAGTAGAAGTATCCTTTGAAGTTTGTCACCTTCCATAATATTAGCCTACTTGAAATACAGTAAGTCTAGCTACCGGTATATCTCAGTGTTGAAGGTAATTTTCTCAGAAAAACTTGCAAGACCCTGGTAAGTGATTTTTTTTTTTACATGTTTTAAGGTAACTGCTGAAAACGTGTGCAAACACTGAGGAGAATCGTGCTATAACAAAAACTGGTTTAAATCATAACATTGGTTTTGATTTAAAAGATGTGAGTGCCTGTGATTTAACGACAAAAACATGGCAGGATTGTCAAGGAAGAAGTGGATAGCCATGTCGAAGACATGGGCGACACAATGTTGATATTTTGAAAATCTTGGCAGCCAGACGGCTGGTTCTCGTTTACACAGACCGAAATATTTGTTGTGGATGTAGTCATAATAAAAATGATTGACAGTTTCGAGTTAACCACGGTGTGGTTCGGTTCCAAGGCATACCCCCAAAGCATCCGAGAGCAGAAAGAACGGTCGTAATTTAAAATCTGGTTATGCATGCCATTATTTTTAATTGGCAGGGTTGTAAACAACTCTTTTATGGTGTCCTATTTACGAGACATTTTCATTTGACAGGAACTTTCAAGTCAACTTATTTTTCAAAAAGTGAGTGGTTAAAATTTTGATTGTGTCCTCATATATTTTATGTTTTATTTAGTTAACTTAAGTGCTTTGCGTGCTTGCTAGTGTCTGAAGCTCACATACTGTTTGGCCTGGCCACCACAATAAACATAAGCCTCAACACACTTAGAATAATTAAACCATTTAACTTTGGACTCAGCCGGTTTAATACAAATTAATATAACCGACCAAGTTGGATGGAAAATATTTGAATGCCAATATTTCTGTGACTTTATGGAGACATATGAGGCACTTCATCCTGGCGGTGGAATACGCATAAAAAAATTCAAATTATTACTCACAGAGGATGTCTAATAAAACACTCTATACCCTCTTAAAAGTAACCATTGCATAGTTACTGACTTTCGTGTATGGTGCACTTATTTTGAGACACAAATAAAAGTTGCAGACTTTCTTGATACAAATTGCTCATACTCTTGAGTCACATTTTAATTTGTTCTCTTACTTTCTTGATGGTCGTTTTTGTATTATGATATACTAGACTGTTGTTGTGTGTTTACTTTTTGTACAATTGATTAATATCTGTTCTCCATTCTGGGTTAGATGCGTGTCTTTTGTTTGTAAATGAACGGTGTTGTTTTATGGATACTGTGAATACACTTTTAATCAACATAAAACACACTTTTATCACACATTGTGGTATGTATTCTTTGGGTCCATATTAAAGTCCATCAATTTTGTGTGTATTTTGTACAAGCGTCAGTGAATGAGTGTGAAATTTGACGACAAATGCCGATGATCCAGTGTGACATCCATGGTGGTCGCCCACTCACCGCAGACCTCCTGCGGTACGTGCGCTGACTGTCCAACCACTATATCTTCGACGTCTGTCCTGTTTGTTGACATTCTCGTGACGCTCTTCCAAATGGTCTTGTGTATCTGATTGAACAAAAATACATATTATAATAATTGAACGAGGCGGGAACGGGACGTCTCGCGCAACGCTAGCGGCTAAGCTAACGGCTTATAACACTCATGTAATGACAACACAGTGCTAGCCGAAGCTACCGTCGGAAAAAATGCAAAACTGAAACAATCTCCCAAAAAACAAACTGGAAAAGAAGACCAAATTAAATAGTTAACAGTTACATATGTATCGTCTATTTATGTGTATTGTCGAATAAATACAACAATAATGAAATGACCTAAAATGCCGCCGAGGCTATTTCAACGAAGAAATCGATGCTTGCTCCAATTAGCGGCTGGGGTACGAAGGGTGAAGGTTCGAAGGTAATGGGCGTCCGAATTAAGAAAAAAAATTTAAAAACAAAATCTATGGAACGCTGTTGCACTTTTAATCATCTGATTATTTTATATTGTCTATTATTTTAGGACCTTGCCCACAAATGTTTGTCATGTATTTTTACTTTTTAAATGAGTATGCTGGTAATATCAAAAGATACACTTAAGTGTGTTACTTTTATTATAAGTATTTTTGCAAATAATAATATCAACAATGGTTTTCCCAAAGAAAATTTGACCAAACTTGTGAATCACTTGTTTGATTCACAGCATAATTGCCAAGTCATTTTTTGACTCCTGCTGGCGAAGATTCCTGAACATAATGTATTGCATCTGGTACAGTAAATTTGAAAACTTCTGTTTCCAAATTGCTGAGAAATCATTAACATGATCAGTGTCTTCACATAAATATCTTTATTCATTCATTCATTTTCTGAACCGCTTTATCCTCACTGGGGTGCTGGAGCCTATCCCAGCTGTCTTTGGGCAGTTGGCAGGGGGACACCCTGAACTGGTTGCCAGCCAATCACAGGGCACACAGAAACAAACAACCATTTGCGCTCACACTCACACCTAGGGACAATTTAGAGTGTTCCATTAACCTGCCATGCATGTTTTTGGAATGTGGGAGGAAATCGGAGTACCCAGAGAAATCCCATGCAGGCACGGGGAGAACATGCAAACTCCACACAGGGAGGCCAGAACCGGAATCGAAACCCTGGACCTCTGCACTATGAGGTCAACGTGCTAACCACTGTACCACTGGGCCACCTCAAAATAACATATAAAAGTATTTGAGCAAATTTGTGATTTCAGAAGGATACCCTTTTTTTAATGAAGTAATTAAGTAGCACACGTCTTGCATAGTCAAGAGAAAGAAATATAGCAAAAAAGGGTACAACATTATTTTTATGTTATTGGTAATTTTAGGCTATTGTAATTTAAGCATTAGATTTCGTTTAGGCAACAGTTGCTTCATATCACGTCATATGTTATGGTTGCCTTAGCAACCACGGAGACAGCCGGTCACGTGGCATATCCGGTCGCGCTCCCGCCGCGCGTGCTCTCTAATGATGAACTGCTGGATAGTGTCGAGATCGCGCGCGCCCGCACCCCACCTGTGGCTGGTACAATATTTCAAGTGAGCGTTTGGTTACGCGTACGCGGCTTGCGTGTTCGTGTTGCAAAACGGGCGCGTGTGTTCGCGGGCGCGCGCACGCACAGTCTGACAGGCGGTGTCTTGGGTGTCACGTGATGCGAGGAAGAGCGCGGGGTAGCAACTAGCGAGTGAGGCAGCCAGCGAGGCGTGTTTGTGGCTTTCACGGATGTAACCCGCGACGCTCTGCGCGAACTCTCGTGGAGGAAGAAGAAGCTCCTATTTCTCTCACTATTCTTCACTCATACCTCACCGTGGATGTGACATTTTCAGCGTCTTGGCGAGACGGAAACGCAGCCGCGTGGGGGGCTTTCTTTCACGGGGTTCATTGTTGTAAGCTGCCATTGTGGATGTCCCCCATGTTCCGATTGGATGATTGACTGCGAGACTTAAAGGCAGCGACCAACGTTCTTCAAAGTGCATCTATATTCTTATGTATTTTAAAATACAACGTCAGAAGAGAAGTTCTGGGAACAAACGACAGGGTGGGTCCACTCAACACCCAGGCGAGGATTACCTCCTGACCGCCTTTGTGTCAACAGGCTGTTAGGACAAAGTTGAGACAACATCCATCATTGTGCGCCATTGTCTCGGAGCTGGTTGACGAGGGGTGGGGAGCAGAAGCCCCACATGAGCACAGGTTGTCCGGCAGCGACACGGCGACAGGCACCGCGATGGCCAACGACTCTGTACAAGTAAGTTGGCCAAAGCTCCATTTGAATCGCCCTGCTTGTTCACTGAACGTGCATTTCTTTCATTTGGTTCTTGTATCGTTCACTCCCGAGTACAGTAGAAGGGTTAAAACACATCAGTAGCCTACATTTTTAAGTCATCTATGCAGTTGTGCTCATTTGTTTCCATATCCTGGTGGAAAATTGTGAAATATTGGCATTTTCTTTTTGGGAAATATACTGGTAGCTGAACGGGGACCATCTCCTAATTTTCTTTATTGCTGTTTAAATGTTTAAGTAACTTTCCCCTAATGAGTTAAAGAATGGGAACATCATGCAAACTCTGCCTGGGTGTGTACAGGAAACGTATATATATTTTGTCATCATGATACTTGCTACCTTTGCGAAAATCGCCTTCAGACACATAATTCAATTCTACCCCTGAAATGAAATTGTGAATAAATATCAACTCTGGCTTGCTGCATCATTTTAAGTGGCCCGCCAAAAACAAGTTATGTATATCAACCTCATGATTCTTGTCTGTGAAGCGGTAATTTAAAATAAAAAGGCAACAGTTTCTGACATCCAAAGAGGTAAAAGTACATTACAGCACGTTGTTCCAGAAATAGGAGAGCCGACCCAATGTTATTGGTGTGTTCCCATCAAGAAAACAAGATCAAAGATTCCTGTTATTGACATATACAAAGTATATGTCATGAGTACAGGTCATGACGCATTTCTCATTGTATAAAAATAGCTTTCCTGTGACATCACTCACCACTATTTTGGAGGTGCACACATTGTTTAGTTTCAGTGCTTAGTGAATGTTTGACAAAGTACCTATCTCACCGAGCAGCGCATGTTTGCGAGTGTATGCACACTTGGCGAATGTTGATTTTACACCAAAGTCGCACATGCTCATGAAGACCTTTGCCAAACATGTTAAAAGTTTCCTTGGAACAAGAAAAGCTGTTTGCGGCCATTAAAATTGAGTATTGTGGCCATTTACATAAACAACCCCTTTCCAGAATGCCTCTGTTGGTTTTTAATATTTTAAAACTGAAAAGTCATTCTACAATGGTGGCATCCAAAAGACACTTTGAAATGACTATAGATATTGTCTTTTAACACAAAGAATTCTGCATGGAATTTGGTGTGAAGCTATCTTGTTATGTATCCTCTCCCTATAAAATTTTTACAAATGATCCAGGCTACCAAAAATGGTTTTCCGGTCTGTAATTGCGACTATAATTTCAGCTATTCACAATTGGACCGGTTTGAAGACAGATTGAAACATTTAAAACCTTATATTAGAGACACATGTGTGGCCCTAGTATAGTGCCCTGAGGAACTCCCAGGTGCTCAGTTGAAGCGGAAATAGATAGTTTGTTTCCTATTAATAATTTACTGTAGGACACTTCTGTGTTTGGGACCTGGATGCAGATCCCACATAGGGTTCAATCACCTTTACATAGTGAGTGTATATCATATACAAAGTAGAGTGTTTTGACTAAAAATGCACGTCCCTGGATGTTTTGTGTGCTAATCGTAGGAGCAAATAGTGGTACAGTATTTGTTTTGAGAGCACACATTATACATGACCACTTTGCTATAGGACTTGCCTTTTTCAGGCATTTTCATTGTCCTGGGATTAGTAACATAGAAAACACCACCAAAAAGTCCTCTTGACATTTATGGCAAAATCCTCTAGCAGGAGGGTTCACAATGTGGACTCATGCTCATTCATTCCACTGAGTTTTTCTCCATGGACATTTTATAAATGTATGTATCGACGTATTAAGTGTGGGTTTGCAACAAGTAAGTAAGGGTAGCTGCAAATGTCACACAGCTGATTGGATGTCAAGTTTGTCTGTTGGATAGGCTTGCAATTGATGCAATAAGGGGAAGTTGTACGTCATTTTCTTGAAGCATGAAACAGGATACACATTAGCATTGCGTTATGCCAATTGGAGCTGGCCATTTGAGGGCCAGTGATATAGAATTTCTTTGGGGGAAAAAATGTGGTGTCACGGTATCTGATGGTTCCGTATATTTAAAATTCTGGGAAGTTCAGTGTTGGTGATCCGAAGTGAACCTCACCTCATTTCGATGACTGATTCAAGATATTCATTGTATTTTGGTCTTCTTAGGACTATACAACAATTTGTTTCATCGACTCCTGGCCCAGTTTATGTCCACAACTTGGGAGGTGAGGCAGTTCTCCCATGGGAGTTAATGAAGGCCTTCTTTGTTTTTATTTGCATCCTGAGGACATGAGTCGAGCATATGCAGCAGCAGGTAGTAAAAACGAGACGGTCTGAGTTTAATTACGCTGCAGACGTGCCGTCCTGTTATCAGACTCCTTTAAAAGCTTCTCGTCGGCTGACTTTACCACTTGACACGGTCCTAACGCTTTGCTTTGACGCCGTGGTGTCTCGAGGCCAGACAGAAACGTTCCTGCATGGATGTAGTTGTTCTGTCACATTTTTGTCCATGAAAAATGACCAGTGTTAGGAAAATATTGCAGAACAGATACATACATCTCAGCATTTTAGTCTAGCAACCTATTTAGGACCAAAAATCATTTATTTGAAACCTCCATCAGGAAGCTGGCACATCTTGCAGGACAGAAATGATCTGGAGACACAACCCGACAAAAAGTTCCTCTTTTATCGTGCTCATACTCATACTCAGGAAGATCAGAAGCCACAGGGACGTATGATCATTAAATATTAGGATTGGCGGCAAGTGGCAAAGGATAGAGCTCTTTTGCTACAGTTGAGCATGATTTCCTGTTCATTCATATGTACTTGTGTGGAAGTGAAACCCCTTGACTTATTTGTCTGCACCTAAATTTGTATTTTTCTTTCCCCAAATCAAAAATACTATTGGGAGGGCAACCTGGCCGCACTTTTGTTGGTCAAAGGTCCATGAAAGAACAAATCCTGTATCTACTGCACTTTGAAATTGCCGCCTGTGTGCAACCCAATCAGTTTGAGAAATCTCATTCAGATTCACTCTTCCCATGACGTTTTATTTGTTTGCCCCCACAGGAAGGCACTATTAAACACCCCCCCAGTAGAAGCTCACACTTCCTCATAAAAAAAATACTCGACGGGAGATGAGAATACGAGCGAGTTCAGTGGACCACGTTGATGGGTCTGCGGTTGTTTTGTCTTGTGTGCAATTTTTTCGTACGGTCTATTTTCGCACCGATATGGAGTCCTCTGAGGAATGCACTGGAGTACGCCTTACAAGGCCATACCATGACATAAGCAGACAGATATGCACAGTCCTTTTTTTTTTTTTTTTTACTCTGACGTCACTGCCCTACAGGCATGCACAGTCCACAGCAAAGCTTACAGTTAAGCACCTGAAGACACACACAGATCAAATTCTCATTCATTCCAGTGGTAGACATCCAGTCAAACAAGATTGTGTTCTCCCAAGCGATGATGTCATTTCTACGCATATTTTTTTTCGTAGACTCTGCGATTGGTTGGCAACCGGTTCAGGATGTCCCCCGCCTACTGCCCGAAGACAGCTGGGATAGGCTTCAGCACGCCCTCGACCCTTGTGAGGATAAAGCGAATTAGGAAATGGCCGGATGGATATACTTAAAACTTGAAGCATAACATCACTTCCTCATATTGAGTCCTCTAAATGATGACATGCTCTGTTTGGTCTGGCCGTCACAAGAATGTATTACGTTTGTACGACTTGCATAGTTTGGAATTGTGCCTCGTGTATAAACGAAGCTTGGAATTGCTCTTGCCTTGGCTCTCATTTGACAGTACAGGTGTCAATTTGATTACGTTACATAGCCAGGTTTCCACCATGCGCTTCAGGCTTCAGCCCAAATTGTTTCCACTGAGATGGTGAAAGCTACGACAGACACCTAAATTGTGTGACATCGCAGGCGATACAATTGTGTGCAATTGGACAAAGCACTATTACGTTATGACATAGACACAAGCGATAGAAATTCCTCTTTCCTAACTTGCCCTTTTTGTTTGAACGCTGTGATTCAGTGTGGTTTGCCTCGGAATCGTAAATGTTGAACAGCATTTCTGCTGCAGGATTTGCAGGCTTGAAGGCTGCGTCTGCTGAGCAAATAATGTGTATTGAGCCCTGTGTCATACTCTGAGACCCGCTATAAAAGAAATGCACCAAAATGAACTGAACCGAAACATATTGCTTGGTGGAAGTACAGTATTAGTTTGATTGGGGGGTAAGGGGGGGGGGCTCCTCTGAGGCTCACATGGCCTCACCCCCCAGGGCAGAGGGTTGAGTGTCTAAAGGGCATTATGCCGATGCCGACGGCGCTCTGCAGCCTCAGCAGTACAATAGCACCTATTGTCTGACACCCGCAACCTAGATCACATTCAGTTCACTGCCAGTTCATTTCCCCACATCCTTTGACTGAGGCGGTTGGCGACCACACCCTCACCATCTGACCAACCAAACCCGATGCCCCATCAAGTCTTCCCTGACAGTGTGTTTAACTGTTGATATTCAGAAGCTTTTGTTCAACGGTGTTTGTGCATCCTGGTTGGTGTTTGCATCCACTTATGTTCCTCTCTAAAAACTTAGTATTCATGTGACTTGACAAAAATGTTACCCTGCATTCTGGATGGAATTTGAGCAACCTTTAAGGTCCGGGTCACGGCACCAATTGAAAAGATCTGGCAAACTTTCGCCGGGCCATTTATCTTTAATTCTCCCAATATTATCCATAGCAACTACCGTATTTTACGGACTATAAGTCGCTCCTGAGTATAAGTCTCACCAGCCATAAAATGCATAATAAAGAACAAAAAAAAACATACATAAGTCGCATTATGGGGGGGAAATTTATTGTTGCCAAACAACAACAAAAAACTGTGACTTATAGTCCGGTAAATACGGTACTAGAAGACCGTATAATCTCAGTTGAACTATTTCATGGATGCCAGAAAGATTGAGACACAGCTGTGGAGCCCTATTCTGCCAGATGCGCACAAAGGTCTAATCCATCTAAAATGGTTCCTGCTTTTATACAGTTTTAGAGGAGGAGGGTGGCTCTGCCTAGCTCATGTGACAATGTGTGATCCGATGGTTTTAACTGGATTCAACTAGCTCTGTGTGATATATAAGGAAGCCAAACGAGAGAGAGAGATCACAGCAATTCAACAGCCTAACTCAAGTCACCTATCTAATTAAATGTGCCAAGGAGGCCCAATCGAACAAAGCCCACTGTATCCCTTTGTCAGCGAACCCCCGATTTATATTGTGTGAGGCAATAATAACCTGATACAAGAAGTTCACTCATCCACTAGTGAGTATCTTTTAGTGCTCCTCTAATGCCACTCATGCAGGTGAAAATATTTCCCCATGTCTTTGATTCTGTGTCATGAAACAGCAATCATTTCTCATTTTCACTCTCACGCAGTGCCAGCCAGGCTTGTCATGTCAACACCGTCAGCCTTGCACCCTGACATAAATTGACCCTTGACCCTCCCTCACCATGGCAGTGCCCAGGGCGACATGCATCGATCCCAGCGCCATTGCTGTCATGCTGTTGAAACGTTGCCCCACTCTTTGCCAGCGTCCTGGCAAAGAAATTGCAAACAAGTGCAATCCCTTGACTTTAACTTGTTCATCCTCTTACTCACACCATTGATTTTCCGTCCGGCAGGGGGCTGGCTGGTAAAAAAAGTTCTTGAACAAAACAATAGGCCACCTCAACAGGATAAAAGAAGCACGCTTTGCCTAGAGCTGACTCGACAAACACAAAGCTCAGTTGCTAATGTGAGTGCACGTGCGTCTTGCTGGAAAGTAGCTTTGTCGTGCAACAATGCTGAGCCATTCAATTTAATCCTGAAAGTAGTACGGTGAAAATACCATCGTGAGCCTTGTGAGAAACATCACAGCTATAGTGCAATGTTTATCTGAAGATGATGTCACACTTGGAATCGGACATTATGAAGGGTGGACCTCAAAACTTAGCGTTTTCATTATTACCTCTGGGACGTTGCTGTGTTTTGGCATCACTGTTTAGCCGCGGGAAAACATTCAAACTCCACATTGTGAAGATGAAGTCAAGAATCGAATCCCAAACCTCAGAACTGGAATGTCAAGACCTGTTTTCACAAACAAGGGGGTGTTTGCTCGGGAACCGAATAACACAATATATTCCGCCATTTTGTATTTCACGTCGTCTTTTCCGGTAATAATCTCAACAAAACCTCCGTTCGATTGGCTAGTTTTGAGTAAAGTGATCTACCACAGAGCCCTTATGTTATCGTACCCCCTCTGTGTTTTTCTTCACTGGTTCTCCTCCCTTTTCTCCAAAGTACAGCTGTTGCCTCTTTTATTTTTTCCCCCCCCTCCCTCCTACCAAAGCCACACCTTTTGTTTTCCCACTTGGGCTGAACCTCAAGGGCTGTCGTCCACTGGGGGATAATTAGAAGGAAAAGGCCTGTTGCTCCTACAAACAACACTTTGCAGGCTAAATATGGTCCCCTGACTGAATTGTTTAACATAGACGTTTGCACTGGTTTAGAATCATACTCGTGTAACTACAATAGTTAAGTTAACCCAGATGAATTTGTCTAATTGCCGTCATAAGCTTTAAAATATACAGAAAAGCATATTCACACACAGCATGTTCAACCTTTACGTTAAGTATAGATGAGTTGTGCATGTTTGCGTGTGAGGGTGTGACCAACATATTTGGGTGAAGGAAAAGTCCCTACAAACAGTCCCTCATCTCGACAGTGTGTGTGCAGATCAAGTTACGCTGCGGACACACGCGTGAATACTAATGGCTTTGGAATGACAGATTGAAATAATTGCATTATTAAAAAAAATGAACGCCTCTTTGAGATAAGCAAAAATAGTCACATGAGGAATCAGGTGCTCGTGCTTTTTACACACAACTCGTCAAAGAAGGGATATGTAAGATGAAGTGTTTTGCTGAAGTTAAATAATGTTTTTTTATTCATATGCAGTGGATTTAAGAGGTGTACACAGCACTGTTCAATTGCCAGGTTGTTGTGATGTGAAAAAATGAGACCATGATAAATCATTCCAAAACCTTCCCTAAAGGGCAGGCAAAAAATAGACAACTGATATAATGTGGCTCCAATATAGACACACCCTCTTATAATGGGGATGTGGCTGCGTTCAGAATTAACCGGTCACATTCAAATTCATAAAAGTTCGCTCTGCGTCCCGTGTCAACTGCAAATACGCTTCGCGCGCAAAGGCGCGAACATTGCACTGTTGTAGCATTTTTGGGCTTTTCGCAGTTTTGACATCGCTGGTGCATTGTGGCTTTGCGGAGATATACGGAGTGTTTGTTCACAAAGAGACGTTGCCAAACTCTGGCTTGGCATGTAAATGGTGTTCTTTTTACAGGAATATGTGAAAAGTAGAATGGTGAAGCCCAGACACAATATGTGTATCTATTAAGAAGTTGTGTAAATATGCCCTTCGTTTGGCTCCTGTTACTCCGATTGCTTGTATTTACAGCATGTAGCATTTTCTTTTCCAAATGGTGTTTTGAAGTGCAACTAAATGAAGCACACGATGTCCCGTAGAAAGTTGCAAGCAATATACACCTTTGTCACCATTCCTTGCACTGTCTTGCTCACATTTCAACCTCCAGTTTCGGCACTCACGCCTATTTGTTAAACATATAGCTGAAGGGAAGAATTAGTGTTGGTCTTTCCTGCTGCCTTACCTGCAAGGGGGGACAGAGCTGTCACGGAAACAGCCGTCGGCAGGATGAGCTCATAGCTGATTTATGTCCACCCGATGACCTGACCACACACGCACACCTGGTACTTTACAACCATCGGGTTCCTATGCGTGTCCCTGAAGAGCACTGGTGTCAAATTTATATCCGGCCCGCACCATCATTTTGTGCATCAACCAAGGTTGTAAGAGTATATGAAAACGTACCAAAAAAAATGTACCAAAGTTGAAAAACTGAAACTACCGTATTGGCCCGAATATAAGACGGTGTTTTTTTGCATTGAAATAAGACTGAAAAAGTGGGGGTCGTCTTATATTCGGGGTCTAGGCATTATACCCATTCACAACGCAAGATGGCGCCAGTTGTTGAAGCGAATGCTGAACTTGAACTAATTTACATTTCAAAAACCAGAAGCCATTCATTTACGAATGTGATTGCACTTTAGATTTGAATGAGGCAAAATAACATGCTTTTTCTCTCAAATATCTGTCTTGCTATCGACGGTTGTATCAAAATCAAGTGCCTTTTTGTTGAGTGGAACATCTTTACTTTCATTAATTTTTGGAGTTTGGTGATTGGGGGGGGGGGGCTTTTGGTAGCAGCAGTGAGGTTGGTTGTGGTTTTGGTTTTTTCCCCCCCCTACTTTAGAAGTTGCAACAAGCCTCTCTCATGGGGACAATTAACAGAGTTTGCTGTCAAATTCGATCTGGCTTTTAGGTAATGGACTGAAACACTTTTTCCCTTTTTATTGAATTAAACCGTGGCTTCCGCTAGCAGCCGTTACTCAATCAACCTTAAATCGTTTACACAACCCGAGGTCATCCCATCAAATTATAAACCTTAAGCCCAGCCAACCGGTATATTGCTGCAAATGTTTCACTTAGCAAACCGCCGTCTCACAATCGGATAATTCGGCAGCAGTTTGTGGAGTGACCTATAAAGAGGGGGACAAGTGCGCGCAACACAACAGTGACGGAGAAGCGAGTGTACACAGCGGCTGGTCTGCCTCTTACAGATGTGATGTGTCCCCCTGTTCTGCACCAGCGCTGTCGAGATAGAAGAGCGACGCAGAACATGCATGCCAAATGAAATGATCCTGTTTGGTAGGGAAAGCTGTTTGCTTTTCACAGAATTACATGAGCACTTTTTAGGGAATGATGCAACATGCTAGTCTTTGCACAAAAGCATACATCTGGTATTTTTGTCGCCATTTTTGGTTCGCACAAGAAGACACACACCTGTTTTTTCCATGTTTTTTTTTTTTTGTGTGTGTGTGTGTGCACTCAACCTGGCTCTGAAATGACGTGTTGTAAACATAAACATGGACTACACAGGCCTGCTCCACTAGTCTTCACAGTTGTTGACACACCTTCAACAAAACCAGATAGACAAACGCACGCATGAATTGAATCCCTTGAGGATCTTCTCCACCTCACATATTCACTCAATTTTGAAAGACATTGTCAGAGTTACCTAATTGAGCAACACGAGCGAGTCATATTATGCATAAAGCGTGGGTGGTGAATCGGAAATGGCAAAAGAAGGAGAGTACGCGATTGTATTAACTTGATATGACACGCATGCATGACCGGTCCGGCAAGAGAAACTGGTCTGAGTGAAAATACTTGCCAAGGAGGTTATGTTAAATAATTACATAACTCAAGCTTCACACGATGTGAGCAATGTCTTTACAGGCTGGAGTGGACTAGCGCTGACAGAAGATGATGTAGTAGGGCTGGGCTATTATGGGGGGGAAAAAAAAAATATTTTAATTGATAACATTTATTAATTTCAAAACTTTGTCATCATTCTACTCCCAAAATATAATCAAATATGCAGTCACTTGAAACAAGCAGAAAATAAAATGAGCAAAATCCTTTTACGGTGTCTGACAGACCACAGCGTTGATTTGTCTGGAGAAGTATAAACCATGTTTTTTCGATATGTCACAAACATATGTTTTATTTCCGTATTATTACTATTGTATTGCACAGCCGCAGAAACTGCCGTGTGAACGCAAGTGGGGCTGCACCGGGGTTAACACGTTTCTCTTTATTAAGCAGCTTTATAAGTGTGAACGCTCTACAAAATTTACACCGGTGAAAGATATTTCGCAACAAAATACATCGGTGCAGCACTGATGCAAATGTGTGCCGTGTGAACACCCCTAGAGCCAGCCATCCAGTTTCAACCCAGATGGGCTAAAAATCTGATTTTGGCTGGCAGTCTGAACAAGGGCTGTTTTAATATACAGTCAAACCTCGGTTTTCGGACGTCTCGGTTCTCGTCCAATTCGGTTTTCGACCAAAAATTTGGAGTTTTTTATGCCTCGGATGACGAACACATTTCGGTTCTCGAATAAACTGAGCGCACTTGAATGCACCATTTGACTCCTCTCTCCTTCCTTACACGAGGAAGTGACGCTTCCTCGGGGAGACCAGGAAGTGACGCTTCCTCGTGTCGCTTTCCATTGTGAGCAGACCTGTTCAGTAAACATTTTTATTTTAAAAAGAGCGTGGTTTCGGTTTTCGAACAATTTCGGTTTTCGAACAGCCTTCTGGAACGGATTATGGACGAAAACCGAGGTTTGACTGTCCCGTCGTTGCTGACGGAGGTCTTAGACCAGCAGAAGATCAGGAGCTTCTGCAACCTAAATCTAACACGGTAATCCACCATCGCTGTAAATGTATATGTTTATGCTCGGTCACCTGAGAACTGGGACAACCATGTCATCATCTCAGAAAAGGACTTGGTCTGTTGCTGGTTCCAAACCATGGAGTTACCTCCCGTAAGACAAGGCCCTTTGCTGACCATTTTTATTCCTTGGCAAAGCACGAGACTTGAGCTCTTATTTTGGTGCCTTAACAGTTTTGAACTTTATCGTTTCATTTTTTAAAAAGATGTTAGGTTGCTTTATGTGTGATATTGAGAATACAGGATCAGTATATCCTTAAATTGGAATCTTGCTGTATTTTCCAGTATCTCCTCTTGCAACTGTTTGACTGGTTCCTCAGGCCTCATGCTTCCCACTCTCACCCCGGCCATCACGCGCACTCCTGCGCCGCAGCACATCAAGCGTGACTAGTCGGGCAGCAGCATGTCTGCAGGCCAAGGCCACAAGTCCTTTTTTTTTTTTTTTTTCATTTAAGAACAATGCTATGATTGTGATGTCCAATCGAGAGTCGCACGGAAGGAAAACTAGCCATGAAACGTTGCGCGATGTAGCAGCAGCCTGCTCTGAATCTTGACATTGATGTCATGTATAGCCTCGAATCGTCTTTTCATGGGGTCTTTTTTGTCCTGTTTCCGCCTGTCTGATGTCTGTCGGTCCTGCCAGCAGCCTCTCACGTGGCCTTTTATCTGTCGCTGGCCTGTGGTGCCGACACCCTCCTTTCCTGCTTCTCTCCTTCCCACTCTATCTATTCTACTACCACCTGTCTTTTCTCCCAGGCTGTCCACGTCCTTCAGTTTGCAGGCTGCTCTTTTGCACTCTCATAGGAGGGGTGGCGTCTTCTCTCCCTGCACTCCCCGCTGTCTCTGCTGTGCCTCAGTAAGGAAAAAAAAGATATGTGCAGGAGCTCGGGAATTGTTTTCCTGAAAGAAAAACAAATACCAGTTGGGCGTGATCGGACTAGGGTTTGTTGCAGCACTGCTCTACATGCTAGCTTCCCTTTAAACTAGCGTGGATCTCTCCATAGTTGCAGTTTGGCATTTACGATTGTTTTTGGAACCTATCCTCCGATTTCAAGGAAAAACAACACCTATGTTGTGTTTCTGCATGCTGAGTTCTAAGCTGTACATTTTTTTTTGAAGGATACAGGAATGTTTGGAGATGTTGGTCATCATCTCAATGCAATTGAAGTGATTTTGGGGGGGGGTCATGGTTTGTGTAGGCAATTGTAATCAGTTTAAGTGGGCGGGGGGTCAATTATGCGCAGAACTTTGCTGTTCATTCCCGTGAATAGAGGCCTCTGCTTTACATGAATCTCTTCGATTGGCAGAGACAAGCGAAAATCCGTAAGTGTGAGACCCCACCCCGAACCAAAAAATTGTATGTCTGCTGGTTTATGTTTCTCCGGGGACTCCATCTTCTTCCTGTACTCCAGAAACATGCACCTTAAAGTATTTGAAGACTCCAAATTGTCCATGAATGTGTGAATAGTTGTTTGTGTGTCCTGCAATTAGCTGGCAACCAGTTGAGGGCATCCTCTGCCTCTTAACCAAAGTCAGCAAGGCAAGGCACTAAAACCTCTAATATGGAGAGGCAATATATAAATGGATGGATGGATAATTCAAGGTGCAATTAGTACATGTTCGTTCAAGACAGTCTCAACCAATTAACTCAGATGAACGCTGTTGTTGAAGAAGCTCTTATAACTCTGGGCGCCAGACCTTATCATTTTTTACATTTGTTTTAGTTTCTGTTGTAATCACCTGCTGTCTAAGTATTTTTGTCCATATGGCGTGACCTCACCTTTCTTGAATTCCTCCAGTTTCATGATTTAGCATTCCTTCACTCCCCCCCTTCTCCTTATTTGCTGCCAGCTTACCTGGCGTCATTACTCAGAAGTCTTAGGAATGCCTGCAGATGTTTCCCCCTGTGTGACGCTGCATAAACATGCAAAAGCGATTCGTCACACTTCACTCATCGCACTCGTATGCAACATGGATTGTTTGGATTCAAGATAGAAGTCTCTATTGGTCCTCACATTGAGCAGTGACTCCATTTCCTTTCTACGGGGAGTGACACAAAGACGAGCTGACATCATATCAGTTCTCCAAGGCTAATCAACGCTGCCGACCCTTTTCTGGGTCTTAAAGTTGATATTGCTGCCTTTCATAGTGCAGCTCATCTCCAGGCAAAGAGTAGAGCGCTGTCAGAACAATCACCATTAAACTTGGTCTCACTAATGTCCCGAGTAACATGAGCACACGAAGAAATGGAATATCATATAATTATTTCCTCATCATGATTTTTCCCCATCTGTTGTCAGAGTCCTCTATTTATAACGAGTGCTATCTAACTCCTTATCTAGACAGGTTTAGCGTCTTATCAGGCAGTTTAATGCTTGGATGACTTTCATCTTCCCTGATATGCGAATAGCCTGTGAAGTTACAGAAATCAGTGATGCGTGCATTCTTTGGGTAGTATCCTTCACATAAATCCAAGGAAAGAATTTGCCCCCACGAAAATAGATCCTTGGTTGAGCAAAATATTCCACACAAGGCCGATGTGTTTACATTCCCACCTGGACTCGCTATCAACAGAATTCCAGATCTTTTGTCATCGTTTCAAAAAATAAAAAGCTAACGTTCTCACCCGGAGTATGATTGACCGCTGTTGTCACTCCTTAGAGCTGTGGGATGGCGAACCAAACAGGAATGTCTCTTCATCTCGCAAAACAGGTCTGTAATGTATCGTCATGACAGGCAGCCCACCATAGCAAAGGCTGCAGACAGTAGCAAGGACCGAGTTGCGTGTTCGCTTTTCACTAAAGCCCTGAAGTCGATATTTGCCGTCCTTCTAAGCCCGTGGAATTAATGCGTTTTGTTATTAGTATTATTATTATTACCGTATTGGCCCGAATATAAGACGGTGTTTTTTTGCATTGAAGTAAGACTGAAAAAGTGGGGGTCGTCTTATATTCGGGGTCTAGACATTATACCCATTTACGACGCTAGATGGCGCCAGATATCATTGGCGCGAATGCTGAACTTGACTCCCCAGGCCAAAGTGAACCCCTGTCACAAAGAATAAAATAAAAAAAGCGGTAGCATGAAGAAGAAAAATTAAAAAATAGCGGTAAGAAAGAAAAGAGAAGAAAATAATAGAAGAGATAACAGAAAATGGAGAAACGTAGCGACAATCTGGAGAAAAGTGGGTCGAAGATTGGCCAGGTTAACCGCCAGCTGAGGAGAAGTTATGATGTAATTTACATTTCAGAAACCAGAAGCTATTCATTTACGAATGTGATTGCACTTTAATTTACATATTTAAATGTTCAGATATTAAGATTTGAATGAGGAAAAATAACATGCTTTTTCTTGCAAATATATTGTTATAATCATTTGTTTCAGATGTACTGTAATTATTTTCTGTATAAAAATTTGGTGTTCAAAAAGTCTTTTTTCAAACTTGAGTCTTGGAAAAGAGGGGTCGTCTTATAATCAGGGCCGTCTTATATTCGGGCCAATACGGTATTTATGTATTTATTTATTTACATTTTAGATGATTTCTTTATCCTGTTGGACGTCCCTTGTGCTAAGCAATACCTGACTGGCGCATTTGTTCTTGATTCATTGGAGTTCAAGGCACCATGTCCATTGAGTGGTTGCCGGCCAATCTCAGGGGATTTAGGGTTACATTGTGGATTCGTCTCCACAGGATGCTGAATCTTTCTGACACTGGGCGGGAGAGCTCCCTATAATGTCTGGATTGACATGAAATTTCTTTGTACCCTGCATAGATTCACAACAGCCAATGCCACATGTCGCAAAGCAGTCCCCCAAAACTGTAACGGAGCCTCTTCAATGAATGGTACCACAAGAATGTTACTCATTTTAGGTCAAAACGTTTTGGGTTTTTTTTGGGGGTGGGTAAAAATAAACCTGTCATGACCAGTCCCAGAGTGAAAATTATCTTTGGAGCCCCACCCCATGACAGTATGCGCACAAAGACAACATGCGTCAAGTTTGCCTTTTAGTACCCAATCGGTTTCACTCCATTCTCTACCCAGCTTTAACTATGAGGGGTGTAAACATACCATCACTTGAGCATCAGCAGCACCAGACTGGTGCACTCGATGTTGATTAATTTTAATTCAAGGCACCCTTTTCTATCTCTTCCTACCCTGGTGCTTTTTTGTCCCATGTATGTGCTCCTACCCCGTGACCCTCTCGGCGGGGCCTCATCCATCTCTCCTCCCTCTCTTCCTGTCCCCGTCATGCTCTCTCTTTGTCTGACTCTGTCAGACGCTGCCCCTCTCGCCACATTTCTGCTTGCGCTGGACAAACTGCAGCTTCCCAATGCCCGCAAAATCCTTTTTCTGACAACTATTTGCTTATGCGTTTTAGAGACGATATCAATTGTCGTTTTTTTCCTGTAGTAAGTCAAGAAAATGTAGTCAAATGTCCATCAATTCATGTTTCCTCATTGTTTCATCTATTTTGGGAGGTCTTATTCCCTCTCCTTGCATCTATGCCTTGCAGTCATTCAGCTTGACATTCTGTGCAGGTTTGTTTTTTTTATTTCCCCCGCCACTGAATGCTTCTAAATGTCGTGCATACAAAAAAAGAAAAAACTCAATAGTTCAAGCAAATCATATTTGGTAGTGTTGGTCTTGCTTGTCTCTAACATATCATGTTTCGCCATTTACTTCACATCACCTGCACAGTCATGTTAGGCAAGTGACTAAGCCTTCCAGAAACTGAAAGCAAAATAACTTCCAGTTGCTATAGCAGCCCATTCATGCAACAAACTAGTTACGAGTGAGTTGATTACTCTCCGGAGAGGTTGCTATCTTTTGGTTAAATCCATATTGCCTACATAATTATTAGACATAGCCTTCTACATAACCTCATTCATTGTCAGGAAGTTGGTGTCTATCTCAGATGACTTAGCAGAAGACAAGACTACAACCTGGACTAGTTGCTGGTCCCTCATAGCTCGCTTGATTTTCAATAGTGTCAGCCCATCCTGAATTTGAGTACTTGGAATACTCTGCATTAACACAGAATTGGGTGGAGTTCAGTAGCCTTGCTGTACTCGTACAACTGTTCCTCTCCTGGTCTTAACCTGTACCATGTCTGGATTGAATGGTTATCATCACGCATAAGGAACATAGTGACATGCTATTTCACACACATCAAACTTCGCTTTTCCCATCACATCTCAGTCCGGCCTGAGGCTTCGCTCCCTATTGCTCACACTGTCGAGTTCAATTAGCTCAGCGCTGCTTTGCCCAATGTTCCTTTAGTTCTCTTACAAGAAGCACAGGCTGAGTCATTTGTGCCGTGAGCTGTCAGCGTCTTTGTAAGGTAACACCGGGTCGAGGACCTGAGGGTGAAGGAGTTGAAAATCTCTTCTTTCCGTTGGCTTGTGAAGTTGCAGGATAAGTTGGAAATTTGACCCAGACATGTTTTGTTTTGTCAAACCATCTCGACATCTTTCATGTTCCTGCTTCCTTGTCTGAGAATCATGGGAAATGTAGTCCTTACTAGCCTTATGTTGCAGGCAAACCAAACACGAGCTGAGCGTTTCTGGCGACACGTTTCCAATGTAATAATGTGGGAATGCCAGGTAAACTACATAGACAGCTTCCAATAGCTGCCAGGACCGAGCACAAAAGGTCGGTGCGTTCATTGACTTGTTTATAACTGTTGAAACTGTCAACCAATATAGCATTTAGCATTAGCCAAAGCGATAACAGAACAAAATTATTTTTATCGTCTGTCGGAGGACAGACTACCTCTTCCCAGCTTAAAGGAACCCTGTCTAGTTGCGCGGTAAAAAAAAATCATGCGAGACACGCGGCGCTAACCGATATTTCATGCCCGGTCTGAAACTAGCATGATTGCGCAAAATCTATCAAATGAACATATGGTACAATTAGCACAATTAATAAATTAATTCTGTCAGAAGAATCGCAATTCAATCTTTCGCTGAAATCAATCAGCCCGAGTTCACTTTATTTTGTATAAACACTGTGCCTCTATCTATGAATGCGATAGGAGTTTGTAAATGTGGGAAAAATGAAGACATTCATTACAACTTTGCTGTCTGGCTTTGCTCCAATACTTAGAAAATACATCCTTCCCTTGTTTCTCCCCCAAGATTTTATCAAATAAAAAGAAAAGGATGCCCTCTGGACTGATTCCAGATGCCAGTGTTGACTTTACACTACCTCAGTGCGATGGATCTCCAAAATGATTTACGAAACCTTGTCCAGGGAGGAAATGTTCTTGATGTATGGACTGTCTGTCGCCCTTTTCTCTCTCGCTCTCTGCTGACAGCAGTGGCAAAGTTTGCAAAGGAAACAGGAAAGGCCTGAGCCGCTTGGTTTTGGGACGGATATCCTCTTCAGGAGCCGTGACCCCTCCCCTCTCTCACTTAACTCTCCCTATCTCCTTTTTATCGGGTTTCCCCACCTCCAAACAAGCTGCATTTTATCCACATTTAGACTCAGAAGGGCTCCGAAGGAGGGAGTTGTGTTCTTCTGTGATTTTCGGATCATTAAACCTGAGCAAACGATGTGTTGGCATGGCGACGAGGAGGATGAGGACAGCTCGGAGGTGATGTTTTGTCAGCTTGTTTGTTGGCTTTGTGTGTTCCTGTAATGGCAAATCGCGCTAGGGCCGGCTGTGATTAACGCTCTGAGTGTTCCTCGTGGATTGTATTGGAACGAGCAGACGCAGTTCAGTTGAAATTTTGAACACGAAACAAGAGACACTTGTTCACAGGGACCGCTTTGTGACATTTTTCACAAGACGATCATCGGGCGTCTGGTCGTTTATACACAAGGAAGTAATGTTTATCCATCGTGTGGCCGTTGGAAAAAAAATCACTTCAAATGATGATGAACGAAGTAAATAGCATCTTTAATTTACATGGCAACCTCTCACCATCTTTTTTGGTGGTCTTTAATATTCAGTGGACTAGTTAGGACACTCTCATGGTGTGACCTGCAGTTTGAATTGTTACTTTTGTGTCATGCAGTGAGAATCGATGTCTCTTTTTCCTTGTTATAATTGTCTTTTTTAATGATCATTTCCTATTGAATTTATTGAACTGAATTGCACCACTTGGTTGCAACGTTGCGGTAGAAAAAATTATCGTTGAGGGGTAAAAGCAAGACAATGATTTGACGGAAGACGTTTCTTTCAGTGGATACGGTAGTCAGTTAGAGCAGAGGCCACTAATTGAGGGAATACTGAAGACACTCAATGGCTTGGGTTCTTGTCAGGGAAAAAAAATAAATTACCATCCATCCATCCATTTTCCGAACCGCTTGATCCTCACTAGGGTCGCGGGGGGTGCTGGAGCCTTTCCCAGCTGTCTTCGGGCAGTAGGCGGGGGACACCCTGAATCAGTTGCCAGCCAATCATAAATTACCACAATGGTTTTAAATATGAAATATACTTTCAGGCCAGTTCAGGAGCAAAAAAACGCCCTGCTTTTCTGGCTTTAAACACAGACTGAGTCATTCTACTTATCTGCATTCCTTTTCTCTTGACTTGTCATTCGTACTCTTTTCCTCGAAAATCCCCCATCATTATCTCTCCCTCTCCATCTCCTTCCTTCCATTACACATCGCTGTATCCTGCCCATCATCTTTTCCTCTTCTGGTGAACTCGCCATCAACAGCTCCCGCTACCAAATTGGGAGCTCTTGTCTTGTCGTCATATTTTATGATCGCAGCTTCAATTACTTCTTTGCTCTCCTTCCCTCCAGAGTGACCCGGGCGGGCTCTCGGTACTGGAGCAACTGGGTCTGGACCAGAACTCTGACTTCTCTGACTCTAGCGTGCAGCAGCTCCTGGATGAGCAGCGCGAGAGGATTCGCCGGGAGATTCGCAAGGAGTTAAAGATTAAAGAAGGAGCCGAGAACCTGCGCAGGGCCACCACGGACAAGAGGAACGCTCAGCAGGTTAGCTTGGCAGCCCAAAAGTCATCAGCACGAAAAATCCTACTTTTTGTGTGGAATAGAGCACAAAACAGATTTGGTTTAAAAAAAAAAAAAAAAAAAAAAAAATCACAAATAGCTAATTTGGCGAAATTCAAACATAAACTTCATATTTACCCGTGAATGTTTTTTTTTTGTACATTAACGTCTGATGTAATTTTCTAAATGTGAAATGTGTATGCCATGTTTACGAGAGTCCACTTGACGATCCGTTGAGAGAAAGTTCCATTCGGCGTCATGTAATGTCAAATGCTCGATTGTATTATTAATTAATTAATTTATTTATTTTATTTTATTTTATTTTATTTTTTCTGGCACAGATAGACCAACAACCAATCACACTAACAGTCACACCTAGGCACAATTTCGAGTGCTCACTTAAACTACCATGCATGATTTTTAGAATCTGGGAGAAAACCGGAGTACATATAGAGAAAAAAATACGCAGGGAGGGGGGAGAACATGTTAACTCCGCACAAGAAGGCCGGAGTCCGGATTCGAACCCTAGACCTCTGTACTGTAAGGCTGACCTGCTAATCAGTCGGCCGGCGTTTTAAAACTACAGGGGGTACATTTTTTACTTGACTTCCCCTTTCAGAAAATATTACTTCTATATAGTTATTTTTTTCATGTTCGATTTTTTTCCCCCAGTCTATAACTGAATCTTTCACATTTGTCATTTTCTGAGCTGTATATTTTGTTCAAGCCATTTCTTATGCCAGGACTTGACCTGAACTTTAAATATTAGAAAACAAGAATGTGTTTATGAATTACATTTGTACTGCCCCAGTCGGCCCGGCGCTAATGAACCTCGGGTGGCCTGACATAGTAGCGTAGCGGCCCACCGAGCGGATGTTAGAAATCGCAAACTCAATTCCAATGAGACACGCCGCCAAAACAAATTTAGCGAATGACGTGCACTCTATTTGTGACACAGAGTCTATTTGAGTGACTGAGGAAATATGGTAATTACCACTGCTGGAATGATAAATGCTTGCCGCCCAGATAGAGAGAATTTGAAACAACTAAAGCTCTCTAATTCTCTTGGTTGAATCATTCAGGTGGACACCCAGCTTCGGAGCTCCAATCGCAGGCTAGATAACCTTCACGCCCAGCTCCAAGAACTGGACGCTCACATTGTCGTGAAAGGTGGAGATGAGAGTAAAGGTAGGCTGCCCGCACGAATACTCTGCACGCTGTGTCAGTTTTATATCAACTCCAACCTTTCTCTTGTACCAGATGAATGGCCTCAATCTCCTGGGGCGGAGAGCAGAACTTCAGCCCACAAGGAGCGCATTGCTGCCCTGGAGAGGCAGCTCAACATTGAGCTCAAAGTCAAGCAAGGAGTTGAGAACATGATCCCCATCTACGCCAATGGCTCCACCAAGGTACTTTACTAAATACTATTCAGTCACCCGTGTATACTGTGGATGCCAGTACACAAAAATAGGAGCTGTTTACCACCGCTTTCACACACAGAGATTCCACAAAGTAGCCGCATCCGAAACAAAACAGGAAATCGACCATAGCATTTCACACCAAAGGCGGAATTTTGCCACACATAAGGGGGTAGCGTTTATCCCACAATCATATCATTAAATGCTACGAGTGCAAAGGTTGATTGCGACGTTGCTTCCAACAAGACGGGCCGGCAGAAGTGAGGATCAGCACTCAAGCCCTGCCACACACACACAAACTATACACTCACACGCTTGCTCATTTGCAATCACACACTCTCTCAAATGCACACTCCCTAACACACACACACACACACACATACAGACATTCACACACTTGTACACATGCACTCACAGACACACTCACGCGCACCTCCCCCACATGGTTCATCGTAGAGTTGACCTTCCTGATTCCAACCTTGGAACCTGCTGACGCTACACTGGCATAGTAATCCGACAACGTATAGAATCTCTCTCCTCCCTTCTCTAACGCTCGCCAGATTGTTACCCTAAATCTGAAAATCTCTATTTGACTGAGAGTAGGAACGATACGGTGTTAAAGGTCTGACCAAGTTTGACCTTCCTGTTTGTGTCATCAGGATAAGAAGATGCTGCAGACTGCCCAGCAGATGCTGCAGGACAGTAAAACCAAAATAGACATCATCCGCATGCAAATCCGCAAAGCTGTGCAGGCCACCGAGCACAACGACGACACACAGGGTAGGTGCAGGTTACCTCGGCCAAATGCTCGGTAGCTAGCAGGAGTATACAAAAAAAAAATGACTCAAGTGACTATCACAAAACCTTCTGGAGGAGTGGGATGGAGAAGAACTTGCATTTTATTTTGACAAGCATAGCGGTACAAAGGACATACTCAAACTGATGTATGTTAGAGGTGTCTTGCTCAGATGTTTTGTACGTTATGTGCCCTGACGGAAGGATCAATGCCATTTCATGGCAAGTGACTCACTTTGTGTCAGGCAGTGAGTGCTGTCGACAATTCCTACCCCTCTAATGGGATGAAAAAGGCCCAATTAATGACTTTGATGGGGTGGTGGACCACAGCTGAACGAATCATCATGAAAACCATGGAGTACACCTACAGGAATAGAAAAAGTTCAGAAAATAATAATAATTTTTCTTTTGCATTTAAATCCGATTCCACTTTTTTGTGAAAGATTTTCGACAAGATGGTAGGGGGCTTATGAGGTGCCGTTGGGACTTGACAAGGGGCCCTTGTGGCTCTCTGTTTCTTTTCAAGTTCATCTCAAAAGTGTTTGACGGGCTTCCGCCAGACTGCACTCATCCAAGCTTTCCTTTTTGGACTCTGAGAACTGAAATGGGCCTTTCAAAAACTGTATCATTCATCCATGCATTCATTGTTCTGCCTGGAAGTATACTCTTAGTCCATGATGATACAATGCAGATTGAGACATATGACCCAATACTTTTGTCCATGTTGTATTGTCAATTCTGTCCTCTCATGCTAAAGTTTTTTTTTTTTTTTTTAAAGCTTCAATGCTCCCCTTACAGACGTGACGTGAATAAAGGAATTCAGATGCTCTTCTCCTTCTAACAAGCTAATGTAGCATTCCAGTAGTTTTGATGTTCTTCTTTCAAGGTGAAATTAGATATCATTGCTTGATGCAATTTATCAATGCAATGTCATTGCCATCATGCGATGAATCCAATTGTCTTTTTTTTCCTTTCATGTCCCTTAAACAAAACAGATTTTCTCGCTTAACATAATATAATTATTAGGAATCATAAGCTTTCAGCTAATGACGTCAGCACTCCCAATTTTCTTCCATGCTGTGCTCCCACATAGATGATCTTAAGTTATTCTGGTTCATTTAAAGCACCGACACACACACATACACACAGGGGGGTAGGTTGTGTGTCGAGTGTACACAGACGTCTCCAGGGACCACACCCCCTGGAGGGGTGATCTGCCGGAGTCCATGCTCAAGGCAGACCACCTTATTAGGAGATACAAGCACCCATAAGCCAACTCCACTCCCACTGCTCTTATTAACCCCCAAAACCTCCAACCTTATCAGTCATACGACATTTTGAACCGTTCACAAATCATAGACCTTTTTAATACTTTGAGATTTGTATCCATGTTCAGCAGCTGGGCAAAGTCAATTGCGTGATGCTTTGTTTTTCTCCTCCTATCTTATCCTCTTCATCTTCCACCTCCTTTTCTTCCACTCCCCTTTGTCCCTTATCTGCGCCATGAAGCGCATTGCCCACTCTTGAGAGGCCCTGTCTAAGTGGACCACTCAGATGTTGGCGATGATGATGACCACTGTGTCTAAAAGACTGTTTAGACACAGTGCTAATATATTGTTAAAATCTGGCTTTAAAGAGAAAATTATCCTTTGAAAGATTTGAACGTTATGGAGGATGACAAACGTGCAGTTAATAGATTGCAAACAAACCTCCAGGCTCGACTTGTTTCTCTTCCGTGTGCTTCATCCGTGACACTTATTCTTGATGTTATCATCACTTAGCATACCTCCGGGTGAGTGCTTCTCCATGAAAACTATTACCAAACAAGCAAACCAGGACGCTGTTGCCTCAGCATGAACCGTAACGAGACAGAATTCCATTCAAACTTCCTGGATTGGAAATGTAACATGATGTCTCTGATGTCACTCTAGGTAACCACGACATGTGTGGGGTGGAGCTTCGCATCGAGGAGCTGAGGCATCACTACAGGGTGGAACATGCTGTTGCTGAAGGGGCCAAAAACGTGCTTAGGCTCCTGGGGGCCAGCAAGGTTCATGACAAGAAAGCCCTTTCGGAGGTAAAGTTAGCTTATTGATACTTTAGTGTTTCCAAAAGAGGAGGCGCCCTTCAGTTTACGATGGTTATATATTTGACCTGCAACTGACTTTCAGACACATATTTAATGTAAGTCTGACTTTGCTACTGCGTTACAGTAGATTAATGATGACTATGTTACAATTTATTTGACCAATTAGGTAAAATGAGATAATTTCCTCCAATTCGTGCCACAGTGGTTCGGAATCACCCCTCTCGCAGGTTCTGCGCATTTGAGCATACCACAACTCGAAATAACCAAAAAACTGAAATCTTCCTAGTTTGTTGACAATGACGTAAAATGACTTCAAATGATAACCATGGATTTACATATTTTTATTTTTTAACATTTGATGGCGAGCACTCCAGTGATCCAAACATTTGTATACACCCATTTAAAAAGGTGATTTTCCTTAATATCCCCATTCTCTAAACATAATTTTTAAAGCTGCCTTGCTTGCTTCTTTTGTGCGCACAGGCACAGTCTCGACTGAGCGAGGCCTCTCAGCGCTTGGACCTGCTCAGGGATTCTCTGGACCACCGTCTGGCCGAGCTGCCTGAGGACCATCCCAAAGCCAACGTCATCAAAGAGGAGATGGTGCTGTCCTCTTCACCAGCCTTCAGCTCTCGCCATGGCGCCCCCTACATACACAACCAGTACAGCACCCTCAACAAACCCTCACCGCTCACAGGTATGAGACCAGAAACAAGACTCAATACCACCAGTTACAAGATTTTACTTAAAAACTGGTTCAACCGTGTGTGCAGGGACCTTGCAGGTGCAGCTGCTTGGCTGTGTTGGGTTGTTGGAGTTGGTCCCAGGGCGCAACAAGGGAACTGCTGTCATGTTACCCTGTTACAGCCCTGGAGATACACGGTCTTTCATGAGGGCCAACAAGGGACTCTACGGCCGGAGTGGTTCAGTCAGCGGAAAGACTCCGAGCAAGACAGAGGAGCTCTCTTGTAAGTAAAACATAAAAGTTCATTCAAGTCTCTAGGTGACGTGTTTCCTGGCCTTCGTTAAGGCAACATACATGAAAAAAAATTCTCAAAGCACACCACCAATCCAAAATGTCACAAAGAGTATTTTATTTGGAAAAACATGAGTCTTTCTTTTTTTTTTTTTTTTGCCCAAGCATTTTCTTTTGCTATCCCTGCACATTGCCACTGAAGCAAGTCAAAATGCATTACGTTTGCGAATATCAGATGTTGCATCTGGGCAATTTTAAAATTGGGTCTATGATTGCGAGACAGGAAATCCTCACATTAGGCTGTCGGTGTTCACACATCAGAAGTTACTCAACACCTTTTCTTTCCACAGCCACTTTCATCTTTCAGTATTCTACACACATACTCTAATAACTACCAAACATGCTTTTAAATATCTCCACAATATTTTAAAATGGGTTTTAATCTTTCACATCTTTGCACAAAAAAAAAAAAGAGGAGCAATATATCCAACAGATTGACTGACATTAGGTTTTTCGATTCTGACAGGTTTTGGGGAATCTTAAACTCAATAGCATAAACCAAGTGACCAAAAATACGCTGAATATGTGAAATGTGCTAATGCTTGGCCTTGTCAGCTTTTTGTGTAGGAATGTCACCTGCATACTAAATACGCTGTATGTCTACGTGCAGCTGAGGTGAGCGCCGTGCTCAAGCTGGATAATACGGTGGTGGGCCAGACAGCTTGGAAGACTGTCGGGGAGCAGGCGTGGGACCAGACCTTCACTGTGGAGCTGGAGAGGGTCAGTCACATAAAATTTATATTTGGTCTATGTAGTACTGGGTTAAAAAAAAAATTGGACAATTTAATACAAGCTAAAGTCGGCACGTTCAAAGTTGCTATCATGTTGATTGAGTAAAAACTGCATGCATTTTCCCTGCATTTTATAGTCGAGGGAGATGGAGATTGCGGTGTACTGGAAGGACTATCGCTCACTGTGTGCTGTGAAGTACCTGAAGCTGGAAGAGTTCCTGGACAACCAGAAGCACAGAGTTCAGCTGGAGCTGGAGCCTCAGGGCCTGCTGTTAGCTGAGGTAGAAACACATTCATGATGCATGCACTTGCAACCTAAACGTTCCTGTGAAGTAAAAATAAATGTCTTCTAAATTTGGCACGCCATGCTGCCAAATTTGAATGGTAAAAGTATGTAGGATGAGGCTTCAAAATAATGAAAAATCAAGCCGGTCTCCGCTTGCTTTCCAGGTGACATTCTTCAATCCAGTTATTGAGAGAGTCCCTCGGCTACAAAGACAAAAGAAGATCTTCTCCAAGCAGCAAGGTGAGAACATCTCTTTGAATTGAATCGATTTTTAGCTGTCCCCACACGCTCATCATTCAGCAATCAATTCAATTTAGCTAATAGCGACCTCTAGTGGTTACCGATTTGCATTTACAGTGTTTTTGTTTAATGCAACAGATCGCATGGCACTCAGAGGGCACTTCATTAGGTACACGTGATCAAAATAGGTCCAACGCAAGAGTTGTATCAAAGATTCCACTATTTTTTTTTTTATTGACACTGCAAGAGAGGTAGCGATTAACAACGTGTTTGTGTGTTGTAGCTTCATCGGTGGCGTGTGTACTTTGTTTATATTTCCAGGCAAGGCGTTCCTTCGAGCTCGCCAAATGAACGTCGACATCGGGACGTGGGTGAGACTGCTCCGAAATGCCATTCCCACTGTCAACAACTCTGGAACTTATAGTCCCAGTGCACACAACATGGCGCTCAATTCTGGGTGAGCCACACGGCACTGGACACGTGTCTACCACTCATCTACATGTATCCATCAGCAACCCTCGAACCTTTTTTTTCCCTTTTTTTTGTTGGAAGCATCCGCCCCCACGTCTAACCTTCCTCTTGTTTGTCTTCTTTCTGTTCATTTGTGCGTCTCCTCCTGCTGACATGCCGCGCATCGCTCTCCCCGGTGTCTCGTTTGGCGCTTTCAGGGAGATCTCCATGGAGAAGCTAAGTCTGGATAGCGACTCGCCGATAAGGGCCGATTACAAACGAGATGCGGACATGCACACACCGGTGAGAGAGAGAGAGAGAGAGAGAGGGGGCGGGGGAGGTCTGCGTGTGTGCGTGTGTGTCTGGTATGGTTCGGTCCACACAATCTAATAAATGTCATGTAGCATCCGTGTGACATCCAGTGGACAGAATTAGCAACAACAGTAACTTTTATTGAAAAATTGCACTCAACTGTTGGCTCTATTTTAATGATTAAATCAAATGCCTGTCCCTACTCTTTGACAAAATATAGACGCAAGGCAAACACGTACAAATAAACACCATAAAGGCTCTTATCACGCTTGTGAATGCCCAGGAGATATTGATTAAATATACACATTTATTTGTATTATTTTCATTTAAATCAATTTTTACATGGCAGTTCGGTTTAATAGTGGTTAGCACGTCACGGTTCAAATCTCAGTTCAGGTCCTCTTGTGTGGCGTTTGCACGTTCTCCCCATGCTCATGTGGGTTATCCTCAAACATCCCCAAAACTTGCATGTTGATTGCAGACTCTTCATTGGCCATAGGTGTGAATGGTAGATGATAGATTGTTCAACACGTTTTTGAAAAATGATAACCTCATGCCCTGCGAAAGTGCCTCATGTTTGTGTGTCGCACGCCACGACATAGTTTTCTTGTCTTTTTATGTGCGCCCGTGTCGTCTTCTCCTTCATTCCTCTCGTGTTCCCTGCCAGGACCGACCGCCAACCATCGAGCCCTTTACTCCCCCAGACCTCACCCCCGAGTGCCCTGTCCAAACCCCGTCTGTCATCAGGTACGCACTTTTGCATGCCGGAATGCATTATCCAACACGCGCCATTTGTAACATGCACTGATCGGTTACTTCTTTTGCTGCACAAGCTTCCTAGATCCGGTGTCTGTACTAGTGCCATGTAATGAAGCACCCAATGTGTTATTTCTAGCAATGAATATAAATGAGTTGTCTTGTGAAACCCTCCCTTATGTCTGCAGTAAGCAGAGGAAAGGCCCTCTGTCTCTCCAAGACTTCAGGCTGATAGCCGTGTTGGGCCGGGGCCATTTTGGGAAGGTACATTTACTTGCGGACCTCGGCCTCAACTGTCAAAAACCCTTGAATTAAATAGCAATTTACATGTCTTGTTTGCAGGTGCTGTTGTCCGAGTACAAAAAGACGGGCACCATGTTTGCTATTAAAGCTCTGAAGAAAGGCGATATTATTGCGCGTGATGAAGTTGAAAGGTATGTTGAACGCATTTCATTGCAGAATCCAATATTGCCGGACTTTGAATGCCGGTCATACTTTTGTCAATGTATTAAGCACCCAAAAGGTATTTGGATGTATGACATGCATTCAGCCAATTCTCGCAAGGATCAAGAATTATAGCCATGTTACGCATCCACTTGTTTGTGAAATTAATTAGTTGAATGGCTTTTTTCAAAGACCCATTTTAGGAAATAGATAAAAGATTTTTACGGGCCCTCCAGAGAAAAAGAATTTCCATTCACAAGTCGGCATTGCATAATATGTCCTTTCTCTTTCTGTCCCTTTTATTTTACCCACTACTCCTGATCCAGTCTGATGTGTGAGAAGCGCATCTTCGAGACGGTCAACATGTCGCAGCACCCCTTCCTGGTCAACTTGTTTGCATGCTTCCAGACTCCAGAGCATGTGTGTTTTGTCATGGAGTACACGGCGGGAGGTGACCTGATGATGCACATCCACACCGACGTCTTCACCGAGCCACGAGCTGTGTACGTAACTAAATATCGCCACACATCACAATGATTTGCTGCCTTTCAAAGGTATGCCAAAGCAAAAATGAAATTGACGCTTTGCGGCCAAGGGAGAAGAAATGTATGAATTAGTGCCTTCTACCCAGAACCAGCAAAGCGGTATTTTGCCGCAACCGTGACATATTGCACTCAGATAATTAGATGGTGTCAGCATATGCACTATTTTTCCTCATTTAAAAAATATATTTCAATGGGGAAAGATGATTTGAGATCTGAGTGTTTTGACTTACAAATGTGGTCATGCAACAAATTGCACTTGTATGGGAAAGCACCACTGTGCTGAGGATTCCATGATATGCCCCTGAAGTGTACGAGTGTAATCATGCATCTTTTGTTGAATTTCAGGTTTTATGCTGCCTGTGTGGTTCTTGGACTTCAGTTTTTGCATGACCATAAGATTGTGTACAGGTGAGTGGAACTCACAAAAAAGACACACGCTCACTGCACTGCTTATTATTGTATCTGATTAGATGATAAAATTGGACTTAATTTTGTGAATGATAACGATCATGATCCGAGATTCAGCAAACGTGTTCTGTTGTAGAGATTTGAAGCTGGACAACCTGCTGCTGGACACAGACGGCTACGTGAAGATTGCTGACTTTGGGCTGTGTAAAGAAGGTGAATATTGATTGGTTCCTGACAGATAGGGGGAGCCGGTTTGGATAAGGGTCCCGTGATGCTCATCTTCATCCTGTCACATAGGCATGGGTTACGGGGACCGCACCAGCACGTTCTGTGGGACGCCAGAGTTTTTGGCTCCCGAGGTCCTGACCGATACATCCTACACCAGGGCAGTAGATTGGTGGGGGCTGGGGGTCCTCATTTATGAGATGTTGGTGGGAGAGGTGAGAATCACATTATTTTCACTCGCACGTTATTTCTTTCAGCCCTACGTGACGTCATGATATGAACCCGCTCATTCCACCTTGTGTTTTTGCAGTCACCGTTCCCAGGGGACGATGAAGAGGAGGTGTTTGACAGCATTGTAAATGACGAAGTCCGCTACCCGCGCTTCCTCTCAACCGAAGCCATTGGTATCATGAGACGGGTGAGGCTACACCCACGCGCGCAAATAAATGTGCCAAAACTCACTCACACTCGTGACGCATATACCGTCTTTGTGCATGTGTGAAACATGAACAGCTGCTAAGGCGGAACCCAGAGAGGCGGCTGGGCTCCGGTGAGAAGGATGCAGAGGAGGTGAAGAAGCAGGCTTTCTTCAGGGTGAGACATTTCACATCTCTTTCTAGCCTACAAAATTACAAAATATAAACGGCAAACACGAGCACTCAACAGAGCACAGATATGTATGTATCAAGTATGAAACTGAGTAAGCATAGGCCATAAGTCAAGGCACCACTTTGGGGCCTTCCCGCCCTATTTTGACATCTTAGTGTCATGGAGCTATTTTGAAGTGAGTCAACGTATTATTATTTTAGAGCATTTTTGAGCAATTTACAGTGGCGCAGCATCAAACCCTCAACTCACCCATCTCCACTGAAAAAGTATAGTCGTCAGTGGCAGTGAATTAAGGATCTTCATTTTGTGTAAAGTAGTGCGTTGGTGCCATATCCTAGCCATAAATACATGACAGGTCGTGGAAACAACAATGAACCACGATATAGCTGGGGAAGGCTGTAAAGTAGATAACTGAAACTTCATTTTATGCCTATAAAAAGGTAATTATAGCAAAGATTTCATGCGTTTTTGATACATCATCTTTTGGTGTTGATTCTAAATCCATGTATATCGGCTCGACCATTTTTATGACAGCTGTATTTCATGGCCACAGGGAGCACTTGGTTATCTGGTTATTGCTTTAATGACATCTTTTGTTGAGTTATTTGCCCCACACTGTGACCTTTCCTCAATCTTACCTCGTATTAATAAAAAAATACAACTACCGGTAATACCAAAACTAAACTAATACTAAAACTTGAGGATTAGCTGTTCGGATAATGGATGGATGGATAAAAACTGAATTAAAAATGAAGCATTTCCCCCCCCCCCCCCCAAAAAAAATCTAAATAAAAATCAACAAACCCAATTCAAGAATTCATTAAAACTAAATTAGTATGAAAAACAAAAGTCAAGATTAAATAAAAACAAACCATAATAAAAAAATCCTAAACTATTTAAACCCGGCACCGCACAACAGATAAATAATCACATATCTATTTTATTATTATCTTTGTGTGTGTGTGTCAGAACATGGACTGGGATGCACTGCTGCAGAGGAAGGTGCCTCCTCCTTTCGTCCCCTCCATCGGTGACAAGGAAGACGTCAGCAACTTCGACGAGGAGTTCACCACGGAACGGCCGGCTCTGACGCCTCCACGAGAGCCCCGCGTTCTCACACGCAAGGACCAGGACAGCTTCCTGGACTTTGACTACGTCTCGGACATCTGCTAGTGGCGCAACAATATTGTTTTGTGGCCCGCGCGCCCTCCCCGTATGATTGTTTCATTAAAACACTGTGAATGAATGTGGGTAACACTGAAGTCAAGTTTTCCACTTCTGTGGGCTTTTACAGGCACAGGCTGAAGGAAGTTGGCTAACTTATTGCCAGGACAAAATACGTAGGAGTTGACTTGCTGCCTCTTGTTACCGATGCCTTACATTTGTATGTACTCGTATCAGACACACGGACCAGCTACGTTTTTATGTCGGCAAGTCTTTCTGTAGAGCAGCTGGAAGAGTGACGAGACGAGCTGCACGCATACTCTCCACTGTTCTTTTGTGTTTTTTTTTTTTTAAGAATCAAGAAAAGATTACCTCCTGTCAAAAGAGTGAATCCACTGACTATGAATTGACACATTTAGTTCTTACAGGAAGTTGACCACAGGGTAAATAACCACTGTCTTGACGTAAACGCAGTCGACGTCTTCTTATTTATGCTGTACTGATTTTCACGTGACCACTTACCAGCTGCAATTGGTGCAAATGGACCTTTGACAATTGCAATATTCCAAATACCCTGCACATACTTTTTTTTTTGGATTGGATGCGTTTGGGGTATGATGATTGCAATAAAACATGGAGTGCGAGAAGCACATGCCACAAATATCAGCGGAACATTTTGTAGTTCTCATTAAAAAAATATCCGGTGGTGCCTTGAGGTACAAATAGCTGGACTTGGAAGTTACTTGGAAGAGATATGACATTTTTTTTGTTTTATTTTTTGGTAGACTTTAGATGCTAGCACTGTGTGGTGCCAGTGAACTCAACTTGCTCTACAATGAGCAGATGCCTATTATCAAACCAGAGAATTGCACCTTGTGTCTGTAACGACATGGGTACCCGTCTATCTGCATGTTTATCTGTCTCGGTCTACTTGTATTTCTTTCAATGTCATCTGTATATACAGTATATGCTGCTCTTTCCATGTTTTATGACAACAGTAAGTCTCTTTCCTGTTTCACTGCCCGTCAGTTCCTGTCTGTCTGCATGCCTACAGACCTGCATTTACTTAAAAGTCTGACTCTACAACTCATTGTTTTAGGTGCCTGTCTACCGGTATGTCTATCTGTACAAAAATGCCTGTCTACCGGTATGTCTTATCTGTACAACGGTACCCGTCTACCTGTTCACCTGCATGCCCATCTAGATATAAGATATTACCGGTTTGCCTGTATGTCTGTCTGTACACAACTGCTTGTCTACCTCCATGTCCGTGTGTGCAATCTCAGTGATTGTCCATCTGCTCGTCCGCGGCTATCTATCTGGATGTCAATCGTAGATTAACACCCGTCCAACTACACCGGTACCTGTCTATCCGCATGACTTTAGACACTTAGGTGCATGTCTTGTCTTTTCGATATTCCTGTCTGTCGCTGGGTGGGTTTGTGTCAGTCTGCCAAAGGGGGCAGTATCGAGCACTGCTCCATGGGAAGCTCAATTTTTCAAGATGTCGTCGCTGGAACAGAGATTGTCGCGGATCGAGGAGAAACTAAAGCAGGAAAACGAAGAGGCTCGGCGGAGTATGGACCTTAAGATCGACATGAGTCCGCACAGATCCCACGCGAGACCAAGTGAGTGTTAACCGCGATGTCCACAAAGGGGCCAGAATAATTGTGGGGTGAGGGGGGGGGGGGGGGGGGGGAGAAAAACGCTCGAAAGAGGCGGAGGGTGGGAGTGAAGGAGAACGGCTGTTCCGCTCCTTAGCCGCTGCGTGCTAACCAGCTAGCTACATAAACAAACAACGACGTACGCGTTACGCGGTTTCGTGTCACGCTAACGCACTTGTATCGCGTTGGGAACGAATACTACCGGGTGTGTAAATTGAGGTTTTCAAGTCTGGGCCGCTGTCAAGAAGTATTTAGCCGACAGTCACCTCCAGAATGTGTTGGGGACCTGTGCTGTCAAATGTGCTAAGCTAACGTGCTAGCAGACAGAACGATAGCTGGCGGCAGGCCCGACATAAACCTTAAAATGTTGTTTTGTGTCATTTTGCGTGGGTATGTGTACTCTTAGTGTATCTTTTCCCCTCATAGCACTTGTTTCTTGGTGATTAAACCTACCGCAAAATCCGACATTACTGTCATTTTTTTTTATCCTTGACGAGCCGGGGGCGAACAGATTTTTGCTCATCAAATAAACCAGTCACATCTCTGTAATAACATAAAATAAAAACACGGACGTACTTGCATTGCGTTTTGTTGTCCATATTATGTAATTCAGGTTAAAAATATTGGCGAAATTACGAGCCAGTTTAAATAGTAATTTCATTTAACTGTACTTTGATATAATTGTTCTTTTCTTCACTCTACCAAACCGTGTTTTCCCTTTGTTTTAATCTTCATGCAGTGTTTGTATGAATTTCTTGTTCCTTCTTAATGCCGAAGTGCACTTGTATCTCCCTTTCTGAAGGGATTCCATATCTAAAGAAAAAAAAATTAGGTTTTTATTCAGGACAGGACAGTGAAAAAGTCCTGAGACTTGCCATGTACCTGATTTGAAATATCTGGACTTTTCCCCTTGCCAGGCAGTCAAAATAAAGATGTAGGACGGAAAATGAATGATGTCACGATGTTGTCTGCACATACTGAAGCAGGCTACACACATTTTATCAGTGTAAGAGACCCCACACGCCAGAGGAAAAATTGTCGAGTGCGTGCGTATGGCTCTTATCGTGCGTGGTGTATCCGACACAACACACCACACTCATACATACTCTATACAGTATTTATATGCACAATCGCCAACTTTTTTTCCTCTCAACCATGTCTTTTGTAGTACTGTACTTCCATTGGCCTGTGGGAGGCAGCGTGTTGCCACAGGGCAACCAGACGGCCTTAAAGTACAAAGAAGAAGCAGTGGCTATGGTACTTTCCTCTCCGATCCAAGTGAGATGATCTGAAGTAGATTGAGGAAAGTTTGCTCAAATGGGAAAAATGCTTAGGAAAGGTGCCTCACAGCAACCTTTAAGACGTGTTTAGTACAGCACCTCCTGGCCAACAAAATGATGTTCGAAGCAAGGGCCAAAACAATATGGATTTTTAAAATCCATTTATTTGCTGATTTTAATAGATCTAATATCGTCCGATTAAACCATCCATTTGATTAATCGCTCAGGTCCTCAGTATCAGCATATCATTTTTTGAAGTCCTTACATTACTGATGTCAGCAACACTTGATGTGGAGCGATGGTGTATATGTGGAAAAATTGAATTAATTCACTTAAATATTGCTATCCTTTGTTATGTTTGCAAAGAAGCACCTTGTCACCTTTCCTTGATCCAATTATATTTTCCCACAAAGGTTAAGGAAAGGTAGCATAGGAGATTTTCATTATTTTTAAGTATTGAATAGGGTTAATATTTAGAACCTCAGCATTTTTGGAGCAGATTGAGAAGGAATGCTCACTCTTAACACGGCCCGCACCATACCACACCACGGCATAATCAGTTTGGATCATCTTTTAGAAATGTGCGTTGCTGACTTTGTTTGGAAGCGGGGGGATGCTCGTTTGGCCAGATTGTCATACACTACCTGAAGGATTATGATGAATGCATACATGGACTTTGCTACATTTGCCTTCAGTTCCTGTTGGTTTGAAGGACAAAACTACGACCGATTCCATTGTATCTTTCATAAAGTTTCGTTCACACTTAAGAAGTGTTCCATCGTCTATTCGGATGTACCGATACGGCTTAAATGTGTTAAGCTATCACTGTTGTGTTTCACTGTTCTTTACAGGATTTGCTGTATGTCTCTTTCATGAGAGTCTATTTGTAGTATGAGAGAGAGCGTGATTGTGGTAGTAGTTGCAGTATAGTAATGTACGTGTGTGTGTGTGTGTGTTGTATTTTCTTTCCTCCGTCTAGTCATCGTGATCCAGCTCAGTCCTGCTCCAGCTCCTTCCCAGCGTGCAGGTATCATTCAATCCATCGCTCTCTCTGCCATCACACAACACCCTCCCCCACCCTTTTTATACACCCTCTCAAGGCCACCTTCACCATTTACAACCACCACATTGGCCTTTAATTCTCCTTCACATTACTTGATCACGTTATATGAGCCTGGTTGCGTTTACTCTCTTTTTTGACCCACTGGTACTAAAAGTTGCCAGACTTCCTCATGTCTAATGAAATAATCAGTAGATAGGGAACAATTCTTTGAATAAAGAGGCCAAGCGCCTGCTTTGCGCTGTTAATTTTCACTCGAAATCGGAGGTTACTGTCTAGCTGAGCATGAAAGAAAGAAAATTACTCATCTATTTAACAAAGCCATATCATTTTGCTTAAATATGTTAGCTTAATGCTAGCACAAAATGGCTAACACCATTGATGGGCTAACAAAAGTAGTATCCATATTTCAGTAGATGTGACTCTTCAAACTGCTTGTAGTATTTGAACACAAATGGTCTCGGTGTGTAAAGAGACCAAAAAGCTTGATGCACGTTTTGCATACCTTTATAGAGTGCCTTGAGAACGGTTCCAGTTTCACTCTTATTGGATCACACGAAATGAAATCCATTGGAACCTCGATTTACGCACTGTACAAATCTATTGTCATAATAGTCCAAAATAAATCTAAACGGCCTGCCCTTGCGTCCCCTTCTTGTGTTTTAATGTGCTGTCTTATGGATAAGCTGTCCCGGCAGCATTATTTACGTTCTCCATGGAAACGGGTAGCCCACAATGCAACACTGCTTTCCCACAAAGTGTGGGCTACCTGTTTCTATGGTGAGCAAACAATGCCATTTTGCGAAAGAATGTAAACTGTACCGTATGCTAAAAGGCTACGGCGTTTCATTGTGGTTTGCTCGCAAACACACAGAACCGTCAGACAAACGCTTCTTTTGTAATCGAATTAATGGGAACTTTCTGATTATCACCCCAAGTTACAACACCGTAAGGAATGGATATTTGAACACAAGAAAGCCTGTTCTGAGATACGAGCGTCGTCACAGAATGAATTAAACTTGTAAGTCAAGGCACTACTGTATCGACATTATTGGGACCACTTCACATCTTTTTCTGTGTGTGCCTCATTGCAGTCTACAGTGGAACTTCTCAGATTGAACGGGTCTGTTCCGAAAAAGCCAAAATGCTAGTTAACAGAAATCCTCATAGCCCATGTAATTGAATTAATCCCATTCAATTGTCAAACTGTCATTATTGTGAATGTTAAGAAGAAAAAAACCGAAGAGCATTGGTATTATTTTACACGGAAAACAACAACAAGAAAAAAAAGCTGTGAGGTGATTTTAATCTTTTTCGGAAGTGGGACGGGGGAAAGAAAAGCGAAAATAAATAAGACTAGAAATTCTTGTTCTTTTGCATCTTCTTTAACATAACAAAAACGATTTGAATCAGATAATTGGGTTTGATTTCAAAGATGTGGCGTCATAAGAATAAGAATAAGAATAAGAAAACCTTTATTTGTCCCGCACTGGGGAAATTTGCAGTCTTCAGCAGCAGAATTGGAGGGGGAAGGGTCATCTAATTTAACTGAATTATTCCACTATAAACTGGATCAAGAAGTGTCTCTTATTGGAGAGCTCTATATTATTGAAGGAAGGGCTGCATTTACAGTACTGACAAGTTAATTCATATGTATGAAAAAATGGCTACTAGCAACCCGTTGCATCATACACTCGCAACCTGAATCCTACCATATTTGAGAGGTTCCTTTGCCTTTTTTTTTTTTTTTTTTAAATTTTAGACAAACGAGGATAATTATTACTATGTTGGCAACTCATTGACTATATATTTTTATTTTATGACTGATGAATCATCCCCTTGGAAGGATGAGGCCCCGTCCTTGACCGCCGATGTATTTATTTAATTTTTTTAGTTGGCCCATTGACACCTCCCCTTCAAATCATCCCCTCTTTCTATCTTTACATCCCTTCTCCTCTCCCTTGTCTGTGCGTCAGTGAGTGGCAGGACAGCGTTGGCGTGTACGTGTGTTGTGCCTGCGAAAAGCGGATGTCCGACAAATAACCTCAAATTTTGCTGGAGGAGGAAGATCGCACAGTGCATGCGGCTTTTCTGCACGGCGCATTTTGTTTTTTTTGGGGGGGGGGGGGCAGCGTCTGTTTGTGTTTTGACACAGTTTCTAATCCAGCATCCCCCGGAGTGCGGTGAACACTTGTCTTCCTCTCTCGTGTTTGTTTGCCTGTAACTGAAAAGTCCTCTTAACTTCCAGCTGCGCTATGGCCAATGTTACTCCTCACCTGCAGGGGACACAGCGCCTGCAACCTTGTCTTTTGTTTGTGTCGTCTTCTCCTTCTTCTGGCTCAGTCTGGCTGTCCAGCCTATGCCCGCAAATCTGGAGCCGGCCAAACTGTGGAGATGCACTCTTACTAACGCTTCTCCCCCTCACTAAGCGGTATTCCTTCAACAGGTTCCTGGGGGGAAAAAAAGCACCCGTGGCTTCTTGAGCATGGAGGAGGCCAGCCTTACCAAAACAATTGCTATTTCAGCGATACAGTCATCCCCGGTTATTCACAGGGCTAGGGACGGAGTAATTCTATCACAATACAGTATCCAAACCTACAACCGTGATCGATCCTCTTTACACGAATGTCACCTTAGAAATAGTAGAACTGCAACAAACTCCTTCCAAAACCCACCGTTTTTGCCTCCAATCCGGATACTGCTACATGAGTTTACAGTCCTACCAAACTGTTTCATCATAATTTTTATTTGTGAAGTACCGTAATTTCTGGACTACAAAGCGTACCTGATTAAAAGCCGCAGCAGCTAAATTAAAATGTCCAGCTTGAAATGTTTGACAATCAGACCTCTGGCGTGAACGCACTTAGTGATCATTTCCCCTCTGCGCCAGCCCTTCAGCTACCCCTTGCCAATGACGCAGGAAGCCGCTCATCATCATCAGAGAGCTCACCTCAGCACCATCCCTGTCGCCCCAGACATATGCTCACCCTCCCCACGCCACCGTACGGCCTACAGAAGAGTCTAGAGAAGTATGTGAGCTCGCAAACGCACACTCCAGATTTGAGTTAGAGGCAGACGATTTGACTGTTTTACATGACTTTGTCCTTTAGTATTGGTTTAGAGGGTTTTTTTTGGGGGGGGGGCATAGGGGGTTGAATGTCATTATCTGTGTGTTGTGTGTGTCGAACAATAAACAAACAGCAATTAGCAAAAAGGCAGATTTTTGCCATTTTTCAAATGATTAATATTGTCCGATTAATTGGTTAGGCCCTACTTGTAACCTCACGCGATGCATTGACGCGTCCAAATCTTACATTACATTCATGTGGAAGCATTGTATTTGTCTGTATTTGTTCCCACAGTGCAGAGATTGACCAGAAATTGCAAGAGATCATGAAACAAACGGGCTATCTTAAAATTGACGGACAGGTGAGTTAACCGAATGAGAATGACATGTCTTTAACCAAGTCAAGGCAAAACCGTATATAAAAGTTCAGTCCAATCCATTGATAACCGTGCGTATTGTCATTTTCCAGAGGTATCCGGCCGAGGTGACAGATTTGATCAATGAGGGGGAGATTGGCAGCGGAACCTGTGGGCAGGTCTTTAAAGTGCGATTCAAGAAAACTGGTCATGTCATTGCAGTCAAAGTAAGAACTTCCTGTACTGCCTATCTTTCCCACAAGTGCCCCTGTTGTTCTATTCCAGACCCGGAGTACTGTATAGCCTCCAGGCGCCATTCGCCTCATGCGCAGTTCCTGACCAGCCCTCTCTGTTTTAATTATGTTAAAATTCATTTGACTTTTATTTTGATATGCACATGCAGATGATACAAGCCAGCAAGACTTGTCTTCAGTGTCGCCAAATTAGTGACATTGTTGCTGTGTTTAGTCACTTTTCCAGCTTAACTAGGGACTTCCATTTTTGGATTTTATATATATATTTATATTTTTAATGGCTTGAGTACTTAAAATGCCTCTAAAATCCTCGAAACCAAATAAACTCACTAACTAAATTCCCCAACATAAAAATGCATATTTCTGTGGACCCATTGTACGATTTTCTAAATTATTGGTGTGTTGTACTCTGGAACCACACTCAGCATTGACAGCATTTTTTGGCAAGTCTTGTCACGGTGCTTAAAAAAAAAAGAGAGAGAAATAAACATTGCCAAGAGGAGATTTTCCCTATGTCCTAATTATAACAACATATACCATATCTGCAAAAGTAACAAATAATCCGATCTAATTATATATTCATATGGCACATACAGTAATTGAATTTACCTGAAGAACTGATACAATTTTTGAAATGGCCCCTTTGGTAAATTAATTGCGCTTTTTTTTTTTCTTAAGCTATGATATTTCTGTTGAATTGTCAGCTTTCTGTTTTGAAAGCCATTTTTTGCGTGTGTTCTTAGCAAATGCGGCGAACCGGAAACAAGGACGAGAACAAGAGGATCCTGATGGACCTGGACGTGGTGCTGAAAAGTCACGACTGTCCTTATATCATTCAGTGCTACGGTGCCATAGTTACCAATGTGGGTATCTTCCAAAGACTACAATGGAACCCCCAAAATACAACACAATCCTTTCCGTGACACTGGTTGTCAAGTTGTTCCGGAGGAAATAAGGTAAAAAAATTACAGAGGCTTTTGAGGATATGGACAGCGTGCACTAAACTGTGTCGCCATGCGGCACAAAAAGGCACACTCACTTATTTCCCTACTTAACTGTTTTTTGTTTGATTGTTTGATAATTATGACCTTGAAGGTCTCCCCCAAACAAAACTAAGTTTATTAAAATATAACAGCATAGTCGGCCCAAGTGTTTATCAGAAACAAAGCAGAGGTTTTATTCCTAAAAGTATATTTCATATTTTAAGCCACTGTAATTTTTTTTTGAAGGAATTTGGGGAGTTTTACTCCACGTTGAAAGACGATGGCTGTGTTTCTTTTTGGTGGTTCCACTCCAACAATAAAACATCATCATTGTCAGTGATGTCCACCAGACTACATCTTACAATTTTCTATGGGCCTGCTTTTACAGACGGATGTATTTATTGCCATGGAGCTGATGGGAACATGTGCTGAGAAGCTGAAGAAAAGAATCCAAGGCCCCATCCCAGAACAAATCTTAGGAAAGATGACTGTTGCAGTAAGTAAGCCATTTAAGTAGGGCTGCAACCATTAAATAACTGGAGTAATTCTATTACAAAAAGAGTAAAAGCAAAATTTCTGCCGTAAAGCTTTGCTGTGATCGTTTTCTTAAAGTAACACACATTTGCAAGTCACAGATACAACAGAGTGATGGCAGTCCCAAGTAGACAAAAATAATGCCCGCACCTCAAAAATGTTGTATGTATTGATGTTGAATAATGCAAAATCAGTTTTTATCTGATCACTCGAATAATTGATTCTTAAAATATTCAACCGCCACAGCCCTATATTCAAGAAAATACATTGCTGCCTTCATTTTGTGGTTTAATCATCACTATCTGTTTCCGCTCAAGATAGTGAAAGCCTTGCTGTATTTGAAAGAGAAGCACGGTGTCATCCACCGTGACGTGAAACCCTCCAACATTCTCCTGGATGCGAAAGGTCAGATCAAACTCTGCGACTTTGGTATCAGCGGACGCCTCGTCGACTCTAAGGCAAAGACTCGCAGCGCTGGCTGTGCTGCGTACATGGCGGTACGTGGTGACAAATCAAATTATGCGTGAACCTGTTGACTTAATCCAACGATCTGAACTCACACAAGGTTTCATATTTGTATGTTTTAATCATTGCAGCCTGAGAGAATAGACCCTCCTGATCCCACCAAACCCGACTATGACATCCGAGCGGACGTGTGGAGCCTTGGCATCTCTCTGGTCAGACTCGATTGACATTCTTATAGATCATTTCGAACCCTTATGATTCAGGACAAATAAGCAAATATACATCCATGCATTTTCTGTCCCACTTGCCCGCATTCGGATTCGTGGGTGAGCTGGAGGCTATCCAGCTGATTTTGGGCAGTGTACACACCCTGGACTGGTCGCCAGCCAGTCACAGGACAAAGAGACAACCAACCCTTCAAAGTCCATTTAACATCTACGGACAATCTTTCAATGACCTTAACATGCGGGAAGAACGTGCGACCCGCTCCAAATATATTTTTTAACATTTCTAGAATTAATTTCCGATTGATTGATTGTGGCATCTAGGATGGAGATTCATTAGTTGGAAATTGTTTAAAAAAAAAAAAATGTTGAGCTTGATTTATAAATTTAAACTAGGACTTTTATGGTTTGGGTAAAAAAAAAAACATTATCACATAAGATAGACCTTTGCTCAGGCCAAAAACACATTTTAGCCGTCTGCAAGTGGACTGCATACAAAATTCCTCAAATTGCACCTTCATCCAGATTTACTCCACACTGTAACTTTACAAAGCGCGATGGAAATAATTTGTGTCATGATTTTGTTATCCTGCCAACCACAAAGCAGTTGATGGTCGGATTACTCCCGCTCATTTTTGTTTGCCGGGGAGAAAAGTGTACAACAAAAAGCACGTATCTCAGAATTTTCGCATTTAAAAACAAATTGTTCTGAGGCAACAATAAATTTACTACTGTTGCGGATTAAAAATAAATAAATCACATTCCAAATTTACTTCAAAATTATTGTGAACACGGCTTGGGTAATGTCACAGATGGAACTTGAGAAAAATGAAAGTGATGCAGTTGATTAAACGAACCAGTGCAGATGACGGTCGATGCCATCTGGTGTGCGCTAGGTGGAGTTGGCTACAGGGCAGTTTCCCTACAAGAACTGCAAGACAGACTTTGAGGTTCTGACCAAAGTGCTGCAGGAAGACCCCCCTCTGCTGCCTCTCAGCATGGGATTCTCCCTCGACTTCCAGTCCTTCGTCAAAGATTGGTGAGCTACACACAAACACACCTACACACAAAATAAACACTCCTATTCACAGGAACCTGTTGTTGTTTTCTCCCCCACCCCCCACAGCCTCACTAAGGATCACAGAAAAAGGCCAAAATACCACCAGTTGCTGGTAAGTTTTGAATGAGCTACATTTTGGACTGAACTCATGTGTGAAAAAGACTGAATTTACACTTCATGGTTCAAGTGACAAAATTCAGAATTTTTTGTTTGTTTGTTTGTTCGTTCTCCAGTAGAAAGTTCGGGATATGTCTCATAACACCATAAATAGAAAAAACATGGATTGGAGTTGCGTATTGTTCAAAAGTGGATACAAATCCATTCCATCTATCGGATATTTTCCAGCGGGACACATATATGCAAATGTAACACAAATCGGTTAACCCAGTCGATGCCAGCTTGACTTCATCCAAACACACCGATCAGTATGGCAAATAGTTAAACTCTTGCCCATTTATGGGTCACTCGTTGAGAGTTTGCATGATTTTCTGTGGAACTTTGCCACATGTTACCAAGTCTTAGCTAATGGGTACGTAATTGGTGTCAAGGAAGTATCGTCAAAGTGATCCATCTCACCTCTGAGACGAAGGTCTTTGTATGTCGCTGTGGAGCTAAATTTAGCCTGAGTCATCAGAGGATTATTAGTGGGGATTTTTTTATCTCTGTGTATTTTTTTTTCTTTTTAATCAAATCATCTAGGGTAATATTACCTTCCCTTATTGTAGGAGCACAGCTTCATCCGACGTTACGAGGTGCTGGACGTGGACGTGGCCGGTTGGTTCCAGACGGTGATGGATCGCACCGAGTCGCCTCGGAGCAGTCAGTGTTACAGCCATCATCACCAGCTCCACTCCTCGCTCTTTAGCAGGTAGCCCGCAGAGAGCCCCCTTGCCTGCTGTTAGCTCAGCTGTCCTCTCTAATGTAGTCTAGCCTCAGCCTAAAGACGCTAAGCCTAGCCTTAGACTGTGTCCACCGGAGAAGTCCTCAAAGAACAAAATGATGATGATGATGACGACGACGACGACAGATATTTTGGGGTGCCGGATTTGATGGAGGGAGGGATTTATGGATGGGATAACATATTCAATCTGGACAGGCAGACATGGGAGGGAGGTGCCCACTTGTAGTTAGCTTCATTTGTGCGCAACTATACACTCGTAAATGTGTCGTCACTTTTTAGTCGTCGCTTAGCAACGGGTGTCATCCGTGCCACTGTCACATGTACAGCATGCCACATATGAACACAGTCACGAGTGATCATTCAATTTGAACACTGGAGGAAACGGCATTTATTTCACACGTTTAACGAAAAGTGAGACTTCAGTGAGTATTCTTTTCACGACGCACAGTGAAAAACGTAATGATTTTATTTCATAGCTTGCAGTTGAGGAAAACGCTCGCCTCAAGAAATCTGACCATTACGTCAACAATCAAATTGTTTCTTAGTGTTGGAATAAGGTTGGATTTGAATCCGTGTATCATTCGTTCTTTCGTTTTTTAACTTCCAATCGAAAACAAAACATTAAAAGGAGACTCAGTGAGTATTCTAGGCTTTCACGACGCCACACATCGTTTGTAACGTGACCCGGAACGTAATGATTTTGCGCGAAGCATTTAGCGCAGTGGCGGCGATGGAACAACACTCTACTCTACTTGCATTCGCCATTCACTCCTTTGAGGAAAACGTACCTCTCGTAGTCTGATGGTAATTCTCAAGCCTACAGAGGTTCCGGGTCTGCAAACCATTAGTGGCCCGTTTTCCCGTTTCGTATATTTGATCCGAGCCAATCAATCAGGCATGTATTCGTTTTTCATGTTGGATTATGATCAGTCTCCTTTTTAATTTTTGGTTTTCGATTGGCAGTTGAAAAACGAAAGAACGAATGATACACGGATTGATTTGCTGCAGCGTTTAAGGACTCAATCTGGGTTTCACTTTATGAATTGAGCGACTGAAATGAATGACTGTTTCTACTAATATTCTATTTTGTTGACATGCACCTGCATACTAAATATTCTGTAAAGTCTTTTCGTCTACTATATACAGATCATCAGTGATCTCCTCATTTCTAACATCAATTGATCAGCTCCAATCCACATATCAGCGATGCAATTGGAAGGGAAAACTCAGAAAAGCAAATTAGTGTTGTATTCTAACCTTCTTTTTTTTGTGTGTGTGTACATAATGAGTTGATCTGAACTGAGAGTAGATGGAAGGAAATTGGTGGGTTGGAAAGGAAAGTCATTCTGATGACTATTTGGGGGGACTTTTAACTCGCTGTGTTGCTTTTTCCGCGAGGAGACGCAGACGTTCAACTTGTACAAAGAAACTGAAAAAGGGCAGGAATGGTGTCATCAATTGTGGAGCGTCTGCCTACTCCACATGGTTGTCTACTCGCTCGTCCCCTCTGTCTGCCTCTGCTGTTTAGTGTTTTCCAGACCAAAGGTGATTGCGGCTGTGAGGTGGCGGCCAAGAGACTTGAGACGCCTTACGGTGCAATAGCAGTCAACTATTTCCAGTGACGTTCAAACGAAGCAAGGGGTCCTTGCATATGTTCTGAAGCCACACTCAAAGTGGTGTTTTTAAAACTTGTGATCATGTCTCAAGTACTCTTGATATGCTAGAGGTGATAGTCAAGACGGATTGCTACTTTAACTGGCCGATATGAGCATTTTCCGATGATTTTTAGGGATCATTTCCTTCCTAGATGACTGCACTTCATTGAACAGGACATTATAAAGGTACACAGATCATTCTCAAAGACATTCTAAGCTGTTCTCACCACAATTTAGTAGGAAATCGCACTGAATGTTAAACATTGACATTAATATAGGCTTTCGAATACCATGTTACAATGCCTGCGATGCAGTGAAAAGTGATCTCTTTTAAATACATCCATCCATTTTCCGATCACAAGGGTCGCAGGGGGTGCTGTAGCCAATCCCAGCTGTCTTCGGGCAGTAGGCGGGGAAACCCTGAACCGGTTGCCAGCCAATCACAGAGACAAACAACCATCCGCGCTCACACTTGGGGACAATTTTGAGTGTTCAATCAGCCTGCCATCCATGTTTTTTGGAATGTAGGAGGAAACCGGAGTACCCGGAGAAAACCCACGCGGGCCCGGGGAAAACATGCAAACCACACACAGGGAGGCCGGAGCTGGAATTGAACCCGGTACCTCTGCACTGTGAGGTCGACGCCCTAACCACTGGCTCACTGGGCCACCTTCTTTTAAATACATGTCAAGTGAAAATAAGTCTTCAAAATTTGACATCTCAGTGTTGATAACACCCTGCCAAATTTAAACTATTACAAAAAATTATATCTAAAATACAACTTCAAAATCTCAGACATGAAACCGCATCCCACTGAAAAGTTCTTAAGTGGTGGAAGAAGGGATGCCAAAACAGGGTTTGCAGTGGCGGATGTAAAATATTGAAATATCGTCGTGTAGTATTGTATTGTACACTAATTGAGGGAAGACACCTTTCATATAACTGAAGAGACAACTGTTGGACTTAAGCATACAAGACATGATAGAATGTAAATATTTTTTCTAGAATATAATATAAGCCGAGTTTTTCCCATTTTTTTGCAAATAAGCAAACACTGATTCACAAACTGTCATCGCTGTATATTGTACGTGCGCATTTATTGTCTTGAAAATACATGCCAAGTGAAACATTTTAATTAGATCAGTTTGTCAAGCATTTCCTTGAGATTTTAGATTAGTGTTGAATTTGTGGTTTTCAATATCTTGTCCTTCTGTTAATAATTGGCACCCAAAAAAAAAAAATCATGTTTTCAGGCAGCCCCAAATTGTTAGATGAATCGCTCATTTTGGTGCATGACTTAAGTGTGATATCCTACTAAATTCTCATGAGAATAGACTTAATATCTAGACTTGTTTCGCATCAACAATGTAAACTTGAATTTGTTTGTCGACAAATGTGGCTGTCGAGGATTGTGGAATTAGTATCGTGAAGACTTGACTGACAAGGCACCAAAGCAAATCACTGAGAGTGAGTGAGTGAGTGAGAGAGAGAGAGAAGTCAAGAGTGGTACGGACTAAGCCAGGAAACAGTTAAGTGTCAGAAAGAAAGCGAGAGATGAGATGTTGTCTGGATGGCAGTAAAGATGAACAGAAATGGAAAGAGAGGTAAAGTGGTTGAGAAAGTGGAAATGAAGTATGAGACGCAGACAAAAGAAAGTCAAGTATGTGCTAAAAGAGAGAGAACAGAGAGGAGAAAATAGCCGCCATTGTACAAAGCTTTCATGGTGTTACGCCAACATTTATTATTTTATTTAGTTTTAGCCAGAGAGCAAGTAGATGATTTGTGGTGTTCCGTTCAAAGTATTTATTTACTGCTGCTACTATTTTTATTTTTGAGTTTGTATTTTAATTGTGTTCATTGCTTTCGACGCTGCCGTCACTTCTTTTTCCCCAAAGGACAAAGTACTTCCTGCCAAATAAGTGAACTCCAATGCAAAGTCCGCACGGGTTTTTTTTACCAAATACTGACCAGAAGAGCATGTTTTGAGGAAAGTGAATCGCTTGGTGAGAGAAAAGTACTCATGACACAATGTAACTACAGTTGTCATCTCGCATCAAAAATCAAATGCACGTCATTACACCAGAGGCGGATTAGAGGGTGTCTGTCTGTCCAGATGCTTTAGGTCATGCCCATCCACTGCAAGCTTGACAACTGCACACCAAAGGTGTACTCAACCTAACAAATACATTGTCAGTGTAACAAATGTTTTTTATATATATATATATATATAGAGCTGTACAGAGGGAGACTGGCACACGACATCACGTGACGGGGGCCGAGCAGTCTAATAGGAAAGTCCACACTTGGATGTCTCCCCATTTTGGCTTCACTGTATCAGCCAATTGATGCGTGCTGAACCGCGAATAAGATGAAATTTACTGCATGTTATTCACCGAGAATTCAGAAAAGTCCAAAAATGTATTTTCCGTTACTGTCAACTCACACTGACAGATCATTATGGCTGGTGGTACAGATCCTTTTCATGTCATAGTTATTATGTATGATTACGATTAGTAAATTAGTTAGGAGAAATGATTTTAAACCCACACAGATTATTTCAACTGTTAAAGTTCTGAAAGAATTGTCAACCTTTGCCCTATTAGATTTTGCACCCAAAAAAACGACATCGCCAATATCGACAGAATTGTATCACGTGAAGAGCTTGGCATTTTGGTGCAGATAATTGTAGTAATAATAATAACAATAATAGTAACATTTTGGCAGTATCCGATTCAAACCGAGTGAAGCCAAAGTGCACCTTCTGGCTCGCATTGATAAAACATGAAGATGCAATTAAGGGGTGTTGGTCAGCTCGGCCCTATGTCTATTTTTAGCGACTTGACTTTAAAGCCACGGTTTATGTCGACAGGGCTGATGCATACAAAAAGTAAATTCTGGTGCTGGTTCCCCCAACCACCAGGTGATCCCAGTCTCCCACTGTCTCAACTTTTTTTGTTTATAAGCTGATGTGCACCAACACATGCTTTACGTGCTACTTGGATTGTAGAATACGAGTGGGCCCAGTACGGACCCATTTGATCTAGTTTGGCTCCAGGAGAACTTTGTAAGATCTAGAAAAAAAGCTCCCCCAGCTCTGATGTAGAGACACCAAATATTTAAAGTGATCCCACTCTGGCTTGATATGTATATTAGCTCGCCGGCTGTGTATATAAACAGTGAAGCTAGCTGCTAGCGCCTACCTTGAGCTGTGCCTTGGCGTCCAGCAGCTGCCTCTCTCTCTCTCTCTCTCCCCCCCCCCTCTCCATATTTATGTGTGTTTTAAATCCCATCTGTAAGTAAACCAAATATCATCGTCACTATGCAGTCATGCAAAACCATGTCAGCTTGCTATTAGTGGTATATTATAAAGAGACTGCTGCCCTTTGAGTTCAACACAGCAAGTTTTCAATGAGCAGAATCCATATTTAAGGATTGTTATCAGGGTGGGAGAGATTATGTTTGCTCGTTTTTTGTTTTGTTTTTTCGGGGTTGGTGGGAGGCGTTAGATCAATGCTGTAACCGAGGGGTGGGGAACCCACAGGCCGTGGGCCATATTCAGTATAAGAAATAAGGATTTGATCCCCTGCTGAATTTCAAAGTTTTTTTCACAAGGAAATCACATACACTCAGATGAATAATACACACACACAACCAAGAAAGTAAGAACTGATACAAGTCAGCATTAAGGATGGATTTTCAAAATGTTAATGTAAACAAGAAAAAATGTTGCGTATTGGTATGCGGAAAGTAATAAATTTACATTGGTGCCTTGAGGTACAAGTCTGATATATTTCTGTCACCACATTTGTAACTCAAAACATCCTTACCCATTGAATTGAATGAAACGGCCATTAATTCAGTCCAACCTGTCCCCCGGCAAGTGATGAAACTTAAAATTCAGGAGGGGATCACATCATTATGTTATATGCCCATTCATGCAATTGTAAAAACAAAACAACAAAAAACAAACAAGACTCTTAATTTCACCCCCATAATATGTAAAAATAAACATCTGTCTACTCATTGCATCAGTGTAAAAAGGTTCCTCCCCCTGCCGTAAAGTCTACCAAGTGCACGTCATTGTCACAGCTGTAACCACCGTCATTTTGTTTCTTCCGTATATTTCCCCATCTCCCATAGGGGGTGGTGATGCACATGATTTAAAATTATTATTTTTTTTTTTATAGCTAGGAATGTTCAATTATTTTTGATAAGCTCTCATGTCAAGCTCACAGTCGTACTTCACACACACACACACACACACACACACACACACACACACACACACAGTATTTGTTAAAAAGCTGTCTTGTCCTTTTTATTTTTTTTATTTTTACTTAGGCTGTATTGTGTTTACCAAAAGTCTTTAGTGATGATGATTATGACAATGATTATTATTTTATTTTGGGGTTGTTTTTTTTAATGATCATTGTTATTTGACCGTTCATATAATTTAAGATTATCATGATGTTTTTCAAATGATTTTATTTCTGAGTTGTTATGGATACTATTCAGGGCAAAGATGACACCAAATTGAACAAATAGTTAATCCACAGTGGAACCTCCAAAGTTGAAGTGTGTGATTATAATCACATATCCAGAAATTGACCTTTTTGCAAGATAGGAAAAAGTGTGGCTGCTCAGTAGAGTAGTTTTTTTTTTCATACTTCGATGGACATCGATATTAAATAGTTACTTCAAGAGTTTCCTGTACAGTCAATAAGTGGATATTTCACTTGGTATTATTTCCTATGAGAGGGAAATAGTTTTGAATTTTTAACGACTTGAAAGTCAACCACCATCACAGAAATTTCTCAACTTGCGAGGTTCCACTTCAGGTGAGAGCCGGGCGGATGTGCAGCTCTGACTGCAAATGATGTCCGCCCGATTTTAGCCGCGACTTCAACTCAACATTAATAGCGTTGTGATGATGCATTGTTGTGGATTGATCCGAAATCTTGATGGTTTTATAACTCATTGCCCCAAATATGGGTTATAAATTTTGTGCTGTTGCTTTCTTGTCCTCCCCTCATCCACAAACACAACTTTTGAGTTGACATGTTATTTTTTTTTTAAATTTTGTGTTATGATTATTTTTGTATTCTTCCTTTTGTTTGTTTGATGCTGTAGTAGGTGAACTGATCGGTCAAACACAAGAGCTTTTCTTTTGTTTTCCAAAAGCTGTCATACTGATGTTGCACTTGTAATGGGTTTTTGTTATGATTATAATTTTGTTTGTTCGTGTCTTGCGTTGCAAACCCCCCCCCCCCCGTATTTTTTAAGTGTTTTGAGCGTTTTTTTTGGTTTTGTTATTTATCTGTGACGCAGCAAGAATATTGAACGATGTATTTTCTTCACTGATTATATATATTTATTATTGATGCGTGTCTTTCGAGTTGTATTCTTTTTCTTTTTTTTTTTTTTTTACTTGAGAAGCGAGCAGTCAAAGTATATCATTATAATAATAATATAACTTACCTAAATGTATCGAAATACAAACACCCCGCCAGCACATTTAGCTTTACTGGCTTAAACTCGTCCATTTTATTTTGTTTCATTTACTCTGTACCCCAACAACAAACAAATATTTGCCATATTTGGAATTGTGTCCAATTCTTTATTTTATTTTTATCACCTATTTCCCGTTCATGCCGAGTTTTTAAAATATTTTTGATTTATTCTGTTTGGCTGTAGCTTGACCGAAGTAGTTTTTCCACGATAAAGACGAGAGAGAACTAACAGACTGTTAGTTCCCTTTTTTTTCTTCTTTTTTTTTCCCACCACGAAGATGTATGTATCAAGTCTCACAGCTTTACTGCCCCTTTTTTTTTTCTTGCTGTATTTCCCCCCCCCCCTCCACATCCCTCAGTTTCATTTCAAAGAAGAATAAATGCCATTATATTGTGAATACCTCAGGATTCTTTTGATGAGAAACAAACAATAAAACACCAAAAAATCAAATAAATAAAAACATAAAAAGCTGATGTGTTGTAGTTTTATTTTATTTATAATTTTTTTAAAGCCTTTGCGTTTTAACGGTCTGACAATTTTCTTTTCCCTAGACTCCTATTTTGAGGTTAGTGGGTCATAGAAAAATACGAGCTGCTGCTATTATTTTCTTTTATCTATCACAAAAACCCAGTTTTTACTTTTTGGTCACATTTGTTTTAATTATTGTTTTTTGTCTATATGTAATATCAATATTGGGATGTTGGTTTCTGATTAAATCTGTACCTATGCTAACACAGTCATAAAATAATGACTCTGTAGCAAGTGTTACGAAAACCATTTGTAGGCCAAAAATATGTGCCCTGTTAGTTTTCTGCGCTGTATGTGACCTCTAACTGTCATACCAGTGTACCAGTTCTTGAGTGCACTCTGCTTGGGTGGGATGGTCTGACGGTAGTGATGAATGATATACCTTGCCACCCCAATGCTGTCATTGGCAGAAAACTTTTTTTCCAGCTTTTGTGTATACTGTCTCTTAATTATAGACTCTATACATACATGTGTGCAACCCACCTGTTACATCAGTCCCTCTGTCATGCGACAAAAACAAATGTGGCTTCGTCCTTCTTCACTGTAACTTTCCAGTTACTCGCAGGACATGACTGCACATGCTCTTCCCTTAAGGAAGCTTAAATAACTGATTAGATTGCTTTTTTTTTTTTTAAGGTGTATTGCATTGCTCCATCCAGACGCCTTCATGTGCTATACAAACCCGTTTTGTCTGCATACTTGTTTTTGTCTTACAACACTGCACAGGCGTGTCACTGTGCTGCAAAGCAGGAAGTCATACGCGAAGTGGCGCAACAACAAGAAAACTGTTGCCCTGCGGCTGTGTGAAATGAACTAACAGGATGACGGCTGACAGACGCCATCTGATGTTTTGGCATGATGCAAATGGGACTGGTGTGTAATCCTGATTGACTTAGTCCAAAACAAAGTTAATCATTTAAACTGCGGGGAAGAAAAAAAAAGAAAAATTTCCCCAAAGAGGTTGTATTTAAGTTTAACTGTGTGAAACGTCAGTGAATCTCATGACACTAAAGCTTAGTGAATGTCTAAAACATGGGTGGGCAAGCTATGACCCGTGAGCTACACATGGACCGATCTGTCCAGTTATTTGGCCCGCTGAGCATTTACATGATCAAGAGTCCTGTAATGTTTTGTTTTACTTCAGCCTTTTCCCCTGAAAGTTGTTAAGTATATTTATTACTTTTTGTATCAAATTCCCAATTTAAAAAAAAAACATCAATCAAGGTTGAATGTACATGATATTTATAATATTGGCATTTGTTTATTAAATATTTGACGAGTATTTTATAACTCAATTAACTTCAATTATTAAAATGATGACATGACAAATCACTGGGTCAAATGTTCCAAATGTGGCTTAACAGATTTTAAAATCACTGGTCACTTTTTTAAATAATTGGAAGGGTGGGAAAATCACTAAATTGCCAACAGTGACTGTGTTTTTGTAAACTAGCTCCACTGTTAGCAGCCATGTTTGTAGCGTAAGTAATGCATGCCAGCAAGCATGCGCTTTGAACTAGTGGCGGGTGGATCAATCCAAAGATCGATAATTTTGTAACCAAATCATTCTCAATATCGGATATATACGCGTCATTTCAGTTTCGTTCTTGTCTGTACAAATGCAATTTCGCATCCAACAGGAGAAAGCCAGCCATGTTGCCGACCGACCTTGCCACTTTGGTCTAAGACAGTGTTTTTCAACCCCTGTGCCGCGGCACACTGCCGCGAGACATTGTCAGGTGTGCCCCGGTAAAATATCCAATTTGTATGCCTGTGCGGTCTATAGCCCAGAAAGTAATCATGTAGTACCCTCCCATACCGCTAGGGAGCAGCAACAGCTGGCCAATTGCCTTGAGTTTCGACCACTTGAGACAAGCGAATTTGTGCCGCATGAATGCAGGACGACAGTGAAACAATAAATATGAAAGATTATAAAATACTTTTTTCTTTGTGCTCATTTGATTCCAATGCAAGCTGTTATAGCGTCATTCTTCAATGTTAAAATAAGCGTTTTTTTTTTTTTTTTACATTTTCAGCTAGTGGTGTGCCGCGAGATTTTTTTCAAAGAAGTGTGCCTTGGCTCAAAAAAGTTTGAAAAACACTGGTCTAAGATAAACAGTGTTTAACTCGTTTTTATACTTAAACACCATTTTAAAATATTTCCTAAAACAATGCCTGAACGGCTCTTAACTCTACGCACACCCGTGCGCACACAGATGGTTTGTGCATAAAAATGTGTGTTCGGCGTCATCCGGTCGTGTTGCAACAAGCCAGCAACACCGCCTATGCGGTCCGCTTCCACCCTCGGTTGGTGCGCAGCTAATGACAGGCTTTGAAAAGGTTTTACACCCCACCAGCAGAAAAAAATGAACAGACCCCGCCTTATGTTACCTCTTCTCTTCCCCATTTTTAAGAGGGTCTGACCATATATGGTTAGATAATTACAACCAAAAGCTCATTGGTCGAGTGCAGGTAGACACTTTACCTGATTTTACGTACAATACGTACTACGTATGAAGTGACATCACAACCCCGTTCTCTTCATTTTCACTTTGTTTACTAAACGTACCAATGATAACAGAAAAAAACAAGAAAAATATATATTACATTCATTTAAAAAAATAATTGTTCAATTAGTTAATTTAATAAAATTAAGAAATGTTACATCTAGTCAACCAGTTTTCATTTATTTCGTTTAATAATCATGTTTAATGTCAATAAGAACCTAGACCAGTCCACATGTACATGAAGATAATTTTATTACATAATTGGATGATTGATTCATGATGATGAATTAAAACATGAAAAAGAATCATTTTTGCATCTTTTACACATTACGTTTGTATACATTTAAACTCATTTCACATTCAAACTTTTCTTTGTCATTTGTCAGCAAAGATGGATTACTTTTAATGCAGTTTGCAATGTCAACCGCTTAAACGTGTGGTCCCCGCTAACCCACTTTTGTATATACTTGCAGCTACCCTGCTCTTGCTGCAGGTATGGACAAGTCCCTGCATTCCAACACAAAAACAGCTCCTTGTCTTGCTGGAGCGGCCCGGTAGTCCAGTGGTTAGCACGTCGGCTTCACAGTGCTGAGGTACCGGGTTCAAATCCAGCTCTGGCCTCCCTGTGTGGAGTTTGCATGTTCTCCCCGGGCCCGTGGGTTTTCTCCGGGTACTCCGGTTTCCTCCCACATTCCAAAAACATGCTGCAGGCTGATGGATTGTCCCAATGGTTGTTCGTCTCTGTGTGCCCTGCGATTTGGCAACCAATTCAGGGTGTCCCCCGCCTACTGCCCGAAGACAGCTGGGATAGGCTCCGGCACCCCCGCGACCCTAGTGAGGATCCCTTGTCTTGCTGGATCTTGAAGTTTGGAAACCTATGGTCTGTGGGCCATCTGCGGCCCGCCATCAAATAGAAAAAAAACCCTTTATAAAAGCCAAATAACAATTTGGTTTCAGACATACAAACATCCAGCCATCCATCCCGTTTCTAATCTCCTTTTCAATACAATTGTCACGGGTGTGCTGGACCTTATCCCAGGAGTCTTCAGGCAGCAGGCGGGGGACACCCTGAACTGATTGCCAGCCAATTGCAGGGCCGACATATAAACATTCACAATCAAATTCACACCGAAGGACAATTAAGATTTTTGATTAAACCTACTTGTATTTGGAATGTGGGGGTAAGTGCAGTAGCGGAGAAACCCCACAAATGCGCTTATACTCCATGAATGCGTTGTATTTTTTTTTTATACATTTCGTATGGCCCTACCCGCTCCGACTGTAGAAAATGAAGTGTTTATCATACAAATGTTCAGATTGATGATGAACCATCTGTACAATAATTTAAATTTGAAACGTTTTACATAGAAATGTATTTGTTGATTCTAATCATTTGGGCAATGTAGTACATTTTTTGTTCGTTTTTTTTTTTTGTGAGCTAGAACCGAAATATTGGGATTTTACGAGCAGCTCTTGAACGCCACTCCCTAAAGCAGGGGTGGGGACAGTGAAAAAGGGACTCGATTAAAAAACAAAACAAAACATTTTGCTGCTGAGAAATCCCCGACATATTTTGATACACGTGTTATAAATGATATAAAAATATGCGAGTAGCAACACAAGCTCTTTAGATGGAGGGTGTGAAAAGCGGGGAGAAGCGTTCACGTCATTTGCGGAAAAAATAAAACTTGTCAAAATCTTTTGGGGCACGTATTAAAATACAAAAATAAGTATATGGAGGTCAATTGTCATGGTTGGTTTCAAACAAATAAACAAACAAAAAAGACAACATGTATTTTGAGTGGTTGCGACATAAAAATGAGATTTTACGAGCATTTCCTCCACGCCTCACAGTTGGGAAAAAAAAAAGAGGGCGTGGCTTTCAACTCACCTGCTGGAAAAAAATAAAAGTGTTGCAGCTGAGAGGCGACAGAGCGTCTTTGCTCTGCGCAGCAGGAACCGGTGCAGCCGAGAGGAGAAGAGGGTCCACCCTTCCAGCGGAGCCACAACCGTAACCAGCCCGACTTTGGCTGCCTCGAAGACGGACACGAAAGAGACGCCGAGCCGCTCTCACCTCAAGTGCCTTCTCCTGCAGCTCAAAAAGCAGGTATGGCCGCTTGTTCATTTAAATCGTATTTTTATTCTCGTATAGTCTTGATATTATAACGAAAAGTCACGTAAACATGAGGAAAAAATACTGTATTGAATTGCGACGCAGGTGTTCATCAGGAGACGAGATTTTGGCGCATGCGCACTTTCCTCACCATGAAAGGCCGAAATGTTTGCTCTACAATGCTAAAATTAGCGTCAATACAGGATTTGGCACATTAGATAGCGTTCCCCCCCTTTTCTCTTTTTGAAAAAAACTTGAAAGACAGAACAGTAGTTGAAAGGATGGGCCTTTGTCTTTGTGACGTCATTAAAAGGAAAAAAGTGAGAAGGTCTCTCTGATGTTTATCGGACGGACAGACAGACAGACAGACAGGCAGGCAGGCCTACTTGTTGTTTCCCACTCAAGTTCATCAGAATGCACATCATGACTGTCAAAGAAAACTAAGCTAACTTCTACAGCAAAATGCGTATTTGCACCTCAGGTATGTTCACACTAAAGTTTGTTGATTGTTGAGCCACCTTTGTATCCGCGTGTGGACAGGTTTTTTAGCATTGATTGTTTTTCAGTGCCAGGTACTTTTGACTTAATTGGCTGCAATTAAACAGCGTGCGCGTGTGTATACCAGATGGTGGAGGAAATAAATGTTTTGAGGGTACGGTGCTGTCACAGGTAAATGTGAAGAAAAAGTTGTCCCGTTCTTCCATTTGTAGTACTTGATTTCATTTTTAGAACTAGCTATGATCCACAAATGACCCTCAGACTGGACCTGGCAGCCCATTTTCAGGCACTGATGGGGGAAAGGAACAGAAGCATTGTAAAGTTTGATAAGTATCGGGTTTTCCCTTTTTTTTTGTGTCCAGTCTCGTATTTGCCCAAAATAGCCCCTTGGTTAATTTTAATGCACGGCACCACGTTCGGAGTGGATGTGGCGTCCAGTCGTTGACTGGGCCCATCACTTGCACCCACCAGTTGCGGTCAAGTTGATATGCCAGATTGCTTGATTTTTGGATGGAAATCTTTCTATTCTTACCTTTTTGTTTTCCTCCTTGCGAGGTGAACCTGATAAGCTGTTGTAGGAAAAAGAAAGTCCAATCTCAGGTAGGCCAGGCCGCAAGCGAGGGCGTCAGCAACAGCGAGACATTCTGGCAGTAAATGTCACATCCAAAGTTGGATATTAATTTATTAATTAAAACAAATGATGTAACCTGACCCGCATCATAGACGTGCTTCCGCATTCTCATACGGCAGCTGATTTATCGTACACTGTAGCCTGCCTGAAACTGAGCCAACCAACTAGGCGTCGTCGGTGTCTGATTGACAGATCTTTTGTCACTATTGACTCTCGAAAATTGCACGAATTATGCAGATTTGTCAGAATCTGACCAAGAAAATGCCATGTTGAATTGGAGTGATGTCTGGGCCAAGATGGCTTTCAATGCCGCTACTTCATGGCCCCGCCTCTTGCAGGCACGTATGGCTGCGCGCATTAGCAGTCATGGCATCTTGACAGATGGGTTCCGCAAGCTATTATATTGGCTTGCTTTAATACAACCAGTGTAACCAAAAATGCGTTTGGATGCAGTTTTTATTGATAAACCATATGTAGTTTTCTTTTCGGCCACCACGGGTACACTTTTAGACGCCCTGATTTAAAGTCACACTTATCGTTTCAGTTTTTATGTATGGCAGGTGTCTTTTATGTTTATTTCTGTAAACTTGGACTCGACACACCAGCATAGACTGATACACCCTTTCAAATTGTTTAAAATTGGACAGTGGACCCCCCGCATACTTGTTTCGCGTCCTCATATTTGCAGTTTTTTTCTTTTCTCATTTCTTTCATCTATTTCCATTCCAGAGTCTAAATATCATTTATCAATTTAGAGGAGCCATTTTAGGCCAGGTATGTGATGGTAACATTGGATTCAACACACCTTCGCGGAGAGATTACTCCCTGAAATAAGTAACTGTTTGTTTTTTTTTTTTTTTTAAAAGCTACTATGTGAGTTCACAATAATATGTAAGGTTTTGATGACATTTCGACAGTTTTAAGGGGTTACAGATAAGGCCTCTCTGAGCACATCAATCCCTAAATGGACACGTAAGGATCCAAAATGTTGGACCCTAGCAGTTGTCACATGAGCAGCCTGCAAAGCTAAGCTTGAGCGCCGGCCAAAAAAAAAAAAAAAGAAATTGAGTGGAGGTTTACGAGCTGTGAGAGATTTGAGTATCAAAGCGGAGGAGGTGCCACGTTGACGTTCTTGTTTGATTTGTCACCAGAGTAGCTTTTGTGTTCCTCCAAGGCATCGCGCGGCATCAACGCACGCAATCAAACGCTGTTTGTTTTCCGACTCGATGCTCTCTGCCCCTCATTGTTGACTCGGGATGCTGACCTCGGCTCGTTTCTCACCAATTCCTGGACTTTGTGACGCATGATCTACCGAAAACATGGTCGCCGCCTCTCCTCCTCCTCCTCCACCGATTGTTCATGTCTGAGCACATAATCAACTTAGGTGGGAGACAGATGACTGCTGACCTGATCCATTTATCTGAACTTGCTACCAGACGCACGCACGCAACCTCGTGCTCCTGATCTCTGCACACCCAATATTTGTTCACATGATGAAACTGCCTCTTTGATCCTTTATTTTGGAAATCATTAGAAAGGGGGGGGGGGGGGGGAGTGCATTTCTGAATAAAAACATGTATTCCCATTGCAATAGTTATAAAAAAAAAAAAGTACATCTAAAAAACAAGAACTACACCATGTATTGACCAAAGCCAATTTTATGGAAGGACGGTAGCTTATTGCTAACGCAAAATAGGAAATGCCATAATGAGTTTCCAAAACTAACATCGATATTGTGATACTTGTAAACCTTTAAAATCCCCACCCCCACCCCTGCAGGTCACATCATAACAAGAGTGTGTGTAGGGGAATTTCAGGAAATGCACTAAGCAGGATGTCCCCAAAATGTTGACATTTTAAAATGATCTTTAACTACCAAGTCTAGCACAATGGAATTGAGCAGTTTAGGTGTTTATTCTGGTAACAAAGAGGAAAAAATTGACTTGTTTCCATCCATTATATAAAAAATTTGAGATTATTTCAACATTGCCAAAGTTAGTGCCCCCTCCCCCCCTTTGGGAAATCCAATCTCTTTTTTTTTTCCAATCACAGCTGCGGCCTACACGTGTCCAATGAAGTTCGTATGTTCTTCCCGTGTTTGAATTTTCTTCTTGTGCTCAATCTTCCTCCTGCATTCTGAAAACATGCATGTTGATTGAAGCCTTAAAAAAAAAAAAAAAAATCCATTCGTGCGAGCGGAATCGTTTGTCTCGCTGCACCCTGTGATTTGGCTTGCGAACGGGTCAGTGTGTCGAACGACAACCTCTCGCTCGGTCCGATGGAGTAGTTCACCCATGACTCTGAGGAAGCGCAAGGTATCGAAAATGGTTGAGGCCCGTGGTGTCCACTTTGAGCACTTACCAACTATGCTCTCTTACCTTCTTGGTAAAGGTTGGGTGTGGCCCAGGAGAGAGTAATGCCATTTCTCTCCTTGCCCGGGCCTGTTGCTTCCCGACATTCCTGACTACAAAGCCTCTCTCTATCCTCCTCCATCGGGACCTAGAAAATGTTTGAGTTTTTGTTTTTTTTGTTTTTTTTCTCCTGTAAGTAGGGATGCCAGGTCTGCAACTGGAAGGGGATGTATGATACATTTAAATACATCTCTGAATTCCCTTTGCAGATTCTGTACAGTTATTTCTTTACGCTTGTATGAGAATGAATTAGAAAAGTTGAAACGGTTTCAAATAAAATCCAAACATCGGAGCTCCTCCCTCCTCTAAGAGAACATGTTGAAAAGCACTCTGCACCAGTCTGGTGATGACATCTTCACCACAAATTTGGCAACCCCTCAAAGGCGCAATGACTGTCATCGGATTACGGCTCACTTGTTGCTTCCCGTCATTCTCTTCGTCGGTGTGATTACGCAAAAAATAAATAAATAAAAAAACTCCCATTAGATTACTGTGAAAAACTGGGGTGAGGTAAAAGAGAGGTCGACTTATTTTATCCACATTCTGTAAACATGCAGTTGCCGCACACTGAATGAAGTGTACCGATACAGTACAAGACCTGAAACTAGCTTTGCCACTTTATTATTATTATTATTTTTTTTTTTTTTGAGTCTGAAATGTCTTGCCTTCCAGCTACCATGAGTGACGCAGACAAGTACCTGTACGGGGACCGCAGCGGGATGAGCAACCCGCTGGCTCAGGCCGACTGGGCCGGCAAGAAGCAGGTGTGGGTCCCCTCGGAAAAACTGGGCTTTGAGGCCGGCTCCGTCAAGGAGGAGCTGGGCGAGGAGTGCGTGGTGGAGCTCAGCGACTCGGGCAAAAAGGTACCAGTTGAGTCTGTGACCAATGGAGCAACTTGCTGGGAAGCTTCTCTGACACACTTGAAACTTTTTAGGTGAAGATCAACAAGGATGACATCCAGAAGATGAACCCGCCCAAGTTCAACAAGGTGGAGGACATGGCCGAGCTCACCTGCCTCAACGAAGCCTCTGTGCTGCACAACCTCAAAGAACGCTACTACTCTGGACTAATCTATGTGGGTTTAGCCACTTTTTTTTTTTTTTTTTTTTTTCCCTTCGCGGCACCACAGGTGCCATTAAACACTGACTTTGTATTTTTCCACCATATTAGACGTATTCGGGGCTCTTCTGCGTTGTGGTCAACCCCTACAAATTCCTACCAATCTACTCTGAGGAAATTATCAACATGTACAAGGGCAAGAAGAGGCACGAGATGCCGCCTCACATCTACGCCATCACCGACACGGCCTACAGGAGCATGATGCAGGGTATACACACACACACACACACACACACACACACACACACATACACTCTAAATATTAAGCAAATGCAGCCAAAGGTGACTGAACTGGACAATCGCCAACAAATTACAAGTTTGCCGACTCACACACACCCATAAATCTGACGATTGACTCCCACGCACATCCACCGAAACGCAACACAGACTAAGTGCATGTCGAAGCAAAAACAACTTGCAACGATTGTCAAGGAAGAAGCAGATTGTCCTGCCCACTGTAGCTAGAATACAAAGAGAGGAAACTGGCAAGAAGACAGGAGAGGGTGTGGATATTTTGCAGGTTATTGACAATGTCCACTACATGTTTCAGTGAGACTTGTGGTGATTGTTGCTAAAATACTTGAAACGAGTGAAGTGCAGGACATATATGAAGCAGGAGTGAGTTTTATGGCCTAGGTGTTGGCGGTCGGAGTGCAGCAGGGATCCGTTCTGGGCCCCCCCTGCCGTTTTGCAATAGTGATAGGCTGACGGATGAAGTCAGGTGTGTTAGAAGAACACTTTCTTTCCAACCTCTAGTTTCACTTCCTGCTGGCGTAATGGCCACACGTCCTGAAATTTTTGTTCAGAGAGTGTCTATTTAGAGAAATGGTCAACATTATTTAGCGCCTCCTTTGAGGTTTTATTTAATCAATGTTTGTCTTGTCTCCAGATCGAGAGGATCAGTCCATCCTTTGCACGTAAGTCACTTATCTCCTGGTCCGTCATAAGGACTCTCTTCAAAATCGTTGCATTGTTAAGATCGGAAAAAAAAAAAACTCCGTCTTACTAGTGAAAATGTGAAACTTTTTCTCTGTGCTAACTTGTCTAGTGGCGAGTCTGGAGCAGGAAAAACTGAGAATACCAAGAAGGTCATTCAGTATCTGGCCTATGTCGCCTCATCTTTCAAGTCTAAGAAGGATCAGGTCTGCACAAATAGCTTCAATTTCTCTGTGCTGGTTTTTTTTTTTTTTCCCTGTTGTTCCACATTCCTGTTTTTTAAAATCATTTAATCGACCTGAGCACATTCCTCTTTCAGGTCTTGTCATGTCTCCCCCCATGTGCGCGATTTATTTATTTATTTTGTTATCTCTTATTTTTAAAGTCGTATCCTTTATCCTTTGTCTCTCCAGGGCAGCACAGCTCTGTCACATGTGAGTTCATGTCTCCGTACGCATGTTGTCTGCTTATGCAAGCCTTTAAACATGGAGCCTTCTGTTGTCTCCTGTCACGGAAATGGTTTCTTTCACTTAATTTAAATGACTAACTGTTTCAAGGCTGCCTAATTAACAAATCACCTCAACTCTCTTGTTTGCACACAAGTAGAAAACTGTCCTGGTAAAAATTAAAGCGCTTGGGGAAGATGCGGTGGGCACTTTGTTTTACAATCGGTAACAGGCTTCCGCTAAGGCTGTACTAATACTTCTACATGTAATTCATTATTGCTTGAGGATTTTTAAAATTTTTTTTTTAAAGATGAGATGGTGGAGTGGCCAAGAATGTTAGAATCCTCCCTCAAAAAATGTGTTCGGAATAGCGAAGGGTGGGGGTGGGGGAGGGGCAGGATTGAAGTGCTTGCCATGTATACAAAATGGGCGGTGTTAGCAAAAGGCTGCAGACTTGAATCAACTTGTACACAATATATGTCTGGTAGAAGTTGCCAACAAGTTGAACCTCATATGAGATGAGCCTGCCTATCCCCTGCCAGCAGGCATTTCTTCTTGTTGCAACGTGTGTGTGTTTGTCTGTCACAATGTCATATTGCATTTCCTACCTTGGTTGGTGGTTGCATGTTTTTCTAACCTCATGCATGGCGCTACACCAGAGCTAGGGGGTGGTATAGCCCCGTTTAAAAAAAAAATGTTGATCCTCCTTTTCTCAGTGCACATAGCAATTCTAGTTTAAGAAACATTAAAGTTCACAAGGAGCCATTCTGTGATATACCGTAATTTCTGGACTATAGACCGCACCTGATTTATAAGCCGCACCACTACATTTTTAAAGGAAAAAAACCCATTTTGTACACACATAAGGCGCACCTGTCTATAAGCCGCAGGTGCCCATATTGTTACATGAGATATTTACAAAGAAAGATTGTACACAGGCGGCCGTTAAAAAAGTCTTTATATAGGCCGCTTCATTAAATAAGCCGCAGAGTTGAAAGCGCGTGATAAAAGTCACGGTTTATAGTCCGGAAATTACGGTAATTCCCGTTTGTGCTGCAGCGGTACCCGGTGTGTTTGTGAGGGCAGGGAGGGGAAATTTTTAACTCATTCAGTACCAGCCAATTCTAGACAAAGTCTGAAAAGACGTTTAAAAACGTCTTTGGGAGTGAATGAGTGAAGTTACTTGGGGCATTACTTTGCAAACATGTTCGATCATATTGAGAAAATGTAGGGTAAATGCTCAAAAAAAATTGGTCATCCCCCCCCCTCGCAAAAATGCCACTTGCACATAAGTCAATAACCCGTGGCATTGTAGTAAAAATTCCGAACAAATCAATCATGTATTCCAGAAATAATGAAACTATAAAAGACTAATAAACAATCTTTACTTAAATTTTGAGCGTGTTAGTATAATGCAGGCTCAAATGCAAAAACAGCTCTTTTTTTTTTCATTAACGTGCACAAGTTCAATCACTAGATGATGTCTCATGTGTGTCAGGGGGAACTGGAGAAGCAGCTTCTTCAGGCCAACCCCATTCTGGAAGCCTTTGGTAATGCCAAGACGGTCAAGAATGACAACTCTTCTCGATTTGTAAGCATGACTGACATACATTTTCCCTGAAATTCACTTACGCTTCCCCTCAGCTTTTTATGTATTTTGCTTTTTAGGGAAAATTCATCAGAATCAACTTTGATGTGAATGGATACATCGTTGGAGCCAACATTGAAACTTGCATCCTTTTGACCCAAACTAACTTAACTAACATTGTTGTTTTTTTGTTTTTTTTTCCTCAATGCTAATCTTAGATCCTCACTGACACACATTTCCTCTTGTAAATTCTTCAATTGAAATCATCTGTTGTTGAGCTAAACTGTCACAGGCAAATTTTAAGCAACTTTTTATTTGCATATTGGCATGCAATGATTCGTTACATTTTTCACCAAGTACAGCAAAACGAGGTTTTACTCATACAGTGAAACTCCTCTACAACGAAATCTACATAGGTGAAAATACCCCCTAGTGTGAAAAAAATCTTCATGCATCAACACCACGCTCACTTTCCTGTTTCAAATTTGCTACAGTGAAAAACCCCCTGTGGTGAAAAATTTCTTTGCTGCAAACATGATTTCGTTGTAGAGGAGTTTCACTGTAATTACGAACAATATGAAGTTTGAACATGAACGCCGTGCTGAAATAAATGGAAGAAAAGCACATCCCTAATTTGGAGGTTCTTGTGTGCACCGCGGTGTTAATTTCTTCTGGATGACTGTTTAGGTGTATTTGACAGTATTTTTTGTTGGTTCGTCCTTGACTCAAGTGTTACCAGACCTGCTGGAGAAGTCTCGGGCCATCAGACAAGCCAAAGAGGAGAGAAGCTTCCACATTTTCTACTACATGCTAAGTGGAGCAGGAGACAAACTGCGCTGTGAGCACTCGTCCCCCAGCCCAACCCCTCACCCCCACCCTTATTATGTCTGTCCAATGGAACTTGTGTTTATGGGTTTCTGTACTCAATCAACTCCATTCTCTCCGCGCAGCCGAGTTGTGTCTGGAAGACTACAGCAAGTATCGATTCCTGTCTAATGGCAACGTGACTATTCCGGGCCAGCAGGACAAGGACATGTTCTCGGAGACCATGGAGGCCTTCCAGATCATGAGTATCCCTGAAGAGGAAAGAACTGGTAGGTTTTAAATTGAGTCCCACCCACCCCCAAACAACAACAAAATAAAAATCATACATTGTCTTACAGTATTCTAAAAGGCTGCATTGGATTTTTCACAATTTAAGAGTTCCCTGGTGTCTTAATGAAAGGAATGACAGTAATTTTGCAATAGCAAGAACGCTGTGTTCTCGTCGACTCTACAAATATGGTCTTACGAAGAACATGCTTTCCAAAAAAGCCACTGTGTAGTCTCTTTGTAATTGGAATGGCTGGATACTTCTCTGATGCATTTCTGTGAGATTATAAGGGGGGGGGATACTTTCAAATGTTTAATTCTCAACTCGCCTGTTTTGACAGCAGCATGAAACACCATCTTGTGATATTTTCCCAGCCAAGTCTTCAAGCGATGCACCCTTGGTTTAAGTTTGAATACAAATAACATCCGGGTATTTTGGTTGATGCATACTTTCAATTGGAACAGGACTTGGGCTGCAACTGCTGTTTCATGGACGCAAGGTTGTTGGTGGTCTGTCAAAATGCACAAGGGAAATTTGCTGTCGATGTATAGTGGTGACTAAATGATATATTACAGCACAGTATGCGGGGGAAAAGCCCGACAATTGCCTTTGCAGGCGCTTTAAGCTCGTCCCCGTCTTTGCACATCCTCCTCAGGCCTGTTGAAAGCGGTGTCCGCTGTGCTGCAGTTGGGGAACATGACCTTCAAGAAAGAGCGTCACTCTGACCAGGCATCAATGCCGGATGACACCGGTACACTTTTTCCAAATTGCCCCCATCTCTTGCTTATACACATCCCGAAATATGATTAACATGTCCTTCTTATTCACTGCATAGCTGCACAGAAAGTGTCTCACCTGCTGGGCATCAACGTGACAGACTTCACTCGAGCTATCTTGTCACCACGTATCAAGGTTGCCTATTTTGCATGCCGACATCTTAATATCTTATGACGTCCAGACATTTCCTGGCATCAAAGTGCTCTCTCTCTTTCTCTAGGTGGGCCGTGACTACGTCCAGAAGGCTCAAACTCAGGAGCAGGCAGAATTTGCTGTGGAGGCCCTGGCCAAGGCATCATATGAGAGGATGTTCCGCTGGTTGGTCATGAGGATCAACAAAGCTCTGGACAAGACCAAGAGGCAAGGAGCCTCCTTCATCGGCATCCTGGACATTGCCGGTTTTGAGATCTTTGAGGTGAGTTGACGCCGTCTTGGTTACCGTTGGGGTATTTAATGAATTGAAACGCTCATGGTCACGCGCGCACATTTTGCTCCCTTCAGCTGAACTCGTTCGAGCAGCTGTGCATCAACTACACCAATGAGAAGCTGCAGCAGCTCTTCAACCACACCATGTTCATCCTGGAGCAGGAAGAGTACCAGAGGGAAGGGATCGACTGGAGCTTCATCGACTTTGGCCTCGACCTGCAGCCCTGCATCGATCTCATTGAGAAACATGTGAGCCGTCACACGCCTTGAGCACCCGTCGAGCTGCACGAGCAACATACTGAAGGATGACTCGTTTGCCTCAAAGGCTCATTATGAAAAGAAACTTGAGTTACATTTAGGGCTGGGCGATTTGGCTGAAGTGTATCATGATATAAGTTTGGGTTTGAATCATGTAATCAGACACACACACACACACACAGGAAGTCTGCCAACCTGTTTTCTTGTTGGTCACGTGACATTCCACTTATGCGCCCTTATCCGTGGGCTGGACATTGGAGTCATTCTGTTTCAACACTTTGATTGAATCTCATTTTTCCAACTGCGTCTCGCCTCAGATCTTCATCACTAGTCGTGTACCATACAGTAGCACTTTGTTTCACCGAGAGACTAATGCACCACCTACTCCTCTCTTTGATTGCAGTCTGGACCTCCTGGCATCTTGTCTCTGCTAGACGAGGAGTGCTGGTTCCCCAAGGCCACAGACAAGAGCTTTGTGGAGAAGGTGGTTCAGGAGCAGGGAACACATCCTAAGTTCCAGAAACCCAAGAAACTCAAGGATGATGCCGACTTCTGCGTCATGCACTATGCTGGGAAGGTAACCGAAAAGTCTGTGTGTGTGCCTAATGCTGTCGATATAGTTCCAGTCGAGAAATACCGTATTGGTCCGAATATAAGACGGTGTTTTTTTGCATTGAAATAAGACTGAAAAAGTGGGGGTCGTCTTGTATTCGGGGTCTAGACATTATACCCATTCAGAACACTAGGTGGCGCCAGATATCCATTGAAACGAATGCTGAACTGGACTCCCCAGGCTAAAGTGAACTCCTGTCACGAAAAATAAAAATAGCGGTAAGAAGGAAAAGAGAAGAAAATAAGAGATAACAGGAAATGTAGCGACAATGTGGAGAAAAGCAGGTCGAAGATCGGCCAGGTTAACCGGCAGCTGAGAAGTTATGATGTAATTTACGTTACAAAAACCAGAAGCCATTCCTTTATGAACGTGATTGCACTTTAGTTTACATATTTAAATGTTCAGATATTAAGATTTGAATGAGGCAAAATAACATGCTTTTTCTCTCATATTATTTGTTTCGGGTGTACTGTAATTATTTTCTGTATAAAAATTTGGTGTTCAAAAAGTCTTTTTTTCAAACTTGAGTTTTGAAAAAGAGGGAGGGGGTCGTCTTATAATCAGGGCCGTTTTATATTCGGGCCAATACGGTAGTTTCAGGTCTTTATCAAGAAAGATGCATTCTATTGCTACAGGTGGACTACAAAGCGGACGCATGGCTGATGAAAAACATGGATCCTCTGAATGAGTGCGTGGCCACGTTGCTCAACCAGTCCACTGATAAGTTTATAGCCGACCTGTGGAGAGACGGTGAGTGGAATTTGCACATAAAGATTTCCATATGTCGCAGTGTAGCAATCTGGGGGGCGCATTCAAAATGAGCAGCAACGTGCCCGAGGAAAGCTCCATTTTTACCCTCGTAACATTGCCTTGACACCCTTTTGTGTCCTCGCAGTCGACCGTATCGTCGGCCTGGATAAAGTAGCGGGAATGTCTGATTCCATGCACGGTGCCTTCAAGTCTCGTAAAGGCATGTTCCGCACCGTGGGCCAACTGTACAAGGAGCAGCTGGGGAACCTGATGGCCACGCTCAGAAACACCAACCCCAACTTTGTCCGCTGCATCATCCCCAACCATGAGAAGAAGGTGCTGGCATCGCGTGACATCATTTATTTGATTCCGTCTCCCATTCAAATAGTCATTGGATACTTATAACTCGTTTTAGGCAGGGAAACTAGAGCCTCACCTGGTTCTGGACCAGCTGAGGTGTAATGGAGTCTTGGAGGGCATCCGTATCTGCAGACAGGGCTTCCCCAACCGCATTGTCTTCCAGGAGTTCAGACAGAGGTAAAGTGCACCCGTGTTCATTTGTTTTGTCGTTTGGAGACGCTAGTAAGGAAAATAAAATGCCGTGTAACTCTTCTCAGGTATGAAATCCTCACTCCAAATGCCATCCCAAAGGGTTTCATGGATGGCAAGCAAGCCTGTGTGCTCATGGTACGAGGTATAAATCACATCAGGAATAAAAGGGAAGGTCGCGTCTTCATCGGACTCCATTGCTCCGTTTCAGATAAAGGCACTGGAGTTGGACCCCAATCTGTACCGCATCGGTCAGAGTAAAGTGTTCTTCAGAGCCGGTGTCCTGGCTCACCTGGAGGAGGAGAGAGACATGAAGATCACGGACGTCATCATCTGTTTCCAGGCCTGGTGCCGAGGATATGTGGCACGCAAGTAAGGAGGCACTCTGGAGGGAACTTCTCATCTGCAAATGTGCATTTTTTTTAATTATTTTTTTTGTGGTTTGTAACGATAGAGCCTTTGCCAAGAGACAGCAGCAGTTGATGGCCATGAAAGTTATCCAGAGGAACTTGGCTGCTTACCTCAAACTCAGGAACTGGCAATGGTGGAGACTTTTCACCAAGGTATGACACAATTTATTCAGTGGAACTTGACCGCATCATACATTTACACACATTGCCAGACTATTAAGCTTTTTTTTTTTCTTTCTGATTGTTCTTGTGAAGGTGAAGCCGCTGCTACAAGTGACCCGGCAGGAGGAGGAGATGGTGGCCAAGGATGAGGAGCTGCTGAAAGTCAAAGAGAGGCAGTTGCAGGCTGCGGAGCAGCTCCAACAATACGAGACCAAGCAACAGCAGGTACCAGTGTCACCGATGTAGAAATGAAGCAATTATTTTGACTCCCCCCCCCCCCCCCCTTAAGTCTTGTAGCTCAAAATTTGGCAAGGTTATAAATTATGTATTGACGTGAATTGTAATATACTGTTGTACTGCGAACTTGATATACCTTGGCAGAATTTGTCAAACGTGTTGTACCAATCTCTAAAGACAACATGAGCGATCAAGCAATTGTCGTTTTTCTTTTAACCGCCAGCTGAATGCCGAGAAGCTGGCCCTCCAGGAGCAGCTCCAGGCCGAGACTGAGCTGTGCGCCGAGGCTGAGGAGATGCGATCCCGTCTGGCCAGCAAGAAGCAGGAGCTGGAGGAGATCCTTCACGACTTTGAGGCTCGCCTGGAAGAGGAAGAGGACCGCGTGGGCCAGTTGCACAGCGAGAGAAAAAACCTGATGCAGAACATTACCGTCAGTAAAGGGGAATCGGGACCGCAATGTACTCAACGCATTGTGCTCAATGTTTTTTTTTTTTTTTTCCCCTCCCTCTGTTCTTGTAGGACCTAGAGCAGCAGCTGGATGAGGAAGAAGCAGCCAGACAGAAGCTTCAGATGGAGAAGGTCACCACAGATGCTAAAATGAAAAAAATTGAGGAGGACATGATGGTGCTGGATGACCAGAATAACAAGCTCAACAAGGTCACGAGCACTCCACTGCACTTGTCTCCGCTCAGCGTTGCTGCCACCATGCACGTGCGCCAAAACCAGCTGTGTTTTTTTTTCCCCTTTTTCAACTTCAGGAGAAGAAGCTTATGGAGGACAGGATCTCGGAGTTCACAACCAACTTGTCTGAAGAGGAGGAGAAGTCTAAAAGCTTACAGAAACTCAAGAATAAACATGAGGCCATGATCACTGATTTGGAGGGCAAGTATTTTTCCTGTGGTCTAATCCTGTTTATCAGTCAAGTGTATCTTTGAATACAGTATCACTTTGCCTTTTTTACAAATAATAAAATGGAAATTGTAATTTGGGGGCAGAAAATCAAAGCTGATTGGCGCACCCAATAACATAAGCTCCAATCTATTTTTGTTTTAGAAATTTTCCTGACAATTTTTTTTCATGTTTTGAAGATTCCTCTTTCTTTCTTTTTTTTTTTTTTTTTAAATTTAATTGTATTTATTTTTAATAGAAGCAGCATTTATTTTTCTCCGGGGTATTTGTTTTCCTTTTATTATCTGGGTCAGCACTACTGTGTTAAGTTGGACTGAGAAATTACTAGTTTACGGGAGAGGTCAGAGAGCAGTAAAAGTCTGTTCTTGCCATGGCAGTGACCGATGTGCTTTTTTAAAAAAAATTTATTCCCCCTTCCCTTTATTGTAAGCCTGTGTGATCTGAAGTGTTGTGTGTCCTAACTTTCAGAACGTCTCAGAAAGGAGGAGAAAATACGTCAAGAGCTGGACAAGAACCGTCGTAAACTTGAGGGCGACTCGACAGACCTCAATGACCAGCTTTCAGAACTTCAGGCCCGCATCGCTGAACTGGAAGCTCAGCTGGCCAAGAAAGAGGAGGAGCTGCTGGCTGCACTGGCAAAGTTGGATTCTTTTTTTTATTTTTTTTCCCCTTCTTCTTTTCACTTGCTTTCTTTCAGTCGACCTCAATACTCACCTGCTCTATACCGCAGGATCGAGGAGGAGGCCGCAGCCAAGAACACAGCCCAGAAGAAGATCCGGGAGCTGGAAGCTCAGATCTCAGAGCTGCAGGAGGATCTCGAGCTGGAGAGACAGGCGCGCCAGAAGGCAGATAAGATGCGCAGGGACCTGGGTGAGGAGCTGGAAGCTCTCAAAACGGAGCTGGAGGACACATTGGACTCTACTGCAGCACAGCAGGAGCTAAGGTAACACACCATCCAAAAAATAACCACATCTGTAAAACCCCACAAGCAAATTGTGTCTATTGTGCATTTTAAAAAAAAGAAAAGAGTGTTCAAGGGTGGCACAAAACTGCCGAACAGCAAAACATACCCGTAGGTCCAGTTACAGATTTTTACCGTCTACAGAAAAGCCATTTTCACAATGGCTTAATCATTCTCCATCCTTCCAGGTCCAAACGTGAAACTGAGGTTGCCCATCTGAAGAAGTCTCTGGAGGATGAGGCCAAGGCTCACGAGCAGCTGACGGCTGACATGAGACAGAAACACAACCAGGCCTTTGACGAGCTTAATGATCAGCTGGAGCAGGCCAAGCGGGTGAGGGGCGCAACCTTCACTTGCTTACAAATGACAGGATGAGGTGTTGAACATTGGCGTATGTGCACACAGAACAAGATGTCTGTGGAGAAATCAAAGCAGGCACTAGAGAGCGAATGGAATGAGGTGCAGATCGAGCTCAAGACTCTGACGCAAGGCAAATCGGATTCCGAGCACCGGCGCAAGAAGGCAGAGTCCCAACTTCAGGAGCTTCAGGTCAAACATGGAGAGAGCGAACAGCAGAGGCAGGAGATGGCTGACAAGATGGCCAAAATGCAGGTTTGGACGTATTGATTTTTTATTTTATTTTATTTTTTTTTGCAAGAGACTCGTTTTCACATCGCCACTTTCCATGCGTTTAGGCTGAGCTGGACAATGTCAACAGCCTTCTGACTGATGCAGAGGGCAAAAATATCAAATTCAGCAAAGACCTTTCTTCAGTGGAGTCTCAGCTGCAGGATGCACAGGTACGAACCCCAAATATGTATGGTGATGATTATGGACGGGCATTCTTAGACAGCTGAGCTTCGTGATGCTGGTTTCCTGTGAATATAGTTTGGAAGCAGGTACAGTCAAACGTCTCTGTTCTCGACCAAATCGGTTTTCGACCAAAAATGTCGAGTTTTCTTATGCCTCGGATGACGACCGAATTTTGGTTCTCGAAGAAACTGAGCGCACTTGAATGCGTCATTTGACTCCTCTCGCCTTCCTTACACGAGGAAGTGACTCTTCCTCATGTTGGTTTCCATTGTGAGCAGACGTGTGCAGTAAACATTTTTATTTTAAAAAGAGCGTGGTTTCGGTTTTCGAACAATTTCGGTTTTCGACAGGCTTCTGGAACGGATTATGGACGAAAACCGAGGTTTGACTGTACTTCATTCTTGAAGTAAGGTATGGACAAAAGTAATGATGTGACACTGATGCCATGTCATTGCCTCGACTAACATTGCTTTAAGTCCCCCCTCACCAATCCCTTTATCAGCTCACATACATAAACTGGTTTCGGCACCAAAAAGTCAACTTCTAGCACTAACATGTTTCCAATGAATGGACCCCTTGTTAGACAAAACAGAGGAGACATCCACTTTAAAAAAAAATCTTTACATGGTATTTATTTCACAATTTCTGCCAGAAATTATGAAAGGATCCATCTTTGGAGATTCGTTTCTTGTGATATTATAGAAATGGTGACGATTAAATGATCCAGAAAAACAATATAGATTTATAAAACCCTTCCATGCCTGTGACGACGCTCTCTAATTTTGTTTTCTCTTGAATTGCAGGAGTTGCTCCAAGAGGAGACTCGTCAGAAGCTGGGCATCTCCACTCGCTTGCGGCAGCAGGAGGATGAGCAGAACAATCTACAGGAGTTACTGGATGAAGAGGAGGAGGGCAAGAAGAACGTGGAGAAGCAGGTCTCCTCGCTCCAGGCCCAGGTTAGCTTCACGGACTCTCACTTTATTCTTCTCGTCATCGAATCCATCTGCCCGTGTTTCATTCTTGACCTTGGCGCCCCTCAGCTGGCCGACATGAAGAAGAAGTTGGATCAGGAGACGGCTAACTTGGAGAGCGCGGAGGAGGGTCGCAAGCGCGTCCAACGTGACGCCGACCTGTTGCAGCAGCAGCTGGAAGAGAAGACGGCCGCCTACGACAAATTGGAGAAGACCAAAACCCGTTTGCAGCAGGAGCTGGATGACCTCATGGTGGACCAGGACAACCTGAGGCAGGTGGCCTCCAACCTGGACAGGAAACAAAAGAAGTTCGACCAGGTATCACAGATGCACCAACAAACCATAAAGAGTTGATTGAGCAAAAAGTATAGTTGGACAATATGAGGTATGATTTAGCCCGGGGGTCGGCAACACGCGGCTCCAGAGCCGCATGCGGCTCTTTAGGCGACATCTAGTGTCTCCCTGGAGCTTTATAAAAAGTTTGAAAACGGAAAAAGATTTTGATAGTAGGCTAATCTAGCTCAAATAGATATAGATCCATGTTGCAGCTCCGAAAAAGTAGATCTGTGGTAGTGTTTTTAGACCCCTGATTTAGCCCAAGGAGAGATTCGGAACGCGTGTCTAGTTTGTATTAACAACTTCGTCACTCTCCACTTAGATGCTGGCTGAGGAGAAGAACACCTCCACTCGGTATGCCGAAGAGCGCGACAAGGCCGAAGCCGACGCCAGGGAGAAAGATACGCGGGCGCTGACGCTGGCCCGCGAGCTGGAGAGCATGACGGACATTAAGGACGAAGTGGATCGGTCCAACAAGCTGCTCAAAGCGGAGATGGATGACTTGGTCTCCTCCAAGGATGACGTGGGCAAGAGTGTAAGAGGAAGAAAAAAAACACGACGGATGTAGGAGACGATCGTGTTTTATCGTCGTGACTGGCAATCCTTGGTCTTGCGCAGGTTCACGAGCTGGAGCGCTCCAAGCGTGCTATGGAGCAACAGCTGGAGGAGATGAGGGTTCAGCTGGAGGAGCTGGAGGACGAGCTGCAGGCCACCGAGGACGCCAAACTCCGTCTGGAGGTTAACATGCAGGCCATGAAGGCCCAGTTTGACCGCGACCTGCAGGCCAGAGATGACCAGGGCGAGGAGAGGAGGAAGCAGCTGGTCAAACAGGTGATAAAGATTTACTCGTACAGTGATCTGCCATTATACGGAGCGTGAGAATTTCACTTGTGTAATTTTTTTATAACAAATAATAGTATCAGATTTTTTTTTTTTTTTTAATTGATAAGCATTTAATTGATAAGAATTAAAAAATTGAAACTTATTCCAATAAAACTAGTTAAATAAAAAGTTATCACTTTATTTTACATCACATTTTCTTTTTTTTTTTTTCTTTTCTCTGCTCCCCTTCAGGTTTGCGGAATGGAAGTGGAGCTGGAGGACGAACGCAGGCAGCGCTCTCAGGCTCTGTCCTCCAAGAAGAAGTTGGAGCTGGACTTGGTAGATCTCGAAACCCAGATCGGTGATGCACACAAGAGCCGAGATGAGGCCATCAAACAGCTCAAGAGGCTGCAGGTAAAAGTTATTTATGGTGGTGGGCGGGGGGGCTGAAGGCACATTTTGAAGACACATTTTGAAGACACAAGCGTCACGTTGTCTAATCTTGTGCATGTCCTAACCAAGGCCCAGATGAAAGAGCAAATGAGAGAGCTCGAGGACCTGCGCATGGCCCGAGATGAGGCAGTCAACGGGGCCAAGGAGACCGAGAGGAAGCTGAAAGCCTTGGAGGCAGACGCTCTTCACTTCCAAGAGGTAGCAATCCTCCCCCCCCCACGCGCGCACCTCCTGCCAATAGAACACACTTTTCAGAGCAAACCGGTCTGTGTGGTTATAAGCAAGCGACGATGAGCATTATTCAACTGCAAATAACATTGTCTTCTGCTTTTTTTTTTTTTTAAATAGGATCTCGCCACTGCCGAGAGACTCAAGAGACAAATCCAGGCAGAGAGGGACGAGCTACAGGATGAGATTAACAACGGCAATGCTAAAAAGTATGTTGTAACACGAGGGCTACCAGAATTCTAAAACTACTTGATCTACATTGCACTCTCACGTCATCAACAAAAATTCCGTTTTAGTAGGTAATAGAGGCCTTTTGTTTTTTAAAATTTATCCTTTTTTTTTTTTTTTATGTAAATTACATAATGTACCCGAATTAGAGGCAGGTGGTTGAATGTCTATTGTCCCACGTGCACAATGTTGTAGTGCTGCTTGTGGGTCAGCAGTTATAAATAAAATGTATTATTATTATTACAGTAATAAGTTTCTCGATTTAGACTCTCTGGCTGTCCTGCAAAAAAAAAAAAAAAGAGTAACATCTGACTCTCATACTACACTCGATGCAGCTCCTTTTTGTCGGGTTAGCAGGGGGGACCAAATACAGTCAAACCTCGGTTTTCGTCCATAATCCGTTCCAGAAGGCTGTTCGAAACCGAATTGTTCGAAAACCGAAATTACACTCTTTTTAAAATAAAAATGTTTATTGAACGCGTCTGCTCACAATGGAAAGCAACACGAGGAAGCGTCACTTCCTGGTCTACCCGAGGAAGCGTCACTTCCTCGTGTAAGGAAGGCAAGAAGAGTCAAATGGTGCATTCAAGTGCGCTCGGTTTGTTCGAGAACCGAAGTTTGTGCGTCATCCGCGGCATAAAAAACGTGAAATTTTTGGTCGAAAACCGAATTGGTCGAGAACCGAGACGTTTGAAAACCGAGGTTTGACTGTAATTCAATTTCCCCTGGGAAAAATTAACAGTTTTCTTTGACTTGGAGGTTAACCTGCACCACGCACTGGTTTGCTTTAAATTTTTGGAGGTTCCTTTTAACTTTATGATGCATGATGGTGCCAAACTGTAGCATGTCTTGATGGTCAACAATTCAGCATTATTATCAACAGTTTGTAAAATAGTTTTTAGTACAAGTTTGCTAGTTGAACAGATTTCAAGTAGCAAAACAACCACTCAACCCATCCAGAAATAACAGTCCCATTCAGAATGTGGAAAGAAAACGCAGTTACTCTCCAGCATTTTTGCTAACCTGCTCAGGCAATGGCCTCTTCATATTAAACTGTACCGACTTGACGTGATCATTTTAGTCGGTTAGGCTACAAATATTTTTTATAAGATCCCTATTGAGAGCAAACGTTCAATAATATGGTCTGGTTGCTGTAAATTCCCATGAATTCTGATGGAAAGGTTCTAGACTATGGCGCTACCTGTAATTTTGCAAACCTAAGTGACTCTCACCCCTTCAATTTATTGTTCAGCTCACTGCAGGCTGAAGAGAAAAGGAGGCTGGAGGCTCGCATTACCCAGCTAGAGGAGGATTTGGAGGAGGAGCTACTTAACACCGAGATGGTCAATGAGCGTCTGAAGAGAACCACACTGCAGGTATGCCCCCCCCCCCGCCCCTCCCTCCGTTTGGAAGTATGAAATTAAAAGGCAAAGTCACTAGAGCACAATTGATTTGGATTTCGTCATTTAGATGGAGCAGCTGACCACGGAACTCTCCGCCGAGCACAGCAGCGTCCAGCGGCTGGAGGGCACTCGATCGCAGCTGGATCGCCAGAACAAGGAGATGAAGCTGAAGCTCCAGGAACTTGAGAGCACCATCAAGTCCAAGTACAAGTCCAGCATTGCCTCCATGGAGGCCAAGATTGCTCAATTGGAAGAGCAGCTCGACATTGAGTCCAAGTCAGTCTCTCTTTTGCTTTTGGGGGGACAGAAAACCTCTTTCAAAGGTTTTGTCGTCGTTAGTGTCCCCCATTCATGTTCCTTTTGGAATTCAGGGAGCGTCAACAAGCATCCCGGCTGGTCAGGAGGACGGAGAAGAAGCTGAAGGAGATCATGTTGCAGGTAGACGATGAGCGGCGCAACGCGGAGCAATACAAGGACCAGGTAAGCCTTCGCCTATTTAATCTTGCCACCTGATGGCGCTGTTATGCATTTCCATCATGTGCCGCACATACCAGTGACTGTGTGTGTGGCATTGTAGTGTAGCAGTGGCAAAGAGCACTAACCTATGGAGGGTTAAAAAAAAAAATCTTTAAATTTTGTCCAACAATTTGCAAACTGTCTCTGCAGGCCGATAAGACCAACAACCGCATGCGTCAGCTGAAGCGCCAGTTGGAGGAGGCTGAGGAGGAGGTGACGCGAGCCAACGCCTACCGTAGGAAGCTGCAAAGGGATCTGGAAGACGCCACGGAGTCGGCAGATTCCATGAACCGGGAAGTCAGCAGTCTGAAGAGCAAGCTCAGGTTAGTGTACATTACAACAATCCAGCCAAAGAATAAAAAAAGATGACGTGAAGCAATTTAGTCCCGATTTATAATACTTGCAAAATCAGCCTCAGTGTCACAAAACGGCTTTCACACACATTCTGAACTACAAAGATTTAACGATTGACTTGATTAATTTGATACAAGGTGGGTGCTTTTAAGTCATTTCTACATTTTGTTCCTTTTTTAAAATGGGTTAGCGCCAACCTGTACACACATCCAGGCATTTGCCTAAATAGCCATTTCAACTTGTCAGATACTGACCCGTGTTCGTATTGTTTTGTTGTGAAGGCGCGGAGACGTGCATTTGAACATCCGCCGAGCCATTACTCGCACGGGACTGGAGAGCGACGAGGATTTGGACGTGTCCACGTCCACCGAGGTGTCCGAGCCGGCAGCTGAATAAACGAAGACACGCGCGCAGCGTAATATTCTGATTTCAATTCAGTTGCCAAGATGGCACCACAACAAAAGCCTTGCCAATCTCAAAGTATACAACATACTGGCACAGTAATATCATGCTCTTCCATTCCTTTATACAACAACCATTGAGGTTTTAAATTTCTATTCATCTCAGTGACCAAATCATTTTCTCCTGAGGGCTTGATCATGTGCCGTACAATGTTGCTTTGAACTGCTTCTCACTTTTCTATGCTTTTGTTATTGGTGCATAGCCAATGCTGGTGCCTGGGTTCCATGTTGGACATAAGAATAAGTGTATTGTCTCTTTCAGATATTACCTGAACAGTACAGGTGGTGGGTTTACGGGTTTACCGTTTAGTATCAATCGGCACATTTGTCACCAAATGTTGTTCTGCCCTAACTCTGAGTGCATAAACACTCTTGCCCAAACATAAGCACATTGTATCGTCGCCAAAATTTTAGGGCTGTTTCTACCTTATAAAATGCCTTTATGCAATAAATAAATAAATGGATATAATAAATCTGATGATCACTTGTGTGTTTGTGTTAGTCAAAAAAACGGCTTTCCGTGCTGAGAGTTCTAAAAACCCACAAAACTGTTAAACAAAACACGAAGTAAAAAAAATGCTGCCAAACGGAATTATGCAAACAAAAACCAAACTCATAAATGTCGAATAAAAAGAAAAAACTAAATGCAATCCCAGCAAAGTGGAAGCAAAAAAAAAACCTGCGGCAATCCAAAATACTGTACACTAAAAAGACTGCTGCAACATCAAAAACATGCAAGTTGACGCCAATAAAAAGTTTGCCAAGTCACTCGGGGACACTGCAAGACTAGTCCTGTGAGACCAGATCGTCTGAAAGACCTGAGCGGGATTCCGGGATTACTTGGTGCTGTAATTGCCCTTCTTTTGGAGAAAACATTTTTGAACACAATGGACGTTATCTTGTCCGTGGTTGGTTTCAAAGCTTGTACTTTATGTAATTACCGCAAGACATACAGTAATTAGAATTAAATGATTTGACAAAGGATGGTGGTGAATCGAAATTCACACGAGGCCAAAAACCGGATCTGTTCTCATAGGACTGGTCATGCTTCGGTCCTGAATTGGTGAGTTTTACTTATTTTTGTTTTGCATTTGTTTTGAAATTTGTAATGTTTGCTTCCACTTTGTTGCTGTGATTACAGCATTTCTCGCGCTTATTTTATTTTGTGTGTATACGTGTTACTGTTTATTGTTTACATCATTCCTGTTTGCAGTGTTTTTGTTTTGTAGTTTTTTTGGTTTGCATATTGGTCTTTTTTTGCATCAGATAAACAATCTTACATCGCGTGTATTAAAACATACGAGGACCCATCGCTATTATTTTTTTATGAGCAATTGTTTGACTAGTTATGCTGTGAGTTGGGCGAGTTTTATATTTCTCTTAGTGAACTTTTATTTTGAAAGTCCATATCTAAATTATTTTGAAATGTACGGAGCCGTTCGTACCCTTTAAGTTAAAGCGGAAGCGCGTGGACGTCAGTGTTGTGTTTCGCTTAATTCCAGCAACAACTTTTGGCGACACTAATTGCCTGGGTTTGTTTTTTTTGGGGCGTTTCTTTCGTGCCGCTGTCGGATGAAGCGTGTGGCTAAACTTGGAGAAGTCGTAGATTGATCTGACTCTATACTCGTAAGTGTTCTCTGCGTACGCCCCCAAACAACATGGCGTTTTTCAAGATGTTTGGAGTGAACGCCGTCTTTGTAACTCCTTAACTTGTCTGGAGGTGAGTGCTAGCTATGAACTATAACTGATTCGGCTGAGCACCGCGCGAGCTTGCCCTTCACCTTCCCACCACACCCGCCGCCTGGCTACTAGCTATAGCCGATGCTAGCTCGCCGCTGTCGACATGCCTTCATCTTCACGCCCGCGTTCTCGTCCCCTTTCTCAGTGGCATTATCTGACTTGAACCGCCGTCAAAACGGGAGCCGTCAGCGAGAAGGATCCCCCCGACTCGGCTTCCAGCTCGAGCGGCGTGAGGATGGATTTCGCCGCGGTAAGTTTGCCGCTTGAAATCAACTGACCAGACGTTATCCGCGGGGGTTTCGCGACCAATACCCGCCGCGAATAGCACCAATTAGCGAATTAATTAATATCAATTATAATATTAGCGAATAGGCCTCGCTGAAAATGCTTATAAAGTGGATCCCCCGTTATTTGCAGGGCGAGAGAACAGGCTGGACAGCGAACAGCCAAAATCCGTGTGAGGTACATTGGAATGCATTGGGGGAATCCAAATAATTCGGAACAAATGCCGATGAATGTGTTTTCCACAAAAGGGTGAAGTGAATTTTCCATAAAGGAAAATTAATTTGTGAATATCTGTATCCATGGGTGCCGAACCACGAGTACGCAATGTGTACACGAGTTACACCAAATTTAGTAGCCCTGAAAAGTTTTCTTTTTAGTGCTAATCGATTACTCTAATGCAGTGTAGTATCACATTTCTGCCTATTGCGAGGAGGTGTGTTTTTCAGCAAAATAGCTTTCGTTCTTCAGGATATTTATGATAAAATATTGATGAAGTAATTTCACATATAGTATCCGTTGACTGTTGACTTCCCTTGTACTTGAGACAAAAACAAGACTGTACATTTCACAAGCCGCTTAACTTTTAATCATTGAATGAGGAGACCACAGTCAATATAAAGTTATGGTGTCGTTTAAAACAAGCTACTGTGTCACGGTATTGGTTAACGTTTAGGGACAACTTGGGATCATTTGTTTCAGGGCCTAAATGTGTCATAAACACCATAAAAGGAACTTGGCATCTGGAGGATGGACAAAATGGCTGCTATTATTTTTTGCATCAATGTACTGTTTTTTTTTTTTTTTTTTGTGGCCTAAGAACACCCAATACTGTACAATAGTATACATAATGTTTTTGTAATTTTTTTTTCGTAACCAAATAATTTCCCACTACAGTGCAAAATTATTGTAAAATATGCTTAAAGAATTGAAACGTTTTAAAGTTGAATCCAGGGTCCGTTTTTCCGGGTCCGTTAAATCAAGGTTCCATGTAATTGTTCTGCCAGTCACTATATGATGCTGGCAAAGATACAGTAAATAAATCAAGATTTTTTTTTTTTTTAATGACACATTTGCAGATCACTAAGGTGAAAGTGGATATTTTTGCATGCCCACCTGATGATCTCTCACCGCATAGTGATGTGGCTGGGAATCATCGCCTCAGTGTCCACCGTCATTTTGCTCGACAAAGTGGCCGCTGAATGACTCCATGCACACATTTTACTGCCATGTAACGCACAGCAGCATGCCATGACTCATGCCGTTTGACAAAGATGTGGTGCAGCAGCGAGGGGGTGGGCAGATGTGCAAGCGTGTCCCCGCAAGATAAAGATAGAAGCCCGTGGAAAGCGTCGTCCGGATTATAAACCTCCGCTTTGGTGGCCAAACTGGGGGAGGGTGCACGACGAGCCTCCCTTAGATTTTTTTTTTTTTTTCCGTGTGTGTGTGTATGTCTTTTTCTGCGTCTGTGGCATCCAGTGATGCTTCATTCGCTGACATGCATTTCGCGACGGCGCCATCACTTCGTATTGTGAGGTGAACCGGTCCACCATGCAGGAAAAGCACCAGCCTTCCAACCCAGGGTCAAGCAGCTTGTGGGGGAAGGTAGGATTTAGGAGCAGAACGCAGCATGTGAACTTTTTTGGGGTCGTTTATAGTACACATTGTTGAAGGTCTACGCTGTATATATGTTGCCCTTTACCTTCAGCACAATTAGGCTGTTAGTCCCCGAGGATTTACATTTTCATCTCCGCGCCGAATGCCTTTCAACCGCTTAATTCTATGAATTTGTGTGTTCTTGTCTTTCAATCGTTGTGAAACACTTGTATGTTCGTATTCCTGTCTGTCCTTATGCAGCACAACCATCTACGAATGTGTGTGCGTGTGCCACCGCTCTTGTCATCCCATTTTGTGTGACTGTGAGCGAGATAATGTGAGTGCGTGCGAGCACAAACCAGTTTTACACTTTTACCTTTTTGTCGCGTGATCGTGGACACGCGTGCAAGAAGCCGGCGTGCTCCGTGAGCCAGTCTTTATTCGCCACGAGAGAACGTATAGACTAAACAGGGCCGTGACTCGCTCACGTTTATTTACGCTGATTTAATTAGGTCACGAAAATGTCACACCATTGCGGAACTGTTGTCATCATGATGTTTGTGTCCCACTCCCACCCTCCTTTTTTTTAAAATTTTGCATCCTCCCGTCTTTTCCCCTCTGTATGTGCTTTGTGTGTCCCTCCTTTTCCTTTCTCCATCCCTCCATCCGTCCTTTTGTGTCCTCAGGCTCATCCAGCTCTCAAAGCCTTCATGTGCGGCTCCCTCAGCGGCACATGCTCCACGCTGCTCTTCCAGCCTTTGGACCTGGTGAAGACGCGGCTGCAGACCTTGCAGAACAACGCCAGGCCAGGGTGTGTGTACGTGTACATACGTGAATGTGTTTGTTTGCGTTGTGTGGAAGCATTTATTCTCTTGACGCACATTCTACATGCCTCTCTTGGCACTTGCTGACAAGGGCACACATTGCTTGTAGGCTTTCATGTTGCGATAGCTAATGTGTGACCAGTCCTCTTTGCATTGCGTCTTGCAGTTCACCAAAAGTGGGGATGTTGAGTGTTTTCGTCAACGTGATAAGGACAGAAAGTGTCTTCAGCCTGTGGAAAGGAGTTTCTCCAGTGAGTAACAAAGACCGCAAACTGCTTTGACTGTTTAGCCTCCTCTTCATCAGCTGGTACAGTTCGGTTCAGTTTGGCACAGAGTCCCCAAATATCTGGCCTCAACACACCGTCCACTTTTCAGTGTTTCCTCTTCACAAATACTGTCAGCACACTGCCCCTGGCGTCAAGATATATTGTTTTGTATCATTGCCAGGAATTGGTTGAATTCCACGCTGGTATTTGGTGGTCTCATGCCATTTGCTGTCTGCAGCCGATGCAGCAATCCCACCTTCAGACCGAGAGGTGGAAAAACATGCGGGTTTCAAAGTCCTAGAGATGGAAATCTAATTTTATTGTCATTTGCACATGTCACAAGTACACCACAACAACATTCATTTTATAGTTTCAACCCATCCAAGAAACATAAAGACACCGACACCCGACAGGGGGAGGGAGGGAAGCGAGGAGGGCCGACAGGTCAAGTCAGCAAACAATATTGCTTTGTCACAGGGTACGTAGCCAACCAAATGAAACGAAAAGGTTTTGTTTTTTTTCAATTTTAGTTTGTTATTTTGTCCGTTTTCGTTCACTAAAATAACATTATTCAGGAACCTGGGATTAACCTTTAAAAAAAAAAAAAACAACTACAAAGAAGTTGTTTTGAGCCTTAATGTTATAAATTTCTCCCCGGCAGTCTTTTGTCCGCTGCATCCCTGGTGTGGGCATCTACTTCAGCACCTTCTACTCGCTCAAGCAGCACTTCTTTCTGGACCGGGCGCCCAACGCCGGCGAGGCCGTGCTCCTGGGCGCTGGCGCCAGAGCGGTGGCCGGGGTTTGCATGTTACCGTTCACCGTCGTCAAAACGCGCTTTGAGGTAAAAAGCGAGACACCGCGAGGGATGACATTTGTACAGTTTCATTGAAAAAGTACCGGTGATGAAATGACGCCTATCTGTCCCAGAGTGGATTTTACAGCTACGTGAGCGTAGCCGGAGCTCTAAGGAGCATGTACGAGACGGAGGGAGTGAGAGCGTTGTTTTCCGGCCTCACCGCCACGCTGCTGCGCGACGCCCCCTTCTCTGGGATCTACGTCATGTTTTACAGCCAGACCAAGAAGACGCTGCCTCCAGGTCTGACTCAACACACTCTCTCAAGAAAACCACGCCACGCTGCTATTTAAAAAATAAATAAATTTATTATTATTATTAATAGAGGTGACGTCGTCGGTCTACATGCCCCTGGTCAACTTCAGCTGCGGCGTAGTGGCGGGTGTCATGGCGTCGTTGGTCACGCAGCCAGCCGATGTGGTGAAGACGCACATTCAAGTCAGCCCGTCGCAATGGAGCACAGCGGACGCTATTCGCTACATCTACAAGGTTTGCGTCAAGACGGGCTAACACGCGTTTGTGATTTTTCAGGTCTTTAAAATGTGTGAGACCCGACACAACACATGGCTCGGGGTGTACTTGATGATCTTATCTCGTGCGGTGTTTCCCAAACTTTATGGATCCATGGCCTCTATTTTACATTCGGAAAAACTCACAGCATACCACCAAACAAAGATGTCTTAAATACCGGCGATGCCAGTTAATGATAGATTTAAATGTTCTGTCTGTCACTAGATGTCACTGGCATAAATGGATGAACGCAGATAAATGTTTTGTAGCAAATAAATGATCATTTTCATCCCTTGATATTAGATAAATTCATGCGGCACACTGGTTTGGAATCACTGCGGTCGATCAGGGCTTCTTAACCCTGCTTTTCCCGTAGAAAAGTGGCCCGCGACCCATCCACATATGATGTTTGGTTCCAATAACTAAATCAAATCATTTTAGTTTAAAAATAAAAAATGATGTAAAAAAAAAAAAAAAACCTTTATACAGTGTGATCATCAAAAAGACATTTATTGATGTGTCAATGTTGACACCCAATCAGATGCCAAACAGGCAAATAATTCCCGAATTGAATCAAACATTGAGACTCAAGTCAAGCTTATGACCCCGAAAAAACAAGTAGTAATTAGATTTTACCTCAGAAATAGCGATCGAAAAAGCTTTGTCTTTGCGTGAGGTATTTCAACTTTGATTTTGATTTTTAAATCCCTATCCATGCATTTCAGTGAGGTTTCTTAACTTATTGTGGACAGATAAATAACGGGCCTTTTCGCCACCCAGTGGCAGAAAGCTGAATTTCAACTGGGCATCTCCTTAATAATAATAATAATAATACAATTCATTTCTAAGCGCCTTTCAAAACACTCAAGGACACTTTACAATCAAAACAAGAACAAACCGCAACAACTCCCATGTACTAAATTGATGACACACACACACACACACACACACACACGCACAGATACATCTACACTTACAGTCATGAGTCTCCACCCCCAAACTAGATGTCCGTCTCTGTTGTATTTACACTTCCAACGCAGCATTCCAACGCATCATAATGTTTGAGCAAAGTTAGTGAGATATAACATTTGCCGTTGTTTTCCTCCTCAGAAACACGGCCTTCGGCGGCTTTTTCCGCGGTGCCGTACCTCGGTCACTCCGCCGCACACTGATGGCTGCCATGGCCTGGACTGTCTACGAACAGCTGATGGCTCGGATGGGCCTCAAGTCCTGAAGATGGCGGCGAGGCACACAAGGATTTTGTCAAGCCTGTAGCGTGAGAGCGATTGAGTGTAGTGTGAATGAGCGTGCGCGCGTGTTTGATGCTAAATTATTATAACTATTTGTGAAAATGTGTTCTACGATGTGCGGATGTGACATTTTGAACTTTCTGCAGGAGCAAAATCTGTCGCGAAGTAGCAACACTGACCGGTTGAGTTGCACTGAATTGTGGCATATTTCTTGAGCATGCATGCGATTGAACAGGGTTTCTGACTCGCCAATAAACCTCCACTGATAAGAAAACGGGTTTAGTTTTTAGGCTCAGACAATCACAAATAAAAAATTGTCTTATTGCTCTACTGCTCACAAGTCTGCTATAAAACGTAATTTTTTTGTTGTATTTTTCGCTCTCCAGCATTACCTAAACAGTGTTTAATTACAAAAATAGGCACGTTTGATATTTGTCTGGCATATTTCCTCAAATTGTGGCCGTGAAAATGTCATGTATAGTAATTGTAATTTTAATCTCAGTTTATAGTTGCCATTGTTCACACAGGGACACAAAATGTTTGTTCCGTAAACTTTCTGTTACATGAATTCAAGTGCGCACTCGCACCACATGTCGTAAATGAATTCCCCCAAGTGGTATCACTATTTAACGACATTTTGTTATGTAGAGATTAGCACTCTCGTATACTGACATGATGGCTCCATCCAAAATAAACAAATATATCCCCCACCACCACCACCCCCTGGCCACTATTTGCGGAAACACGCTAACCTTGGCAAAACATGTTCTAAGGCTTCTGACCGTGAGCATAAATGACTTGCAGACAGTGACTAGTTAATAACAATTGAAGGCACTTTTCTCTTTTTTGTACATATTTCTGTAGAGCGTGAATATATTGATATTTTGACATGTCCATGCAAAAACTGCCAAATATGCGTGTTGACAGTACATGTCTGTGCCGTTACTGATCACATGATCTTCTGGTAGCAACATGGCAGCTGACAAGTGTCTTAATGTTTCTTTGTGTGCGTGTGTGTGTGTGTGTGTGTGTTTCTAGAAGGATATCACGTCACAGTGCACTGCTGTCTATGCGTGGTGACTATTGCATCATTATCGTACATATTTGGTCTGTGCAGTGTTGCTGCGAACGTTGTGCCTGTCAATTTTCATTGTAAATAAATATACATTTTCAATAAATGTATTTGAACTCTGTATCGTGTGTTTAATACATCTAGTAGGACCCTCGAGTGCATTATTTGAGGTATAATTTCCATTAATGGGGGGGTGGGAGGAAAGGTTGCCAACACCTGATGTAAACATGCCAATTGCCATCTTGAGAGTTTCATCCCTTCGCCATTTTACATTGCCTGTATTCTTTCAGCAACATTCCACGCGGTGTCAACAGTCCTTGTTCTGTCATGACCGCACTGATTCAGCACGTTGCTGCACGAATTGGTTTGTGGGAGTGGGTTTAGGCTGGAGCCATGATGTTGTTCCCTAACTGGCTGAAACAAGCAGATATTTTACCATTTTGCTTCTGTTTTTTTGATAAGCTAAATAATTTATATGAAGTGGTGAGAATTACCGCACTCAAAAATGTATACATATGTAACATGGCACGTGCCTTGTTATATATGTATTCCCCCAAAATCCTTGTAAATAAATTATCTTGAATTTACGTGACTCCCCGTAATAGATTTTTAGCCAAGTTGGTGCACATGCGCATCACATTCATAGACAAAAAAAAAATGGATTTGTGTGTTCCAAGGTTGCCTTTACACTTTTATTGATAATTTTCATTGCGAATCGGCAGAATTTCCTTTTTAGGTTATACTGTACAGTACTGTACTAATAAAAACATGAAAAATGATCCACCCCAGATGGGACTCGAACCCACAATCCCTGGCTTAGGAGGCCAGTGCCTTATCCATTAGGCCACTGGGGCGCGTGGTCACATTAGAGTCGTTATATTTATAAGTATATCAGATATTGGAAAGTAAAATGTTATTTATATATTTTAAGATGTCTATACACAATAGTTCTACAAGCACAGCATATTCCACTGGTATCACCCAGAAGGGACAGAAGTAGCAATGTTGGCGTTGCTTGGCAACGAAGAGGCGCCACTTCGGAGCGAAAGCTGAGTCGTCTTCTCTGTTGTCTCCTGCAACACCCCTTAGAACATCAGCTCGACTTAAGTGTTCAACGATGAATAAGTGTTATTTTTTAAAATAACGATTTCTATTCTTTTAAATCATCTTACAGACTCACGTGTCAAGTGTATATACGTCACACCCAAGCAGAAAACCAAGATGGCGGCCTCTGGGAAGCATATTTTCGTACTCTCGTCAGGGGTCTGAACTATAATTGAACATTTTGCTTTGCAAACATTCTAAGGACGGGAAACCGGCGTTTGAGGTGTGTTTGTTTGATTTAACATTTCACCGTGTGTAACTTTTTTTCATCACGAACTACCGAACTGGCAACGTGTTGTCTTGTGTCGGTGCTTCGGTTCCCGTTGTTTTCGGACATGTTTGACTTGTGTGGCGTTTCAACAAACACTGATAATAATAATAATAATAATAATAATACATTTTATTTATAAGCGCCTTTCATACGTTTTAAACGACGCCACTTGTCTTTTACATGAAAATTGAATGTATTTCAAACGGGCTTGCTGCTAAGCGAGGGCGTTGTTGTTGCTAGGTGACCGTAAAGAGATTCATACGCCACCTGTCATAACATCATCCGGTATCATGGTTGTGGTCTGAGCAAAGAAATGTAGTCATGCTTTAGTTTTTTTGTAACAGGAACCAGAAGTGTTACCTTGGCTACAGGGGTTCTCATCTAGCTATCGTCTCAAGTTGTCAACATGGTGAGTGGTCATTCCAATCATCTTCCTCGTGACACCTTAATATATTAAGTATGCATTTCAAAAAAGTGTTGGGTTTTTTTTGCAGATCCTGTCTCGCGTGAAGCCCGCCGTGGGGGGAGAGACGGCAGCCAGCGTCAGCGAGAAGAAGAAGAAAAACAAAAGCAAAGTACCCACTTTGGAAGAATATCTGCAACAGAGAGACTACCTTGGAGCACTAACTCTTTTGGAGGTGCCCCCCCCCCCCACATTTATCTATCTATCTATCTGTCTGTCCTTATAAATCAGACCTTCTGAAGATTATGTTTATAAATCATGCTCTCCAATATTTGTACGATTTCTTTCTGATTACTTTTGTTCTGTATAGTTCCAGAGAAGTATCGGAGAGCAAGAGGAGCACGCAGACCTTTGGATTGGCTTTTGTGCCTTTCATTTGGGGGATTACAAGAGAGCTATGGAGGTACTTTTACACAGTCGTATCTTTACATGATGTTGTAAAACAATTTATGAAATCCTGACATGAGACATGCCATTGTTGTGACAGGAGTACAAGGCACTGACCGCAAAGCCTGATTGTCCTCCTGATGTGTGGGTCTATTTGGGTTGCGCCATGTTTTTTCTGGGTCTCTATAAAGAGGCTGAGGAGGCTGCATTGAAAGGTGAATAAATGCACACCAACCACATCACCACCTATCAAAGTTTTAGTTTAGAGACAACAAAACATTAAACATGACCTTGGTCTTTGTTCTGGGTATTTAAAATAAACGTACAAAATGTAGAACAATAACAATTACTTCAGTTTGTTTTTAGGACAAAAAGAAAAACCTTCAGAATTTTTTTTGGGGGGGGAACACAATAAAATAGGTACTCAAATTAGAGAGAGAGAGAGAGAGAGAGACAGACAGACCTTTATTTCACTGGGCAGCAACAACAAATTCATCGGTCGGCGGACAGACAAAATGCTTGTTATTATCATTGCCGTTGCCTTGGTTTGGTTGTCTTTGCAGCGCCAAAGTCTCCCCTCCAAAACCGACTCCTCTTCCATTTGGGTTATAAGGTACAAAAAAAAAAAAAACAACTTAGTTCTCCTTCTCAAAGTCTTGCAACCGCGTTCACATTGAACTATTCTTTTCTCACCTCTTGTGTTCCAATGGCCCGGAATCTCAGTTTAATGATAACAAGAAGCTGATGGAGTTCCACCAGAATCTGGAGGACGTGACGGAGGACCAGCTGAGCTTGGCCTCCATCCACTATATGCGTTCAGACTACCAGGAGGCCATCGAAATCTACAAACACCTCCTCAGGCAAAACATGTGAGCATCCACTCTTAGCTTTTTTTTTTTTTTTTTGGTTGGGGGGGGGGTGGGTTCGCTTTATTGGGTGCAGCATTATTTAGGCAAATAAATAAAAATAATTTTAAAATCGCAATTCAATTTTTCTAAATCGTTCAGCCCTAACTCAGGCACATTCTTTATCCTCGGCGAAAAACGACTGCTATGATGTCAACTTACTGAGCGGTCGTGACCATGATGTAAATCAAGAGTGAGTCTTGTTGTTAAGGGAGCATTTTCCTGTCCGCTCTTATACCCAACAAAGTGTCGTATCTGTATTTGCTGCTCCTCCAGAAACTTCCTGGCGATGAAGGTATACGTGGCTCTGTGTTACTACAAGCTGGGCTACTACGACGTGTCGCAGGAGGTGCTGTCGGCGTACCTTCAGAACATACCCGACTCCACCATCGCCCTCAATCTCAAAGCCTGCAACCACTTCAGCCTGTACAACGGCAAAGCAGCCGAGGTGTGCACTCGGTCTCATCAGAGTTCTTTGAAACACAACCCGTCGCTCAATGAGTTATTTTGTTGTGAGTTGTGGGCAAAACTTTTCCGTTAGAAGCAGCAAGTGGTTGCAACGAACTTCACAAATAGCAGATGGTAAGCAGTTCTTCACAACAGAGGAGGAGTGCTTGCTTCAAGCTCTTTATTGCACTTAGCAGTTTAGCCATGGGAAATAAAAAGTTCTTAATGAATCTAACAAATTGATGTTGTTGGAATTTTTAGTAGGCTTTGAGCAATATGGATTTTTTTTTTCATGATTGATACCAATTCTGATATTTAGCATAAAAAAAATACCAATAACTGATTATTTGTCCAATTCTTTAAATACCGTATTTTCCGCACTACAAGGCGCTTCAGAGTATAAGGCGAACCTTCAATGAATGGCCTATTTTAAAACCGTTTTTATGTATAGGGCATTATAAGGCGCATAGAATAGAAGCTACAATAGTGGCTGCGGTTGTGTTATGCATCCACTAGATGGAGCCATGCTAAAGGAATTACAATACAATACAGCTTTATATTGAGCCTTCCCGACCGCTGCAGGTGTAACAAAGCGCTTTACAGAACATTTAAAATCATACGTCCAAGAAATCAGAATATTGATCCATATATAAGGCGCATCGGATTATTATTATTATTCATTTTTAAAATACACAATCATTGGTGTTTGACCGATTTGCCGTTTGCCTTTGACATCAACAGCGACACATTTGATTTCCCTCCTTTCACTCAGGCTAAACTGAAGAACCTCATCGACATCTCCTCCTGCTCCTTTGAGTTTGACAAGGAGCTTATCAGACACAACCTGGTAAACTCTCATCCCAGAGTGCAAACTTTGACCCTTAAGGGCCACTTTATTCTTTTTATTTATTTTTTTTTATTTTTTAATTCCCAAAATATCTGACAATATTCTCTAGGTGGTGTTTCGCGGTGGCGAGGGGGCATTGCAGGTGCTGCCCTCTTTGATTGACGTCATCCCCGAGGCTAGACTCAACCTTGTCATCTACTACCTGAGACAAGGTGACCCTTTCATAAATGATGGCATAATCCATCCATCCATTTTCCGATCTGTTTATCCTCACAATTTAATTTTTAACCACACAACAATCAAAATAAGGGATATAGAATGCGCGGTCTCAGGGCATCCAAGGGAATTCACAAACTCACCCCAATGTTAACCGCAAAAAAACTTTTCGTCACAACGGAAAACGTTTTCATTTTCGTTTAAAATGGCTTACCTTATTTGGAATCCTGCATTGTACAATCCCGGTCGGTTGTTGCACCTTTTGGTTTAAATCCTTGCTAAACTAGTGTTACCTCACACATCTGTTGCCATGACTACTTGCCTTCTGCTTCCATTTCTTCTTCTTTGTCTTCTTCCAATTCTTCATCTTTCATTTCTTCTCTTTTCCCCATCTCTTCTTGTTCTTTTTCTTTTTCCATTTCTTCTTTTTCTACCGTTTGTCATATTCTTCCATTTCTTGTTCTTGTTCTTTTCCTTTGTCTTCTTCTCCTACCTTCTTTTGGTGGGTGGCAAATACTTTTTGGTGTGTGTGTACCAGTGGAAAGAACGATGGGTGATGCAACAAGTCAACAAAAAAAAAAGTAAACACAATTTGCGAACGGGCATTTTGGCTGCCAGTCCAATCTCTGATTTCGATATATACACGTCACACCCAAACATAAGTCACAGGACGTGCCAAATTATTTAAAAAAAAAAAAAAAGGTGTGACTTGAAGTTTACAGTCATTATAAGTCAAATGTTACATGTGACTCTCCTAGACGATGTCCAGGAAGCTTACAACCTCATACAAGATTTAATGCCTACGACACCTCAGGTAAGGATTTTCCTTGATACCTACAACCCGCTAATCGTGGCACAAACTGGAGATCAACCAAAATGTATCGGAAAAAATATGCCTCCAAAGTCCAACAGAACTTCTGACTGTCACTATTAGTGAGCTGTGTGAGAATCTGACGAATGATGTCACCCTGCAAGTACTATTTCCGTTTCGCTTTTCTTGTGTTGTGCTTTTTTTTTTTGTAATGTAACCACAGAACCACTGCTGGTCTGATGATATGATCTCTCAAAAGTTGCCGACATCTTTTCAAATGACACTTTGAGCTCATGAATATTTCTCCACAACATTCAGTTGAACGTTACAACTTGTGCAACCACGGACAATTAACAATTCGATTCTGTTTGGTTCCATCAAACCGATTTTCCGATTCAAATTGGTTTTCGGGGGCCCAACCAAACGTACCGAACACTTCGGAAAGATGTCATGAAAAATGTGTTTTGAAAGTTAATACAATTAAACCATTTAACAAATGTGCTATAACGGCAAATTTGTCGGAAGTCGCTGTGACAAAAAAATACAGTCTGAATAATTCATTCAGTGATTCTTTCACTAACCACTAGAGGGAGCCCGTGTACCACAAGTAGTTCAAGTACCACGCTTTAAGAATCACTGAAAGGAAGTTTGTCGTAATACTTGATTACTTTTTGGCAGGAGTATATTTTGAAAGGGGTGGTCAATGCTGCTCTGGGGCAACAGCTTGGAACGGTGAGTGTTTTTTTTTTTAAATTACATTTAACATGGTGCGTGTGTGTGTGTGTGTGTCTGAACTAACTCTGTGTCCATTTTCCCAGAGGGAATACTTGAAAGTCGCCCAGCAGTTCTTCCAGTTGGTCGGCGGCTTAGCCAGCAAGATCGGTACGCTGAGAAGAAATGTGAACATTTTGGTGCTGGGGCTGTGTGGGCAAGCTAAGCGTGTGTTTATTTTTGTATGCCGTCTTTCAGACACTATTCCTGGCAGACAGTGCATGGCTTCCTGCTTCTTCCTCTTGAGGAAGTTTGATGATGTGCTCACATACCTCAACTCGGTCAAGGTTCCTATCGATGGCTGTGTATTATGTCACGCTGTATAAAATGCATTTTATGTGAATTATGAAGCACATAGGTGACTTGTGACTTGCTTACGTCCTCCTGATACCCAAGATCAGAGAGCACCAAGCGTCAGTTTGAGCTGATACTTCCAGCCTCCTCAGTGTTGAGTACTGTCCAGTGGTTACGTCCTCCAGCCTCCTCCAAATGTTCTCCCCGGGCTTGCGTGGGTTTGCTCCGGTTTCCTCCCACATTCCAAAAACAATGAGGCTCGTTGGGCACTCTAAATTGTCCCATTCTGGATGTTATAACTGCCCGAAGATGCTGATAGGCTCCAGCACCCCCCGCGACCCTAGTATAATAATATATAGTACTGACACAATAAAATAGAATGTAAATAATCAAAAGCGTTTGCACACCGTTACTAATTCATTGAACTCCTGGTGTGCACGATAGTACAATACAGCCATGCGCAAATGAGTAAAAAAAAAAAACAACTCCTCTAAGTGAATCTCTCAACTGCATATATAAGTCAGTTTTTGCCGAGGATAAAGAAAATATGCCTGCAAGTATTTCGATCATCTGTACATTTACATGTGTTGATGCCCCGCTCGTGTTCAAATGAGCATTGCTGAAAAGGTTCAAACCCCTTAAAGCTAGTCAAAGTCAAAATGCAACGGCTCCATTTTTTTTTTCTTTTCAGTTCAGCGGAGCAATAAAGCCCTGACCTTGAATAGGCACTTGGTGCTCTCTGCATCGGCGGAAAGAATATATATAATATCCCAGCATACTACATGAGGAAAATATAGCATGCCAGAGTTAAAAATGTTACAATTCATAATAACATAAAATACAGACGTTGGTCTAAGTTTGCCTTTCATTTTAGGGTTACTTCTACAACAACGATACATTTAATTTCAACTATGCTCAGGCCAAGGCAGCCATCCGCAACTTCAAAGAAGCGGAGGAGGTACCACAGCGCCTGCACGGCCGCTTGTTGTTGTTGTTTGGGTTTTTTTTTTCCCCCCGCTAGATTATTTACTTCTCATTTTCATGCTTTCTTTCCAGATTTTCCTTCTGATTCAGAGTGAGAAGATCAAGAGTGACTATGTATACCTCAGCTGGCTGGCCCGCTGCTGTATGTATTTTTGATTTTCCTATTCATCCATCCATCCATTTTCCAATCCGCTTCATCCTCACAAGGGTCGCGGGGCGTGCCGGAGCCTATCCCAGCCGTCTTCGGGCCGTAGGCTGGGGACACCCTGAACTGCTTGCCAGCCAATCTTAGGGCACACAGAGATGAACAACCATCGGCACTCGCACTCACACCTAGGACAATTTAGAGTGTTCAATCAGCCTGCCATGCATGTTTTTGGAATGTGGGAGGAAACCGGAGTACCCGGAGAAAACCCGCGCAGGCACGGGGGGAACATGCAAACAAGGCCAGAGCCGGGATCGAACCCACGACCTCTGCACTGGGAGGTCAACGTGCTAACCACTGGAACACTGGGCAGCCATTTTCCTATTCATAATATCCCAAAGCACAAATGCTTCCATTTTCCATTTCGGTTCCACCGCTTGACTAAAATCTCCTCTCAGGCATTTTTGTGCGTAACCTCTTCCTTGTCAGACATCATGAACCAGAAAGGTCGTCTCGCCTGGGAGCTTTACTTGAAGATGGGCACTTCCTCGGACTCTTTCAGCCTGCTTCAGCTCATCGCCAACGACTGCTACAAGGTAGCCATGGAATCACGTGATAAGTCGTGAACAGTGACGCGTTCGGCTACAAGCTATTTACGCATGCATATCGGCTCGGTAAAGTACGGAATGTTCCGCCCCCAAAATTGACATCATAAAGTATGAAGATAGTACACCTCTGTCGATGTCTGTAAAGTACGGAGTGTTCCGCCCCAAAATTTGACATCACAAAGTATGAAGATAGTACACCTCTGTTGATGTTTCAGATGGGCCAGTTCTACTATGCAGCCAAAGCATTTGACGCTCTGGAGAAGCTGGACCCCGACTCCAACTATTGGGAGGGCAAGAGAGGGGCGTGCGTTGGCATCTTTCAGCTCATTTTAGCCAACAAGGAGTCCAAGTATGTTTGGCTATTATACCAACATTTTTATCATACACACTGCTCATTATTCTTCCACAAGCACTCGGTGTAGGTTTACGTTCACATTCACACCTGAGGACAACGTTCAGATTTTAACCCTTCCCTAACCTGATAAGCGCTCCACTGTAGTAACCGCAGTCCTTCAAAGACTTTCATGTGGAAACTGAGATTTGAACCCGGAACCTCTTGCCTGTGAGGCATAATCTCATAATCACACGCACCGTTGCGCTTCAAATTGTTTGTATCCATTCAAAATGAGAGGAAAGCACATTTTTATGTCTTCTTGTGAGTTCATTACTGGGTTCTAAGAGAAGCCCGGCGAGCAGCTCGAATTTGAGTGCAAAAACATGTTAAAGGACTGAATTTGAAAGTGTTTGCATGAAAAGATCTTGATGGTGCTCCAAAAAAAAAAAAAAAATGTTGGATCTGCACCAGGATGGACCCAACCATCCATAATTATTTTTGCATAGTATACTACTTGGAATAACGGTCAATAGATGCCTTCCCCCGCCCATCGACCGCTGAGTAAATTAACCTCGCCCCCCCCCAGTCATCATCAAGCAAAAATGAGGTAAATAAGAATGAGTGATGGAAGGCCTCTTTGCGTGTTGTTGCTGTGCCAGGGAGACGCTTAAGGAGGTGGTGCTCTTGCTGCGCAATTCCGGAAACCCGCAGGTGGAATACATCATCCAAGCCATGAGGAAGTGGGCCAAAGACAACAGAGTCTTCCTCTCGTGACCGAGTCATGTGTGAACGCTGCCGCACGCATCAGCTGCCCGTGTGTCACAATGAATACCTGTTTAAAGCTAACATGATTAGATCGGTTTAGTTTTGTGAATAGATGGTGGCACTGCCTGTATTATTATTATTATTATTATATTTTTTTAATCAAATATATGTGCATTTTAATTATGAGCACTGAATGCGTTGTTGTTATTTTCACTGAGTGACTTTGATCAGTCGATTGAGCAGCAAAAAAAAAAGAGTTTGCGGTGGATAAAAATGAATTGAAATGACAAACCAGGGTTTTACTAGCCACACCTGCACAACCGAATGAGATTCTAAAAATTCTGCCTTTCCAAAGATACGGATAGATAGACGGAAGAGATTCTAGAGCTTTTATTTTTTTGCCCAAAAATTAAATAGCTGATGTGTGTAAAGAAATCAAAGTTAGTCCAATGTATAAATGACAGAAGCCACGGGAATTTTTTTTAACATTCTAGTATTAGACATTCAAATAGGCTCAGGTTTGATGGAGACTATTACAGGGTGTGTCAATAACAAGTGAGCATTATTAGTTTATTATGACACCTTTTGTATTAGATCTTTGTAGACTGCAGGTGCTCATATTTGTATTTTTTCAACCTTTATTTATCCAGCTAAAGGCAGAATTTTGTGACTGATATGTGCAGAAATATACACTTTTGGGGGATGTGGTCTTGATGCAAAAACATGAAATTAAATGAAATTAATTACCTAAATAAAATTGACTCCAGTATATAAAAGGACAGTCGAGGCTTTAAAATTTTTATTGTAGGTGACATTTTTTAGGTATTTGGTGCTATTGTAAAAAAATAAAATAAAAATAAAATAGCTGCAGTATGTAAACAGATTGTGTTTACTCCTGCTTGGAAATAAAAGGGAATAAAAACAAAGCTGTACACGTCAAAGGATTGTAACCCCTCCAAAAATGGAGATATGGGGACTTCAAATGTTCCCAAGACTTTTGGAACACCCTGTACATTGTAGGTTACTGATGAGAACAGAATCTACATCGCTGACTTTAAAGATACCACATGCAAAAAAAAATAAATAAAAAAAATGGCACTTTGAACATCAAGGAAAGTGGGTCCAGGCACCCATAGCCCCCACCCTCCTGCGCGTCCCTGTTTAAATGAGTGCATGTTGTAATGGAGACGTATTTACATTTTTTTTTAAATGTAGATTCGACCTAGCTATTACCTGCCACAGTGGAGGAGGGGGGGGGGGGGGGGTTCAATATTGGCTTTGTTCTGAAGTGCACACACACACACACACACACTTACACACACGCCTAGGGGGTTAATTCGGCCTATGGTCTCGCTATCATGTTTCATGTCGTGCCATTTATGCACCCACTGATGAGTCAACAGGTGTCTCCTCTGCTGTCACGAGAAAAAAGGCATTGGGCTGACTATGACTCTGGTTCAGCTGCCATTGTTGAGGAAATGAAGGCTGCAATCAGCATTTTATTTTCCGGAAAGGTTACATAATCTGCTACTTGCCCGTAGGGTACGAGACGTTATGACACAACGTGCGAGCTTCTCTTTACCGGTGTGTCCTTCTGCCACTCTCTCAAAAGGTCATTAAAGTAGTAGTAATGCTGTTATTATCGCCTGTTGTGGCAGGGGGCGGGTCTAAGGTCGGGGCAGCCGCTGATTGGACGCCTTGACTCCCTACGAGTGGCACGGCGTTTCCGGTCCTGTGCATGCGCGCATGCGCAGTGACCCCTCTTCCCCTGGTTGATATTTTATTTACTCCCAAAACCAAGATGGCTCCTGTGAATGTGTCGGTCCCATAGCAAATCGAGGATGCGAATAGCTGCCGGAAAAACAACTTTCTCCCGACCGTCGCATCCCCTGGAGTCCGTTTCGTATGGTTCGGAGGAGGCCTCCACCTCCGCGTAGCCGCTGAGCAGCCTTTGGGGCTTCGCGGAACCGTCCTCAAGGTACCAATTTGGAGTAGTTTGGTCAAGTATCCTGGTCTCCTTCTCGCCGTGTGTCCGGAGAGAGGTGCGGGAAGGCGGCTCATCCAAATGGCCGAACCGAGAAAAGTGCAATTTGTCACCCTGTCGGCCTTCGCGGCCGGGGCCGCCTCGGAGTCGAGGAAACGCCGGTTGGAGGACGAGGCCGACTACAGCTTAAGCGATGACGACGAGGTCGGCGCGTCGGCGGGCGAAGGCTTGACGGAGACCGGGGCAGGAGGCGCCGCGAGCCGCCGCGCCAAAGCCGGGGAGAGGGACAAGGCTGGAGCCGAAAAGAGAGCGACGGTGCGGCTAAACCTGCCCCTCAGCGAGCCCGACGACCGTGCCTCTGTCGAGTTCAATTACGGTGAACTCCTCCACAACCTCCAGGTACGTCAGCCCCACTCACTTTAGTGAGCCGGACTCGGGATTTTATTGCACTTTGCCGTGTTTGTGTGGACTTGTCATGGCTTGGATAAGACGGGAGGCGGAGGCGGGGTGGAGTGCACCTTGTCCTTCCGTGGATGACCAAAGCAGAAAGCCAGCGGAGGGAGGGCTTCTTGTTCAACTCCCAACTCGGTCGTTGAACACTATTTGGAGAGGAGGCTGTCTGGCTCATTATGCCATGGTGGTGCTGGGCTACCTGTGCCGCCGCCGCCTCTTGCTTGCCCAGCAACAGTCACACAGCCATTATAGAGGCGTCCACATGCCACATGCAGCAGCCCCCCTCCCCCCCCTGCTCGCTCGTTGGCCCTCTGGCTGCAGCTGAGAGATGAGCACCAGGACGTAGCATGCCACACGCGGCACCTGGGCCCCCACCACGGATTGCTTTATTTACACCACTTCAAGCCAGAGGTGGCGAAAGTGCTCCCACTCTGTACTGAAGTAGGAGTACAGATACTTGTGTGGGCAAGGCGGGGGGGAGAGACTGGTGAAACTACAAGTACTGAAGTTAACCCTAAACCTCGGAGATTATTATTGACACACAAAGAAAAAAAAAACACGTTATATTTGTTGCAGCTGTACGATTGACCTGACAGTAGCTGTACGTATGACTTGTCACCCGCCCCCCCCTAACCCTCCAGGTGTTGCAATTGCAATTCAAGATGCAATTATTTTTGGGGGAAAGGTCCTCTTCTCATGTAATTTTTAGCAAACACAAGCAATATCGTGCTTGTGTTTGTTGATGAATGAACAATATCAGATTTTATATCTATCTACGTTTTGGCCTTATAAGTTTTTTTTGCGGATCCTTACAAAGTCCTAAAGCAATCAATTGGTATTAAAATATTTTGAAGCAATCTTTGAAAGGTCCGAAGAAATGCTAACAGGTAAGTATAATTTTGTGATGGTAAATCACAAAATAAGTTAACTTTCTTAAAAATTGTATTACCCTTTTGATAATGTCACACAATCACAGCAGTGGAACCAATAAAACAATGATGTGGTTTTGGTTTGGAATCTTAATAGCAGATGCACGACATTTAAGGACTTGGGGAAAAAAAAAAATGAAGTTCCGATGTGTTTCGCTTTTAAGTACAATATATTTTGCATGTAATCATTTACAAATGTTTGCTTTCCAACATTTATTGGCGTACACATTCTATTTGTCTAAAGTGCAATACATTTTCAGTGAATCATTTGTTTGTTTTTTCATTTGCCATATATTTAAGATCAGGGTTAAAACTTTTTTTGGGGGGGGAATGAACATTTGGGCATACTATGCTTCCGTATTTTTGCTTTCAAGTACTTTTGGAGGTGGTACTTAGTGTACATAGTTTGAGAACCTATTCAAATTATTTTGCGGACTCCCAGGTTACCCCAGTTTGAGACGCGCTCTGGCCGTACACGATTGAATGTGCTCAGTCGTACAATGTTGCAAACCAAAAGTCAAATATTTTAAACGTCAACCCCAAATTTGGCACTCTTTATTTTTTTCCTGCTATAAACCGGTTGTGTTTAAGCACTTCTCATACCAATCAGGGTTTTCCCTAAGCTGTAATTCTCTAAGAGGTTTTTATTGATCCTCCAGCAAGAACAGACTTTCTTGGAAAGTAGCATGTTGTGATATTCTTTTATTTATATTGGAGCAAGTTAGGATACCCAGAGGCAGCGTCGTGTTTTCGCGGTCGGCACGGCACATCTGCCTCATAGTTCTGAGGTTGGAGCTTTGACTCTTGACCGCCGCCCTCCTGTGTCGTTTTCTCTGCGTACTCTGGCTCACGCCGTTCCCAAAACATGCGTGCTTGGTTTATTTAGAACTTTTCCACAGGCTTAAATGTGAGTGTCAATTAGGGCCGAACAAATTCATCTAACTCAAATTGGCGTCGCAATGTCGTCGAATGGAGGAGGGAGGGAGGGAGGGGGGTGGAGGCGGCGTGGCTCTCAGCGGGAGAGGTCGGGGTTGCAATCCCTGACCATTGCGGACCTTGTCGTAGTGTCTTTGAGCAAGATACCGGAGCCCCAGTTGCCTCTGATCCTGTGTCGTCTGTCGCTAAATGAGGAAACGGGGCAATTTATCGCAACGCAGATGAATGAATATAACGTTGCTGTTAGCAATTGATTTCTAAACATCCAACTGCTAACGTTGGTTCCAGCCGAAGAACAAACCTCCAAGTGAGACTCCCGCCCCCGCCCCCGACGACCCCTTCAACGATGACGAGAAGGAGCGACTGCAAGTGGAGGCTCTGGCGAAGAAGTTCGAAAATAAATATGTAAGTCCTCATTTTTTATTTTTTTTTTTTTTTAATCTGTCATTGTTTGCTTACACTTAACAAGGAAACGTCAATTTTAATATATGATGAGAAGCCATTCCATATAATTTCATAGCATAATTGCCAAAGTCTTTTTTTTTTAAAAAACGTTTTCAGAAAACAAGAAAAAAACACAACCAATTCAACAAACAAGAAGCTTCCAATTGCTACTAATCAACCTTTGCGGGTTGCCATGAAGTGGATGGCTAAGAATTCAAACCGTCATAAAGGAAAAAAACAAAATTTTTAGCAAGGAAGCTGGAAGCTTTTACTATCAACCCGTGTTCTAAAATAAACAACTTACTGTACTTTGTTGGAAACAAAACTTTAAAGGCAGATGCATTCAATAGAATTTTTGTTTTAATGATTACTTGTTTCATACCTGCTCAGAATCTTTGCTTTCACGATCTTCATTTGCCTATTTGCCTAATTTATTTTTCCCTATAACACGAAACGTCTTAAAATGTTTTTTCATCACAATTTGTTCTCAGTTTCTCCAAGCAGTAAAGAAAAACCAAAACTTTGAGGTTGCCGTGGCAATAACAGCAATGATTTTACCTCCTGCCACTGCACTGCAAAATGTTAGACTTTTTATTTATTTATTTTTTTTGCACGTATCACAATAATGTTCTCCCGCTGTTCGAGCTGAGCTTTTTTCCGGCATTAAGCTCCTCAATTCACTCAAACAAAGTTCCTTGGCACCAAGATGCCCGCAAGATGGCACCCAAAATGTTGGGGGCAAAGCAATACTTTTATTGCTTCGGCCTGAGCACAAAAATGTCAGAGAAGCGACTTTTCCTGCAGATAACAGCGGAATAGGTACCACGGAAAAAAAAAAATCAATGGATAATTGAAAGTGCGAATGCCAAACTACGAGTCTGAAGCGGGTTCACTACATTGCATACTTTGCATTCCTTTGCTCTAAATGTGATGTCATCGCTTTGGTTGTCAGATGGACTTTTAAGTAGGACGCATTCATGTGTTTTGCTCCTTAAAAACGGGTGACGTTTGTTCATTTGCTGCAGGGCAATGTGACAAAGAAGAAGAAGGACAGAATGCAGGATTTGATTGATATTGGCTTTGGTTATGATGAGACGGACCCCTTCATTGACAACTCTGAGGCTGTGAGTCCCCCCCCCCCTTCCAGAAACACAAACTGTATTTGATGATACCGAGCTTTTCAAAACTGCAATTCCTCCACTTCCATCTCGGTTGTTGCTGCTGACTCATCGGTCGTGACGACGGCGACAATGACAGTGACACTTTAAGTGGCACCATCGTGTTGCTCCCCCAAAAAAATTGTACAACATGACTCAACATTCTTTGATATAATGTTGTGCTCTTTTTTTTTTTTTTCTTTTTTTTTTTTATAAGTGTCTGACTTGGGAATTGCGTGTTTGATCCATTTTTTTTTTCGGCAATGGAAACCTCTTTGGTCGACCAAGATTGATTCAAAAGGCTGGATTTACACCAAATGGTTCAAGTGGCACCATTTTTTGTTGTTGTTGTTTCGCTCTCAAGTGCCAAAGTTTTTTTCGTTTGTTTTGCAGTTGCTTAACTAACGGAGAGAACCCAATGAACGCTGGCAGCAAACGTTTTTTTTTTACTCTGTTTGTCCGTTAGTATGACGAGCTGGTCCCTGCCTCGTTGACCACAAAGCTGGGCGGTTTTTACATCAACACCGGAACGCTGCAGTTCCGAGCGGCGTCCGACTCCGAGGGCGAGGGCGACAAGGTGAGCTGGCCCCGCCGCCCCATTCGTGCGTCTTCAAAGTACAACGTCGGCTGCGTTGGGTGACGTCTTGGTCCTCTCATGTCAGAACGCGAACGGCGACAATGAACAGGCCAAGACGAGGAAGAAGAAGGAGCTGAGCAACCTGCAAGAGAAAAAGAGCATTGAACCTAAACAAGGGTCAGTGGGTCAACTCATGAGTGTATCATTTAACGTCAAAATATTGAGCTTTTTTTTTTCTCCTCACAATTCACAGTTCCAAGTTTTCTAAAACTTAAAAAAAAAAATTCATAGGAAAATCAATTTTAGCTAGAATTATTTCATTTGTTTTCATGAACTCTAATAACCTTGGTTCCCAGATGTTTTTTAAGAACATTTCAGTGACCGGCTTTTTATCAAAATAACCAACCCGAGCAACAACAATTATAGCACTTGTTACACACCCAATTTTTTTGTCTCACTGAAACGAGCCTGTTTGAGAGAGCCGCCTTTTGATTGGCCAATGACGAATTGGAATCGGAAAGGAGTGCCCTTAATGAAAGAAAATGACATTATTTTCATGTGTGCTATCAGTCTAAAGGTGGTGCATGGGTGCGTCACTATACGCAAATACTTTCAGCACCACCGCGTCAACCATTTCACCAGCAATTGAGTATGTGCCACTTAACAGAAGCTAATGGTGTTTGCTAACATTCATCTGTCTGTACAGCCGACAAAAATAATTTGCAGCTCTGCTTACCTAGATGTCTGCGGAATTCTATCTGATAAGATCATTTTTTAAAAATTGATCTCCAGAGGCGGAATTGCCTGGCCGTGCTGCCGCATGGCGGCAGTTCTGACAGTTGTCACTTGAAAGTGGCTCTGGATCTTCACCCAGCCTAGCCTCAAAGTAAATTTCACAACAGAAACTGCTTTCTCTTATCCACATTTTCACAAATAGGAAGATACAAATTCTTAAAAAAGACAGTTTGACCTAAGACGGTATGTCCCCTTTAAATCGCGCTATCAACGAACACAAAAAACATGAAAAAAAAAACCCTTCGAAAATGTCATGAAAGGTCGGTCCACTTTTAGCATGCTAATGAAGCGTGCGTGACAAGACCGCGGCAGCGGGGCACGCTGACTCGCTATCACCATGTAGCCACCTTGGAGAAAAGCGCTGCGTTATCCACGCTCACATCGGCCAAATAGTCAAACGTGAAAACAAGCGCTAAAAATAGCAGCGGCGGCCATTGTGTCTTCACGAGGGCGGATGATGCTGGCTTGATGTGTGCGACAGCTCCTTCGCTCTTGCGGGTTATGCCGGCCTCATGCACACGCCAGTCATCTTGACCCACACTGCATTCTGTATCTGGATGGAAAGCATCATCTTTTCACAAACTGTACCAGAAAAATATATAATTTCCCTACAGAGTGGCAGCTGTCAGCTTCCATCGGCCCGAAAAGAAGAAGCGTAAGAAGCTGATGAAGGACTCGCTGTATTTGGCGGCCATGCTGCGCCGCTTCACCATGGAGAAGGAGCAGATGCGGAAGAATAACCTCAGCGTGGCTCCCGCGGGCCTGGCGGGGGGCGTGGCCAACAAGCCGCGCGCCGCCGACGCGGCCAAGCACCTCCTGGCGTCCGACTCGGCCCACCCGCCCCTCGACACCAACGCCGCCGCCGCCGCCGCCAACAGCGACCTCTTGCTGGCGGACCTGACCGGTGACCCCGCCGTGATGTCACTGCTGGGCTCGGCCAACGAGAAGGAGCTTCAGGACCTCCTCGGCGACCTGGACTTTGGCTTGTTGGACGGCGAGCAGCAGCACGCCGCGTCCGCCGTCAGGGAGAACGGCATCCTGGGAGTCGGCGCGCCCGGCCAAAAAGGAGGAGCGGGCGGGGGCATCCAAGGCGAGGCCCGGGGTCTTCCGGTGGACTCTTCCCACCTCCGCCGCTGCCTGCGGGGCTGCCGGCTCCTCTCGTCAAACGCATCGAGGACCTGCGGGCGGTGAGTCACATGAAGTCCAGGGGCAGGTGAAGCCGAGTAAGAGAGACAACAAGCGTTTCATCGTCTACCACTAATCTACTTTAATGCAGTAGGAAAGGAAGTTAAGATCAATCCACCACTTACAGGAAGTAAGGGATATTCGGCTTTCAAATTAAATTTCAGGATGATTCTAAAATGTACTATAAACTGTATGGGTGAACTTACGTTAACCTTATCTAAATTTTTAGCCCCCCCCCCCCCCAAAAAAAATGGGGAAAAGGTAAAAATAATGATATGGTATAGCAGTGGTGTCAAACTCATTTTTGTCGCGGGCCACATTTTTCCCTTGGAGGGCCGTTATGAATTTAGGGAAACCATAGAAATGTTTAATCCCCTCCACAAATTACATACACAGCGCACAACAAATTGATGAATAACTTCGTTTTAAAATCAGAAGCCAAAAATGATAACTGTTATTGTGGATTACATATGACAATATTTTGTTTCCGACTTTAGCAAGCGTCATGGAACTTGACATGCTTGATTGACTTTCGCGGGCCCCATAAAATGATGCGGCGGGACCAGATCTGGCCCCCGGGTCTTGACTTTGATACCTGTGGGGTATAGGAAGAGCCCACAACTTTAAAAAACTTCCACATTTGTTTCCCATGTACCAAATGTGCCTAATATGTGGTTACACCTTCGCAAATAGGTCATCAAAGCTGCTTCATTTGCATTAAAAAGCATGCCGTTGAAGTTTTTCCAAAATGAAAAAAAACCCCAACTACATTTTGAGGTAAACCAGGCAGGAGACGTCGTTTCAACGCAGCCTTAACAAAGACTAAAGTCAGATTTGGAAGAGCGCGAGACGTCGCGCTGTTGTCGGGCGCAATTTGTTGACGCCGCTGTTTTTTTTTTTTTTTTTTCCCTCCCCTCCCGCAGGCTTCTCGTCAGTTTGATCAGGAGGGCAGAAAGAAATTTTTCACCCTGGACATGAATAACATCCTGCTGGAGTGAGTACGACAAGCGCAGCTCCTCTGCGTTGCCAGCAAAGGCTTCGCGAGGCTTTTGTCCGGCGTATCGAACCGCCTCCGTTTCATCGACCCCGGCGGCGCGCGCGTGACAAGAGTCGTCGTTCAAGGCTGACCTTGAGTTGTGTGTGTCCTCTGTTAGCATTGAGCTACAGGTGCAAAAGCAGCCTCCCGACGTGCGCTCGGGCGTCTACGCGCACATGGAGGCCTTCGTGCCGTGCAACAAGGAGGCGCTCCTCAAGCGGCTCAAGAAGCTCAGCCTCAAGGTCCAGGTGAGGGCGGCTCAGTGCGACAACGGGCCCACGCCGACGCCGACGCTGACGCTGACGCCGACGCCGACGCCCCACAGCAAGGTGCTCGCCACACTTGGCTGTCACTTTACTAAAGCTCTGCGCCCGCCGTCTTGTCGAGACAGAAAGCCGAGACGCCTGCCATCCGTTTTCTGTCGCGTTTTTTTTGTCTGGTGCGCACGGGTGAGCCCGGAGCCCATCCCAGCTGACTTGAAGCCAGAGAAGGGTTTACACTCTGGATAGGGGACCGGCCAATTGTAGCATTCACACCTGTCGACAGTGGACGATTAAGTCTCGAGCTGACTGACAGTGCCTGTTTTTGGAATGTGGTTTCATCCCATTAACTCATTCAGTACCAGCCAATTCTGGGCCAAGTCTGAAAAGACGTTTAGAAACGTCTTTGGGAGTGAATGAGTTAAATAACATAATTGAGTTTTCGAGGCTTCGCGAGGCTTTTGTCCGGCGTCGTCCGCTCGCCTCGCACTATCGAACCGCCTCCGTTTCATCGACCCCGCGGCGCGCGCGTGACAAGAGTCGTCGTTCAAGGCTGACCTTGAGTTGTGTGTGTCCTCTGTTAGCATTGAGCTACAGGTGCAAAAGCAGCCTCCCGACGTGCGCTCGGGCGTCTATGCGCACATGGAGGCCTTCGTGCTCATTCAGTACCAGCCAATTCTGGACCAAGTCTGAAAAGACGTTTAAAAACGTCTTTGGGAGTGAATGAGTTAAATAACATAATTGACTTTTTGTAAATGTTTGCGTTTTTTCTCGGGCAAAGATAAACGAATGACTCGACACACGGGAAGATTGTCTTTTGACGGCAAAAGAGAGATCTCTGAGGGCGAACGACGATAGTTGCCCGTGACCACACTCAAGAGTTCCTTGTCCTCCAGTCGGACTTTTATTGTTTACATATGCAAAAATACAATTTTGCTCGTCGATTTCTCTATCCGTAAATTACAAAGATGAGTAAAATGAACCGTTTTCCATGATGATATTGTATGTCTAGCACGATATATTTGTTCATAATAGGTTTGTTACAGTCAGGTAAAATAAAAATAAGCCTGCGTTATTGTTCGAATGCAATTCACTCATTGAACAATTTTACACCTTTGATGTGTGAGACATTTTAATTGGCCCCTGTATCTTAAGGCCCCAAATTAACTGGCATAGGCTCGGGTGAAGACAAGCAGAAAATGGTTGGAAGGATGGCTGGCGTTTCTTTTTCATTTAGTTTTTTAGTTTCCGTTTTTACGCCCAACTCGCACATTTTTGCCGATGATCACTAATCACTCAAGTTGCTATGTGAATAATCATGTTTGGACCACAGCCTTATGTATGAATGGACAACTTCCCTTTTTATTGGTTTGCCGTCGTCACTGTTGCAATGACATCAGTCAAGGTCGGCAGCTGTCACCTTCCCAAGTCCCCCCCCACACACATACCGTTTCTTGCCTTATCAGCTCATTTCTAATCCCAAACGCACTCGGCGTAGGTGGCTGACCTGGAATAACGGCTGCCGACAAAAAACGGTCAAGCCGACGTGTTGTTGACGAAAGACACTGTACAAAAAGTCTCCGCTTAGCTAACCGCAGCCTCTTTCCTTCCTTCCTCCTTCCTCCTTCCTCCTTCCCTCCCTCAGGACGACAGGATGCGGATGCCGCTGCTGGAGCTGAAGCTGGCCGTGTGCAGCGTGATGCCCGAGCAGATCGCCAGGTACAACATGGACTGCATGGCCAAGGTGGCAAAGTAAGTCGAAACGGCGCACGCCGTGGCATGCATTAGATGGGCGCTGTCGTAATCCACCTTCACCGAGGCGGCCTCGCTCACTCCTCTTGTCACACCGTCTTCTGTCAGGCACGTGGACATTTTTGTCAGACAGAAAAAAAAAAAGAAAAAAAACTACCGTATTGGCCCGAATATAAGACGGCCCTGATTATAAGACGCCCCCTTCTTTTTCAAGACTCAAGTTTGAAAAAAAGACTTTTTGAACACCAAATTCATTTTTATACAGAAAATAATTACAGTACATCTGAAACAAATGATTATTACAATATATTTGAGAGAAAAAGCATGTTATTTTGCCTCACTCAAATCTTAATATCTGAATATTTAAATATGTAAATTACATCGTAACTTCTCAGCTGCCGGTTAACCTGACCGATCTTCGAGCCACTTTTCTCCAGATTGTCGCTACGTTTCTCCATTTTCTGTTATCTCTTGTATTATTTTCTTCTCTTTTCTTTCTTACCGCTATTTTTTAATGTTTTCTTCTTCGTGCTACCGCTTTCCTTATTTTTATTTTTCGTGACAGGGGTTCACTTTGGCCTGGGGAGTCAAGTTCAGCATTCGCTTCAATGATATCTGGCGCCATCTAGCGTCGTGAATGGGTACAATGTCTAGACCCCAAATATAAGACGACCCCCACTTTTTCAGTCTTATTTCAATGCAAAAAACTTATATCCGGGCCAATACGGTATTGTCATCGGTAAAACATCTGTGCATCTGAAGGCCATGAGGAAAGGCACACCGAGACAGCGTCTTCAAATGTTTTGCATGTTTCACTTTTGTTTTGTGCTGCTGTTCCTGTTCAGGCTTTTTTGTTGTTGTTTTTTTTATATTTTTTATTTTTTTACTTAGCCGTGACTGTGTGCATCTGCAGGCAGCAGTCGGAGGAGGGCGAGAAGAACGGATCAGAGGAGGAGGATGACGAGAAACCTGGCAAAAGGGTGATGGGTCCACGCAAAAAGTTTGTCTGGGACGACAAGCTCAGGTAAGGACTGAGCTGTTTTGCTCTGGCTCCTTTTTAAAAATGTTTTTTTTAATCTGAGGCAAAGATTTCATTGACATAATTCCTCCTTACACAACGTTGTCACTTTTCTTTCGGTGATGACGGTAAATATTTCGCGCTGGTATTGTGCCTGCGTGCGTGTGTGCAGGAGTCTGCTTTGCACGTTGGTGCGAGTGAAGCTGAGCTGCTACGACATGGAAGGCCAATGTTCTCTCTCTGTGGAGGACTACCTCAAGGCCTTTTTGGAGAATGAGGTCAAACCGCTGTGGCCCAAAGGCTGGATGCAGGCCAGGTCGGTTTTGGATGTGCGCGCACACGTGTGTGTGTGTGTGTGTGTGTGTCTCACTTTCCCCCCCCGTTTGCTCTCTGGTAGCTTGCTAATGCCCAGTCTTAGAGTATGTTGAAAAGTCAATAATAATCTTCATGACATATCATTTGGAAATTTAAAATACTGTATTGGCCCAAATATAAGACGGTGTTTTTTGCATTGAAATAAGAAAAAGTGGGGGTCGTCTTATATTCGGGGTCTAGACATCATACCCATTCACAACGCTAGATGGCGCCAGATATCATTGAAGCGAATGCTGAACTTGACTCCCCAGGCCAAAGTGAACCCCGGCCACGAAGAAAAAAAATTTAAATAGCAATAGCACGAAGAAGAAAAACAAAAAATAGCGGTAAGAAGGAAAAGAGAAAAAAATAATAGAAGAGCTAACAGAAAATGGAGAAACGTAGCGACAATCTGGAGAAAAATGGGTCAAAGATCTGCCTGGTGAACCGGCAGCTGAGGAGAAGTTACGATGTCATTTACATTTCAGAAACCAGAAGCCATTCATTTACGAATGTGATTGCACTTTAGATTTGAATGAGGCAAAATAACATGCTTTTTCCCACAAATATATTGTTATAATCATTGGTTTCAGATGTACTGTAATTATTTTCTGTATAAAAATTAATTTGGTGTTCAAAAAGTCTTTTTTTCCAAACTTGAGTCTTGAAAAAGAGGGGGTCCATTTTTTAATCAGGGCCGTCTTATATTCGGGCCAATACGGTAATGATAATTATGGCAGCTGGCGGGACAAAAGGTTCGGCATTACAATATATAATGTCATAATATAAATGGATACACTTTTGGGAGGTGAAAGAATCTGTGGGCATTCAGCATTTGTTTTCCATTCAAGTCCTGGTTTTCATCCACATATTTACTGTAATTATGACTGTACTTCTATGTTGGTGTCGGTTCGTGGCAGACTCGGTTGGGCATGTTCCAATTGTCACTGTGTACCAAAATGTTGGCGAGGTGCTCAATCAACAATACAGACACTGCGCCCTCGTCTGGACAAACAGGGGAATGACACAATTTCCCCCTTGCCCCCCCCCAAAAAAAACCCACCCAATTCTGTCGCTGTGATTCATTTCATTTTATGTATAAGCAAGACAATCAAGTATGTTTTGTGTGTGTTCGTGTAGGATCCTGTTCAAGGAAAGTATGTCCGTTCACATTCATCTTACTGGGACCCTGTGAGTATTTCTCCTCGTCAGCTGAACGCGAGCGCTCGGCACACGTCGAAAAGATTGTCACGATTTGTTGTTTTATTTTTTTTCCCATTCAGAGCCAAGAGGAGAGTGCTGCCCGGGCCCAAGGCCAAAGCGAAGGTCTGTCGCGTGTATGCATCGAGTTAGCCACACTTGCGCTGCAATCGGGCACATTTTCAACTGCACTCGGATGCTTTCTTTTAACCGTATCGCACGTCAGTCGAGAACTGTGCTGACATAACTACTTGACCAACCGTTTTCAAGGTTGAAATGCAAATGATTTGTGCTTAACCGCTTGAATATTGAAATTCAATGATTCTTCACCGGCCTGTCTGACTCGTCACGTGTCGTGTGTACGTTTGTGTGTTGAGGAGGGCGTGTGGATCCGCAAACCTCCGCCGTCCATGCCACCCGCTCTGTGCGCGGCCGCCTCGTCCACTTCCTCCGTGATCATGGCGCGTCCGCCGCCGCCGCCGCTGCCGCCATCGCCGTCGGAGCTGATCTGTCTGTCCGACTCTCTGGATGAAGATCTGAGCGCCCCGTCGCTGGACTCCATTTCGCATGCGCTCGCCCTCCTCAGCAATGCCGCCAAGGGCCTGGGCACCGCCGACAGTCCCCTGTCGCCTCCTCCGCCGCAGATTCCCACCTCCTCGCCTCCCCCCGTCACCCCCCACTACCCCCCGCAGGTCACCTGCGCCGCCCCCTCCAAGCTGGTGAGCACCGCGACGGCTTCTTCTACCTCCAGGGCGCCCTGCAGGCCCGCCGACGCCGCCTACAATCTGGTTAAGGCGACCGGAGCCCCCAGCCAGAGACAAGTCACCGTGGCGACCGCCAACAACAGGCCCAGCGCCATCATGGGCGGCAAGATGCATCCGCACCCCGCCCCGTCGTTGCCGAAGCAGCGCCCCCCTCCCACGGCGTCCCCTTTGATGCCCCCCCATCATCAGAAGGCCTTGGCCAACGCCCCGGTGGCAACATTGGGGCTCCCTCAAAGTGTGCTTAAGGGCGGGCCCAAATTGGGCGGCGTCAGCAATAACGGCGGCATGGCGCACTCGTCTTCGCCGTCCCCGCAATCCCGCCCCGTTTCCGCGCCCCACCCCACCCTGCCGTCCTTCTGCCCCGCATCGTCGCCCGTGTGCCAGAGCGCCCCCTCCGCCCAAGTCAAAGCCCGCCCCCAGCAGCCCCAGCCCAACTTCATCACGCCCATGCAGGCCACGCTTACCAAGCCTTCCCACAGTACCAACTCGTCACCCATCATCAAGTTGACCCCTCGCCCGCCGCCACCCACCCCGCCGCCCTCCTCCTCGTCCTCTTCGTCCCCCTCGCCATCCTCCTCTCCCTCGCACCCCACCGGCCCCAAACACCAGTACTCCCCCAAAACGTTCCGACCGCCTTTTGGCATCACGGGTAGTGCTCAAGGGACTGCGGCCAAGCAGACGCCGGGCGCCTTCGCGGGGGCGCCCAAACCTCCGACCAATACCGGCGCCCACAGCTCCACCGGCAACCACAAGACCTCCTCGGCCGCCGGTCACGCAAACAAAACGCCGCCGCCGCCGCCGCCGTCTCCCTCGGCCAATCACAGCCAAAGGCAGAGGCTGGTGGGCGCGGCGGGACAGAATTTGAAGGCGGGGAATGGCTGGGCGCCGTCGGGATCTTTGGCCATACCCTCCACGACATCACACCTCTCACAGGTAACCTAAGGAATCTATTTTGAAGTTTTTATCAGAGACGGGAAGAAGCAACAAAAAGTTCATGGTTGAAACACACCAGGCTCAGCAACAACAATTTTTTTTCATTTTCATGTCGGTTTGCTGTCTCAGTCGAGCGGCGTCCGTGTTGTTTTTCCCCGCAGTCTTGATGTCTTCCCCCCGGTGTGCCTTCAGGTAACCGCGGCAGGCGGGCCCCTCCTGGGCAGCCCCTCCACGCTGCCACTGGGCTTCGGAATGCTCGGCGGCCTGGTGCCCGTCTCGCTGCCCTTCCAGTTCCCCCCGCTGCTCAACTTCAGCCCCCCCGGAGCCCCGGGCCCCGCCGGCATGGGCTCGGCCCCCGGCTCCAACTCAGGATACCCCCTAGCACAGAGCGACCTGTTGGGTGAGTGCTGTCCCAAGGCAAAACTTTTCACATTCACGCATGACTTGATGGTCAATAGTCTGATTAGGTTTTGGTCGTAATGGACTTTGACCTCGTAATGGAAAATCATTTTGCTAACAAAACAAGCCATGTCATTCCATATTAAAGCCCCTAACGAAGTCTTTCCACATTCGTAATTAGTCGACGCATGACCCAGTAGCCCACCCCCCAAAATGTGGTTTTTGCCTTCAATGTTATAAATAAAGTGATAATTCAATGAGGAAAAGTTTTTCTGGGTTTTTTTTAATAGGTCAAAGCTTAAAAAACAAAAAAAAAATTGAATCTAGTTTGATGAATGGACAGACGCAGCTCTTTTCCCCCCTCATCCTCCATTTTGTGTCTCCTCAGAGCTTTACAAGAGTCTCCAGTCCGGGTCACAGGCCACTCTACCTCCTCACTTGCAGCTTGCTTTCTCAGGTAAGACCAAGTCTCTCCTCATGTCACATTTTATTCTTTTTTATTTTATTATATTTTTTTGGGACCCAACTGTTTGGAATGATGTCCCTTTAAAAAAATACAAATAAAATAATTCCTGCTCTTCTGTTGTCATCAGACACCAACCAAAGTCAGGGCAGAGACAAGCGGAAGCCAAGCCACTGAGAGCTGCTCCATCATAACAACATTGGACTCTTTTGATTGACTGACTATTGCGCCAATGGGACGCCGCAGAGCTTTTTGTCTTTCTTGCTTTTTTTTTTTTTTTTTTTTAAAGTAATTAAAAGTGGACCTGGATGGACTTTGGCACACAAGCGAACTTTCTCGAACAAGACAGACTGGGTGAGGAGAAGATGTATTTTAATTTTTTTTTTTTTTTTTTGTCAACATGTTTACATCAAGCGACCTTGATCACTGTGGAAGGAGAGAACATGAAGATTTCTATTTAAACGGCGGGGCAGAGTTCTCGACAACAAAACAACATTGAAAGAAATCTGATGCTTATTTCTTTCTTCGTGTCCTTTTTTAGCCTTTTTATTGTCGCGACACTTCTTCCTCTTCTTGTTTCTCGCTCCCACTGACGACTGTTAAGTAGTAGCTTAAATTATAAATATTGATAAATTATTTGTAATTTACACAGGGACGTTAATACTGTGTGTGCGCGCGTGTTGGAAAGAGATGAATGTGTATGCGTCGGGGGGAGAAAGCAAACAATATACTGTTAATTCCACATTCTCCCAACAGTACGGAGTGAACGTTGCACAGGACATTTTGTTGTCTTTTTTTTTTTTGTTTTTTTTTGGGTGCTCTTTCATCACACTGGACCTTTTTATTGTGGCGCGCTAAAGACTTTAAATGAGAATGCAGCAGGGAGAGATGCGAGATAAGATTGTAGCATACTTGAATGACTTTTTTTGTGTGTGTGTGTGTGTGTGTGTTGCCATTTCTCCAACGTTAACACATGCTAAGGCCTTAGTTTGGACGCCGGTAGAAAATGTTCTATGCAGGATATATGTGCAAAAGTAACCAGAACGCCCCCCCTCCCCCCACCCCATGCTTAAATGACTGATTACCTCCATAGACCCCCTACTCACCTTTGTGTGCGTGTGTAAGACTGACATGGTTGCACCGAGAATGACGCCAAAGATTGTTGTAGCTCTCCTTTCCTCCTGTGTGTGTGTGTGTGTGTGTGTGTGTGTGTGTGTGCGTGTGTGTGTGTTTCATGTCGAGTCATGTGACCCACAGCAGTGATTGACACTTTGGGTGAAGGGGATAAGATGGGGGCTGAAGGAGGGGTAGACTGGTCGGGTGTAAACAATAAGACATTTCTCTGAATCGGTGGTTTCATTTAATTCTTTTTTTTTTTTTCATTTTAAGTAGAATTACTTTCTCCTGTGTGTCAAATACGGAATTAAAACACAAAACAGGTTGTTTCCATGACGACTCGGATTTCTCTCTCTTTGAGGGTTAAGGGACTGTGTTTCCCCAAACGTGATTGATGCAAGTCACCCCGTTTTACATGAAAAAAAGACAACTCTGCACACACGAAAACAAAACGTCTTTCTGCGCCAACGGTGTAACGCGCAACTTGGTTGCATCATATTGGTTTACTGTCTATCGATCAAAACAAACATAACTGCTCTGGCGTAGCGTGACTAAACCTGTGAAAACAGATTTAGAATTAGTCTGCGGGGTTGATGACATAATGGTTTGGAACAAAAAATTTAAAAATATATATTGCTGTATATTTATTTACAAGTAGTTTGTGCAACATGCATTATAAACCTTTAAAAAAAATAAAAATAAACAATTGCGGTCCTTAAAAGATGCCAAACAAATCAGTGACTCGCTGTGCGAGCCGAAGGCGACAGCCTTTTAGTTCTATCGTGACTCTTAAGTACTTCCAAATGCGTTCTTCTTGGTTGGAAATACTTGAGAACATCCTCATTATTATCAATATTTTACACAAATATGCCCCCCAAAATATTTACGGTGAAAGGACAGAACAAGTGAAACTGTTACAATGAATATGCTTTATTTTCCTTATTAAAAAAAAAAAAAATTGATTACAGTCTAGAAATGCAGGTAGACAAGAAATAACACTGGGAATATTTGTAGTGGAATGCCTGCTCAATACTAATAATGACAATCATTACCATCGTAATTATAAGAACCGGATGTTAATCAACTACTTGAGGCTGTTAAAGCTTCCAACCAAATGAAAAAATATCCTGTACAATCATAACTCGGGACTTCTTAATACGGAGTCAGAATGAGTGTTAAGTATGGCGAGAACAAGAGTGGAGGTAACACGTCGTCACGTACTGTACCATTCGGATACGAAGCACAGGAACCAAAGAGAGAGAGAGAGAGAGAGAGAAAAAAAGTGTTGGATCGCGTTTGGTGAGCTTTTAGAATCCTCGTCCGTTGATGTTCTTATTTAGTGTCTTAAGGCACTTTTAAAGAAACATACCCGTTGTCATTTTACACTTGGGAGATGATCTGCACTTTATATGAGACGATGGAAAGCCGGTTGAGCATTTCTTCCGAGTTCCTCGAGATGAGGGCTTGAACAATTCGATTTCACATTCAAATGTTTCATGAAACATGAAAATGTGAACACCACAGATTTGTTTACATGATTTTTGGTAATCTGATTTATTGTACGCCGTGCTTGTCTGGTAGGATTTAGTCAAGTTATTAACGTGAATGCTTACAAGACTGCAAGTCACCGTGTTTCATCGATTAATAACTAGATCAACTGTTTTATTAGATTAATGATTTATTTGTCTTTATTTGAATATAAACCTAAGCTATCAGACCACCCCCCTGCCCGCTCCAAAAAAATGTATAATACATTTGATATGCTTTGAAAAAGGTCGTTGGAAAAAACACAAACATCAAATAGTAATTGAAATATTGACAGGGGAGGGGGGGAAAAAATCCCTCAGACTATTTTTCAAAAATATTCAGCTTAAGTTCCACATCCGAGTCGGCTTTTTGTCCTTGCTAGCAATTTTTGGCAACTACATGTTACAGTTGACTATCAAAATAAAACAGGAAGTGACATTTCTCCATCCAGTCGTGCACTAAATGGTCTTGCGAGTGAGAACTTCAACGGGATATCAAGGAATAAATGCTCACCCGGCTTTCCACATGACACTAACCATCAAAATCTTCCAGTCTTTTTGTGTGACGTGAATGTTAAAAAAAACCGAAGGCCCTAACCTCCACGTGTTGACGTGTCCGTTGTGTTTTTGTCACGGCGCCGTCATCCGCTTTGCATTTCAGTTCCTTGGAAGTGCGCGAGTTGACTTTTTCTGTCGTGGCATACTTGATAAATGAGAGTGCGAGTTTGCCTGCCTCCCTAAAAAGCACTTTGTACCCCACATCCGTGAAGGACGTTGGAGTAGAAAGGCAAGAATGTCCGTTTGCCTCGCCTCGAAGCAAGGAGGGAGGTGGTAAAAAAAATAAAATAATAATACAGCGGTACCTTGACTTAAAAGCTTATTTTAGTTACTTGAGCAGCTGAGGAACTCAAATTGCTCATATCTCAAGAATTGTATTTTAATTAGAAAAATAGGACTGTACGGTATTGTACAGTTAAAACTTACGTGAAGAAATGTGGCTAAATACTGCCACAAAAAAATGGAAACTGTAGTTGCACTGCAAAAATGTATCTTGAGTGTATTTTTTTAATATGATTTTTCTTTGTTCCTTTTTTTATGATACCACAAACGGAGTTGCGCATCCAATTTTTTTTGTACAGTGAACTGCTGCATATGGTATTCATGGTTCAGTATTTGCAAACTTGCCGTTTTATTTTTTTTTGGGGGGGGACTATCCTCCAGTTGTTCGCTAAACTTCTCATATTGTCTTGGCACCATCTACTGGAATTGTGGCATTGTTAAGTTGAATTGAGCGCGAGTGTTTGGAATTGAGACGTCCTGTTTAGTTGTCCGTCCTTGAATGCACCTCATGCGCCACCAAAAATGAAAGCATGTTTTTTGCTTCTCCCACAATGCCGCCACAAATAGCCTGCGAATTAATTTGCTGTTACAATTATTTGCGGAAAGGCCATCAGGTGAGCCCGTGAAGACTGAAGAACGTTGGCGTAAAGTGCGAGTGCGCGTATTTGTTTGCTCATGTGTGATGTCACATCAGTTCGTGCTAGCGCGTTAAGCTAGTAGGCTAGCTAATATTATTCATGAGCCAAATGTGACGGTGACTTTGTTTTTTGTTGAACAACTGACTGAAGAGTCTTTTATGTAACAAGGGTTTGTGATTGTGTACATGCTCGATGCATGGTGTTCAAGTACTTTGCCACCATCGTGCGGCATCTAGACACAATTACAATCCCACCCTGCTTTTTTTTTTTTTCAGGGGGTGGGGGTGGGGGGGGGGGATTACTTGTGGGAACTTGGGCCACTTGTAAGTCAAGGTACCGCTGTGGGTGTCGTATTGGCGGACAGATGTGCTGCATTCTTTCGAGTCCAAGTCAGAGTGATCGAGCGTGAATCCTTCACTCCATATTGGCGATGTCGTTGAAGTCGCTGGTGCGGCTGTCGGCGTCGTCGTCGGAGCGATCCACGGAGGCGCCGTCCACGTTCAGGTTGTGGTGGCCCGAGCGGCCGGAGGATGAGAAGCCGACGGGGCCGCCGCGCCTGAGCGCAACGCACAACAAAGCAAAAAGGCTTGAATTCAGAATCAACAACTTGTGAACAAACCTAATGTGCCCAAGGGCCCGCTTTTCTGTACCACCCCCGGTTGTTTGGGATACGCAACGCAAAAAAAAAGAATAACTCCCAAGGCAAAGGCAAAGGCAAGTCGAGTCTTCCAGAAGCCCAGCAAGTCCCAGACTTGAGTGTGTCATATGATCTAAGCCCCTCCCACCCGCATATGTTGATGATTGTGTGTTGAAGTGGCGTCACCTGAGTCTGCTCTTGAGGCTGCTGATCTCGCGGCTGAGGCCCTCGCTGGCTTCACTGGTGTCGTCCAGCTCCCTCTGCAACTTCCTACGCGACGCGTTGGCCTTGGTGGCCTCCTCCTCCGCCTCTTCCAGCTGACGCTTCAGCTGCTTCATACGCGAGTTGCCTTTGTCCATCTGGACGGACGGACGGACAGACGGGTGCACCGCCGCAGTTGCGTTGAATAGAGAGACAGAGCAAACGGCAACGGCAAAGGACATCAATCGCTAATCAATTGAATTTGGTTTCTCCTAGCGAGGGGAAAAAATATCGAAAGATAGCAATACTAAACTACTATTCTTGCTTTATTTCTTGTGTTTTCTACAGTCAAACCTCAGTTTTCGGACATCTTAGTTCTCGTCCAATTCGGTTTTCGGCCAAAAATTTATATTTTTTTATGCCTCGGATGACGAACAAATGTCGGTTCTCGAAGAAACTGAGCGCACTTGAATGCAACATTTGACTCCTCTCGCCTTCCTTACACGAGGAAGTGACGCTTCCTCGTGTTGCTTTCCATTGTGAGCAGACGTGTAGTTTCGGTTTTCGAACAATTTCGGTTTTCGAACAGCCTTCTGGAACGGATTATGGACGATTTGAGCTATATTAGCCTACTATCAAAATCTTTTCCCATTTTCAAACATTTTCTCTAAAGCTCCAGGGAGCCACTAGATGTCGCTAAAGAGCCGCATGTGGCTCTGGAGCCGCATGTTGCCGACCCCCGGTCTAGCCGCTTTTTTTTTTTTTTTAGTTGTTGCTATATTTTGTCTGAAACAGACAAACAGAAAAAGCAACGCGACCATCAAATCGTTCCACAACCGTGTAGCCCCATTCACCTGTTCTTTGTACTGGTCGGCATGACGCCGCTCGTCCTCCACCTGCATCATCACCTCCTTCAGCTTCTTCTCCGTGCGTCGGACTATCTTATTGGCCGCTGCTCTCTCTCTGAAGATGGCGACCAACAAAGAAATGAGTGGTTGACCCCATGTGCTCTGTTTTGAGAATGCTAGCACCTACTTTGCCTCCTGCTCCAGCTGCTCCTCCAGCTGCAAGATTTTAGCTTCCAGCGCCGTGATGGAAGCCTTAAACTTGGACTTGACCGAGCCTTCCAGCTCCGCGAGCTTGGCTTTCAACTCCTTTATGGGACAAATGGGATTTTTATAACGTGAGGCTTACGGTATTCAAGGTATCTGGTGTGGGCTGGGGTGGATTGCCGAGAAAAGCGAGAAATGTCTGGAAGAGGTCTGTCGCACGCACCTTGTTCTGACGCTCCATCTGTTGCCGGGCGTTCTCACTCTTTTGGGAGGCACCGCGCTCTGCAGCCAGCTCCGTGCTTAGAGTCTCCACCTGGAGAAATTGCGTTTCAACATGAGGAGGAGTGGCCGTGCTCATTCTCCCGTCCAATCAAATCTGTCATTGGTGCACCCTCCCGCCAGCTAAGTTCACCGTCAAATCTGTCTTGGCGTATTTTCTTGTGGACTTAAGCACATTTTCTTCTCTTTTCTTTCTTACTGCTATTTTTTAATTTTTCTTCTTCGTGCTACCGCTATTTTTATTTTTATTCTTCGTGACAGGGGTTCACTTTGGCCTGGGGAGTCAAGTTCAGCATTCGCTTCAATGATATCTGGCGCCATCTAGCGTCGTGAATGGGTAAAATGTCTAGACCCCGAATATAAAACAACCCCCACTTTTTCAGTCCGATTTCAATGCAAAAAACACCGTCTTATATTCGGGCCAATACGGTAGTATCATTATGATCAACTATAAGCCATTTATTGTTGAGCGCACCCCATGTCACGAAGACAAACGTGCGCGTACCTGCAGCGTGCTCTTTCTGAAGCGCTCGTTGAGCAGCTCCGTGTTGCCCTGCTCCTCCTCCAGCTCCTCCTCCAGCTGGGCGATTTGTGCCTCTAGCCTCCTCTTCTCATCCAGCAGCAAAGACCTGACAAAAGCGCCGATGTCAACAAACTCTTGTCTTTGTCAACCTTTCGGAAAAGTGAAGGTCGGCGCGCACTGACTTTCCGGAAGTGCTGTTGGAGATTTCGTCCGCCAGTTCGTCCCGCTCCTGTTCGGCATGGCGGCGACCTCTCTCAGAGGCGGCGTGGTCCTCTTGTAGTTGTAAGACTTCGGCTTCGAGGCTCTTGAGTTTCTTCTCGTTTTCTTTGGACTGCAGAAAGATCTCGTCCCTGGAGGCCCGCGCCTCCTCCAGCTCCCTCTGATAGTCTTTCATCTGAGCCTAAGAAAAGTGAGGCGAACACTCTGTGGTGAGACGGAGCCGATAAAGTCAAAGAGGTGGATGACTCGTGGGTTTTTGCTTACTTGTAGTTTCTTAAGCTGCTTCATGGCCTCATCCCTGCCTTTGTTGGCTGCTTCTATTTGTCCCTCCAGCTCGTTGAGGTCCATCTCCAGCTTCTTTTTGGAGGCCACAGCAAGCGTCCTCTGCTTCCTCTCGTCTTCCAACTCGGCCTCCATTTCACGCACCTGCTCGCAACGCGTCTCGCTCAAACTCCCATCTTTGTCTTGAGGCAAATGTCATAAAGACCGACCTGTTTGACCAGCGCCCTCTTCTTCTCATCGCCCTGCTCGTCTCTGGCCTGCAAGTCTCGATCAAACTGGGCCTTCATGGCCTGCATGTTGACCTCGAGCCGCAATTTGGCGTCCTCGGTGGCCTGCAGCTCATCCTCCAGCTCCTCCAGCTGAGTCCGCATCTCTTCCACCTGCTGCTCCAGCGTACGCTTGGACTTCTCCAGCTCGTGGACCTGCGAGGAAAGACAGCAACACTTATTTAGGTACTATTATAGTTCTTATTTTTAGTGCCCTGTTACTGTGGTAAGTATAAACATAACAACATAGAGCATCATGCTGTGAAGCAAAGGCGTTCCGAAAACCGCCAGGGGCAATTTGAGCCACTTTCATGAAGTTGTCTCTTCATAAAATGCAACCACGATATTATAGCACAATATTAAGAATAAGAAAACCTTTATTTGTCTCACAATGGAGAAATTCCCAATCCACAGCAGCAAAGTTATGAAAGGAAGAAAGTAAAAGAACAAAAATTCTAGGAGCTGCTGTAAAGGCAGCCACTCTCGCGGCGCCATCTTGAAATAGTTTCTGTAAAAAAACATCACTATTTTTTTATTCTTTATTCAACAATATGAAACATTATTCATTTTCTATTCAGTTGATTCAACAGCCAATGGATTGAAGGATTAAGCGACATTTTTGAGGAGATCTATTTGGAAATATCTAGTGTAAGGCATTTTAGGGAACTATGGAAACCCATTATTAGCATTAGCAGCGGAGAGAAGAAATGGGCTCTTTTTATCGCTAGATAGACTCGATAGTCTATCCTATTCGTTTCATGGATTCGCTTACATTCTTTCCCACGTCATCCTTTGAGCTCATCAGGTCCTCCATTTCTGCACGGAGCTGCTTGTTGAATCTCTCCAGCTCCTCCTTGGCCTCCAGCGCCTCCTCCAGGGCTCTGGCCATGGACAAGGCCTTGGTCTCCTTCTCCCTGGCCTCGGCCTCCGCACGGTCACGCTCCTCGGCGTACCTAGCCGACACGGTTTTCTCCTCGGCCAGCATCTGTTGCAATGAAGTGCAAAACATGGCCGTCACGTTCAGAAGCGTTGACAAATCGCGATTGTTTATTCCACGGAAATTAAAAAGTGATGATGGCAACCTGGTCAAACTTCTTCTGCTTCTTTTCCAAGTTGGAGACTATCTGCCTCTGGTGGTCCAAGTCCACCGCCAGGTCGTCTAGTTCCTGCTGCAGTCGGTTTTTGGTCTTCTCCATCTTGTCCATTGCCATGGCTTTCTCCTCCAGACGCTGGCTGCTCAGCTCCACGTCTTTCTGGAGTTTTCGCTTTACCTCTTCCAGGCATTCCATGGCTCCCACATCCTCCTCCAGCTTCTTCTTGGTCTCAAGCAGCTATAGGAATTGCGGAATATTCTGAATGCACGGTAATCCCATGCCGGAAAAGTTTTCTTCGCAAATAAGATCCACGTCATACCTGAGCTTGGGCCGTCTGCAGCTGTTTCTCCAAGTTGCGTCGAGTTTCCTCCTCCTCCTCCTGCTGCTCCAGCAAGGTGTTCTTCTCCTCCTCCAGCTGACGCACTCGACTGCCCAGGTTCAGCTTCTGGCGGGTCTCCTCCTGCAGTAACTCCTGCACCGCACAGCCACAAAAACCTGCTCGATGCCAGTCACGATAACGTTTGCCGACTCCACAGGCAACATTTGTTTGAGCGTGAACGTCTTTGTCTGTGTGAATCTGATCATACTCCAGAATTAGTAACTTTGCGGCCATCAACGTTTGGTGCCTTTAAATTGACCATTGACTAGTAATCTTGAAAAATGTAATATTTAGTTGTGTCTTTGAAACTCCTAAATGGAAGGATCATCCATTTGCAGCCGACATATCGGCAGTGAAACTTCCTATTGCCAAAGTTGGGCAATTTCATAGTTTTTCACAAATCGGTATTTTTGGACAACCCCGATGTGGATCGGTTATTTTTACAAATTCTTGACCAATGCCAAGTGTTGAAAATGACTCGCTCTTTTTGACGATTGCAATGCTAAACACGACATTTTTTTTGTTTCTTGAAACGTGATGGTTTTGGGGGCGTGAGGACTCTGCCCGACGCCGGCGATATGCGGCGCAGTTTGACGTGGCGGTATTTCCTACATGTGCATCTTGCAGCTGGCTTCCCAAATTGTCGGCATCCTTGGTCAGTTTGATGCTCTTCTTCTCCGCCTCCTCCAGCAAGGTTGACACGTTGTCCAGCTCCAACTAGAGCAGGACATGAAGCAAATTAAAAAAAGATAGATAGCTGTCTAGCTAGCTATCCTTCTAGCTAGCTAGATATTGTTGGCGAAATCTACCTGCAGTTTGTGGGAACGGTCGGCCATCTCCCCCTTGGCTCGCTCAATTTCAGTGGTTCTGGCTGAGAACTCCTGCATCACGGACTCCAGCTTCTTCCTCTTGTGTTCAGACTCTGTCTTTGTCTGCTGCAGAATCTTCACCTCGCAGACTAACTCTTTGTTGTCATTTTCCAGGCACTGCTTGTTCTTTTCCAAGTTGGACTTAAACTGCATTTAAAACGGGATGTTTTGAATGAGAATCGCAGTCCATCTCGACATCTTCGCCGAAGGAGAAGACTCACTCTCTTAGCCTGATCCAGTTGTTCAGAGAGTTCCTCCAGCGCTGTGGCGTGCCTCTGCCTCATTTCCTGGATCTGGGCCTCATGGTTTTTGCTCTCCTCGTCAATCGCTTTCTTCAGCTCAGCTACTTCTTGCTCTCGCTTGGTTCTTGTGTCAAAACGGAAAAACACACAAATCAATGTGATCAGGATAAACAGGATTTTTGTTGCTTTCTTCCTATATGGTTATGAACTAAGCACCTGAGTTCTTGCTGGGCGGCGGTAGTGTCCAGCGTGTCCTCCAGCTCTGTCTTCAGAGCCTCAAGCTCCTCGCTGAGGTCCCTCTTCAGTTTTTCAGCTTTACTCCTGCACAGCTTTTCAGATTCCAGGTCCTCCTGGAGCTCAGCCAGTTGGGCCTGCAACTCGCGGATCTGCTTGAGGGCATTGTTCTTCTGTGCCGTCTCTTCGTCCGTCCTGAAAGAAGTTACAAGGGCACATTGAGTGTATGTGTAATTCATTGTATCGATAGATTTCAAGAATCAAGCATTCTCATTTATTCAAGTGTTTCGTCCGTCGCTGTGCCGCACGTTTTACCAATGCCCAACTGACATTCCGGCGACTATCACATAATGTCATGATTACCGTATGAAGTTTTCAACATGTTTTTAATCTTGCAGGCAGACATTCACTTTGTCTTGTTAATGTCTCAAAGGAAGACGGATATTATTTTCCAGCTTGAAATGCTGATACTTTGTGGTAACGTGAATAGGAGGAGATTGACTGGCGAAAGGGGGCAGCGGTGTTGAAATAAAGTTTGCACGTCTGCTTCACATTTCTGAAGTTGGAGATAAGGCATGGGTGTCGTTTGCGTGTTGAAGGGGATAACATAGCAGAAACCTCGAGTGGGTTTTCCCCAAGTGCTCTGGGGCCCCCGTCCACATTCCCATGCCAGATTCATCCAAGACTGAAAATTGGTCTAGAGATGTGAATGTGAATGCTTTGTTTGTCAATATGTGTGCCGTGATTGACCAGTCCAGTCCAGGGGGCACCTCACTTTTCACATGTTCAACTGGAACAGGCACGAGCTCACCAGCAACCCTAATGAAGACTTAAGAAAGGCTCCTCTGAAATTGGATGTGCTTCACGGTCCCTACGAACAAGATGCACGTATTTCCCTTTATTTATTTACTAAATTATTTATTGAGAATATATTGTGAACCAATATATTGGTGTGCAGTCAGCGAGTAAGCAGCTCCATTAGCATCAATTTCCCATTGCATTAAATATATGTGTGTGTGTGTCTGTATGCGCTTAGTGTGCGCTCGCTGATAAAGAAAAGCGTGCGCTCAGTTGACACACTCAGCATTTATCCCACCGCTGTCTTTGTGGTTATGTCTATTTGAGGCCTTGATTGTGGGCTGAGTACTCTGCAGTGTGGTTGCCATGGAGGCGGACGACACACCACGGGAAGAGGATATGTGCGGTAGTACAACATGGAAAGTGGAAAGTCACTAAGCAGCAAGACGTGCCACATGTTCGACACGATTCTTTTTCTCTGCGGCTGTAAATGTCACTATTTGTGGAATCATACAGTAACTGATACTTTATATATTTTTAGGGATGCGTGTTGGATGCAGCAATGTTTTAAAGAGGCGATGCGAATCTTATGAGGTGATTAAGAAGGGAAAATGTTCAGCCAAGCACCATACCAAAACAAAACTCTTATTTTGTGTGAAACTGGTGTGCTTCCTTTCAATGCCATTGACGGCTATAGATGCCAAATATGCACTGTGACTGGCCAGTGAATGAGTTTAAATACAATTATACCTGGCCAAGGAAGTCTGCAGCTCTTCTTCTTTCTTGGCCAGCTGGATCTTCAATTCCTCAATCTGCGCCTGGAGCTCAGCAATTTGGTCTTGCAGGTCTGTCGTCTCAGCATCCAGCTTGCGTTTTGCCTTCTCCAGCTCTTGACGCGTTTTCTCTTCCTTCTTCAGACGCTCTGCAGGAATACAAACATTTAGTTGCCAATGGAGTTGCCAATGCCTGGCATAGAGTCTGGTGTCTATTGGGATTCATCCTCTGAGGGAGTTCCCACTTTTCCTTTGTCTCCAAGTGCTTGTCTCATGTGGGTTCAGTTGGTTTTTGTATATAGATACAGTATTTATGCATCTATAATGTATCAGGATTGTGGTTCTTTACCTGTGCAATGTGTACGGGTGGTTTGAGATAACATGTGTTGTGAACTGGTGCTTTATTAATAAACAGGACTTGACCTCACCCTAACCCCCAACCTCTAACCACCTAAGATCCTAACCCTAACACCTAACCCCAACACTAACCCCCTATCCCTAACACTGATCATGTGCGCGAGTGGCCTCTCTTACCCTCCAGATCCACCATCATCATCTCCTGCTTGTTCTTGAGCTTTCCAAGGTTCTTTGCTTTCTCCTCCTCCTCTGTCAGCATGGTGGTTGCTTCGTTGATCCGGTCCTCCAGCAGCTTCTTCTCCTGTCAGGCACAAAAACAACGATTTATTTAGACTGTGCCTTTTGACTCATTTAACTCATTCACTACCAAAGACGTTTTTAAACGTCTTTTCAGACTTGGTCCAGAGTTGGCTGGTACTGAATGAGTTAAGATGAAAAAGCCCCCTGCCACAAATTTCCCATAAAGAATGGGCCCTCTCACCTTATGGAACTTGGTGTTCTGGTCCTCCAGCAACACAATGTCTTCTTCTAATTTCTTGATCTTTGCCTCAGATGTCACTTTGTCGAGCTGAAGCTTCTGTCGTGCGGCTTCCTCCTCATCGAGCTGCTCCTCGAGGTCCTGCTCAGGAGACAACATGATGATCAGCACCCATTCAGCTACAAACGTATCAAGGCTTATACCTCACAAAAAACACAAACCTGAATGTGCGACTGCATCTTCTTCTTCTCGTTCTGCAGACTCTGGCTCCTCTCCTCCTCCTCCTCCACCCGAGATTCCAGGTCATGGAGGATCTCCTCAAGCTCTTGCTTTCTGGAGGCCAGACGAGCTCGCATCTCTTCAGCCTCTGCAAACAGCTCCGTTTCTGCCTGGAGCTGCTCTGCTAGAATTGACTTTTCCTCCACGAGCTGCTCAGGGGAAAGTTGTTGAATTTAATGCTATTCAAAAAACAAACAAAAAAAAAAGGCAAAAATGTGGGTTTTGTTCAAAGCAGACAACATGCCAACCTGTTGGTGTTTCCTCTCCATGTCCACAAGATCATTCTCCACCATCAGCTGTCTCTCCTTCACCTTGACCAGTTCCTCGTCTTTGGCCTGCATCTCCTCCTCCTGCCTGGTAACTTGGAGAAGAGGCTTCACCTGATAGGGGACAAAAAAAAAAATGGGTGTAAAATGTAGTGTTCCACTATGTGCTGTAGCTGGAAGAATCGGGTGTGGGTTTTCCCGCCTTGGTAAACAGTCTCCACCACTGCCAGTGTCGCAGCTTCAGGTAAGCAGCACAGTTCCTCTGGAGAACTTTCAGGGCGCTTAGCTGTTGCTGTTTCTTAGCAAAGGCCCTATGGGAGAAACAAGTGACATGATTATGCTGGTACCCGCTGAAGACAATCTTTCAGAAAACACTTAAATAGCACTCAGAGAGCACAGACCTCGAGGATTAGTCACCTGGAAAATCAATGAGTGAGCAGCTACGACACTTGATCTTAAGGAGGTCAAGTTTCATCCAGATCAAATGGAGGCAAAAAGTAATGAGATTTAACAATTAACGTGATCATATGTTTGACGGACATAAGAGTCTGGAATTTGATTTTTTTTTTGTTCCCCGAGAAAGAAAAATAAATGTAGTTATCATATCAAGAGTTGATTATGTTACTCACTTGCGTGCCAAGTAGCCACGGCACACAGACTGGAAGTAAATGATGATGTCTGTGATCTTTAGATCACGTTCCTCCTCCAAGTGAGCCAGTACGCCGGTTCTGAAGAAGATCTTACTCTGGCCGATCCGAAACAGATTGGGGTCCAGCTCAAGGGCATGGATCTGGAAAAAGAGCACAGAAAATTGCTGCAGTGACATCATAGTCCAATAAGTAACCATTACAACAACAGCGAACGCGTATTACCATTCTCTCACAAGCTTGTTTCCCATCCATGAAGCCCTTGGGGATCGCGTTGGGAGTGAGGATCTCATATCTGTCGGGGAAAGAGAACACAAAAGTCAACTCAAATTTATCTTACCAGTGTAGTGCGATAACAAAGACACATGTGCACCAAAAAAAAAAAGGGGGTAGGGGGTTGCATGTCACCTCTGTCTGAATTCCTGGAAGACAATACGGTTGGGGAAGCCCTGCCTGCAGATACGGATCCCCTCAAGAACGCCATTACACCTCAACTGGTCTAGAACCAGGTGAGGCTCCAGTTTACCTGCCTAGAAAAGGAAAAATAATCAAGCGGGATGGCATCAACAACCTCTAACAGTTTATGTCACTGTTTTTGTGCCAAACAAACTGTTCCACAAAAACATTACAGAAAACACATGTTGACTTGCCTAAATAAAAGTCATGTAGATTTAAAGTATGCATTTACTCGTTTTTCGTGGTTGGGGATGATACAGCGGACAAAGTTGGGGTTGGTGTTCCTCAGCGTGGCCATGAGCTTGGTGAGTGACTCCTTGTAGAGCTGACCCACCGTCCTAAACATGCCCTTCTTCGTTTTGTAGGTGGCGCCGAACGCCGTCTCGTTCATGCCTGCCACCTGGTCCAGGCCCACTATACGATCCACTGGTGGGCGAAGAGGGGGAAGAACTGGTTAGAAACGTGTAACTTGACACGAGTGGAAGGAGCAACGATGACTGATGTGGTGATGTAATTACAACAAGACCCGATGCAGACGGATGACATGAACACTACGAATGACCGGAAGACAGCTGCTGGCACACAAAGTTTTGCACTAATTCTCACTTGTGAACTATTTCTTCACATTCACTTATAGGTTTTTGTAAGCTTGCAAGACGAAATTGATTCATAAATTGCGTCTCAATGAAGACACACTGATTCAGGGCTAAAAACATGGACATGTGAGATCAGAAAGAAATGCACAGGTACCATGCAAGTAGGCTATAAACAGAAAAGGGGTGACAAAGCAATCCGATTGGACACTGTGCCAACAAGACATTGATCATTTTTTTCCCGTTTAATGAATTTGAGAATTATACTGCGTTAAAATGTTAAAAGCATGGGACAAGGGCTGTTTGTGGTCACAAAAGAGATTTTCATCATAATCATCTTCATAATAGATTTGATGTAGGCGTTGTGCAGACTAGTTGATCAGTCGACTTTAGTCCTCCACAGTGACAGTGAAGTCAACCAGTTGCTAATCACGTGTTCTTGGCTTGTGGGGGAGGCAGAGCTGTTTGCACCAAAACAGCTGAGTGTGCTGAATAATAAAATAGTACACCCCCCTCGGTGGATTTCAATTGTCTTCTTTTTCTGAAAATGCAGCTTTGCAAAGTGAAGTAAAGGGGAAAAAGTCAAGCTCGAGCAGGATTTTGAACAACTTGTTAACTTTTCACTTTAGCTGGAATTACCATCGTGTTTTTATTTTTCAATGACACAACAAATTTCCTCCGTCTAGTCTATCCATAGTCGATAAAGATAGCAGAGCAGATACATTGTAATAAGGCTTTCCAAAGTGACACAACTCATTTGTGACCGAACAATGGGTGAATCAAAGTCACAAAACTTTCATGAGTGGCAGACTGCGGCAAAGCAATGTCTGCCGGCTGCGTGAACCCTCCAACGCTCAGCTCATGGCCAACGCAAACACCACAAAAGGCATCTGGTTTCATTTGGCCGTTACTGGGGAAAAGGCGGGGAAATTAATGTCGTTAAATGTTACCTCAGTAGTGACCTAGATTTACCACATTTATTGTTCTCACATTACCGGAGCAGGAATACAACATTACTCCGAACAACTGCACCACACCCGATAAGCTTGTTGAAGAATATAACAATCACAAGTAAACCCATATAAGCACATGAAGCACACTAGCGCAACTAAAGACAGCTATAGTCTAGCCTAGCTCAGGGCTTGGTGCTACTGCTACTGGCCATGATATGGAGCCATGCAGCCTGGAAGCAAATGACAACACCGTCTGAAGCATGACACATTGATCCATCAGATCTGGGCGAAAATGTACTGACAGGCTGTCGCTTTAACTTGCTTTGTTTTGTCGCATGAGCATGTTGGTCTCATAAAGCAACTACTATTTTGGCCCAGGTCTGCTATGACACTACTATTCACCTGCTGGCTCATCCAGACTAGTGACATTGTCATAGAATGAAGCCCTTTGAATGGTCTGAATCTCTATAACACAGACAGAGACAGAGAGGGGAGGAGGGGTGTTAAAGAAGTCGTAGAAATCAGCTCGGCGAGGCAAACCCAGCTGTTAGGAAGCTGGCGCTCAAAAGGTGAATTGTTGAGATGTAATTGGTGTTTTGATCATTCGAAGCTGAAATGACTCACCATCTTTCCACAGCTCCGCCACAAATTTGTCGGTGGACTGATGCAGAAGCGTGGCCACGTTGTCATTGAGGGGGTCCATGTTCTTCATTAACCATTCATCGGCCTTGTAGTCCACCTGAGGAAGGACACAACAGTGCTGTGTCAAATCTGTGATGTAGTATTTCAAAAAACATTCTATACTGTTAAGTCCTGAAAGTGATTAGATACATGGCATCTACTCAAGGCTGTGCATGACGTATCGCGCAAGGTCAGCTGGGCTCCAGATTACCTGTGGCCACATGGGGAAAAGTGCTATCAAAAAAAGTGGCGAATGGAATGAGTTAATGATATATACCGTATTTTTCGGATTATACCTCGCTCTGGATTATAAATCACACCAGTCAAAAAATGCATAATTAAGAAGGAAAAAACATATAAATCGCACTGGAGTATAAGTCGCATTTTAAAATCCAACACCAAAAACATACATGTCATCTTGAAAGGCAATTTAAAATAAAAATAAAATAGACAACAACAGGCTGAATAAGTGTACGGTATACTAACGTTACATGAATGACATGCCTGGTGATTTCAGTAACGACGCAACATATTAAGAGTTATTCAGATAACTCTAGCATAAAGAACATGCTAACAAGTTTACCAAACTATCAGTTTCACGCCAAATCACTAAATCCAATGAAATCTTCATCCTCGGTGTCACTTTTAAACAACTCCCCCAACTCGGCGGTAGAGAGACGTCGCTTACGTCAGACTCATCGTCGATTTATCAACACAGGCCGAGAGCGCCCTCTTGTGGTTCAATGTGAAAATAACATGTGAAATGACATAATCATGTGTTAAATTTTTCACACAAGTCGTTCCAGAGTATAAGTCGCACCCCCGGCCAAACTATGAAAAAAACTGCGATTTATAGTCCGGAAAATACGGTATATATTTTTTTTATAAATGGAATGAATTCATCACTATGTCTAAAATGGTGGATTTAATGGTGCACCCACAGTAGGCAATCTATACTGTAATCGAGCACACTTGATACCTAAAATCTAATTGCTAGAGTGCGTTGTCAGTACCATGCCAAGCGTGCAATGCAGACATGTGTAATTGGTGCATCTGTTATTATTGATTACCTTCAGAATCATATTCGAAATGAAAAGAACAAAAAAATAAATCCACACGATTTTGGAAAGCTGCAGTAATACAGTTTTGTATCATGAAGTGATGAGGCAGGTAAGCCTGCTCAGTCACAGAGGACAAGTAACCATGACAAGAAATGATATTTTAGCTACATTTCACCCCAAATAGTGGAGAACTAAAACGATACTGTCTCTGCTGAAGGTGACATAAAAGATAAAGACAAGTCATCGTAAAGCATTGTTTCCATGCTTCAGGTAATTCAATCTTCAGAAGAAGACGGTCATGCGTCCGTATGTAAGAAACAGGCAGACATTTTTGACAGCGCCAGAGAAGATTACGGATGGCCATTGTGCCTGGATCATTGTGAACGCTTTGATTCACACCAGATCATTTATTTCATGCATACCTAATATTGAACATTTGGCGATGTGGCTCTGTGCTTCAGCATTCTTTCCACCCACCGCATAAAATTGCAAATCTTTGCGGTTTTCGATGATAGTTGTGTAAGACGTAGTCCCTGTAATGCTAAGCAGATGTCCTCCTCAGCGGGTCTCGCTCTGTGTGATCGATGCCGTGTTCTGCTGCATAATGCCACGAGCCGTAATTCCACCCCAATTTCTAACACAGGAGAAGCTCGCTTCAGATCAGCTCTGACCAGTACTATCTTTCCACTTGTAGACGATTATGGAGGAAAATAAGTACTTAAGGTCTCTCCACGGTATCACTAAAAATAAGTGTAGCCCTCAGCAAGTATTTACTAAACAAATGGAAATGTTCCAAAAACACACCTATGATTAATTTACAGTTTTTAACATACCTTTCCAGCATAGTGGATGATGCAGAAATCGGCTTTGTCTTTGAGCTGGCGCGGTTTTTGGAATTTGGTGTGTGTTCCCTGTTCCTGGATCAGCTTGTCCACAAAGGTCTTGTCTGTGGCCTTGGGGAACCAGCATTCCTCATCCAGCAGAGCCAACACCCCTGGAGGGTTTGCCTGAAGGAACAGCAACACAACGTCAAGCGCTTGGAATTAAATCTTTTAAGCATTATAGAAGTAACATGACAAATTCATTTCAAAACGGACCGGCCTCTCAATGAGGTCGATGCAGGGCTGCAGGTCCAGGCCGAAGTCGATGAAGCTCCACTCGATTCCCTCCCTCTGGTACTCCTCCTGCTCAAGGATGAACATGGTGTGGTTGAAGAGCTGCTGCAGCTTTTCATTTGTATAGTTGATGCAGAGCTGCTCAAACGAATTGAGCTGTTAAAAAAGTGGGGAGAAACCATTAGTATTGCCTCGATCTCGAACAGGACAAAACAGACTTCCATAATGCCACAATGGAAGGAGTCAAACCTGGAAGATCTCAAAGCCAGCAATGTCCAGGATGCCGATGAAGGAGGCCCCCTGTCTTTTGGTCCTGTCCAGCGCTTTGTTAATGCGATGGACCAGCCAACGGAAGAGACGCTCGTATGTTGCTTTCGCCAGGGCCTCCACGGCAAAGTCCGCCTGGTGCAAGAGACAGAGCGGTGAGACAGTACAGTAATTATTTATTCAATTTTATTATCTGTACTACACCTTGTGTGAAGTGAAAATGGAGTTCATAACAAAATTAAAAATGACTGAAATGGAGAAATGCCATGAAAAGTCCAATACGGAGGCAGTTTGGAATGTAAAAATGGAATCGCACCCTGAAACATGAACATGCACGCACATTGTTATGCCTGCCACTATACGCCGCTGGCTTAGATAGATGAATGACGATACATTATTTGTTGTAAAAAAAAATCCCATTTCGTGTGGCACTCCTGATATTTTATTGGGTTGGCCACTATTTGAAGAAAAACACCACGTTTTTTTGTTGTTGTTGTTTTTTTTAACCCAGAACAACTGACTACATTTGTGTCAAAATAATGGACAATATGAGTATAGTATATAAATGAGCTGCAGGAAAAGTGTACTTTTAGTGGTGTTGTAATAAAGAAACCAGCATATGAGTAGGTTTACAAAAGACAAACCTGCTCTTTGGTTTGGGCTTTCTGGACGTAGTCTCTTCCCACTTTGATCCTTGGAGAGAGGATGGCTCGAGTAAACTCCATGACACTCATGCCCAACAGGTGACACAGCTTCTGAGCGGCTGGGAAATGGAATCAGGGACAGGAAGGGAGGAAAAAAAACCCAGACGTTAGGGCTCTTCTGCAGTACTTTTTGACACCGATGTATAATCAACACTTGCAAAAAGGATCAAAACAAAGACCTCAATCTATAATCTCTTATGAATTTACATCCAAGGTTTTCCTGAAATTGTATGACAGATTTCCCCATTCATATAAAATACAATGGAACAGTCTGGAGCTCATGGAAAAAGCCAAGAAGCTGTCGAGATCAGACAGCAACCCTCTAGAAATAACACTCTCCAGGCCCGGATCCCGCTAGTCACATTTGGGAATATTTTGCCAAGATGCATCATTGGGAGTCGTGGCTCAGTCTCCCGCCGTCTCCCTCACTCCCTCTTGAAAGGACGGCGAGTCACCGCCACATGTGGATGAACTGGGCCCCATTTCCTCTGAGGTGTAAATCTTGAGAATGATGTGCGTTAATAGTAGGTTGACAAGGTTCAAGGACAGAAAGTTCATAAATCGAGGTCCTACTGTTCTATGCATGAAGATCAAAATGTAAAGGAGGTGAAAAAAAGAGTGGGGAGAGGAAAAGAACAACTTGTACAGACAAGGTTAGACGTCGGACATGTGTCAGTTTGTGTGTACCGTTAAAATCATTGCATTTCATTGACTTGACAATCATCACACTTGATTCAGGGTCAAATCTGAAGACTCTAAACTCATTTGTGTTTCAATACCCAGCTGGTTTTTCATTTGTATGTGTACTATATTTCAATGCCTAACAGTTGACGAGTGTTAGTGGAAAATAACAGCAAAGAATAAGATAATGCTGTGTTTCAAATTATGCCTAACGGGGTTTTGAAAAAAAAAAAAAGCGTTCAATGTAGTTGGCGGAGCAAACCTAAGAAAAAATAGTTTCGCTTGAAGCGGCTTAATATTGCAGGGGGGAAAATGCTGTTCATAATAAGTCCAAGAATTGTGATATAGTTTGAATGAATGCAGATATGAAACCAGTGTGTTAAATTTACAACAATTAACACTTGACATTTGATTTTTTTTTTTTTTACCTGTGTTATCAGGCATGGAGGCCTGGTCGGTATTCCTTTCCTTCTTAAAGCTAATGTTCCCAAACTGAAGAACCGAGGACACCACTTTCAACATGGCTAGAAAAATGAGAAACCAGGAGAAAGAGACATTTAAAAACAACAACAACAAAAAAAACACAGTTGAGGCAGATGTGATAAACTCTAGGCTACATCGTCCCCAATATTTCATCTGTCACATTCTTACAATTGCTCACGTCTCCATTTTGAAGATCTTTTTCATAGTCGCCACTAATCTAACCAACCGAAACATACCCAGAATCTCCTCATGGGAGAAACTCATAATGTGCATGGCCTCCATTGTCTCATGGAAGTTGTCTTTATCCTGCTGGCCCGGGATTGGGATGTTGCCATTAGACAGGAATCGGTAGTTGTTGAATCCCTCCAAAAGCAGGTCGGCTATGGACGTAAGAATACAATCATTAACCTTCAGAAGCATGGACACAAAGGGAGATGCCAAAAACTGCCATGAGTTATGGCTAGGCTCTCAACTTCGTTCCACATCAAACCCAACCAAGCATGCTTTTGTGGGCCTTGAAAAGAAAAGTACCTTCCCTAAAAAGTTGGAATCATTCAATCATTCAATTAAATCTAAAAATTCAGGAATGTATTTGTCAGGAAAGAGCCAGCACAATGGTCTGCGTTGAATGAGTATATGGTGCATCCATGTTGCATACTCACATTTGAGGTGTTCTCCCGCTCCAACCAACAGTTGGTAAAAAATATGGAAGGTGCGTTCATCTTTGGCTTGGCGGATCGCTCTGGATTTCTCCAATAAATCTGACAACCGAGAGGTCAAGGATTTTTTTCTTCTTTTTAGACATTTATTTTCCTCCGAACAAGCATGATGACAGAAAAGGATACATGTTTCAATGTTGGCCCCAACAATATATCCAGTGACATCAAAGTTGATGCGGATGAATTTCCCCTGCAACAGAAAATAGAAGTTTCAGAAGCGCTCAAGCTGGTACACTCATCAATTCATCTCATTAGCATGCTGTTGCTGATTACACATCGAATCACTCGAACCGTGTTATGATCCAACAAGGCGACGACATAACCGTTGACATTTAGAATTGACTTTACATTACAGTCGCACTTACAAAACGTGACGAGTTGTCGTTTTTCACGGTTTTCGCATTCCCAAAGGATTCAAGGATGGGGTTGGCTTGTAAAAGCTGACGTTCCAGTTCACCCTGTGGGAGCGGGGGGGGGGGACAAGGGGTGTTACAGCAATGCTTTGTCAACACTTTGCAACTAATTATTATTATTGGTATTTCAACTAATAACAAGAAAAAACAATGAGAAAGTAATTTTGCATCATTGATGTTCCAAGTTTTAAAAAAAGAAAAAAAAAAGAAAAGTTCCATGCAGACAGACAGCAAACGTCTGGAGGTCATGTGATTCATACAGACAAGACAGCCAAGTTGACAATGTGTAAGTGGACAAAATAAAGCTCGATAGATTATGATAGCAGCACAGGAAAGAAAAAAAAAGCACATATACATTTGTAATAAAAGAAAGGCTAAGTGGATACCATTGCATATTGTTTAACGTCCATTCAGATTTGGCAGTGCGCATAAAAACTGTAAGCTAAACTTTTAACTAAATTTTTAAACATAATCTAACTTTTGACATAGGATTGAGGGGCGAAAAAAAACCCTACATTTAATTGAAAAAAAAAAAAGCCCAAAATGCATGGTAAAATGAAATTCTAAATATGTATAAATCAGACTGTAAAAATCAATCATTATGCATTATTATTATTATTCGTAAGTGCTGATTTTAGGTCGTATTTTTCAAGATCAAGTTCTTTGCATTTCTTCGCAATTGCTGATTTCTCCAAAAAGACATTTCTTTCCAAAAGCCACACACATTGAAAATATAACACAATTTTATTTAACAATAATCAAGATCAAAACTAAAATGTTTGGATTAACAAGATTCAACTCGCATTGCACATTATTGTTTGAAAGTCTACAAACTTCTCATAAATAACGCTTGCTTGTAATATTTTTGAGGTATTGTGATTTTTAAAGATCTATAATTTTTTTCTTGTGAGCATTAAACTTAAGCATGTAGCAAATAGATGAGATAATTGTCAAGAGGTTATCTTGGGTTATTTTTCTTGCTTATTTTTTCTGGCGCTCGCGCAGAGACAATAGAGAATTTTTCCATGAACAGGCGGTCGAACTGGACACTTTTGAGAAGCCAAATAAATAAATAAATATCCTACTTGTGCAGCTGTTTCAACATGTGGCCCATTTACTCTTTCCATCTAAAGCCACACTGTGAGCTAAATCCTAACCAGAGAAACAGAAAATGCTGAGGTAAAGGCTTTTTTTTTCTTCCCGGGGAATATTTTTGCCAAATTTCAAGAATAACTGCAGAAGCTCAAAGGGGGCTATTTTTCCACAAAGGGGAACACCGAGGAATCAGCATGTGATGTCAGACTTGGAATGAGGGTTTTCATGCTTTTTAACTGAGTCTTTGAGCAGCTGGACCCTGTGACACTGCTAAAAGATGCTACAAGTCCCGTTATCGGATTTTATTGAACGCAGTAATCATGTGGTGCAGATTGGAATTGTGAATTGAAAACCTGGACTCAAATGTGTGTTTTTCCTTTGGCTCACAAAGAAAACAACCAAATTATACGAGCCGATTACAAAGCCCAGAGGGGGTCTACTTTAGCTGACCCACATTTCTGATGCAATGGGAGTTAGTAGTATGTCGGACAAGGGCAAGTCTCCACAAGTGACTCCAATTGTTGCGCAGCTGCTACTGAATTCTAAGGCCACTCATTCTCAGGCCCTCTAATTATTTGATCATTTTCTACATATCGTTGCCTTCGCTGCAACTTTGTGTCTCCCCGCAACACAGGCATTTTTGGCAGGCCGCGAAGCCTGGACAGATTGAGACGAGTCAAAGAGGATCAGTCAAACTGCTCCACTAAATCTTTCCAGTTGAGGATGTGTACGCGGCGGTAAAACATCTGCTCTGTAGGTCACAAAAAAATGTTCACTTATCGAAAGTGCAAGTAAAAGGCCCCTCCCTGGAATCAGCGCAGAGTATTTTTGTCAAGACCAAGTTGATATGGATTCATCCAAAAAACAATGGTGCTTAAGCCATTTTCGTTAATAAAATGATCTGACTTCAAGTCCTGAATAAAGGGAGTCCACGGTTTTATGACAAGTTCCTTCCCTGTGACAGCGACATAACACAAATTTGGATTCCAGTGAGAACGCGCCATTATATTGTATATAACCTCTAACGCAGTATTGAAGTCCTAATTAAAAGTAAATAATTGTATAGACTGGTTAGCACGTCCGCCTCACGGTGCAGAGGTGCAGGGTTCGATTCTGGCTCCAGCCTTCGTGTATGGAGTTTGCATGTTCTCCCCGAGCCTGTGTGGGTTTTCCCCGGGTACTCCGATTTCCTCCCACATTCCAAAAACATGCATGGCAGGTTAATGGAACACTCTAAATTGTCCCTAGGTTTGATTGTGAGCGCGAGTGCTTATTGGTCTATGTGCGCCTTGCGATTAGCTGGCAACCAGTTCAAGGTGTCCCCCACCTACTGCCAAAAGACAGCTGGGATAGGCTCCAGTATGCCCGCAACCCTTGTGGGGATAAGCGAATTGGAAAATGGATGGATGACAAACATTTCCAGTCCATAAAGAAAGGCAATCAAATACAAAACCATAAATACAACAGTAATTAAGCATGTCTTTCTTGTGATAGTTGACCACACCACCGAGCAAACTAATTAATGGCCTAAGTATTGTCTAAAAAAACAGACATTTTATTAAGAAAATAAAATAAAATAAAAATACTCGGACAACGGCATTTTTATTCATTTCAATGGGGAAAAGATCATTTGAGATGAAATATTTTCAGTTACGCGCACATGATAAACTCATTAGTCAAAGCACCAGTGTATTTTAAAATGCAGCAGGGGTGTTCTTACAAGTTAGATAGCGTAGCATAAACAGTAGGCATGGGCCAATATTACAGTGCGTGAGCAAAAACATCACATATTAAAATGAAAGCGCTAAAATGACCTTTTTGAAATATTTGGGGATTTAAAAACAACTAGTAACCACTGGGACCATTTTTTAGGACAATGCACATGAATCAAAAAAGCAAAAAGGCATGTTTGTTTGCACACAGTCTCTTTCCTCTTGCTCATCAACTTCTCCTCCTCTGTGCATACTCTTGCACTTACTATGCGCTTGCCAAGAAGGAGAAAAAAAAATTAATTGGAGGCGACTCATTTCAAAGAAGCGAGGGGTTTACTCAACTCTGCAAGCAGATATTCAAATTTTTTTCCTGCTTACAAGTCCCCTCAAAAAATTTAAAATAAACTCCTTAATGGTGACGACCTGTGTTTTTTTTGAACCACGGTAAACCGTCAAACCGATAATTGGCCCATGCCTAGTAGCGTATTAGTCTCAAAAAATTTACAGTGAAACCTTAAAAAGGTCAAATACAATAAATTCCAAAAAGAAATTTGTTTCGCTTTTAGCATGGGAAAAATAACATTCCGAGTTCACCACTATAATATTCATAGGTTAAAATTAAACAGTCAGAACACTCTGTAAACCTAAATGACAAATGAGAAGGGCATTG